>CM054939.1:14035409-14709866 GCA_029168755.2 Tillandsia fasciculata | reverse complement strand
CCAAAATAGTACAACCAGCTGGCTAACGCCAGACCCAAAATAAAAGGGGAATACCACAGTCTGAGTGAAGGGTACAGCCTCTATCTACAGCTCTCAGTCTCCCAGGAGATCTATCTATTCGGCGATCCCCTTACCTCGATCGCTGCCGATGGCCTAGCAGCTCCCGCAGATGACTCTGCAAATAAGGGAGAAGGAAGAAACAGAAAATAACAATGGGGGTGAGAACTATCAGATAAACCAATAGCCTCCCCTAGTGGGTAAAAACCTCAACTCTGACGCACCCACTAGGACTACTAGAGGCAAAAAGGGGAAAAGGGGAAGTGGTAAGATAAGTAAGGTACTGAAACAGTAAAACTACCACTACTATGCCTCTACTGCGGTACTGGCATGCAAAGTAAATCAGTAACTGTCCAAAATAACCCAATCCGTCATCTGATCCACGATCGGTACTGCCTGCTCCGCTCTCATCATCGGGCAAAAATCCGCGCCGACGTGATAGCAAAACTGTCAATAACTGTCTGGCCCCAGCCTCTAGAGTGGAACTCGAGGGGAGCGACCCACACGAGTAAAGCATCACCGGGCAACAACCGCGCCGGTATGATAAGTCTCAAAATTCACGGGCAACAACCGCGCCGGTATGATAAGTCTCAAAAGCAGGACTGGATCATGACTATGATCAAAGTGGAAAAAAACCATCCACTAAAGAAGCCTGATACCCAATCAGATGCAATAGTACTCAATAAGTGGGAAACATCATCCACTAGAGGAAACCCAACCCCCAGCTAATGCAAAATAAACCAGGCTCAACCCCTATCTGATGCAAGGAAAACATCTGGTCGACCGCCTACCGTCCGCGGTCACCGCAATACCCCACAAATCCACAATCTAATGCAAAAATCAACCCCTATCTGATGCAAGGACAAACATCTGGTCGACCGCCCACTGTCCGCGGTCACCGCAATACCCCACAAATCCACAATCTAATGCAACCTTGGCTACACTATCCCAAACCCCTGCTCACACTTGAGCAACAACATATGAATGCAAAGGACAACAATGAAAACATGTTCAAATCCCAATATGATAGTGTAGCGATAAATAGTGGCCTTACCTGATGTCCGGGCATGCATGCAACTGTCTTTATTTTTAAAAGTTGTAAAATAGTGTCAAAGGTTTAAAACAATTGATTTACTGAATAAAAGTCATTTGCATGCGAGATCATAGCCTTTGTCTCAATCACAGTGTCCCAATATAAGTCATCATATCATTTGTGGGGTTATATTAAATTTTAGGGGAGTTTGTCCCAGCGGTCCTTGTCATTTGTCATATTAATTTGTCCCAATAGTTCTCATTAATTGTCATTTTTGTATGTCCCAATGGTCTCATCAATTGTCTGTTAGTTGTCCTGTTAGTTTGTCCCAATGGTTCTCATCAATTGTCACATTATTTTAGGGGATTTCTAGTAATCCCAGTGAGCTTGTCAAAAATGAGGTAAGCAACAACCGCCCACCTCGAACAGCTCAAACAACACCCCAGGTAGTCTCCTGGTTGTCCACAGTCCTCAAATCCTGCAAATCAACGCTCCCGGTATAAATACAAATCCCAAAAAGTACAATATTTGCTGTTTTTCAGACAGCACGGAAAAAGAGGAATTTTTCACCTCTAAAATGAGCTCCTAAAATCCCAGAAAAATCACGGTTGCGTTCCTCGCGAAGAGTAGATCAAAATCGACTCTTTAAACGCCTCGATCTGACGCTCCTACGTCAAGATAAAAATCGGAGAAGTCGGTGCTGTCCAAAAACCATCACAGTAAAAAGGGGGGTCAAAGAGGACTCGGGAAACGTGCCAAAAGTACGAAACGGAGCAAAATGATCAACACGGAAATCGAAGCCCTACCTCTTACGGTCGCGCTGTCGCAAAAATCGTCCAAAAATTCCACCCGGTTAGCCCGCAGTGAATTTTCGACGGAACTGCGACGGGAAATGGGCCTAAAAAGAAAATCGTCGCAGTGCGCCGCGTCGCAGATATCTCACTATCTGTAACTCCTAAAATCCTGAGATTGTAGAGAGAGATAGAGGAGAGAGAGAGGAAAAACTTTCGTATTGGGAGTTTTCTCTGATTCTCACTCTAAGGCACGCAACCCGAGGTGCAAAGAGAGGGGGGTGGGGGCTTCTTATATAGTGGGCCAAAAGGAATATTCCCACACGAGATCCTGATCCGAACACGAAACACCGAAACGGGCCAACCAGGAAGCGCCACGTGTCGCCCAAACAGGAAACAGCCGTGCAGGGCCAATGAAAAATCGCCACGTGTCCCACGTGGTGTACGCCCGGTCCGCGCTCCGGGTCTTCCGGAAGTTGTCGGCCAATCCGGGTTCGCCACGTGTCAGCCTCCACAGGCTTCTAGAAGCCGGCCAGCCACTCAGGAGCTGCCACGTGGCACGGGATAATTCGGTGCACCCGGTGCACGCCAGGCCCTGGACCGCGCACCCGAGCGCCTGCCCGCGCCTGCCCGCGCTGCCCGCGCCTGCCCCGCGCCGCGCCTCGCGCCTCCGCCGCTCCGCCGCCGCTGCGCCGCTGCCCGCCGCCGTGCGCCGCCGCCCGCCGCCGCTCGCCGGTCGCCGGAACAGTAATTCCGGCGGCGGAGTTACTGTTCCGGCGTGAACAGTAACCTAGTGCCCAAAAATTAAAGTGAATATACCATTTCGACCGTTTTCGCGCGCTGAGTCCAAATACGACGTCCGTTTCGCCAAATTCTCATCCGAAATTTTGCAAAAGCTCCCGAAAATCCCATTTGCTCCGATTTTCGCGCAGAGTCAATTAAAAATATCCAATTTCGTTTCTACAAGCTCCGTTGCACAGTACAAGCCTTCTACAGTCACTATTAATGTTGCGGAGGTTCTGCGGGGGTCCGGATCATCACATTCTCCCCCACTAAAAGAGTTTCGTCCTCGAAACGAGACTAAACAATAATACTCAGTCCGACGTCTCGAATAAGTAGGGGTGAGCATCCCTCATCTCCGACTCGAGCTCCCAAGTAGTCTTGCGCTCGTCATGATTGCCCCGTTGGATTTTCACCTAAGGAATGGCCCGATATGCTCCAATACCTCAAAGGGTCCAATATATCGGGGCTAAGTTTCCTACGAATGCCGAATCTCCTGATTCCTTTGGACGGCGAGACTTTCAGGAATACATGATCTCCAACTTGAAATTCCAAGTCTCGTCGCCGAACATCGGCATAGCTCCTCTGCCGGCTTTGGGCGGTCTGAAGATACATCCGACTCGCTCGGATCTTCTCCTCTGCCTCTAACAATACGTCTGGTCCCAAGGTCCGCCTCTCGCCCCCGTCACTCCAATAAAGGGGTGATCGACACTTGCGTCCATACAACGCTTCAAACGAAGTCATCTGAATGCTCGCTTGAAAACTGTTGTTGTACGCGAGCTCAGCCGAGGGTAAGTGTCGAATCCACCCTCCGCCGAAATCCAAGATGTATGCTCTTAGCATACCCTCCAAGATCTGCATAATCCGCTCTGACTGCCCATCAGTCTGCGGAGGAAAAGCCGTACTAAACCTGAGTTGAGTCCCCAAGGCTCAAATCTCAGGTCTCTAACGGATACAAAATAGAGGCGGGCACTTAGATAACCGCACCACCTCATTAAGTACAGCAGGACTAACCGCTCAAGTGACTAAGTAGTCTACACCAGCAAATGCATCCGCTCCTCCCAGGGCACCTGGTAATCCAATCCTCATGTCCACGGCACAGATGCTCGATCCGAGTACCTCTGTACTCCTGAGGTTCCTAATAAAATCCCCCAAATGATCACTTTATCTAATTCCCGGTAATCCCTTACAATGCCGAAGTGAACCTACTTCCTACATCTCAAAAAGCACCGGCGCCCCGTAGGCCCCAAACTATGCTAGCCAAAAACAGTTCCGCACCCAAAGCGAAACATCCGCCTCGCTAGCGAAGTCAAAACTTCAGAGGCAAAGAAAGCCCTGCGGCAACCCCGGCACACAGACCTCTCCTGGCCTGGCTCCCCAAAAGATCGTCCTCGCAGCACAATCAACCGCCGCGAAAAGGGATACTGAGCCAGCCAGTTTATCTATGTACCATGATCAAGTCCCGCAGCTGAGTCATGACCATCTGGTCTACTGGCATAATCCAGGACTCATCTGCACCGGTCAGGACCAACGACACACCTCCATGTGCTAAAAGATCGGGAATACGTACCTCCCGTGCATAAGGTGACCGTCCTACCCCTAACCCATACAATGAAGTAAATGTACTCCTAACGCATATCTAGCATGCTCAAGTGCAATACAATGCAAAATCTAATGCCAAAAAGCAAAATAATTAATAATACCTGCCACCACATGGTCGGCTGCTGTAAAATCCTCCACCTGAGCGGCATAAACCCGACCGCTCTGAGCTGGTGGCGGGTGATCAGCAGGGTAAAAAGATGGGGATCCGCTCACTGGAGCGTAAGGCCGTTGAGCTGACGACCGTTGCTGAGATACGAAGGGAGCCGAAACTGAAGAAGATGCTGCTGGGGTCGAAAAGGGGCATGAAGCTCGAACATGGCCTGACTGTCCACATTTATAACAACGACCCCACCTCTGATCACAGGTGTGTGACAAATGAGGTCCTCCACAGAATATACATCTGTCTCTATCGCGAAGCCGTGGCTGTCCCGACTGCTGCTGCTGATGTTGCGGGGGTCTCTGGGATCCACCAGGCCCTCGCTGCTCCGAACGTCCACGGCCCGTGAACTGAGGCGGTGGCGGTCGGGGCGGCCTCCAGGAACTGGCCTGTCCCTCGTCGTGCTGTGCTGGACGCTTTTTGTCAGAACTCTGAGCGACCAAGCCCCCACGTCTGGCAATGACGTGGTCTCCCCTTTCAACCCACTGTGCATGCTCTGCTGCCTCCTCCAAGGTCTGCAGTCGCTGAGCGTGCACCAAAGTATAGGTTTCTGGGCGCAGACCCGACTCAAAGAGCTCCACCTGGTGCGGTCCGTCCCTGGCGACATAGGGTACGCAGTTGAGCAACCGCCTGAACTCCTGAAAGTAGTCCAATGCTGTCCGTCGCCTTGCTGAAGATTCTTCAAATCATCTTCTAGCTTTTTCTTCACACTTGTGGAAAAGTACGTATCCAGAATCATCTTCTTAAACTCTGCCCAGGGTAGCTGTCGAGTGATCCGAAACTCCAGGGGCTCCACCCGACGCCACCATGCATCAGCATCCCCGTCTAAACAGTGTACAGCCATATGTACCCTGTACTTCTGGTCTATGTCCCGGAATAACTTCTCCATTGACGAAAGCCAAGTCCCGATCTCCCAAGGCTTAGTATCCCGCCCTGAAAACCTGGGCGGTCCCCGCTTACAGAACTGAGTAAGTTTGTCAGCAAACTCCTGCTCCTCTGCAGAAGTCAATGGCCGGATTGCTCCCTGAGCAACAGGGGATGCCGGGGTCACTGGTACAACTGGGGGATTCACGGCAGGGGAAGAAGGTACGGGAGAATTCTCCGAGGGTGCTACAACAGGCTGCGCCCTCTGCTCTAACATCTGGGTCAGTCGACCCATAGCCTCCTCCTGACGCCGAATAGCCTCTGACATCTGGGCTATCTGAGCCTGTAGTTCTTGCACCTCACTCTGCTGGCCCTGCTCGGACTCCTCCGGCTCGGGCTCAGAGGAAGAAGGCTGCGAACGCGTCAACATTCTACGTTGCGGAGGCATCCTACCACAAGAAACCACACTCAGTATCATCACCCCACACGACCCAATCCAGCGAAAGTTAAAAGACATTCTCCTATTTCTGTGACTTTATGTTGTCTGCAGCCAACATAACAGTCTACCAGAAGTAGGCTATGTCGATCCCTCTTCCTTTATTGGAAGAGTCAAATAACCCGACCACCAACTTTCGCCTAAGAAAAGCACGTCTCTCACGCCCTATCATCCTAGGGTCTGCCAAAAGCCTAGGGTTTCCTAAGTCCCCACTGACCTATCCCTAAGCTCTGATACCAACTTAATCTGTCACGCCCCGGAAACCGGGCTCGTCTACAGATCCGCCGTGCACACGGAATTTTTCGCGTACACGAAGCGCTGGTAACCTGCTCAGATATAATCTAACAATAAAAGAGCATAATACAGAGCTGAAATAGAAGAACCATATAGTATCTCAGACTGGGACTACAAATAACACTGTAATAAGTACAATAATCTCCCAGCTCACCAAAATAGTACAACCAGCTGGCTAACGCCAGACCCAAAATAAAAGGGGAATACCACAGTCTGAGTGAAGGGTACAACCTCTATCTACAGCTCTCAGTCTCCCAGGAGATCTATCTATTCGGCGATCCCCTTACCTCGATCCGCTGCCGATGGCCTAGCAGCTCCCGCAGATGACTCTGCAAAATAAGGGAGAAGGAAGAAACAGAAAATAACAATGGGGGTGAGAACTATCAGATAAACCAATAGCCTCCCCTAGTGGGTAAAAACCTCAACTCTGACGCACCCACTAGGACTACTAGAGGCAAAAGGGGAAAAGGGGAAGTGGTAAGATAGTAAGGTACTGAAACAGTAAAACTACCACTACTATGCCTCTACTGCGGTATGCATGCATCAGTAAATAGTAACTGTCCCAAAAATAACCCAATCCGTCATCTGATCCACGATCGGTACTGCCTGCTCCGCTTTCATCATCGGGCAAAGATCCGCGCCGACGTGATAGCAAAACTGTCAATAACTGTCTGGCCCCAGCCTCTAGAGTGGAACTCGAGGGGAGCGACCCACACGAGTAAAGCATCACCGGGCAACAACCGCGCCGGTATGATAAGTCTCAAAATTCACCGGGCAACAACCGCGCCGGTATGATAAGTCTCAAAAGCAGGACTGGATCATGACTATGATCAAAGTGGGAAAAACCATCCACTAAAGAAGCCTGATACCCAATCAGATGCAATAGTACTCAATAAGTGGGAAACATCATCCACTAGAGGAAACCCAACCCCAGCTAATGCAAAATAAACCAGGCTCAACCCCTATCTGATGCAAGGACAACATCTGGTCGACCGCCTACCGTCCGCGGTCACCGCAATACCCATAAATCCACAATCTAATGCAAATCAACCCCTATCTGATGCAAGGACAAACATCTGGTCGACCGCCCACTGTCCGCGGTCACCGCAATACCCCACAAATCCACAATCTAATGCAACCTTGGCTACACTATCCCAAACCCCTGCTCACACTTGAGCAACAACATATGAATGCAAAGGACAACAATGAAAACATGTTCAAATCCCAATATGATAGTGTAGCAATAAATAGTGGCCTTACCTGATGTCCGGGCATGCATGCAACTGTCTTTATTTAAAAAGTTGTA
This sequence comes from Tillandsia fasciculata, assembly GCA_029168755.2. Classification (NCBI taxonomy): domain Eukaryota; kingdom Viridiplantae; phylum Streptophyta; class Magnoliopsida; order Poales; family Bromeliaceae; genus Tillandsia; species Tillandsia fasciculata. The sequence goes on along the minus strand of CM054939.1, from coordinate 14,702,486 downwards.
AAATAGTGTCAAAGGTTTAAAACAATTGATTTACTGAATAAAAGTCATTTGCATGCGAGATCATAGCCTTTGTCTCAATCACAGTGTCCCAATATAAGTCATCATATCATTTGTGGGGTTATATTAAATTTTAGGGGAGTTTGTCCCAGCGGTCCTTGTCATTTGTCATATTAATTTGTCCCAATGGTTCTCATTAATTGTCATATTGTATGTCCCAATGGTTCTCATCAATTGTCCTGTTAGTTTGTCCTGTTAGTTTGTCCCAATGGTTCTCATCAATTGTCACATATTTTAGGGGATTCCTAGTAATCCCAGTGAGCTTGTCAAAAATGAGGTAAGCAACAACCGCCCACCTCGAACAGCTCAAACAACACCCCAGGTAGTCTCCTGGTTGTCCACAGTCCTCAAATCCTGCAAATCAACGCTCCCGGTATAAATACAAATCCCAAAAAGCACAATATTTGCTGTTTTTCAGACAGCACGGAAAAAGAGGAATTTTTCACCTCTAAAATGAGCTCCTAAAATCCCAGAAAAATCACGGTTGCGTTCCTCGCGAAGAGTAGATCAAAATCGACTCTTTAAACGCCTCGATCTGACGCTCCTACGTCAAGATAAAAATCGGAGAAGTCGGTGCTGTCCAAAAACCATCACAGTAAAAAGGGGGGTCAAAGAGGACTCGGGAAACGTGCCAAAAGTACGAAACGGAGCAAAATGATCAACACGGAAATCGAAGCCCTACCTCTTACGGTCGTGCTGTCGCAAAAATCGTCCAAAAATTCCACCCGGTTAGCCCGCAGTGAATTTTCGACGGAACTGCGACGGGAAATGGGCCTAAAAAGAAAATCGTCGCAGTGCGCCGCGTCGCAGATATCTCACTATCTGTAACTCCTAAAATCCTGAGATTGTAGAGAGAGAGAGGAGAGAGAGAGGAAAAACTTTCGTATTGGGAGTTTTCTCTGATTCTCTCTCTAAGGCACGCAACCCGAGGTGCAAAGAGAGGGGGGGTGGGGGCTTCTTATATAGTGGGCCAAAAGGAATATTCCCACACGAGATCCTGATCCGAACACGAAACACCGAAACGGGCCAACCAGTAAGCGCCACGTGTCTCCCAAACAGGATACAGCCGTGCACGGGCCAATGAAAAATCGCCACGTGTCCCACGTGGTGTACGCCCGGTCCGCGCTCCGGGTCTTCCGGAAGTTGTCGGCCAATCCGGGTTCGCCACGTGTCAGCCGTCCACAGGCCTTCTAGAAGCCGGCCAGCCAATCACGAGCTGCCACGTGGCACGGGAATAATTCGGTGCGCCCGGTGCACGCCAGGCCCGTGGACCGCGCACCCGAGCGCCTGCCCGCGCCTGCCCGCGCTGCCCGCGCCTGCCCGCGCCGCGCTCCTCCGCGCTCCGCCGCTGCGCCGCTGCCCGCCGCCGTGCGCCGCCGCCCGCCGCCGCTCGCCGGTCGCCGGAACAGTAATTCCGGCGGCCGGAGTTACTGTTCCGGCGTGAACAGTAACCTAGTGCCCAAAAATTAAAGTGAATATACCATTTCGACCGTTTTCGCGCGCTGAGTCCAAATACGACGTCCGTTTCGCCAAATTCTCATCCGAAATTTTGCAATAAGCTCCCGAAAAATCCCATTTGCTCCGATTTTCGCGCAGAGTCTATTAAAAATATCCAATTTCGTTTCTACAAGCTCCTTTGCACAGTACAAGCCTTCTACAGTCACTATTAATGTTGCGGAGGTTCTGCGGGGGTCCGGATCATCACAGAATCTCCGGGAGGGGCAATTTGGTAATTTTACCAAAGGTTGGAAATACGATTGAATTTAGTCTGAGTGTTGTTGTCAAACACTGATGTCTAAGTTAAAGTTAGAATTGTTTCCTGAACAATATGTTTGATTCAGGCCTGTTCGATTACTTCTGGGTTTCGAGCGTACAGTCGATTCAGTCTAGTCGCCTGCGATTTGACAGGTGGGTTATCTTCGGTCCGGGCTTTATCATTTCGGCCCTCTGTGTACGGTATTGGTTGGACCCCTGTTTTTGATAGCTTAATTATTACTTTGAGCCTGCCTTCCTTTTGATTCAGTTTATACTGCGTCATGCCTGAGTTATGACTTTTATCAGTTATCTGTTGCTTTACATGATTAATCATAGTGCTTCCAGTATTCATATCATTATTCTGGACATTACCATGCCTGATTGGTTAGTAGATATTGAGCTTGCTTTCCTGATGATCAAATATTACACTGCTGAACACATAATTTTAATCAACCAATGTTTTACTGAACGTCGTAGGGTCGCCTGAGTCTGTTCTTGTTTGATAGGACAAAGGCATTGCTCTGCGAGGTTTGGACCTAAAACCTACCGAGCTTCGTAGGGTCGCCTGAGTCTATTCTTGTTTGATAGGACGAGGGCAACGCTCTTCGAGGTTTGGACTTTTCAAAATAGTTTTATCAAAATATGTGTTTAGTTTTGTATGTTTGGTTGGTCTGCATGATTGAGTTGAGATTTGCTGTTGATCTTATGTTGAGTTGAGATTTGCCTTTGATCTTGCATATGAGTTGAGATTTAGTTGATTAGTTGCTGATTATTCCTGCATGAGAGTTGAGATTCAGTTGATTTTGTTATTGCATCCCAGTAGGGATTTCCCGCTTGTTGCCGATTACCCGGTCAGTGGACCGTGAGTTTGAGCATTTGCACTTGATCGCCCGCACCGTTGTACTTCACGAACATCAGGGGAGTCATGACCCGCAGCGATGTTCTTTACCGGTAAAGTGGTTAGCAGTTGCAACCCGTGACCCTCAGTTGAGGGAATGTCAACCAGGTGGTGCCAGGTGGGCAGTTTTGCCTGAGGTCTTGTGGGACCAATATGGTGGCTTGTGATTGGGTAATTTGATATATCATTTATTTGATGCATATGTTGCTTTTAGTCTGCTTTTGTCTTATCTTATGATTCCTGATTTTAGTTTGAAGATATTCGTTTGTTGATATCTGCCTATACAATTATTCAGCATGCTTGGTTCATTATATTCCTGCCACGAGTATACATATTCCTGTTGGTTATTCATTTGCTTCATAAATGCTTACCTAATATGATTTTCCTGATTCCTATTATATATGTCAGCCTATGCTTGCTTCAAGATTTTCTAAGTTGATTTAATTACAGCTCCAATTATATATCTGCTTATCCTAACATGTGATCATTTACTATCCTCTAGTATTGTATACCAGTAGGTACGATCTGCTATTTCTCGGCTCGTCGTGCCCACTGGGATACATGTACAGTGTATCTCACACCCTCTGGGTGAATATTTTTTCAGGTTGAGCGGGTGCTGGGATGTCGGGACGAGTTCGTGAGGTTTCGAGTTAGAAACTGACCCTGGACAGCCGAGAGTATATGTATCTGCAGGATGTAAAAGAAAAGTGTAATTTATTTTGTAAAGTTGTTGTAATAATTAATTTGTAATATTATTATTTATAGTACTTAGATAGTACTCTGATATTTGTTGCCAAGCTAGTCGTGCATATATAGAAAAGGCTCAATTCCATAGGGGATTGGGACTCTTCTATATATGTGGCGGTCTGTCATTGCCCTGGATGATTTGCAACTCTGATTAAAAAAAAAAAAATAAAAAAAATAAAATAAAATAAAATAAAATTTAGACGCTGATTTTTAAACTCGGGGCGTGACAGATTTAGCTTATGCTGTGAACAGATTGAGAAGATATACCCATAACCCAAGTAGAGAACATTGGAATGCCTTAGAAAGAGTTTTGAAATATCTAAAAGGCACTGTATCTTATAGATTGCATTTTTTGTGGATTTCCTGCTGTATTAGAAGGATTTAGTGATGCTAACTGGATTAGTGATACAGCTGATGTGAAGTCAACTACTGAATTTGTTTTTCTCCCTGGTGGAGCAGCTATTTCTTGGAAGTCATCGAAACAATCATTGATAGCTAGAAGTACAATAGAATCAGAACTTATAGCTTTAAATACCACTGTAGTAGAGGCTAAGTGGATTAGAGAATTTATGTATGACTTGCCATTGATGGAGCGACCTTTGGCACCAGTGTGTATACATTGTGATTGTAGATCTGCTATTGACAAGTGTGCTCAAGAAAATGTGGAAACAAAGATGAATAGATTTATGAAAGTAAGACAAAAGTATATTCGGCAGAATATTAAAGAAAATGTAATTACATTGGAATTTGTGAGATCTGCGAAGAACTTAGCTGATCAGCTTACTAAAGGTTTGTCTAGGACAGTGATCCTAGAATCGTCGAGGGGGATGGAGCTTAGCCCACAATAGAAACTACCGGCGACGGCAACCCAACCTCTTGGAGGTTCAATAGGTAGAAACAAGTCGAATTGGTAGTTGTGCAGAGCACTGCTTTTATATACTCATCCCTATGGCGACAGTGTTCATTTATGCAAGTGGTTAGTAAGGGTTCTTACCCTGAATAGTTCCGAGACCCTTGAGGCAGGGTGTGACCTTGCAAACACCCTTATCAGGATCTACTATATGTGTGTAGTCGGGAGGCCGCGACTGTGGGAAGAGGGCGGTTCCCTAAAAACACACATGAATCGAAATGAGCGCATAGCCATAAAAGCGCTAACCCGCATAGAACCTAAACGGTTGTACCATGTGTACTGTTTGTGGAAATCTGATTCACCAGCCTTGGTTCAAGGCGAAGTCCACCATTGTGCCCTCGGATGTAGATAGACCTGTACTAAGTGAAGGTTCAAACCCGAAAGGTACCTTCGCCGAATACGTGGTATAAGGGATCCAGCATCTGTTTTAGTTTTTGTATTTCGTTTATTTTATTTTGTATTTCGTTTTTACAAGTTTTAAATCATGTGGGATTGTTGGGTTTTATTTGGATTTGGTGATTTTAAACTTGTGCTTTGGCCTTTGGGTTTTTTCTTAGCCAACCTTGGGAAGTGCCATCTTTGGCTACCCAAGAGCCTTCTGTTGGAAAATTTTATCTTTTCAAATTAATTCTTTTAAATAATTTAAACTTAATTAAAACTTGAAATACTATAAAACAAAGTTTAGATGAAGCCTGTGAATGTCGAGGCGTGCATGAGCACTGTCCTAGAAGCGAGATTGCCCATCTACGTGCGAGGCTCCGGCAATCACCCCTAGGAATACAACGACCACTGTCCACCCTGTCGGCAACGACTCCGGGATGGTGCGTAGCGAACCCAATGACTTTCAGAAATCCAGCAAGAGGAAGACTCAAAATCAAAAGAGAAGTAGCAAAATAAAATCTCAGTGTAGTAGTTGAACTCTTTTGGATATATAGGAATAGTACTGTGGCTTAGTAGTTAATCAAGCTCTCATGCTCTTCATATATATATATATAAAACCAACAGGGGACAAGGCCCAACAGCTAACTCTCTTGGGCAGCTCACAAGGCCATTCCCAAGGGAGGCTCTTGGGTAGCCCAAGAAGCAAATTCCCAAGAAAGGCATAAATGCAAAAAAGAAAAGTCAAAATGCCAAAGACCAAGTTTAAAATCACAAAAGAAAACATATAAAATCCAACAATCCCCACATGATTTAAAACTTGTAAAAACGAAATACAAAATAAAATAAATGAAATACAAAAACTAAAACAGATGCTGGATTTCTTATACCACGTATTCGGCGAAGGTACCTTTCGAGTTTGAACCTTCACTTAGTACAGGTCTATGTACATCCGAGGGCACAATGGTGGACTTCGCCTTGAACCAAGGCCGGTGAATCAGATTTCCAAAAACAGTACACATGGTACAGCAGTTTAGGTTCTATGCGGGTTAGCGCTTTTATGACCATGCGCTCATATCGATTCATGTGTGTTTTTAGGAAACCGCCCTCTTCCCACAGTCGCGGCCTCACGACTACACACATATAGTAGGTCCTGATAAGGGTGCCTGCAAGGTCAAACCCTGCCTCAAGGGTCTCGGAACCATTCAGGGTAAGAACCCTTACTAACCACTTGCATTAATGAGCGCTGTTGCCATAGGGATGAGTATATAAAAGCAGTGCTCCACACAACTACCAATTCGACTGTTTCTACCCATTGAACCTCCAAGAGGTTGGGTTGCCGTCGCCGGTAGTTTTTATTGTGGGCTAAGCCCCATCCCCCTCGACGATTCTAGGATCACCGTCCTAGACAATCCTTTAGTAAGCTGATCAGCTAAGTTCTTTGTAGATCACACAAATTCCAATGCAATTATATTTTCTTTGATATTCTGCCAAATATACTTGTGTCTTACTTTCATAAATCTATTCATCTTTGTTTTCATATTTTCTTGAGCACACTTGTCAATAGCATATCTACAATCACAATGTATACATACAGGTGCCAAAGGTCGCTCCATCAGTGGCAAGTCATACAGTGTAGTTACTGTAATTTTTAAAATCCAAAATCTAAGCTTAAATAATCTCCTGGATTATTTAAATGGCAAAAATAGGGAATTAATAAGACAATAGTGGCCCTAAAGTACCGACTTTTGATCGGAATCTGATCTCGAAAATCTAAGATCACCATTGCGACCGTCTCGTCGAAACAAGAAAGATTGATATTCACATGTTCTCGATCCGACGGTCGGATCTTCTGCAAAATAGCAAAGAAAAAGCGGGCCCCACAACTTAAGTTGTGAATAGTAACCTCTAATTCAATTGCCCTTTTGACCAACGTCGGCCGTTTCGCCGTCTGGACCCCTGACATAGGGGTATGAGTAGTCAATCCTAGCTATTTTCGACGTTCTGAGCGCAATGGCACTGACGGAATTCGCACTTGGCGATCCGGGTGCATCGAAGTGCGTGCATTGCACTGCAACTTACCGAACTTTATGGCCCGAGATTTTACTCAAGCGTCGAATCAAGCAAACAAATATGCCATTTGAAAGCTCTTGACGAGTCGGACGTCGTGGCGAAGTCTGTTTTGCAAATTGACGAACCGGTTGTCTCGAAATGCGTGAAGAAGGCCAAAAGAACCTTTATTCTTGCAAAAACTTATTAGTTCTTAGGCCAAAGCTACTGGGCTTTCTGGGCTAGGCTCCTGCCAGCCATTGAAGCCCACGAGATGGGTGCTGGGAGCTGGGCAGCCACGAAGGGAATTGATTTGAAAAGAATTCAAATTTTCTTTAAGTTTCCAACAAGTTCTTTTGGAAACTTGTGGGGGGGGGGGACCGAGGGGCCACAGCTGGGTCCCTAGGACTCTCCCCATTTCCCCCTGCAGCCTGGCCTTAACCCCAAGGGTCGGGGTGGCCGAAGGGAAGCTCTCCAAGATAGAGCAATCCGAGAGAGAGAAGAAAGGTTGGAACCAAACCTTTCCAAGTTGGGTCCTGGAGTTCCTGTGGTGTTCCCCTGCACCAGAGGACCATTCCGGAGCTTGCCGTGGCCGCGCGAAGTGGGAGGAGTGAAAACCGGCTTCTTCCTTCTTCATCAACTCCGGCAAGGTAAGTGACACTAAACCACTGGTTGTTTGAGCCCAAGACCCCTAGCAGTAGCTTAATTCGGACCTTAGCATGCTCCCTGCCAAGCCCGAGCTCCCTATGCACGCTGGTTGACCAGCGGGAGCAAGCCCTCGCCGGAAACCTAGCAAAGCTCCGCCTCGGCAAAACTCTTCAACCAGTGGACCAAAATAAGAACAAAAATGGTGGAAAAATACTGTAGGAGATGAAGATCAACTCCACCAAATTTGGTGGAGTTTGATCAAGCGTGGAAGTCGCAGATCAAAACCCTAATCCTGTGAATATTGCACTTCGGCTGAGCTATTTGCTCCAGCGCCAGCGACGCTCCTCACCGCCGGCCACCTGCTCAGGAAGCTCAATAGGAGTGAGCAGAGTCTAACCATGCTGTTGCATGGCATCCATGCAGCTTGAAATCCAAGGTGCCATGGATGACCCGAGATGAGACCGAAACGCGACCGCCGGTGCTCCGGCCATCTCCGGCGGGTAGGGATTGGACAGGAAGCTTGCTGGAACTTAGTGGAGTCTATCCATGCAAGTTGGAAGGCTCCATGTTGCCTCAGTAAAAATCCGCCATTGGAGGCGAAGAAGCTCCAAACCGAGCTTGCTCCGCCGCCGTCGCCGCCATGCCCTGTCGCCGGGCACGGGTTCAGGTAAGTTCGTAGTGAGGTTTAGCACCTGTTGGTGCCAATGGTTGAGGTCCAGAAGCTCTGGTTGGATGGTCACGAATTTCAAAGTTTAGCTTCATCGTCTTCTTCTTGCTTGCGGCCGACCTGGGGAGCAAGGTAGCCCCAAACTTGCTGGAGATGCTCCAGCAACTCTTTGGAAGATTTCCTTCCAAGTTAGAGGGCTTTTAGTGCAGTGGTTGCTGAGAACCAACTCGGGTTTTGAGGTTGTGTGTGTTGTGTAAATGGTGCACATAGGGTGTTTGATGAAATGCCTGAGAGAAGAAAAAGATGGATTTTGGGTTCGATTACAAAATGAAAGTTGCTCCAAATTGTCCCCTGAGCTTGATGCTCACTTCAGATCAAAGTTGATCTGTGTGGAAATTAAGATGGAGCCTTTGTGGTTTGATTGAGAGTGAAGGTATTGGATCTTTTGATCCAGCAGACCTGGGTTGCAAATAGGGCAAGCCCCAGGGTTTTTAAGTTGCTGTGAGCATAGGGCTCAAGCAGATTTTCAAATGGCACAGTAAAACTTAAAATGTGAGGTTGTCAAGCTCTAGGATAGGTGTTATGGCCCAAAGTCTGTTCTGGGCTATTTGCGAAGCCGCGACAGTGAGTTCCTCGCTAATTTGGGGTCACTGGACGCGATGCTCGCGTTTAATTTCGGTTTTGGTAAGCCGAAGAAATAAAAATGCATTTAGGCTATGTTAGAGAGGTATTTTATGGCCCGAAGTTTTTCTCGGGTTTCGTGCTCCCGCAAATGGGTGAGCACGGTGTTCAGCAAGTCGAGTGTCACCTACTGGAAGTGACGGTTCGTAAAAATATTACTCCAGTTAAAAGAACGAGCGAAAACAGTGCTCAAAATGCATTAAAAGTGCGATTTTTGGAAACCCTAAGGGTCTAAACGCAAATGTGACAGTGTGTACTGCCTAGGGCAGTGTGTAGGTGATTCCTAAGCTTTTTGTTAGGAATCCAACGGCTCCCGCTGAGCGAAAATCGGATATCGGTCCAAGAATCGGCAAAATCGTCGATTTAACGGTATTCCGGTGGCAATCGCGCAATTCGATAAATTGCGGCAGTTTCACCAAGCCGACTGTTGAGTCCCAGTAGAATCTGGTTGAGCCAGCGGCAAAGAGTTAAAGCCCGAGTCTCCCGAAAATCCAAAAGAAATTTTCGGGAGGGGCATTTTGGTAATTTTACCAATAATTAAGCATAAGGTTGTGTTGGTCTAATTGTTGTTGTCAAACACTGATGTTTAAGTAGTTCGAGGTTTCGAGTTGATCTGGAAAAGATCTGGGTTTAAGTTAAGTTGGGGTTAGTGGGATTGAGTTGTTTCCCTGATCAGTATGTTTGATTCAGGTTGGCTCGGTTTGCATCTGGTTTTCGAGCGATCAGTCGATACAGTTTAGTCGCCTGCAAAACGTCCGGTGGGTTTATCTTCGGTCCGAGCTTTATCATTTCGTCCCTCTGGGGTACAGTATTAGTTGGACCCCTGTTTTTGTAACCTAGTTATTACTTTGAGCCTGCCTTCCTTTTGATCAGTTTCATACTGCTTTATGCCTGATTTATGACCTTTATCAGTTATCTGTTGCCTTGCATGATTGATCTTGGTTGCTTCCAGAGATTATGACTCTATTTCTGGACATTTGCCATGCCTGATTGGTCATTAGCTAGATTGCACATTTATTCTTGATTATTAGTATATATATCCTGATCCATATTCTAGTTGTTGTCGATTATATTCCTGCATATGAGTTGAGATTCAATTGATTCTGATATTGCATCCTTGATTGGATTGTTTCGGCTTTTTGTTGATCAAGTATTATACTGCTAAACACATGATTTTTAATCAACAAATGTTTTTAACCAAGCATCGCAAGGTCGCCTGAGTCTGTTCTTGTTTGATAGGACAAAGGCATAGCTCTTCGAGGTTTGGACATAAAACCTGTTTTCAAAATGGTTTTCTTAAAATAAAAATGTGTTTAGCCTCGTATGATTGGATATTTGCTATACCTGATTATTAGTACCCTCTGATTATTTTTGATCCATGTCAGATAGTTGTTGCTTCTTCTTGATAGGAGTTGAGATACAGTTGGTTTATATCTTGCATTCTTGATACCCTGACATATCTGATCCATGATACATAGTTGTTGATTGATTTTGCATTGAGTTGAGATTTGTTGTTGTACTACTGTTGCATCCCAGAGGGGATTGTTCCCGGCTTGTTGCCGATTACCCGGTCAGTGGACCGTGAGCTTGAGCATTCGCATTTGATCGCCCGCACCGCTGTACTTCACGAACATATCCGGGGTCGCACCCCGTGCGCTTTGTTCTTTACCGGTAAAGTGGTTTGTTGAAAGATCCGTGACCCCCAAGGGGGGAATGTCAGCCAGGTTGGTGCTAGGTTAGGCAGTTTCCCTGAGGTCTAGTAGACCAATATGGTGGCTTATGATTGGGTAACTTGTTATTTCAGTTATTGTAGTAACCATGATTTTTAAAATCCAGAATTTAGGTTTAAATAATTTTCAGAATTATTTAAATGACAAAAATAGGCAATTAATAGTCAATAGTGGCCCTTAAAACATCAACTTTTGATCGGGGCCTGATCTCGAAAATCCGAGATCACCATTGCGATCGTCTTGTCGAAACATGAAAAATTGATATACATATATCGACGATCTGACGGTCGGATCTTCCAGAAATCAGCGAAGAAAAAGCGGGTCCCACAACTTAAGTTGTGAATAGTAACCCCTATTTTTAATTCCCTCTCGACCACTAACGGCCGTTTCGCCGTCTCGAAATTCAATATAGGGGTATGAGTAGTCAAACCTAACTAATTTCGATGTTCTGAACGCAATGGCACTGACGGTTTTCGCGTTTGGCGACCCGGTGCATCGAAGTGCATGCGCTGTACCGCAAAATACAGTATGAAATGGCCCAAGATTTTACCCGAGCGTCAAACAAAACAAACAAATACACTACTTGACAGGTCTCAACGAGCCGGACGTCGTGGCGAAGTCTGTTTCGTATTTTGACGAACGGTTTGTCTCGAAATGCGTGAAAAGTATCGAAAAATCAATATTTTCCTATAAAACCTATATATTTTGTGTACCAAAAATTTAGGGGATTAAACTATGGGGTGTTGGGTGCATTTTGCACCTCCTGTGAAGATCCCAGAGGCTGGGGTTGAGTGTGAACAGGGTTTGAAGTTATTTTGCAAGAATCTTGCATTTATGCATTTGTGACTCTTGGTCTCTTTGGAGGGCAACACGAGGGGTCATGCTGGATTCCAAGCATCACCACCATCCTCTGCATACTTCAGCAAGAGCTCTGTGTGTTGGTGTTGGCCGACACAACCCCTTGAGTGCAATCCGAGAGAGAGAGAGAGGGAGAGTGAAAGTTGAAACCAACTTCAATCAAAGGAGTTTCCGAGTGCTTGGGGTGTTCCCTCGTGACTGAAAGAGCACCTTGGTGGTGGCCGTGGTCGCGCAAAGGTGGAGGAGTGAAACCGGCTTCATCCCATCTTCATCAACTCCGGCCAAGGTGAGACCACCCTAACCAAAGGTTCTCTGGACCCGGGACCCTTAGCAGTAGTTTCCTTAGGTCCCTAGCATGCTCCCTGCCAAGCCCCGAGCCCCCATCCACGTTGTATGGCCGGCGGAAGCAAAAGTTGGCCGGAAACCTAATAAAGCTCCGCCTGGGAAAAACTCCGCAACCGATGGACTAAAATGGCTCAAACTTGGTAGCCAGGGACTATAGGACCCTTAGATTATTTCTACAGAGTTTTAGAAGTTTTGGTTTAGTATTTTGGAAGAAAATCGATGCCCTAGTTTTCGGATTTTATGCATGTTGGCCGAGCTTCGTGCTCCGGCGCCGGCGAGCTTCTCCGACGCCGGACACCGGCCCAGAACTCTTCTAGGGACCGAGGGGAGTCCATCCATGCACTTGCATGGCAGCCATGCAGCACGGTTGAAGCGCGGCCAAGATGGGTTCGAAATGGGATCAAATCGCGGCCGCCGGCGTTCCGGCAAACTCCGGCCGGGGAGGGTTGGACGGAAAGCTTCGTGTGCTCCAGTAGGAACTTTCCATCCAAGTTGGAAGCCTCTAAAATGCCCCGTTAAAAATCCGCCATTAACGGTGAAGAAGCTCGAAATGGAGCTTGCTCCGCCGCCGCCGCCGCCGTGCCTCGTCGCCGGAAATGGGCTCAGGTGAGTTTGGGATGTGTTTTAGCATCCATTTGGCTAATTGGTTGAGCCTTGGAGCCTCTAGTTGGATGGTCACGAAATTCAAGGTTTAAGCTTCTTCTTCAACCTCGGTCTCCGGCCAATCCATTCATGCAAGTATGGCCCAAACTTGCAGGAAATGTAGAGCAATCTATTTAGAACATTTCCTTCCAAGTTTGGAAGCTTTTGGTGTAGTATTTGCAGAAAACCAACTCGAGTTTGGGCTTGTGTGTTTGTGTGTGAAGTTGTGCACACCAAGTGCTTGATGAAATGCCACAAAGAGGAAAATGATGGAATTTGGCTTCAAGTTAAATATGAAACTTGCTTCAAAATGTCCCCTGAGCTTGATGCTCACTTCAGATCAAGTTGGATCTGTGTGGACTGAGGTTTGGAGCATTGTATGCATTGTTAGTGAGCTAGGTGTGGATCTGGTTGATCCAGCAACTGCTGGGCTGCAAATAGAGCAAGCCCCAGGTTTTTTAGGTTGCTGTGAACTTAACTCTAAAGCAAAATTTGAATTGGATTATTAAAAGTTAAGTTATATGTTAACCAACCCTTAAAAGAATAGTTTAGCCCAAACACTGTTCCGGGCTATTTGCGAAGCCGCGATAGTGTGCTCCTGGCTATTTTGGGGTCACTGGACGCGATGCTCGCGTTAGATTTTGGTTTTGAAGAGCCGGAGAAACAAAAATGCTAATAGGCTAGGTTAGAGAGTGTGTTATGGCCCGAAGTTTGCCTCGGGTTCCGTGCTATAGCAAATGGGTGAGCACGGTGTTAAGCAAGATAAATGTCACCTGCTGGAAGTGACAGTTCGTTAAAATGAGTTTCCAGTTGAAAGAACGAGCGAAAACAGTGCTCAAATGACACTAAAAATGCAATTTCTAGAAACCCTAGGGGTCTAAACGCAAAAATGACAGCGTGTACTGTTTAGTACAGTGTGTTGGTGATTCCTAAACTTTTTGTTAGGATTCCAACAGCTTTCGTTGAGCGGAAATCGGATAACGGTCCGAGAATCGGCAAAATCGTCGATTTAACGGCATCCGGGTGGCAATCGCGCAATTTGAGAAATTGCGGCGGTTTCACCAAGTCGACTGTTGAGTCCTAGTAGAATCTGGTTGAGCTAGCGGCAAAGATTAAGCCCGAGTCTCCCGAAAAATCCAAAAGGGAATTTCCGGAAGGGGCATTTTGGTAATTTCACCAATAATTAAATATAAGGTTGTGTTGGTTTAGATGTTGATATCAAACATAGATGTTTAAGTAATTAAAGGTTTTAGGATTTAAGTTAGAGTTAATAAAACTAAGTTAATTCCTGAACAATGTTTCTGATTCAGGTTTATACAGTTGTCTCTGGTTCTGAGCGTATAGTGGATACGGTCTAGTCGCCTGCGATTTGTCAGGTGGGTTTATCTTTGGTCGGGCTTTATCATTTCGGCCCTCTGTGTATGGTATTGGTTGGACCCCTCTTGTTAGCCTGGATGATACTTGAGCCTGTCTTCCTGTTGATCAGTTCAAATTTTACTATAAACTTGATTTCAATCAACCCATGTTTTGTCTCCAAGCATCGCAGAGTCGCCTGAGTCTGTTCTTGTTTAATAGGACGAAGGCATAGCTCTTCGAGGTTTAGACATAAAACATGTTTTCAAAATTATTTTCCTAAAAAGGTTTTTGATTTTGCATGATGGATTCTCTGTTGTTCCCAGATATTATGACTCTATTCCTGAACATTTGTCATGCCTGATTGGTCATTAGCTAGCTTGCACATTATACTTGATTATCAGTGTATCCTGATCCATGTTCTAGAAGTTGTTGATTATACTCTGCACCCTTATTGGGATTTTGGTCATTTGCTAGTTTGCATACCTGTTTATCAGTACTCCTTGATTATTCTGATCCATGCTATAGTAGTTGATGATTATTCCTGCATATGAGATGAGATTCAGTTGATTCTGATATTTGAGCCTGCTTTCTTGTTGTTCACCTGTTATGCTGCTAAATACATGATTTTATTAAATAACTGTTTTTACCGAGCTTCGTAGGTTCGCCTGAGTCTGTTCTTGTTTGATAGGACAAAGGCAACGCTCTTCGAGGTTTGGACCTAAAATCTGTTTTCAAAATAGTTTTATCAAAAACATGTGTTTAGTCTGCATGACTGGTTAGTCTGCATGATTGGTATTCAGTTGCTTCCAGATCTTATGATTTGATTCCTGGATATTTATTATACCTGAATTTCAGCACTTCTGATATATCTGATCCATGATTCATAGTTGCTGTTGATTGATTCTGCATTGAGTTGAGATTTGTTGTTGATCTTGCATTGAGTTGAGATGTTGTTGTCATATCACTGTTGCATCCCAGAGGGGATTGATTTTGGCTTGTTGCCGATTACCCGGTCTGTGGACCTTGAGCTTGAGCATTCGCATTGATCGCCCGCACCGCTGTACGTCACGAACATATCCGGCCGGGGTCGCTCCCCGTGCGCTTTGTTCTTTACCGGTAAAGTGGTTTGTTGAAAGACCCGTGACCCCCAAGGGGGGAATGTCAGCCAGGTTGGTGCTAGGTTGGGCAGTTTCCCTGAGGTCTTGTGGACCAATATGGTGGCTTCTGATTGGGTAACTTGTTATTTCAGTTGTTGATGCATATGTTGCCTGTTCAGCCTGCTTTTATCATAACTCATGATTTTTGCTACCCTCTAATTAAATACAGTTCCATGATTATATATCTGCTTATCCTAACTGTGATCTCCATGATTATATATCTGTTTATCCTAACTGTGATCTCTATGATTATATATCTGCTTATCCTAACTGTGATCTCCATGATTATATATCTGTTTATCCTAACTGTGATCTCCATGACTATATATCTGCTTATCCTAACTGTGATCTTTACTATCTTCTAGTATTGTATACCAGTAGATACGATCTGCTATTTCTCAGCTCGTCGTGCCCACTGGGATACATGTACGGTGTATCTCACACCCCCTGGGTAACCATTTTTCAGGTCGAGCGGGTGCTGGGATGTCGGGACGTGTTGGTGAGGTTTCGAGTTAGATGTTGACCCTGGACAGCCGGAAGATTATGATTGAAAGATTTTGTAATTCAGTTGTAAATGATTGTAAAGTTAATTTGTAATAACTGTTTATGGTTGTACGTAGTTAGTACTCTGATGTTGTTGCCAAGCTAGCCGTGCATATATAGAAAAGGCTCAATCCCAAAGGGGGTTGGGACTCTTCTATATATGTGGCGGTCTGTTGCGCCCTGGCTGGTTTTTAAAACTCTGATTTGAAAAGAAAAAAAAAAAAAAATTAGACGCTGATTTTTGAACTCGGGGCGTGACAGTTATTGATGCATATGTTGCCTGTTTAGCCTGTTTCTATCATTACCTGCTTGATTGTTTATCCGCTTCTTCAGTATACTCTTGATAAAATTGATACTTGCTTTCATATTGATGGATTATTCACTTCTTCAGTATACTCCTGTTGAGATATATATGCTTCCTTGATTGATTAATCATTCGCTTCATAATCATGCTTACCTAACATGTTGATTATTACTATCCGCTAGTATTGTATGCCAGTAGATACGATCTGCTATTTCTCGGCTCGTCGTGCCCACTGGGATACACTGTCGATGTATGTCACACCCCCTGGGTGACCATTTTTCAGATCGATCGGGTGCTGGGATGTCGAGACGTGTTGGTTAGGTTCTGTGTTAGCAATCTACCCTGGACAGCCGATATTTTATTACAAGTTGTTAATTTGTAAAATCTAAATCAATTGTTTATATTGTTGTAATATCTTTAGTTTACGTAGTTTAGACTACTCGGATGTTGTTGTAAAGGCTTAGCCATGCATATATAGAAAAGGCTCAATCCCAAGGGGGATTGGGACTCTTCTATATATGTGGCGGTCTATCATGCCCTGGCTTGGTTTTAAAACTCTGATATTTAAAAAATAATAATAATAATAAAATTTAGACGCTGATTTTCGAACTCGGGGCGAGACATATAGAAATTCTCTAATCCACTTAGCCTCTGCTACAGTGGTATCTAAAGCTATTAATTCAGATTCCATTGTACTTCTAGTTATCAATGATTGTTTTGAAGACTTCCAAGAAACAGCTGCTCCACCAAGGAGAAAAACAAATCCAGTGGTTGACTTCACATCAGCTATATTACTTATCCAGTTTGTATCACTAAATCTTTCTAATACAGCAGGGAATCCACAAAAATGCAATCCATAAGATATAGTGCCTTTCAGATATCTCAAAACTCTTTCTAAGGTATTCCAATGTTCTCTATTTGGGTTATGGGTATATCTTCTCAATCTGTTCACAGCATAGGCTAAATCAGGTCTAGTGTAATCTACAAGATAACCTAGAGATCCTGTAATCTGAGCATACCTATTCTGTCCTATAGGATCACCTTTATTCTTCTTAAGATGTATACTAGGATCATAATGTGTTACAACAATCTTAGAATCAAAATATCCAAACTTTTTTAACACTTGTTCACTGTAGTGAGATTGACTTATAATAATTTCATTTGATTTTTTTATGATCTTCATGTTCAGAATCACATCAGCTTGCCCAAGATCCTTCATATCAAATTATCATTAAGTCATTTCTTAGCATCCATTATCACATTCATATTTGTACCAAAGATCAAAATATCATCAACATATAAACATAGGATTACTAACTGTCCATTGTATTCCTTAGAGTACACGCATTCATCAGACATGTTCACATGAAAACCAGCTTTCACTACTAAAGAGTCAAATTTCAAATGCCATTGCTTAGGAGCTTGTTTTAGTCCATATAAAGATTTGTTCAACTTGCAAACTTTATTTTCATGTCCAGCAACAATAAATCCCTCAGGTTGCTCCATATAAATCTCTTCATCTAAATTACCACTTAGAAAAGCAGTCTTAACATCCATCTGATGAATAATCAAATTATGGACAGAGGTTAAAGCTAGTAGAATCCTAATAGAAGTAATCCTAACTACAGGAGCATAGACATCAAAATAATCTACACCAGGCTTCTGGGAAAAACCCTGAGCTACAAGTCTAGCCTTATACTTATCTACAGACCCATCTGGTTTCAACTTCTTCTTAAAGATCCATCTACATCCTACAAGCTTACAACCTACAGGTAAATTAGATAACTCCCAAGTATGATTCTGTATAATAGATTGCATCTCCAACTTAACAGCTTCTTTCCAAAATAATGTATCTACAAAAGTCAAAGCTTGGTCAAAGGTAGAAGGGGTATCTTCTACAAGTAGGACACATAAATCATCACCAAAAGTCTTCTCAATCCTAGGACGCTTACTTCTCCTAGGTTCAGTGTCACGCCCCGGAGGTTTTAAACAAGCTAAAAACGTATATCTTTTTTTTTTTTCTTTTGAAACAACTTAACTCTCCGGTACGTGCCAGATCCGCCACATACACAAATTCACCCCACGCACGGAGTCTCCTTTGTATATGAACGACGTCACCATCACGGTACAAGCTCTAACCACACAGTCCAGATGAAAAGCAAGGGGAAGGATTACAATCTATCACAAAGATTACCAAAACGGTGTCCACACGACACCCGGTTATTAAAACATGTTCACAATCTCATTCTCGGCGGCTACATAACTTTGAAAGGATAAATCCACGGGTTTGTAAAACGGTGCCCACACGACACCCAGTTTTGAAAATGTTTTCGCAAACACTTTTTCATTTAGAAAACTTGCCGCATACAAGTCTAGTAAAAACATAGTAGAGGACAAACCAACATCAAGTCAAGTGTTCAATCCAACATCCACAACAATCCACACATAAAGCAACCACAAAACATACTAACTAAATAACCAAGATAACTAAAGGAAAGGAAAACATGTCACCAGCCTCGAAGGGCTAAAGAACTCTATGTCGTAGCCTCACCGTCGTCCCGGATCCCACCCCTGAACGGACCTGTCACAGTGTGGGACGTCAGTGACAAAAAGAGTAGATGTAAACAGGTATGATGCAATAAATACTGAAATAAAGACAAACCGATAACCAGAGCATCCACTTTCCCCTCATGAGTCAGCGTATCCCCTGTTTAGTCAAAAACCAAGCACCTGCCAGAAGGTCTAAAGACCCCCAGTGAACAGTATACCTTGCTCGCACCTTGTTACCACCAACCCCTCCACGGTACTTGTGAAGCCCCTAAAGTAACCGCAAGGTGTCCCCACTACGTCACCTTGTGGGGTACACGGGTCGACGGACCACCCTTCCGGAAAAGAACACCATTGCGGTGGCCAAACCGCTGGTGTGCATGTAAGCAACCATGAGCACAAATGCCGAAACCGGCGTAAAGTAAAGCACCGCGACATTCAGTCGCCACAGTTAGAAATAAAAAGGGATTCTCATGCAATGGGGTTAGACGATAACAAACTATACATCTACTTTACTCTCACAAGTCACAATTTAAACAGTACTTAGAAATACCACAACAGTATCCACCTCGAAGTGTAAAGACTGGAACACCTGAACCCGATTCGCGCTCGCAACCGACTCCCGGACCTAAAAAGTCCCCAAAAGAACAGTTGGTAAGACTTAACTTGCTTGTAGAAAAAGACCAGGATTCCAGACACACAACAGCACACGAAAACTCAACGGCGGCGGCGATAGCGGTGTGCGGCAAACGACGCGACCCCATCCCCCGCGGCACCGCACGCAGCACAGCCGCGCGGGCACTAGCCCCGCGCGGCGCCGCATGCAGTGCGGCCCACGCGGCGCGACTTGCGGTGCGGCCGCGCGGGCGCCAGCCCCGCGAGGCGCCGCTTGCAGCACGGCCGCGCGAGCACCAGCCCCGCTCGGCGCCGCTTGCGGTGCCCGCGCGGGGCGACCACCAGCCCCGCGCAGTGCCGTTTGTGGTATGGCCGCGCGGGCGCCTGCCCCACGTGGCGCCGCTTGCGGCACTGCCGCGCGGGCACTAGCCCCGCGCGGCGCCGCTTGCGGTGTGGCCGCGTGAGCGCCTGCCCCGCGCGGCGCCGCTTTCGGCACAGCCGCGCGGGCACCAGCCCCCCGCCATGCCGCTTGCGGTGCGGCCCAGCCGCCCGGGTGGGGCGGCGGTCACACTGCGGCGGCGGTGCTCTAGGGCATCACAGCGGCGGCGGTGCACTCGGGCATCGCGGCGGCGGCGGTGCTCTAGGGCATCGCGGCGGCGGTGACGGCGAGACCGAAACGGAAAAACGAAGACTCTAAAAGCCGAAAACACTCGACAAAAAATACAAAATAACGCACCGCTTACTTCGATCGATCGGAGAAGACGGCTCGTTCACCCTCCCGGCTTCCGGCACCTTGATCGAAGAAGATCGGGATCTCCGCTTTCCCCCCCCCTTTTTTTTTGCCTCTTTTCTCTCCGGCTAGGATTTTTCTTTTCTTGAATGGAAAATAATTTCTTTCTTTTTCATGCGTACGATAAAAAAAACCCCATCCGAATATTAAATACTAAAAGAGAAATCCCAATCTCCTCGAAAAGCGTGCTAAACACTTAGCACAGATCCCGGTGTACACTACGGGTACCGCGACCTTCAAAATCCCATCCCGGAAGATCCGTAAGTCGGATTTCAGATCGGATCGCACTGCCGTTCATCATTTTTCGGGCTCCAACATAGAAAAATACCCGTAATTCTCGACGATCAACACGAGAAAACTCGATTATTCAACTCCCCATGACATATACTTTATTAGCAAGGGAAGTAAAAGAGTGCAGAAAAAGTCACGACATTACATTCAGACTCTTCTATAGGTTCACTAGTGCTGGGTCTACTAGATCCACCTATAGTCTCAACAGAAACAGGTCTATTTACTCTAGTTCTAGAAGGAAAGATATCCTCAAAGTATACTGCATCTCTAGCTTCAATAATTGTATTGTTAGAAATCTCATTAACCTCAGAATTTACCACCAAAAATCTATTAGCCTTACTACCATCTGCATAGCCTAAGAAAACAGTATCCACAGTTTTAGGACCAATCTTTCTCTTCTTATTTTCAGGAATCTTTTCTTTAGCTAGGCACCCCCACACTTTAAAATAATTCAGATTTAGTTTCCTACCCTTCCAAATTTCATAAGGAGATACAGAAGAACTGTTGTGGGGAATCCTATTAAGAATTACACAAGCAGTCATCAAAGCTTCACCCCACAAGTTCTCGGGTGCACCAGAACTAATAATCATCGAATTTACCATATCCATCAAAGTTCTATTTTTTCTTTCAGCTACTCCATTAGATTGAGGTGTATAAGGTGCAGTCACTTGATGTACAATTCCAAATTCTTGATAGAAAACAATCATCTTATTTGATGTATATTCACCTCCTCAATCAGATCTTAAAACCTTAATTTTCTTATCCAATTCATTTTCAACCTCAGCTTTATAAATCTTAAATTTATTCAAAACTTTATTTTTATTCTTAACCAGATAAATATACCAATACTTCGAATGATCATCAATGAATGTTACAAAATATTTGCTTCCACCCCTACTGGGTCTACATCCATCACAAACATCACTATATATAAGTTCTAACAAATCAGAATCTCTATCTACAGATCTAAATGGTCTTCTAGGTTCATTAGCTTGCACACATATTTCACATCTATGATCATTTGAAACAGACTTAGGAATTAAATCAAAATTCATCAATCTCTTAATTGTATTAAAATTCACATGTCCAATCTTCCATGCCAAACATCAGATGAAACAACATTCAAAATCATACTTTCATTAATAGTAGAAGTCATCACAGAAAGCTTAAATAAACCATCACTCAAAAATCCTTTCCTAATAAAGTTCACACCTTTAGTAATTACTACCCTATTACACTCAAAAACAAACTTAAAACCTTGTTGAACTAAAAGAGAAGCACTAATCAAGTTCTTCCTAAGATCAGGAACATGATGCACGCCGTGCAAGAAAAGAGTCTTCCCAGAGGTCAACTTCAGGTCCACTCGACCAGTCCCAAGGACGGGCGAAGATGCTGCATTTCCCATGTTCTCCGATCCTCCACTTGCGTTCTGATAAGTGGAAAACCAAGAACGGTCAGAGCAAGCATGTACATTTGTTACAGTGTCAATCCACCAATCAGAAGAACTAAGAGTAAGGTTAACCTCGGGTAAGCTAGTTCCTAACCTGATAGTGGAGTCAGAAGGGTTGGGTACATCAGTCAACATGTTCAGCTGACACTCAGGAGGAGCTCCCTTCTTCTTTGGCGCGGAAGGTCGAGTCTTGCGATAATAGTAGTCCTTCCCAAAGTGGTTCTTCTTCCCGCACACAAAGCATCCAGAACTCACTCCACTCCCCTTAGGTGCAGGCTTCTTAAAGTTTGGGTTGAACTTTCTATGTTGGAAAGGCTTCTTCTTAAAGTTCCTAAAGGGTTGGAAATTTCTACCCTTAGCTTTTGGGTTCTCTACTAGGTTGGCTTGGGTAGAAGGCTCGCTAGGCTTCTTATCTCTAGCTCGGTTGGTTTCTTTTATCCTAAGAGATCTTAGGACAAAATTCAGGAAAAGTTCTCTTTGATTATGATTCAGATCATTGGCATGGCTAGACCAGGAAGGTGGCAACTTATCTATTAAAGTGGCAACTAGAAAACTCTTATCTAGATCTATACCACTAGATCTAAGCTGCTCAATAATGTAATCAAAATCCTGAAGCTGGTCAGACATTGGTTTACTATCTACCAATTTAAACTTAACCAAATCTGAAGCTTGGTATGTCTTCTTAGTAGGATCAATCTGGCCATACTTTTGTTCTAAGAAAATCCAGAGTTCCCTAACAGTCTGACTACTACAGTAAATATCATAAAGTTTATCAGATAGGGTGCTAAGGATCCGGTTTAGACAATGATAATTAAACATAGTAGGATTAGTAGGAGGCACAGGTATATGTCCAGGTGCAACAGCAGGAGGAGTAGGAGGACTCTGAGACTGCATGGCTGCGAGTCTAAGGGCGATGTGCCACAGACTGAATAGCACCATCAGGTGCAGTTTCATTACCATTCTCAAAAGGATCTGAGATGGCAGAAACTAGTCCCAGCGTGGTGAGCCAGAACCGCATTTGGTTCTGCCACCTTCTAAAATTATGACCATCAAAGGTAAAAGGCTTCGCCGAATACGAATCCTCCATTAATCAGAATCTTTTTAATCAATAATCTAAAATAATGTCACAAAATTGTTCTAAGTGTAAAATAGTTAACAATTAATCTAGATTGATAGATAAAAAAAATTTAATCAACAATAATTATACTATTTTAATTAATAGTGTAACAGTTTATCACTATGTTGTATTATCAAGTAAACTAACAATTAATATTATAAATTATCTATACTAACAGAGTTGCATAGATCAACAGTGTAGATTAATTAATTAATTATACTAACAGAGTTGGATGTATAAAAGAGTAGATTAATTAATTATGTTAACACAATATTATTCTAATTAATACAAACAGTATTAAAAAAAAATTAATTAAGGAAGTAAACTCGCAACTATGTAAAAGCAGCAGTATAAAAAAAATAGTGTACACAAGTTATACTATGTTGCACTACAGTAATATAGATCAACAATATTTATCTAATCCACTATATTAACACAGTATTAAAAGTAATTAAATAACTAGTACACAGTACGGACACTTAAGAAAAAAATACAACTATACTAACAGTAGATCAACTATTATACTAATTAAAAGTTTATCTTATTCACTGTGCAAACAGTATTAGAATAATTAATTGTTACGAAGTATACAAATAAAACTACAATTTCATATCACAACAGTGTACATAATATTATTCTAATTAACAGTGCAATAGTATTTCACTAATTATATGAAAAGATAATATAAATTAAATCTCGCTTCTAGAATGTTGGAAAAATTTATCTTTTCAAATTAATTCTTTTAAATAATTTAAATTTAATTTAAACTTGAAATACTATAAAACAAAGTTTAGATAAAGTCTGTGAATGTCGAGGCGTGTGTGAGCACTGTCCTAGAAGCGAGATTGCCTCTCCACGTGTGAGGCTCCGGCAATCACCCCTAGCGATACAACGACCACTGTCCACCCCGTCGGCAATAACTCCGGGATGGTGCATAGCGAACTCAACGACTTTCAGAAATCCAGCAAGAGAAAGACTCAAAATCAAAAGAGAAGTAGCAAAATAAAATCTCAGTGTAGTAGTTGAACTCTTTTGGATATATAGGAGTAGTACTGTAGCTTAGTAGTTAATCAAGCTCTCATGCTCTCCATATATATATATAAAGCCAACAGGGGGCAAGGCCCAACAGCTAACTCTCTTGGGCAACTCACAAGGCCATTCCCAAGGGAGGCTCTTGGGTAGCCCAAGAAGCAAATTTCCAAGAAAGGCATAAATGCAAAAAAGAAAAGTCAAAATGCCAAAGACCAAGTTTAAAATCACAAAAGAAAACATATAAAATCCAACACCTTCCTTGGAAAGTAGCTTGTGAGCTGCCCAAGAAAGACCTTATCCTCTCGTGAGTTAATGTGCTCTCTCACTTTGGGCTCTATATAAAGAGCAAGAGAGCTTGTTTAAGAAAAAACCACAATATATACTCTCCTCTATTTTACAGTGCTATACTACACTGAGAATTACTTTCCTCTTTTGATTTCGAGTCTTACTTTTGCTGGATTTCTGAAAGTCGTTGGGTTCGCTACGCACCATCCCAAAGTCATTGCCGATGGGGTGGACAGTGGTCGTTATATCACTAGAGGTGATTGCCGGAGCCTCGCACGTGGAGAGGCAATCTCGCTTCTAGGACAGTACTCACGCACGCCTCGACATTCACAGGTTTCATCTAAACTTTGCTATACAGTATTTCAAGTTTAAATTAAATTTAAATTATTTAAAAGAATTAATTTGAAAAGATAAATTTTTTCAATATTTACTTGGCGTTATTTTCTTAAGCACAATTTCTATATAATTAAATATGCTGGAAAATGAAATTTTATTTTCTTGTTATGATTTACTAACTTAAAATGCATACCGGCTAAATGAAATATAAATATTTTAAAAAGTGTAAAGAAATGAAAACAAATTCCTTTCAAATGTTTATTTGTTGTTTTCAAACATACTCATTGGAAATAAGTACTGCGTGCAATCCACTAAAGGTGTTTGTGTTTGCGGATTGGGTCGATCTGGATAGTGATATATTATACTCATACGTTAAATATATATATATATATATATATATATATATATATATATATATATATACCCTACTCATTTAATTTTAAATCGGATGCGAATCTGGATACTTAAGTTATTAATATATTCATCGAATTTATTTGAGTGGATTTGGATAGTGACTATCTGTTTACTACTCACTTAAGACCAAATACAAGTTGGGTATAAATTGGATACGGATATACAGATGCATATATTTTTTATAGACTTTATTAAATAGTTTATAGATAAACTATAAATATCTTACTCTAAAAAACTCGTTATCTAATTAGTTACACATAGTCTAATAAAATTCATTCAAAAGAATGAACAAAATATTTCAATACAAGAAAAATAAATCACTCTTTATGAATACAAAAATCATGAAAAAATTATCATACTCTACCAAATATTGCTATCCAGTATTTCACCGGATTTGAATTCGGATCCGAATTTAAAAATTATTTAGAACCATACTCATTAAAAGAAGTTTTGATAAGGTCTAAGTTAGATATGGGGAAAAAATATTTAGCCCGTACCCAAAATTTTAATGAATAAATTTTTTTACTACTATACTATTTATTTTTTTATTGTGTCGGGATAAAGTTCAGGGTTTAAGATGGAATATGGAATATTTGATATTTTGTAGAGCTCTTCTTTCTTTCATATAAAGATTTTATTTAAAAACAAATACAAATAATAATAATACCAGATGAGGTCTAATTTTTTAATTAGCACTTTGAGATACCCTATCTTTTCAAAAGTGATTTTAGAGTCAAAAGTGATTTTCGACTCAGCATTTCGCAATCAATTTTTAATTTTTTAAATTCTGATTCTAAGTTTTAAAATTAATTTTTTAATTTTCGAGATCCAAAATCTGAAGCAATTAAAACATACTTTTTGAAATCTTATTCAGATTTTGAATTCATGTTTTAAATTTTTTTATTTTAAATTCAATTTTAAATTTTAAATTTAAATTTTAAATTTTCAAATTTTAATTTTTAAATTTCAAAATTTTAAATTTATATATTAAATTTCAAATTTTATATTTTAAATATCAAATTTTATATTTTAAAATTTTAAATTTTAAAAGTTTAAATTTTAAGTTATAAGATTTAATTTTAAAATTAAAAAATTCAAAATTTAAATTTCTAAATTTTAATTTTGAATCTTAAATATTAAATTTTATGTTTTTAGTTTTAAATTTTAATTTTTAAATATTCAAATTTTAATTTCAAATTTAGATTTTAAATTTGAAACTAAAATTTTAAACTTAGATTTTAAAATTAAAATTTTGAAATTTAAAATTTAAAATTTAAAATTTTAAAATCTATAATTTAAAATTTAAAACTTAAATTCTAAATTTTGAAATTAAAATTAAAATTTAAAATTTTTGCACATTTTAATTTAAAAATTAAAATTTTAAATTTAAATCTTAAATTTAAATTATTTTTTAAAAAAATTAATAAAAAAATTTATTATTTATAAACAGTAAAAAAAGATTTGCAAAATAGTTTTATAAAATTACTTCACAGAAATCACTTTTCGTCTAAACTCTACGAAATCGCTATACAACTTTTAATCAAAATCAAATTTTCAAAATAAAAATTGCTTTTCCATAATGTAGTCCAAACAAGCCCTTAATAACTACACACAAATTCCCCTATGAATGAAGCGGCAGCATGCTACCTTCTCTCAAAAAAAACTACACACAAATTGGACAAGGTCCTTCCGACATAACCTGGGACTTGACAATTGAACAGTTGAGCGCAACACAGAGGCAAAAAGTGCACATAGGCAAAACCACACACACACACACACACACACGCACACATACACAGATTAGAAGTTTCCTTAAATTTTCTTTTTTTTTCTTTTTTGTTATTTGTCTTACTGCTGAGTTTAATAATTTCTTCTTCTTCTTTTTTTCTTTCTTTTGTTATTTGTCTTATTGTTGGGTTTGTTGTTGGTGGATAAACTACGCAAGCAGCGTCGGGCGAGTAGGGCTAGAATGAGCTGTCAGGACTCAGGAAGTTACTGATGAATCCAAAGCCTAAATGAGCCCTGAATGTCCCAACTCCATTACCAGCCCAAAACTTTGAACTATGCAGTAAGAAATATAATATTTAGTTGGATTGGCAGAAAGCAATGCGACAACAGATAATTTGTTTAGTTATTTGCAGTTTAAGAACTTGTATTTACAAATTTACTCATTTTAAGTATAAAGTGGCAAAATTTTCTCGCACGTAGAAGAAAACATAATTCCTATTTAGAAGATGATTAGAGTGATAAACTTATCCTTTTTAAAAAAATTTATTCATTTCAGCTACAGCAGTTAAAACTGCAAACAAACAATTTTGACCTAGTTCTACCTGCCGCATTTGACTTTTCTTATGCAACTCCATTCAAATACATCAAAATAAATAAATACCAAATTTAAATCACAATTACATGTAATCAAATAGCTCCTGAAAAAAAGTAAAGATTTGGAGCCAATAGTTTGTATCAACCTATCAACTTACAATTTTTGCATGCGAATCCCCAAGTACCAGGGACAAATCCATAAGAAAATATCCAAATATAGCTTCAAGCCCACCGAATAAAACTATCCAATGGTAAGAATCTATATATATAACATAGCAGACGTGATAATAACATCAATCAACTAAAACATCAACTACTTGATAGGCAAGGTACATGTACGAGCGTAATATAAACATTTAATTAGTAATAGTGAAAACAACTACAACTAGTACTCGAGTGTCAGCATGATTTTATATTTACAGCAACAACTCAAAGTGTAATATATATGTGAACTTTTCAAGAATAAAGCACGAGGACACTTTGTAATATCATAATAATATAGGGACTATCCTACATTTTACCCCTCTTTAGATCAAATACTTATTGGCCGCACTCATTGTAGGCTGTGTAGCTGGCACATCTGTGCACCGCAATGCCATCCACCATCCATCCAATCTAATTCTTTCATTTCCACAATCTAATTAGTTGTAGTCTTTTCTCAATTTAAAAATTGGACAGTAGGATCGAATCTATGAGGTCGGAAGAAGGTGGACACATCGTAGTTCATGGATGCACGCAAGCACTAGGTGTAAGTAATAATTTACCCCATCGTAAATGATCAAAGCTGAACAAAAATGGGTTTGCTGCTGCTGCTGCTGCAAAATAACCTGCCAAATGCATGAAATTTTCTTGTTAGATAGGACAAATAGCAACTCAATTCACAAATTACTTGAAGCTTTTTCAACGGCACACTAGCCACACATGCTAGTTCACTTATAATAGGACTATAATCAGCCTCGACCTCCAACTGAGGACCGCTGTAAGGTCCATTTATTAGCTAGTTGATCGCATTAAAAGGGGTAGACATTTGAAACAGGTAAAAAACCTTTCTGAATTGACCTTTCGGAACTAGGACTGGAGATCCATTATCCCATCACTGGAACACTTCCGAATGATTGGATGAAGTCAAAACAAAATTCACAACCCAAATTCTCCCTTAATGGGTAAATTGGTAGTAACCAAAATTCGATATAAATTTGAATAAAAATGTCAACTCATCAACAATTTCATGACTATAAAAATCACTTCATTTCATTGCAAATGTGGGTGAAAAGAAAATTTATCAATTCTTATTGTATTTCTTAGTGAATAGCGGCTTTACAAATAAAAAAAATAGAGCCTAATAACACTCAAGTAATGCAGCTAGGGTGTTTGGTTGTCCATAAAACCGTGAAAAATAGTTTTCCGTGGAAAAAAAATTTCGGTGGAAAAAAAAGTTCTACGTTTTGTAGTGGGTTATTTACAAAAGTAACCATCCTAACATTCTATATTACAAAAATAGTCTTCTAAAAAATTTATTTGTAAAAATAGGCCTCCGAAAGTCAAGGGGACCCAAAAGCGGTGAACCATTTGCCGCTTTCTTGAAAAGCGGTAAATGGTTCACCGCTTTCTGAAAATTTGTCGTAGTCCCGTAAAAGCGGCAAACCATTTGCCTCTTTTAAAAGAGGCAAATGGTTTGCCGCTTTTAAAAGCGGCAAATGGTTTGCCTTTTTTTTTTTTTTTTTTTTTAATAATCTTATTTTATATTATAATTTAAAAAATAATACTTTATAAGTAAAATTATAAAAATAGGCGTAGTTAGGGTTAAACTATTCATTAGCAGCATGATTTTTAAAAAAAAATTATTTATTTTTAAAATTTAATTTATTTTTAATAAAAAATTTATTTTTGATTTAAATAATTATTAGTGGTATGATTTTATTTTTAAATTAATTTATTTTTTAAATTTGATTTGTTTTTTGGGTAAACAAAATAAAAATCTGAAAATATTCATTTAAAAGAAAAAAATATTTTAAAATTAAATTCAAATTTGATTGTTTAATTTATTTTCTAAATTTAATTTGTTTCAATTTATTATTAATTCAAATTTGATTCTTAATTTAAATAGTTATTAATTACATGAATTTATTTTTAAATTTTGATTTATTTCGATTCAATTTGAGATAATCTGAAAATATAAAAAAAATTATGAAATAATATATTAATATTTAATAAACAAAAGATAAAATTATCCGTTAGAAAAAATAAATAATTAATTTCACTACGTAATTATTATTAGTGATATATTCTTTTATTTTTTTAAAATTTATATTCTTAATTTATATCTGCTTAAAAACGGTGAATCGTTTACCGCTTTTAAAAGCGGTTAATGGTTCACCGCTTTTAAAAGTGGTAATTGATTCACCGCTTTTAAAAGCGGCAAATGATTTACCGCTTTTAAAAGCGGTAAACCATTTGCCGCTTTTATAGGACTTCAAATTTTCTGGAAGCTTATGAATGCGGTGAATGGTTTACCGCATTTAAAAGTGGTAAACCATTCGCCGCTTAAGACTATTTTTGTAAAAAAAAATTTCACAAGCCTATTTTTACAATTATAAAAAATTTTAAGATTATTTTTAAAAAAAAATTCTTTTGTAGTTTGGTTTGTAGGAAAAATAAAAAGTTTTCCGGCAACATTTGTCTGGTTGAAAGGAAAAAAATTCACATTTGTTTGGTTCGGTGAAAAAAAATGAATGAAAAAAGTTTTACACAGCATGAGTTTCCGTCTTCTGCCGAAAATCGACGAAAAACGAAAACACTCCTTTATCCTCAAATCCGTAAAAACAGTTTTTCGGAAAAAAATTTACGACGAAACAAACATATGGAAAATAATTTTGCAAGCTGAAAAGTAATATTCGGTGCATTTTACGGCCAACCAAACACACCCTTATTGAAAGAAGAAGAAGAAAGGTTAAATGAATGCACAAGTCTTCTATCACAACAATGTGTACTCTTTGCTACTTACCAGTTTATGAAATGGAGAGTAAAAATTAACCAAAAATAACCAACAAACACCGAAGTTTAGGTTGTTTAGTAAAAAATAAATAAATGTGCACGAGACATTATTTCACACATGAATTAAATTAGACTACGCATTCCCTTCCATCCCAAAAAATTTAAGCAGAAAAGCAACAGAGGAAACTCGTAAAATTTTTTCCCCCTTTCTTCCATGAGTAGAATATTTTAGTGAGGCAACAAGCTTGTTTGTTTAAAAAAGCTACTACTGTAACGTGCATTTCTTATGATGCAAATATTTAACTTCAGTTATTCAACTGCTGGGGTTTTGGAAAAGGCTCCTTAAGGTATAAATTTACTAAATAAGCATAAATAGTTTAGAAGACTAACTCAACAAGAGATATTTGCCCTATAGGGTTATTGCCTTCCAACAGCTTAAGATAATGTGGCAACTGAATCAGCTGTTTTATTATTATCATGTCATCTCTCAAGATGATGTGATAGCTAAATCAGCTGGCACATCATCTCTCCATTAGGGAAATTGAACCGGAGTTTGTCAGACGGAAGGGACTGTAGAAATTAGCATTTAGTACATCAAATAGCAACTAGTTGAAGTGTGGTGACCTAAGTGAAAATTCTGTGATAAGTTTAGTGACCGATGGTGTAATTTATGTAACACATTTTATGTTAATTATTACAACTTCGCTGAGGCATAAACTACAATTTCACTACTTTCCAGGTATATATATGCAATTAATTCAAAAAATAAGTGACTGAAAGAACTAGAGTAGCCATTAAGAGAAGTTGATTCATCACCTCGAAATTCGAATAAAGATGTTTCAGAAAGGGCTAATTCTGTGAGCAAGTTTTAGCATGAATTCTGGAACAAGGCGCCGTGCAGGAGAAACTGCTACGACATCGTTGGCACGTGTAGATGCATCACCATCAGAATTAATCATTGCAACTATAACTTCGAGCAGCTCATCTCTACCACCTCTAAGAGGATCCTAAAATGCCAATTTGATAAAAAAAAAAAAACGTTCAACTTCAAAAAAATTCAAAATTTAAACATTTTATAGGTACACAGCATTTAGCAGTATTTACTAGTCATCTTCTAAACTTTTGTAATAGTTGAAGGGGTAGAACTGAAGAAGGACAATGATTTTAACAAGAATCTAATGCAAAACCTGATAGCACAGTTAAAAGCTTCTCCAGAAAATAATAAATAATAAGGCCTGTGCATACAAGAGCCGCAAGCAAAATGAGTCTTATTACATTAAATCTGTAATAGTATCACTATATTGTTACAAGCAGACACCAAAGGACTGAAGAAGTTATGGTTCAAGCTTTGTTCATCTTAAGTTAAATAAGATGAGTGATTAACTGTACCAAATTACTATTAACACTAACCAAATCAATGTTTGTGCATGATATAGCTATTTACTATGTATATGTTGGACAACATTGTGATAGACCAATAGATACTTTTGTGCAGAGTTAGAATGCTTGATAATATGAATTAAACATATTTTGACCATTTATTTACCATTTTGTGCTATTATGAGGATATTTCTGCACATGTCAAGTGAATTGAAAGTTTTAAGGGTGAACAAGTTTCAAGTGAATTGAAAGTTTGGTTGGTGGTAAATAAGAGAAACCAGAATTGACTGAGAACTCCCACTTACTAGCTGAAACTACAAGAACTCGAGGGAATTGAACAAAAAGAAATTTAAGTTGGATCTTTCTGATAAATAAACAAAAAGTAATCTGGTTAAGATGCATGGTGTGGCCCAAGCTACCCAAACAAATGAAACTACAATAAGACTGTTAAAACAATATGTCCATCTCTCTATAGGCACTGACATTCATTGCTTTTCTTTGTTTATTTCGTTCCAAATTTTAATAATTTTTCCATACTTTCGAATTTTCTTTAAGAGACAACTACCAAAACCGATTCAAAATATTGAAATCGATACTCATACACCCCAACTAAAATAGAAACTTCAAACATTGGCTCCAACTGTAACCAAGCAAGTATCATTATGCCGACTCACTAACAAAGCGCTGAAGAGGTACAACATGCAAAAAAGCAATAATGCAGTTACAAACCCTCATGGGTATGTATAGTTATACAAATTCTAGGAGTCTATCAAAATCCAGCAGAATTAAGGTACGCACAACAAAGAATGCAACTTCCTCATTTCGTTATAAAAAATTATTTCCTTATTGATTACCTGAAGAAACAAATCTGTGTGAGTTTTTCCTTCAAAGAGAACTAGATCAACTTTGCCACCATTACTCCAAAGGGCATCAGCAAAAGCCTTACTGCATGTAGATTGAATAGTCAGTAACTGCTATTCTCTGGTTTACAGGCGCAGAGTTGCATATAAAAATTTATAAAATTTCCAAAAGAGAAAATTATTCTACATGAGGTATTTGAAAAAGAAGTTGATACAACAGCACGATTGATCGCCTGCTTGGCATTTCCACCCATAAGTGTCTGTCCATCAAGCCGGAATTATTTTTTGAACCTAAAAAAGCAGAAGTTCCGATTTGAAAGTTCTACTTCTAGCTTCAGCAATATTGTGTTTAAGGTTTTTAACAGAAAAGTTGTTGAGAATTCTCAGACAGTTCAATTCCAAATTCCAATGGAACTTCTACAGAAGTTATAGCGACATCAAGTGTAGAACCCAAAGTTTTTACAATAATTTTTATAAAGATGGGGAACTATCGTGTAATTGGACAGTTTTAATGAAACAAAAATTGCCACTTTCGAAGTCTGACAGTGCCGTAAGTCATGAAAGGGACTTTCGTGCTATTTAGCGCAATAAAGTGATGTTTTGGAGATAAAATTTGGCGAGAGAGAAACTGATAAAACAGAGTTTTATGCAAAAGGATGACATTTCATATATCAAATTGCGAGGTTTCGCAACTAGAGGGACTAATGCTCAAAACACACATGTGAGTTTTGAGTAAGAAACTATGAACTAGAGGGACTAAAATGCAATTCTTACAAAATGAGAAAAAGAGGCATAGCATAAAAAAAAACTATCATTTTATGTGAAAAGTTTTAGAGCTTTGGCGAGCAGGACTTATATGAAAGTAGACTCAAAGAGGGACGCGTGGATTAAAATTTCACAAAATTTGGGGATTGTTGTGCAAAATGGCACAAACATGAAGATTGAGAGTTATTGGAAGGTTTTCTTGCAAAAAATGTGATACTGTATGTATGAAATTGCAGAAAATCACTTCTGGAGAGGCTCCTGCGCAAAATACGCTGTGTTGTGGGGCTATGGGCAAGAAAGGAACAGTCAAAGGACTTTTTTTTTTACAATTGTTACAAAATAAAAGAAAAAAAATAAAATCATAAAATCCTATAAACTCTCTCTTTCTTCCTCTCCCCAACCTCAGCCGCCACCACTTCCACCTGTCTGCCCCCCCCCCCCCGACGCTGGCGGCTATCCTTCGGCCACCTCCCCAAGGTTCTTTGTCAATTCCTCTCAAATCTCAATATATATCTCTCTCTAACCACCCCCCCTTTTTGGAGATCTGTGGCTCAGGAGCGCCCCCGCCGTGGCCGATGTCGCTCTACCTCAACCGACCATCTCTAACCAGCAAGCAAGCTCCCAAACCAAGAATCCACTCTCTCTCTCCAATTTTGCCTATTTCCTGTTATGTAACTGGTTGGGCAGCATTGATCTGTGTCGATCGATATCTGGATTGGTTATCCGAGGCCCGAAGACCCTTGCGGAGCTTTGTGGAATGCAACAGCGAATCAAAATGCCGTAAAATCGATCATGATAGTGCATTTTGGTTCCGATTTTGGGGAACCTTCATCACTGCTGCCTATGTAGGTGGACAAGCCTTATTGGCTGGTCGAACCATCTTAGTTGGCCTCTAGTGGCAGTGAAGGTGTTGTATGCTTTCCCGGCATTGAAATCAGCATGAATCAGCAATAAAAGCATGTATGATGTCTCTCTGGTTCTTATGCCAAAATCGTCGTATACCGGAACCTGTTACGACCTAAGTTTGGTGGTTGTTGCTTCCGTTGTCGCAACTTGCGTGCGGCTGTCCCGACACATACATTGGTGTGTTTTGGGACATTGTACGGGATTGTGATACCGGTGTGTAGTTGTGTTGCCGACCAGGTAGTCGGTTTGGTGGCCCGCGATGGTTTCTAAGGTCATTTTGCAAAAACAACGTTTCGAACGTGTTGCAAATAACCGATAGCTTATTAGGGTTGTTTGTGACGTGTTTGTGGTTGGCTAGGTCTAGGTGACACTTAGAGGTCGTAGACTTAGAACGAGTAGTGGACTCAAGTGCTTAAGAATATAGATGGGTGCTTTGATCCAAAGTTGGTAATGTGATCACTTACTCGATTTTCCTTTCCTATACTTGTTATACCATGATTCACTTTGTTTGCAGTTACCTCACATGTCCTTTACTGCTTACCTCTCATGTTAATTTACTTTGGTTATTCCATATATGTTGTTTACTAATACGTGTTGCCTTGCTTTGCCGGATTACATGAGATGTAGAGCCTAAATGTATCTTTTATTGTTGGACATAAATATGATTTTAGACCTTGCTTGGGTTCGCTGACACTCCTGAGAAGTGTCCTCGGGTGTATGCTGATGTGGACACTGCTGGATTTGATCACATCGCATTTGACACTGCTGTACATCTCACGAACACCGGCGCGGCGGTCTGATCCACACTCTGGCCAAAACTGTTCTTTCTTGGAAAAGTGGCTAGGATCCAACATGCGAGTCTAGACCAGTTAGATATGGTATGTGCCAACTGCTTAACGCTTGCTCAAGATCCTATGATAATGGATAGCGCACTTGCACAAGATCTTATGATAACGGGCTACCCAAAATCCTTGATAATGGCCACTAATTGGGTTACTTAGTATTCTATCAGTCGTTTGATGAATAGTTGCATATTGTGACCTTATAGTTGATAGGAGAGTCGCCCAAGATCCTTTGATAGCAGGCAATAATTGAGTAACCTGGTCAACTGTAGCTCAGTAGATATATTAGCTATGGCTTGAGACATCTCTATTGATTACTCTCATTATAACAGTTGTATAGATCAGTTTT
Source organism: Tillandsia fasciculata (assembly GCA_029168755.2). NCBI lineage: Eukaryota > Viridiplantae > Streptophyta > Magnoliopsida > Poales > Bromeliaceae > Tillandsia > Tillandsia fasciculata. Next base: position 14,667,466 of record CM054939.1, on the reverse strand, counting down.
ATTACTTTGACACATATACCATGACTTTTATCTTTTATTGTAGTGACATTACTCAGCTACAGTTATGATTCTATTTTACTATATTGATATCATGCCTTTACCTATTTGTTCAGATAAAAAAAAATAAAATAAATAAGAAGAATCTATATATATAAAAAAAGGTCTACAAATTAGAATAAGAATAATATATATAATAGAGTAGAGCTTATATACTTTTAAAAACACAAGCCCAACCATGCTTGTGAATTTTTTACTATTGGATTTGCATTGAGATTTGTACAATTGTAAAGTCAACTAATTATAATTGCACAAATCTCAATGCAAATCCAATGGTAAAAAATTTACAAGTATAGTTTGGTTTGTGCCTTTAAAAGTATATAAGCTCTACTCTATATAATATGTATATACATATTTGGAATAGTAATCTCTTTAGGAATACAAAAAAAAAGGAAAAGAATAAAAGAAAAATTATTTCCAAAAAAAGAAAAAAAAAAGGAAAGAACAAAAAGGGAGAGCACACCTCCCTTGTTCCGAACAAAGAGGGAGGTGGCTCCCTCTTTCAATAAAAAGAAAAAAATAAAAAAAGGAAACAACGAAAAAAGAAGGATGATCACCTGTAGGTTTCATTTTCTCTTCACCAAAAAAAAAAGGGAAAAGAATAAAAAAGAAGTATTCAAAAAAAAAAAAAAAAAAAAAAAAAAAAAAAGAGGGGAGGACATATTAGTTGATTGATATTAAAATACCTTTAGGGTTATGAAGTTGTCATTTCTCTTAGATTTTTTGAATAACTTCTAAAAAAATTGGGACTCCTAAATTAGATCCTTGCAAAAAAAGAAAGAAAGAGAGAGAGAGCGAGAGAGAATAGGTTACAAAAAAATGGAATAAAGGGAAGAAGGAGAAGAGTGAAGAAAGCAAAGAGAAAGTTCCACAACAAAAAAAAAAAAAGGTGAAGAAAACAAAAAAGAGAAAAAAAGGAAGACTCTATTCTTTTCTTTTTATCCTCTCTCTCTCTCTCTCTCTCTCTCTCTCTCTCTCTCTCTCTCTCTGACATAACCACAAGAAAAGGCCTTCTTTTTTCCTGCGCGTTGACCATAAGCAGAGGCCCTTTCCTTTCCTGCACGTTGACCATAAGCAAAGGGCTCTTCTTCTCCTAAACGTGATTGCAAGCGTCCCTCCCCTTTCCCCATTGGTTTTGCTTTAAAAAAAAAAAAGAAGCAAAAAAGGCGACAGGTTGGTGCGTGGCTTCTTAATTTTTGACAACAAAGATGGCGACGGCAGCGGCAAAAACAATAAAGGCGACTCGACTTCCACGATAACAAAAGATGACGCACGCATACAAACGATAAAAATACGATTCTCTTGTCCGGTTGACTGAGCGGCCATCTTTATGATAAGCTCGATACGGTCAAACCCGACTTTAGATTGCTATTTTCATCGTGCGTATGTATCGTTAACCTCTATACCGAGCGGCCATCTTTGTAATAGGCTCGACACGGTCAAAATGTGGCGATTCAAATCGAACCGTTCTCATCGGTTTGATCAAGCGGCCATCTTCGCGATAAGCTCGACACGATCAGACCCGCCTATTTGGACAAATAAATAAATAAAAATAAAATAAATAAAATAATATAAAAAATAAAAACTAATAAAAAATAATAAAATGAGTGTTACTTCAAATCGTCATCTTCGTCATAGGCACTATTCGAGCCATATACCATCTTCATGATAGGCACGGCTCGACTCGATCAAATTGTCATCTTCGTGATAAACACTGGTCGAGCCATACGCCATCTTCGTGATAGGCAAGACTCAACTCGATCAAATCGTCATCTTCGTGATAGGCACTGGTCGAGCCATACGCCATCTTCATGATAGGCACGGCTCGACTCAATCAAATCGCCATCTTTGTAATAGTCACTGTTCGAGCCATATGCCATCTTCGTAATAGGCACGGCTCGACTCGATCAAATTGCCATCTTCGTGGCAGGCACTATTCGAGCCATATGCCATCTTCGTGATAGGCATGGCTTGACTTGATCAAATCGCCATCTTCGTAATAAGCATGGTTCAAACCATGCGCCATCTTCGTGATAGGGACGGTTCGATCTAAACTGAGTTAGAAAGGATTAAGCTTCAATTGAAGTCAGTTCAACCCAAACCGAAACACAAACCGGTTCAACTTAAATCGAGCGGTAAAGAATTCATCTTAAACCGAACCATAAGCCGGTTCAATATGCACTGAACTATATCCGATTTGACTCGAATTGAATTATAAAGGATCCAATTTGAATCGGTTCAACCCAAACTAAACAGCATGAGGTTCTAGCCGAACCACATCAAACCATAAGCCGGTTCGACCTAAACCGAATCATAAGCGGGTTCAACCTTAATCGAATCACAGAGGGTTCGAGCTACAAGCTAGGTCAATCCGAACTTAACCACAAGATGTTCAACCTGAACCAAATCATAAAGGATTCAATTTGAACCATATGTCGGTTCAACCCAAATTGAACCATAAGAGGTCCGAGCCGAACCAAACTAATCTGTACCATGAATGACCACTCACTACAAGTCGGTTCGTTCGTGGCGGCAAACACTATTTTAGCTACTGTAACTCATATTTCATTTGTCAAATATAGTTCAGTTTAAATTTTGTCATTGTTATTATCATACTTCTATTTATTAGTACCTTATCCTTGTTGACCAATAGGTGCAACTTGCTTTCATTGACTTGTTGTATCCACCGAAAAATATTTTATATATTTCTCACACCCTATTTTACCAAGTGGCTTGGGTGATGAGATGTGGGATGCAATGTGAGGCCCGCGCCTAGATAGAAAGGATTTAAGTGCCGTGACACGAGGTCGTGCCGAAAACTTGTCGGCACGGTACGGCACTGTGTGTGCCGAGCCGTGCCGGTCATAAAAAATACATGTGTGCCGACACATAATGGCTTAAAATATTTATTTTCTTTAACAATAAAATTTTTCAATTGCTTATTATGTATTTTTATCAAATATTTTGAATTTTATTAAGAAAATTACTTAGTAATTTAAAGAAAAAAAAATTGAGCTGTGCTATCGGTACGGGGGTTGTATCGTACCGGTATCTTGTTGGCACGTACGGCACGGTGGATACAGCCCGTGCTGATGGATACTTAAATCCTTGCTAGATAGAACTGATTAGCTAGCATCCACTAGAGTCGTAGTTACCTGTTTGCTTAGTCTAACTATTATTTTAGAGTTCTTGTTATCCCATATCGTCGATTTATTTGTTAAATTTATGAAGCATTTGAATAAATGGTTAATTAGTGGTACTTTTACTTTATGTTAATCATCTCAAGGTGTTCTTGATGCTCTATCTATTGATAAGATTGTATGGTTTAAGTTTTAGTTGTAGTTTTATTCTGCTATTTTAAGTAACTGGTGTAAGATGTGTATATCATCTCTGTTTAGGTTATTTTATGTATGCTTTATATCTCGACGCCATGCATGTACAGCGGAGATTTCGTGAGAACAGGGAACGAATCTATCGCATCTTAGGACAGGTTCTAAATAGCAACATAAATAGAACTAAAGTTCCTTTCATGACTTACGACATTGTCAAACCTCGAGAGTGGCGACTTTATTTCGTTGAAAATTGTCCAATTACAAGATAGTCCCTCCAACTATATGAAAATACTGTAAAAACTTCGATTTCTACATCACTCACCCCTTATCAAAAGTTTCGTCTCCGAAACTTGATTACATATTTTCCAATCACTAAACAGGTCACTAGTCTTAGCAGCCAACAGTTGCTCTAGTTGTGCAAGTGTCAAATCATCCATAAGGATTCCTAGGTCACTAAACCAATCAAACACAAACAACTGACACCCAAGCTTTCGGTCCTAAATAGCCATTGCCTCATGTCATGCTCACAGCATCCATCACCCACCAGGTCATGCTTTCTGCATCTATCACCCATCGGGTCATGCTACCAGCATCCATCACCCCTTTGGCACTCAACGCTGCCAAACCTACCAACAAAACCAAATCATATAACCCTCAAAAAAATTTCGAGACTTAGGCACTTTGCGGGGACAACTATAGATCCTCACTGGACATCCAACGATCTCTTTGCACTTAGTCCTAAGCACTAATATCCCTCAACTTAATCTAATGATCGGAATCAAAGAGACAACTAAAAATGTGGATACACCATACGCGTTTTAGATAACTGGATCAACACATATAGGGTAACACAACTAAGTATGCTTCTTATCAATCTACCATGCATAGGAATCAAGCATAGATTTCAAGTTCATAAAGGATATACTCATGCACCAATACGAATTGTATGATTGGGTGTAAAACAAAAGAGCTAGCAGGCGTAGTGGTTATACTTGCAATAACATCCTCGATCGCATCCTCTTGCCTGGGGAAGAATGTGACATCCCCCAGGATTTGGAATAATCCTATACATAAGGTATAATAGGGCTAAACCACTTAACCCGATTACAACATTTTGGGTGGTGGCTAGGCCTAAAAGGTGAAAAGGGTTGAACAACTCTAGGACTAGAATAGTTTTAGGATGGATGACTCCCTAGAAAGTAGGGTATCACATAGTTAGTTAATTCGGATTCGGCCAAATTTCGGTACGAATATAATACGGATAAAATTCGTATCATAATTTTAAAATTCGTTGAAAAATTCGGCTAAAAAACGGGCTCGTCAATTATTCGGATACGTAATTTATACGGAAATAATACGTTCACTAATTAAAAATTCGGGATCAAAAATTCGCCTATTAAATTTAAAAAAAATTAAAAAATTTATACTATTAGTATAAACAATTATAATTTTTTAAAATAATTTAATCAATTTATTTTAGAAATAAATAAAATATTCATTTAGAACAAAAAAATATATAATTTTAAATTATTCCCGATAAATAATTTTAATTCGGATTCTCAATAATTCGCGAATAATTCGTGAATTAACTAACTATGCTTTGAAAAAGAACGAATTTTTCACCCAAAAATTCGTAATTCGTGAATAATTCGCGAATAATATTTTTGACTCAAAAATTCACAAATTATTCCGAATTTTTGGAAAAAGTCGGAAACTACACGTTTAATTCGGATTCTCAATAATTCGCGAATAATTCGCCAATAATTCGCGAATTAACTAACTATGGGGTATCATAGTTGGCACCAGAGCCAATCACCAGCAGGAAGTGTGAGATGAGTCTCAACTAAGCCAGGGTCTGAATGACAGCCTAAGCCAGGGTTTGAGAATGACAGGCCAAGCCACAATCTGAATGACAAGGGTAGCGATACGAGCTTTTCACATCACCTGGTACTTATTAGTGTGCTTGAGCTTTACGAAAACCCAGGGGCTTAAAAAAAGGAGGAATGCGACACCCCCAGGATTATAGTCCTATATATAAGATATAATAGGGTTAAACCTCCTCTTAACCCGGCTATAGCATTTCGACAGATGGCTAAACCCAAGAGGTTAAGAGTGTTAGGCGAGCCTAGAGATAGAGTAGTTTTAAGATGAGTGACCCCGTGGGAAATGGGGCGTCACATCAAGCAGGCCTTAAATATCAAATTTAGAAGATGTTATATTCTAGCAAACAACAAAATATGATGCTGCATTTATTTTTTCTTGATATAAACATTTTTAGCAACATCCAGATCTAGATTGTCGTTGTACACATTAACTTCATGATTCTTGCGTAGTTATTTGAAAGAGCAGATTAGTAGAACAACAAACAGTATGACAGAAAAGAGTGACAAAAATAATGCACATAAAAAATAAAATAATCATAGAGGCACCAACTTGAAGAAATTATAGTATCTAACATATTCTTCTAGGTTGCGTTTGGTTCGGGTATAAGCGAGAACTGTTTAGTTTGATAAAGTGGAATAAAAAGAATAAAGGGAAGTAAATATTTTTAATTGAGAATATTACTCTTTAAAAAATCTATTTAAAAGAAATTTAATTATAATTTGTATTATTTAAATTTAGCTTTTGTATATAAAAAAATTAATTTATTAAAAATTTTGAAAATTTATAAATTCTTAAAAATTTAAAAATTTGTATATAAAAATTTGTATAAATTTTAAAATTAATAAATTTTAAACATTTATAAATTTTTAAATTTATTAAAAATTAAAGTTAAAAATTTATAAAATTTAAAATTTTATAAATTTTAAAATTTTAAAAATTATAAATTTTAAAAATTTAAATTTTAGTTGTCTCAAAAAATGTGCAAAAGAGGGTGCAAAAATTTTAATTTTTAAATTTGTATAAATTTAAAAATTTCTATAAAAATATTAAAAATTTAAAAAATTGTATATAAAAAAATTTTATAAATTTTAAAATTTTAAAATTAATAAATTTTAAAAATTAATAAATTAAATATTTTATTAAAAATTTAAAAATTTATAAAATTTAAAAAAAAAATAAAATTTTATAAATTTTAATTTTAATTTTAATTTTTTTTAAAAAAAAGGAATGGGTGAAAAAAAGTTGTTCCCACCCAAAAGTGGGTGGGAACAAGTTGTTCTCACCCGGGGAGAATTTTTCCACTTGTTTTTTTTGTTTGGGTATAAAGAGGGGGACAACCCCCTTATCCCCCACGTAATATCCATCCCAAACACTGTCCTAGCGCAAAGTCAAGAATAAACAGCCTCTCAACGAAAATTTCGGCCACTGAAATATCTATGTGTATCCTTGTGTAAACCATACACTTCTAGTTCACCATATGATTTTAATTTTTGTTTGATGCATATTCTTGTGTAGAAGGTATACATCATTGCATTTCACATAAAGAAAATGTGAGTTTTTGAGGAGCACATCTCTTAGTTTTCTCCTAGTTAATACCATAGCATAATCAAACTTAGCCAATTAAATGCATGAATAATGGAGTTATAGAGCATAAAAAGCAATTCCATGAATTTTGAAAATGTTACAAATCCAAGATAACAAATCAAGGCCAATAAAAAACAAGTCCATCCGCAAAAAGTACAAATAGAACACAAGAAGATTCCTCATGTGTACATCATAAGCAAGCACTCGAAGAGACCAAGCATCAGGTTTAACTATGTAACTTTTAAGTACAAATTATCATTTAGTTTCACTATGAAGCCATTGAAATGAGGTTAAATTAAAGAACAAACCTTATCCAAGTTATTAGCACTCTTTTTTACTATATCATTTATTAGATGCAGTTCCAGATTAGTTCATAATGATGTCATCTCATAAGAAAACTCCCTATTGAGAAGCATCTTACCAAGTTGAGGTGAGTCATATCAAGTGTTAGTGTTCAAATATAAGTTTCTTTACTTCATTTGCTTTGCTTGTCCAAACAAACGAACCTGGCAATTGAAGGTATAGAGCAGTCACTTGTACCATGAAAAAGGACGATGTGTGGCAATAGAGAAACTGCACGCCTGGCACTCGGGTCTCGCACAACTACTTCAGGAGAAAAACGCCGCAATGATTGCTCCCCTTCCATTATGCTGTGAAAAAGTAGGAACCAAAAGGCATCTTCCATAAGTATATAAGAAACAAATATGAATACAAAGACTGGAAACAGGTTATGAATATATTACCTGAGAAAAATGGAGCGGTACAAGCCTCGTGCATGAAAGTGATCAACCAAGTTTACAATATTGTACCTGTTATAAACACATGGGCAATATCACTTAGAGATTTATGATATATGCCCTTTAGCTTGGGAGTAGATGCATACAGTAGAATAAAAGCAACTATTCTAACAAGAGAAACCTGCCATGACCAAAAGTTATTGCTGTATCGCAGACAAAATAATTTAACATAAAGGTCAGATTTGATTAACTGCATTTAGAGAACAAATTGAAAATTAATCTAGATGAATTAAAATGAGGAATGCAAAGTAAGGGTACAAAAATAAAAGAAAAAAAAAAAAGCCAATATTGTAATTTGTTTACACATTGGGATATGTTTAGTTTTCTGTTGGTACTAAAAAAAACTGCCGCAGAAAAAAACTTTACTGCTGCAAAAATGAGATTTCTGTGATTTCCTCTTTACTGGGGGAATTTCTTGTTTCTACCCAAGGCTAGTGAAATAGACAGAGAACGAAGGAAATTAAAAAGGTTCCTGAGAGAACACGAAAAGCATGACGAAAGAGGGATAAATTGGAAGGATCTCATTTGTTCCCACATGATCCCAGAATTGGCCTGTAATTCACTTGATTAATTACAAAAATATGAAAGAACTCAACTGAAATGATACAATTTTAAACCAGCCTATAATTTTAGACCAAATCGGACTCCAGGAGAAATTCCAGACAGCAGTAATCCCAACTTTTTTTCAGTAGATTCCCAAATTTAACAGGAATTTGAGTTCTGCCAAAAACAATCTAATAAAGGAAACATACACGCAGACAGCTAACCATAAGGATCGGAAAACAACTCTCTAACTTGACAAATAAAGTGCAACCCCTTTAGTTATGGACCCAAACTAGAATCTAATTGAGAGATGCCCAAAACAAGTAATATTACTAAACTGACCAAATTATATTTAAACACTCAAATGTAGAAAATTAGCTTGCGCGAGTCATAATATATCCCAATTCTGGATTATTAAGCACAATTTTCAGGCTGTGGCAGGGTGCTCTACGGCAGTTTTGCCTGTCTCGAAACTTGTGCACAATCACAATTGGAATGGATCTGTTTGAAGAATCACTAGCCGCTTGTCCTTTTTTTTCTTTTCTTTTTTTCTCTGCGATTGCTTCTCAATGCAGCAGAAGTAGAAGCTCCAAATTGAAGCTCCTTATTTTTAAGGACCGAAAAGATTATTTCAGATTCCCATCCCAGCAAAAGTTCCAAAATTGTTGCTTGCTGAATGACTGGTTTCTAGAAGATTCTACTTTTCGGTAGGAAGCTACTTTTCAGTAGGTGCTCTACGCCAGTTTTGCCTAGCTCGAAACTTGTGCACAATAACAATTGGAATGGATCTGTTTGAAGAATCACTAGCCACTTGTCTTTTTTTTCTTCTTTTTTTTCCCTGCGATGGCTTCTCAATGCGGCAGAAGTAGAAGCTCCAAATTGAAGCTCCTTATTTTAAGGGACCGAAAAATTTGTTTCAGATTCCCATCCCAGCAAAAGTTCCAAAATTGTTGCTTGCTGAATGCCTGGTTTCTAGAAGATTCTACTTTTCGGTAGGAAGCTACTATTAAATGTCAGGTTTACATTGATAAGCTCAACAAATTGATAGGCAGGTGAGATAACCAAATATTTACCCGCCAGATATACCAAAGTATGCTTTTATCTGAGAGACACTCCAAGAAGAACTCTCTCCTTCTCCACATTCTTTAATTGCTTGGTTCAGAAGAGCACAAGCAGCAATATGTGCACCAGCAGATTGCCCAACCAGGTAGATCCTGTTGAAGAGAACATGGCATAAGTTGACATTAACAGAGAACAACAATACAAAGAATGTTCTTGTTGTAATTGACAGCATAGGTAAAACCGATATGCAAAAAAAAAAAGTTCCTCATGCAAGTTTGTTTAGAGAGAGTGTGGCAGCCATCTCCTACAGACTAAACAATAGAACTAATCGCAAACCAAATATGTGATAGGAAGATCAGTTCAACTGCAAGTCGAAAAAGAAATGATAATAATAAGTTATTGTAAAGCTAGAGAATGACCAGATGAACACAAAATGTCAGATTACAGACGCAATGCCAGATTACAGAACACCATGCAGGATTGTGTATTACAATTTAGGCATTAATTTAAAAAGTTTAATTTTAAAAAACTTAGTATTACAATTTAGGCATTAATTTAAAAAATTTTAGAATTACAATTTAGTCATTAATTTAAAAAGATTAAATTAAAAAAATTTAGAATTACAATTTAGGCATTAATTAAAAAAGTTTTAGAATTAACATTTAGTCATTAATTTAAAGAGTTTAATTTTAAAAAATTTAGAATTACAATTTAGACATTAATTTAAAGATTTTTAGAATTACAATTTAGGCATTAATTTAAAAAATTTAATTTAAAGAATTCTAGAATTACAATTTAGGCATTAATTTAAAGAGTTTAAATTAAAGAATTTTAGAATTACAATTTAGGCATTAATTTAAAGAGTTTTAGAATTACAATTTAGTCATAAATTTAAAGAGTTTAATTTAAAAAAATTTAGAATTACAATTTAGGGTTTAATTTAAAGAGTTTTAGAATTACAATTTAGGCGTTAATTTAAAGAGTTTAATTTAAAGAGTTTTAATATTATAATTTAGGCATTATTATTGTTAGGATTTGGTTAATTTTGTAATTAAATCTTATTTGGATTAGGATTAATATTTAAATCTGTTAGAGATAAATTAATTTAGATTTAAATATTAATTAGAGTATAATCCTAATTTAAGTAGATTTGGGTTTATCTTGGGCGGAGTTTATATATATCTCTAATGTAGAGAGCATATATATATATATAATACGTATGATCTTGAGGTATAGTACGATACAAAAAAAAGAGAAAAGAGAGAAGTCTTCTAGGTTTATAGAAGACGACAGAAGGGTGAGAGAGATTCAGGAGGAGGGCTAGGGTTGAAGCTACTCTATTGCAGAAGAGAAGTCTATGTAATCGATGTAATTCTTCTCTTAGTTAATAAATCTTATTTCACCCGCATATTTCCCTGTATTGGTTTTTCTTCTCTTTGTGGTTGTATTGGTTCCAGTTTTGTTGAGAGGACGGGTTTATGGTAAAAATCCGATTTGACGTTTCCGCTGCGAAATCCCAGCTCTAGGCGGTACCAGAGCGGATTGCAGTATCGAAGCGGGTTGCGGATTCAGAGAATCTGGTACCGGGGCGAGTACCGGATTTTTCCAACAATTGGTATCAGAGCTAAAGGTTATCGATCTAAGGAAAAGATCGACGGAGATGGCCACGAAGTTCGAAATCGAGAAGTTCGACGGTAAGAACAATTTCGGCTTGTGGCAGATTAAAGTTCGAGCCGTTTTGGTACAACAGGATTTGGACCAAACGTTGAACGGGAAAGAGGCAAAGCCGGCGGAGATTACGGATGCGGCATGGGAGAAGATGGAGTGAAAAGCGTTGAGTACGCTTCATCTATTATTAGCATATGATGTTCTTTACAACATAGTCAACGAGTCAACACCGGCGAAGTTGTGGAAGAAATTGGAAGATCTGTGCATGACCAAATCCCTAACGAACAGATTGTATCTGAAGCAGCGACTGTTCACGCTGCGGATGCAATAAGCGGCTAACCTACATGAGCATCTGAACGAGTTCAACAAGGTGGTGACCCAGTTGACCAGTATCGGAGTCAAACTGGATGATGAAGATAAGGCGCTTATTTTACTTTTCTCGTTACCGGTGACATATGAGCATCTTGTGGCCACGTTGCTTTATGGTAAGGAGACCATAAGCATGGAGACGGTCACGGCGGCGCTTTTCTCGAATGAGATGCGAAAAATAACTCAGGAGTCCGGCATGCAGAGTCATGACACAGCTTTGATAGTAAAAGCGAAGAAGGATGCAAAAATATTGGCAACCGGAAATAGACAAAAGAAGCCCTTATCCGAGGTGGAGTGCTTCTATTGTCATAAGAGAGGTCACATTAAGCGCAACTATCATAAGCTTAAGGATGACTTGAATGAGTTAAAGCGGCAGAAGGAAAAAACTGTCGCGGATTAGGACAATCAGACGTCAGCGATGGCGCAGGCGGCAGAATCGGAGATGATTAATTCTGACGTGCTATATGCGGTGACCGGTGATACTAAAATTTCGGATGATGTATGGGTGCTCGATTCGGCATGTTCCTTTCACGTCTGCCCGAAAAAAGTCTTTTACTACCTATAAGGCGATAAAAGGCAAAAAAGCTCTTATGGGGAACGGAACGGCATGCAAAGTTTTAGGAGTCGGCACGGTGAAGATCCGGATGTATGATGGGGTCGTGAGGACGCTGATAGGTGTACGACACGTTCCTGGTTTGAAGCGGAATTTGATCTCGTTAGGTGAGTTGGACTCGAAATGTTGCAAAATTTCAGCTTCATGTGGAGCTATGAGGGTGCAAAAACGAGATGGGATCGTGTGCGCGAATAAGCACGGAAACTTGTATGTTCTGAACGGGAGAACAATCAGAACCGAAGCAAAAGCAATTTTGGTTCCAAAAGTTCACGGAGGCGGCTCAAGATGGAGCGGAGAATGCGGCAACATTGAGCGGCGGAGACAAGCTCAAGGTGGAGCTTGCGTGGTGAGCTCGACGTAGCAATTAAAGATTACAAATCAAACCAAGGTGGAGAATGTTAGGATTTGGTTAGTTTTGTAATTAAATCTTATTTGGATTAGGATTAATATTTAAATCTGTTAGAGATAAATTAATTTAGATTTAAATATTAATTAGAGTATAATCCTAATTTAAGTAAATTTGGATTTATCTTGGGCGGAGTTTATATATATCTCTAATGTAGAGAACATATATATATATAATACGTATGATCTTGAGGTATAGTACGATACAAAAAAAGAGAGAAAAGAGAGAAGTCTTCTAGGTTTATAGAAGACGAGAGAAGGGTGAGAGAGATTCAGGAGGATGGCTAGGGTTGAAGCTACTCTATTGCAGAAGAGAAGTCTGTGTAATCGGTGTAATTCTTCTCTTGGTTAATAAATCTTATTTCACCCGCATATTTCCCTGTATTGGTTTTTCTTCTCTTTGTGGTTGTATTGGTTCCAGTTTTGTTGAGAGGACGGGTTTATGGTAAAAATCCGATTTGACGTTTTCGCTGGGGAATCCCAACTCTAGGCGGTACCAGAGCGAATTGCGGTATCGAAACGGGTTGCGGATTCAGAGAATCTGGTACCGGGGCGAGTACCGAATTTTTCCAACAATTTTAAAGGCATTAATTTAAAGAGTTTTAATATTAAAATTTAGGCATTTATTTAAAGAGTTTAATTTAAAGAGTTTTAGAATTACAATTTAGGCATTAATTTAAAAAAAAAAAATTAGAATTATAATTTTTGCATTAATTTAAAGAGTTTAAATTAAAAAATTTTAGAATTAAAATTTAGTCATTAATTTAAAGAGTTTTAGAATTACAATTTAGTCATTAATTTAAAGAGTTTAATTTTAAAAAAAAATAGAATTACAATTTAGACATTAATTTAAAAGTTTTAGAATTACAATTTAGGCATTAATTTAAAAAGTTTAAATTAAAAAAAAAATTACAATTACAATTTAGGCATTAATTTAAAGATGTGCTTAAGAATTAAAATTGAAATTTAGAATTACAATTTAGGCATTAATTTAAATTAATTTAGAATTACAATTTTAAAAAAATTCAATGTGCTTAAATATTTGATTTAATAGAAATATATGGTATAATTCAAATTTATTTTTAGAATAGAATTGTACGAGCTAAGTTAAATCAAATTTAAATAGTAAAATTTGATCTTTTAAAATAATGAGATCATATATTATAATTTAAAATATAAATTGATAATAAATTTATAGTTTCACAACCTAAACAGTATATAAAAATCTCCTATAAGTTTAAACAGTACAGATGCAATTTAAACTGAATAAATTTTGACTATACAATTTAAAATTTAAGGTTATAATATATTTCCAACATAGATTTTTAATAAAGTAAATAAAATTAGGACCGTAGAGAAATTAGATAAATCAAAATATGAGACAAATTTATACTATTTGTACGTTTTATCAATTTGATCATTCAAATTAATTTAATTTATTAAGTTGGTTTTGATTTTTATCTTTAAAATTTTTCAGTATTTAGTCAATTTTTAAAATTTTAGTTTTTTACCTTTTAGTTTGCAATTAGCTTCCTAGTATGAATGATTTAAAAATTATATTGAATCGACTAGTTCGGTCAGACAGAAATCAAGTTTATCAAGGGGTTTAGTTCAAATCTTTAAACTAAATAAGTTAAGAACAATTTTGAACTATTAGCGATAATAAATCTTTTAAAATATAATAATATAATAATATTTTAATTATTAGAGATAATGAATATTTTAAACATAAAAATTTAGAAAATTATTGTTAATAGTAAAGAAAAATAACTAGCAAATTAAATAAAAAAAAAAGTAATCTAATTTTTTCCTTATTTTTTTTAAAAAAAATTAAAAATTAATAGATTCCTAAATTCTAATTCCTAAAAATATTTTTCTAAAATTAAAATTATTTACAATATATTAAATAAAGACAATTAAAATATTACCATTTAAGACGATAACTAAATTGGAATATTTAAAATTTATAATCTTTCCAAAAATAAAAACTCTCACTAAATTCAAATTTTTAAAATTTATAATATTTACAAAAATAAAAATTTTCAAAATAGATATAAAATTACTTAATTACCCTTGAATCAAAAGACCAAAATAACCCTGTTTTGGGGTACCTGGTAACCGGTACCTCCTCAAAGTGACCTGCTATTGCAGGTCACAACTTAAAAATAATTAAATCTAAACCGTTGAACAGGTATGAATGGACGGTAACCAAAAAAAAAAAAGTATAGGAGTATGGCTCTTAATATTATATTTAAATTTATATTTTAAAATTTTAGATTTAAGGTAATATATTTTGAAATATTGTAAAGAGGAAAAAAGAAATAATTGTTTCGGGTTTCGATTTTCGGGTTCGGGTTCGGGTTCGGATTTTGGATTTTTGGTTGGGTTCGGATTTGGATATGGATTTTTAAAATCCGTCGGATTCGGGTTTCGAGTTTGGTAGTCGGGTTCGGGTTCGGGTTTTTGAAAATCAGCCCCGAATCCGACCCGTTGACATCGTTAGTGTCATGTCACGTTATCCTTGGGTTTGATTTTTTATATAAGAAATTAGTTGTATAAGCCCAAATATGTTACACCATACCTTTGACACAACAACATAAAATGGAAGCACAAATTGCCACCTTTAAGGTTAGCATAGTTTGAAATTGATTAATTACTATGTGAGAGGGTTCTTCATTCTCGACTGGGCACAGAAGGTGTGACCAAATTGATACGAATTAATGCAGGGACGAAGCCAGGATTTTAATTTTAGGGGAGCCAATAATACATTATACAAAATATCTTAATCATAAAAAATTATTAATAAAAAAATTATATATAAATAATTTTTTGTTCATTAGCTTTCAAGTTTTTAATATTTTTTCTTTTAAAATAAATAGAATATAATTGCATTGATCATTAAAATAATAATAATTTAGAGATTTATAAAAAATTATGTCAAAAAATCTAATATTAAGATCTAGTATAATTTGCAAATCAAGTATTACGATATATCAAAAAATTAAGTATTAAGATCTACTATAATTTATATTACGATAAGTTGGAGTTAATTAAATTAGCATTTTGTGTTCCACAAGATAATATTATTTTTTTTAAAAAAAAAACATTTTGGCCCCTAAAGTTTACATTATTTTAATTTTTTAATAACTTAATAATAGCCTTTTATATAATTTTAAAAAACATTTTGGCCCCTACTGTATCGTACTGGATATGTATCAGATACCGATACTCATGCGATACCCGCCCAATACGTGTCGAATACTTTATAAGAGTATCCGACATTTTTTAAAATTCAAAATATAACCGGATACATGACGAATACTTGAGGGATAGACTAAAGGGTCCGTTAGGGTTCGCACTATGTAGCATTACTAGTTTATTTCAACATAACTAGTAATATGACATCTATAAAGCAGATTATTGCATTTGGTTTGATGTAGTAATGCAATATCTGATTGCTGCGTGTATAAGATTACTCTGTTTGGTTCATCTTATATATTTCAATATCCTACCAGTAAAGTTTGTATTATTGCAAAAATACTCTCCCACGCATATTCATTTGAAATTGGAATGTAAATTTTGAATTTATGTTTAAAATTAAATTCAGATTTTAAGTTTAAATATAAATATTGGTTCAAATTTTTTACATTGTAGGAAACTGCAAATTCAAATTCAGAATTTAATATTTGAGATTTTAAATTCAAATATTAAATTGAATTTTGTTTTCAAATTCGGGAGACCGAAAGAGAGAAGGCTAAATTCGCAAATCGAGAACGGTTTCTAGCGAAACAAAATCGCTACTTTCATGGTCCAATAGTGCCGAAAGTCGTGGTGAGGTCCGTTTTTTAATTCGGTGCAGAAAAAGTGTGGAATAACGCGAATATCGAAAAGCAGCCAAAATGAGAAAAGGGGTATTTTTGGAAAAAAGTGACATTTCATGTACCGTTTTGTGTGAAACTGTAAAGGGAGGTGCTTATGCACAATTTGCACACGTTGTAGGGGATCAAACAGTAAATAGCGAGGTTTGGGGACTAATCTGCAAATTTTCCAAATACTCTTTTATAGTAGATTAGGGTTTAATTAACCCTAATCCCCTCTAATCCTTTTTCTCCCAACCAGCCGCCACAAGGATCTACTCCATTGCTTTGCCGCCAACCTCCGACCTCTGGCAACCATTCCCAGCCGCCAGAGTCCAACAAACAACACTACCAAGTTCCTCTCTCTATCTCTCTCTCCCCTTCTCTCACCAACTTGAACCTAACTCCCCTCCTCGTCGACCGCGCTACCTTGGACCAAGAATTTAAGTATCCATCGGCGCGGGCCATATCTACCGTGTCGTACCGTGCCAACAAGATACCGGCACGATACAGCTCTCGTGCCGATGGCACAGTTCAAAACCCTTTTTTCTTAAAATTACTAAGTAATTTTCTTATAAAGTTCAAAATATTTGATAAAGATACATAATAAGCAATTAAAAAATTTTGTTGCTAAAGAAATTAAATATTTCATGCCATTATGTGTCGGCACGCATATATTTTTTGTGACCGGCACTTATCGGCACAGCTCGACACGCACCGTGCCGTACCGTGCCGACAAATTTTCGGCACGACCCCGTGCCACGGCACTTAAATCCTTGCCTTGGACCCACGCTACTAGCATCTAGGGACTCTGACAACCCCTCCAGCGCCACCATGGCCCTGAGCTCGGGATCTAGCCCCGATCCCGAGTTTGGATCAGGTTGATAGCAACAGCAGATCAGGTGCCGCCACCGCTTCCCACCGTCATCACCGGTGCCAACAGACCCGGAGGACCCTTCGGCGCCACCCCAACTTCCCCTGGCCTCCTCATTGCCGAAAAGTGTAGGGTCTACCAGAGTTGGTAGAGACCTTGGACGCGGCTCCAGATCCGCCACTGCCGTTGCCGCCTCCCGCCGCCAGCAGCCGACCCCACCGATCCTCTCTTATCGATCACTATCCTTTCCGGCAGGCAAGCCCCACCCCTAATTGTCAGAGCCTGAGGAGTTGCTGCTCGAACTGGGGTTCCTATAGGCCGACCCTCCTGTTTCGAACTGTGCTCACCCTCGCTATATTAGTTTGGCCTTGCATTACGGGTTGGACAGCATTGCTCCCAAAAACCTTAGAACCTGAAGTTCAAGTAGCCCCGGGGCGAGCTCCTCGATGCTCGGTTGCACTTCAGACAGCGAGCACGGGTTTCTAAACATCGAGACTGGCAGGGCTACGCGGTCGGTTGGGTTCCGACGCGCGAGAATTTCGCTAACATGCCTAAAAACTCTAATTTTGCTTATAGTATAATGTATAGATGAATGCGTAGGGGTTTTTGTGTAAATTGAGCATGTGTGATGTCTCAGACAACGTGTACCAACAGTGTATGACCTCCAGATTGATTGTCCCAGGTCCGTTGGTTGTTGCGACGCTTAATTTAGATTCTGGTGCGATGATCGACCAAATTGGCCGTTCGATCGTGATTTTGATTCAGAATTCAAGTTCGGTCAACTTGAGTGCCCTGTGTCTGTTGTCGAACCTTATTGGCTGGTTACCCTTGCTGCCTCGTGTGTCCTGAGATAGCGTGAGGGTTTATGGTGGGTTTCGTAGCCGAAAACGGCATTTTCGAAAATTCGGTGTAGTTCGATTTACGTCAAACACATTATTCGCGTAGTTATCGTGGGTTGCTGCCCAGACACCCAAATCGGTGCGTCTCGGGACAGCGGGTGGTATTTGGTGAGTATTGATACCCTTCAAGATACTTCGTGGGTTTCGGAAGTGTTCTAGTGTGTTGCCAAAATTTCCAGCAGGTTTCCGAAATTGTACTAATTGCCCGGATGGTTCTTAGGATGTGAGTTAGATGATTTTGAGTCACTTAGGGTTTGTCTCATATTGTGAAGTGGCTTGTGACTTTGTAGGATCTTTCGTAGGTCCAGGCGATTTGTAGGAGCATCTTTGGAGTTATAGGTGCTTCTTCAGACTACAGGTGGGTGCTTCGATCCGAAGTCGGTATTGTGGTGCTAACTCGATGGCATTCCTTCCCTTTTTGTCCCTTTCCTTGATTACACACATTACATGTTGAGCACTTGATCACCACTTGACTTTATTTCTATTTACTCTACTTTTCTATATTTATCATGACCTAGAGGTTGAGCGGTATATTTTGATTTGTTAGTGTTTCTGGCCTGATTATAGTATATGACCTTGATACTATCTTTTGTTTGCCGGTGAGTACAACTTGCCTTCGTCGGTTTGCGGTACCCACTAGGAGACCTCTATTTGATTTCTTAACCCCCCCAACACACACACACACACTTACAGGTGACCTAGGAGGTGAGGGTCAGGACAGTGCGTGAAGACAGTATAGATAGTGATGTTTCGAGCTTTGACTATGGACGATTCTTTATGTTTCCATTCTTCGTTCAAATTATTTCCAGTTCAGTTTGATTATTTCAATTCAGTTGGATTGGTTCCTTGATTCAGATCTCTTGATTTAGTTTAGTTCCCTACCTATTGATTATTTATGATGATATGTTGGTGGATTTAAGTTTATTGTTTTAGTTGATTCATAATTGTGGATGACTGTGGATTATTAGTGTTCATTGGTTACCCTTTGGTTAATTGTTTTCTTGTTGTGGTTATGTGTGTTTGATATTGTATTCAGGTGCAACGCCATGCATGTACAGGAGAGAATCTATTCGTTTGTATAAAGGAATCTATGTCCATGTGGTGGGTTTGTGTGCGTTCCGGGAAGTATTCGAAGATGTTTAAAAAAAAAATTACACAATTCCCGCTGGTTTTCCCAAAAAGGATTTTACAAAAAGGACGCCAAGGCGTGACATACGTTCAAATCATGATTTTGAGTTTAAATTTAAAATTTAAAATTTTATTTTTGAACTCGAATTCCAAATTCAAATTCAAAAATTGAATTCAAATTTTAAATTTAAATTCAGATTTTAAATTTGAATTATAAATTCAAATTCAGATTTTTCAATTCAAAATTCAAATTCAAATTCATATTAGAATTCAAAATTCAAATTCAAACTTAACTATTTCTATTAAATGAGAAAATTTGAATTTATTTTAAGTTTATATTTGAGGCAATTAGTAGAGAGAAAGGGTAACTTTGAAATTTTGCATAACTTGCAGGATAATACGCAATCAGTAATGCAAGATACCCACGCCCTCCCTCGTAATATTTTTTGGATTATCTTGCATTGTGTGTAATGTTGTATTACACACCGAATTACATGCAGGATGAATCAAACGTAGTAATCAGAAAAAATTCCTACAGGATTCCCTATAATCCTGGTAGGATAGCGCGAACAAAACAGGCCTTGAATACTTGTGAGATAGAGAGTCTAGTTACTTTGTAGTGGGATGACACCTGCAACACGAATTCATGGTTGACAAAAACTAATGACAATTGGTCTGGTTAATATGACTTGACGAACAAAAGTCAACTATGTTTATATCTTTAGACAAGTTAGTCAGGTTACTGCTTTACATTAAGTCATTAACTAATCATCCAAAGTTTCTTAACTTTTTTAAATGTATATTATCATATATAATATAAATATATGTATTAAAAATAATGTTTTATTACCGTATCCCCTTCATATCATATCCTAAGACTTTCATAATTTGTCGTATCGCCATATATCCATATCGTATCATATCTATATCCCATATCCATGCGACTGTGCCTGTGCCTGTGCAACAAAGTTCCAAATTATTGGGAAAATTTTGAATGATGAATTGACGATGGCAATGAGGGTAGATACATCATATAAGCTTTCATTCTATACTGCAAAATAAAATAATCAACAAAATCACACATGCCTAAAATTTGTATATATGACTAACGACATTAATGAGCAATGAAAGTTCCACGATTGGCCTGATTTACTTCACAGCATGCATACCCTACTAGTCTGGACATGTGTCAGGGTAGCCACTTGCCGAAGAACACGAGTCCTCACATAGCAAAATTAGTATAAAGGTCTTATAAATAGTGTTTCGACCAATGAATCTATTAAATAAAAATGTTCAGTTTCCACCAAAAGAGAAAAAGAAGTTAGGCACGGCAGTCCCAGAAGTATAAAGAGAGAGTTACTGTCTCAGTGAACAGAATAGAGAGAGTTACTGTCTCAGTCAACAGAACAGAAATTTGCATAATGAACTGCTAGTATATACCTGTTAGCATCACCTCCATAACTAGAATAGAGAGAGTTACTGTCTCAGTGAACAGAATAGAAATTTGCAAAATGAACTGTTAGTATATACCTGTTAGCATCACCTCCATAACTGGTAATGTTGTTGCACACAAATGAGATTCCCTGAGAAGCATCTTCTACCATGTCACTAATTGTCCCTTGAGGAAAATTTCTGCAGAAAGAAAGATCACCACAATTAAAATGTTACATATTTAATAGGAACTAAATAGGCCTAGCTGTGTATTTCCACAATTAAAAACATAAACATTGTACTGTCGTATTAGGTCCTTAAATAGATACCTGTAATCTATGCATGCAACTATCATGCCTCTCTCTGCCAATCGTCTGCCTAAAAGAGCACCCCAAGCTTTATAGCTACGAGACCAAATTTCAGCATGTAAGCCAAATTTCAAAAGGTAAACAAACAATATTCTGTACAAATTCCAAAAGAGAAGAATACCAAATTTGGAGCTACTAACCCTATGATCCACGCTCCACCAGTCACAAATGCCACAGCAGGTTTTAGACCATTTGTATCGGTAGGTAAATACAAATCCAGCCTGCAGAAACATATCTGCCTATTCGATTAAGTATACCTTGATCCCACTCAGCATAGTGCCTGTATGGTGTAGCTTCTAGAACACCTATTCAAATAGCAAAAGCCTCTAGAAAAAAAAAAAAAAAAAAAAAAAAAAAGAAGGTTTTGCCATTATGAATGGTAAATTAAAGCTTTTAAGCTTCCCAGGAGTAGAAGCTTCAATTTCGAGCTTCTACTTTTACTGTAGTGACAAGCTGCTGAGAAAATTTTTCTTGAAAGATGTTAGTTGCTCATTCAAATGATTTTAATTAGAAAGCGCTTCTAGAAAAGCTCTAGCTGGACTTAACAGGCTCGAATAGCAAATGATTGGCACATTATGCGGTTTGTCTATTACTACAAATAATTGCAGAATAATAATTGCATTATATGAACAAAATCTGAGCATTAGGTAGAATGAACGCCATCGTTGAAGAAATATTCACCTGTTCCTGGGCTGTTCTCCATAAACTACACTCCTACGGACTTGTCGTGAGAAGAAGTAATAACATCCAACTAGAATAAAGCAACTAGATTAGACTGGGTGTGGGAGACTTTACTATGTGATATCTCAAATGTACATATGATATTTAATTGTTTTTATCTTCAAACAATTAAACAAGAAGATAATTTCAAAATTTGCTCAAGATGTTGGAAAGTTAACTGTACTAAAATCACTGTAATGTTCAGTAAACTTTCAGAAATTCCCATTCACTCACTTTGGATGAAACCTGGCATAAGTAGCATGGCATAACAGCAAAGGGCGAGAAACTTTGTGATCCACCTATAGCCTACACTGAACAAAATACAAATATTAGACAAGTACCAAAGCTTATATAACTTACACTGAGATACATCATCTAAAAACCAGAGGCACAAGCCAGATGCTATATCAATAGTCTCAAAAGGCAAGGGTTGAGCCTAATAGGCTTTCTTGAATAACAATAAGCCAAAGAAATGCTCTTTTAGGGACAAAATTGCAAATGCAAACATCTTTTATCACACGACACCTGGAGAAAAGTTTGGAAAAGTGGTAGTTGTAGAAGATGGACCAAACAGTTAGTTGTGGACCAAACAGTTAGTTGGTCTTATATAACAAGATATGCTACCAATTACCAAGCATTAGCATATAGATTTTCTTAAAGGAAAATGTCAAGCAAGAATAAGTCAAATCTCTTTCTTCTGTCCCATTGCCATAACAACAAGCCAAAACCTAATGCTTATTCCTCTTATTGAGTTTCCGGTGCTTTCTTGTAGGACACTGGATACCGTTTTCCAAGATAATCAATAGAGTTGCAACTAGGCAATTATTTTTCACTAGCGGACAACCAGCCCTTCGCAGCAGGCCGCCGTCGCTACAACAAATGTTGATCAAATACTGTCCGAATCAACCATAGAGATCAAATCTTGATCAATACTATCGGGAACCATTAGATGTTCATAAGATAATGCCGATTAAAACTAAAAAAACGTTAATCTGAATTTGCTGAACTTGATTTGATTAAAATAAATGTGTTGAGACCCCCTATATTATACTATAGGCTATTTTGAAATAGGCCCTGCGACTTCTTATTCCCCCTTATTTGTAAGGGGATAGATTTTTGGTTGCTCTCATTGAAGTTATACAGGCCAATTAAATTGGATATTTAAACCCTTTGTTAAACTCACAGGCTCTTTTAGCTATCAACTGCTATATGTTAATCACCAAAACTTCATGTGGCAATACGGAAAAGTTAGAGGGCTTCAAAATAGTCTGTAGCTGCAGTTGAGTGGGTATCCGTCCATCTTTAGCTTTAAATTTTAACAAAATACTTAATCCGTACATCTTTACCTTTAAATTTTTAAAAAAATATTTAAGCCTAACTCTTAAGAGCAGCTATTTACTCTAGAATACCCAGCCTTATATATTCCACACCAAGGCCTCACCTATCCGAGGTGGGATTATTCGCTGGCATGGGATAACACAGTAACATAACAGAATGACTTTTAATTGTTACTGTGCTGAATTTAGCCCAACCCAGCAGAATGAATATAATTCTTATTGGACGCAAATAAATTCAGGGAATAAATAGTTCCGACTCGAACGAAACTGAGATAAAGGCCATATTTCATGGAGTAGATTTGCAACTAACCCTAACTCTACCCAAAATACTCTACAGAAAAAAAAAAAAAAAAGGCACAGGGAACAGAATAAGGCATAGAGATTAGGGTTTACAAGAGGGTAGGAGGAGGATGAGGAGGAGGGTTACCCTAGATAGCGGAGGAGGGTGAGGGCGAGGCGGGTGAGGAGGAAGGTCTCGGCGGCGGCGCGGCCGACGTCGCGGCCGAAGGAGCGGCTGCGCGTGGCGCGCGCCGGCAAGCATGGCTCGCTCACAGCCCTCCTCCGCACGCCTCCTCCGCTGCCACCCCCCGCCGAGGCGGCGGCTACTCCGTCGGACGCGGCGCGCGGCGGAGTCCTGCGGAGGAGAGGCATCTCGGGATTCGCATCCTCCTCCGCTGCCGCCAAGGAGGAGGTGGGGGAGGTCGGGGTCTCGTCCCCTCCGATCACCCCTTCCTCTCTCCCTCTCCGCGAGGGAGAGCGAGAGCGTGGGCCGACCTCCAATTGCATCTCCTGATGTGAGAGAGAGAGGGCTGAGGAGAAGTGTATGGATTTTTTGGGTAGTATTTATTGTCGTGTCGACAGGCCGGTGTTTTTGGTGAAGGTGTATTACGGCTTGGCCGCCTGGGTTGTGTAAGGAAAGACCACGTGGCCGCCTCGGGAGGTACTACATCAGCAAGTAACTACTGCCATCTAAACTTTTCCGTCAACTCTAAGGCTGCGTTTGGTTCGGGGTTAAGCCAGTTCCGCTAAACCGGAGATAGGTATAAAGTTGGGAACTAGAGTTTAATCTCGTTTGGGGATGGTTCTAGGGATAAGAGAATTTGTATTTGGGGAATAGGAGGGATAAAGAGGATAAGATGGATAAATTACCTTTTTGCCCCCAAGAGTTAATATGTGATAAAAGTTGTTAAAAATTGATTAGTTCGTTTTAATTAATAGATTAATAGTTTAAAAAAATAAAAGTAAAATTATAATCGTAATTAAAATATATTATTTAAAAATAATACATTTAATTTAATAAATAATTTTTTCAACTTAAAATTTAAATTTAAAATATAAAATTTCACCATTTTAATTTTAAGATTTACAATTTTATAATATTAATTTTAAATAATTAATTTTTAATATAAATTTTTTTTAAAATTCACAAAATTCGTATATTTGATAAATATTTATAAATTTGTATCAACGAGCTTTATTATGTCATTAAAATTTGCTAACCTCGTTTATCTCGTCTTAATTCATGGATTATTGGTTTAAGAAAATATAAATAAATTTATAATCATAATTAAAATGTATTATTATAAAATAATACATTTAATTTAATAATTAATCTGTTCAATTTAAAAATTAAATTTAAAATATAAAATTTCAACATTTTAATTTTAAGATTTACAATTTTATAATATTAATTTTAAATAATTAATTTTTAATATAAATTTTTTTAAAAATTCACAAAATTCGTATATTTGATAAATATTTGTAAATTTGTACCAACGAGCTTTATTATGTCATTAAAATTTGCTAACCTCGTTTATCTCGTCTTAATTCATGGATTATTGGTTTAAGAAAATATAAATAAATTTATAATCATAATTAAAATGTATTATTATAAATTAATACATTTAATTTAATAATTAATCTGTTCAACTTAAAATTTAAATTTAAAATATAAAATTTCAACATTTTAATTTTAATATTTAAAATTTTATAATATTTATTTTAAATAATAAATTTTATAATATTTATTTTAAATAATAAATTAAATATTTTATAATATTAATTTGTGATGATGAGAGTGTATTGGGAAGAGAGAAAGGAGGTGGGATGAAGGAAAAGAGAGAGAGGAGAGAGGGATTTGTGATGATGAGAATGTATTGGGAAGAGAGAAAGAAGGGAAGAGGAGAGAGAGTGAGGAGAGAGTTTTTATTAAAATAATATGTTGGGATGAGATAAAGTAGATAAAAAGGGTAGAATGGTAAAAAATTTAATAGTAAAATATTAAGGTGGGATTTGTTAATCTCGCTATTCTCGCTATTCTGGGTTAAACAATACCAGACGATTTCAGGTGCGTTTGGCAGAATAAGGGGGATAAGCCCGCTATTCCCGTTCCCGTTCTCAAAACAAACGAAGCCTAAGTTAGCCTTGGGTTGAAAGATAAGCTTTTATTTTTATTTTATTTTTTAAACATGTTTTACTACAGATAAAAATAATATTTTTTGTTTTTTTAAAATAAATTAGTATAAATTAAGAATTATTATTTTATTTTTATTAATAAATGTCACGCCCCGGAGGTTTCATTAAGCGGAAGACGACCACTGAAAAGATTTAAATTTGCGTATATATATTTTTTTTCTTTTTGAAACCAAACTCCCCCGGTGCGTGCCCAGACCCGCCGCATATACAAATTCACTTTGCGAACGGGCGGAGTCTCCTTTGTATATGCACGGCGTCCTAACTACAACAACCATACAATCATCACTTTAACCACACTAGTTCAACAGTCGAAATATACAACCATTTCCCATAAGTATTAAAGAGACCGACTAATTTTGAAAGAATAAATCCACAAGTTTTAAAAACGGTGCCCACACGGCACCCAGGTTTTTCAAAACGGTTTTCGAAATCCATAAATCCACAGGGTTTGAAGATGGTGCCCACACGACACCCAGATTTTCAAAACGGTTTTCTCAATCCATAAATCAATAGGGTTTTAAAAGGGTGCCCACACGACACTCACATTTTTAAAACAGTTTTCGAAATATTTTCTTTTTATCTTTCCTTTTG
Source organism: Tillandsia fasciculata (assembly GCA_029168755.2). Classification (NCBI taxonomy): domain Eukaryota; kingdom Viridiplantae; phylum Streptophyta; class Magnoliopsida; order Poales; family Bromeliaceae; genus Tillandsia; species Tillandsia fasciculata. The sequence goes on along the minus strand of CM054939.1, from coordinate 14,641,472 downwards.
TAGTTCGAAAGCGGCCAATCCGGAAGCAAAACAACCACCCACAAGGATAAATAAAGACATTCCAACATCCACATCGACCCCACAAGGGTATCGCAATCCACATAGTAAGCTACTAAAAGATAATGAAATGAGCAAAATAAGAAGTACATACAGTCTATGGCCTCGGAGACCAAAAGTACTCCTGCCACGGCCTCACCGTCGTCCTAGCACTCATCCCTGGATGAACTTGTCACAGAGTGGGAAGTCAGTGACTAGAAAATAAAGCACGAAAGCAACTAGGGCTATAAATAAAGCAAACCGCAGTAAAACCAGAGCGACCGCCCTCCTCATCGTGCAATCGACAGTATCCATGTATAACCTCTCCCGGGCACCTGCCCTGGCAACCCGGACCGAGCACCAACCTCGGAGAACCAAACCGAGCACCAACCTCGAAAAACCAAACCGAGCACCAACCTCGGGAAACCAAACCGAGCACCTACCTCGGTAAACCACGTCGAGCACCTACCTCGACGGGTCACACCGCTCACACCTTGGCGCCTCAAACCCCCCACCTACGAGGGCCCCCACTACGTCACCTCGTGGGTATACACGGGTCATAGACCACTTTTCCGGAAAAGCACACCCTTTGCGGTGGCCAAACCGCGGGTGCGCGTGCTGCAGCCTCGAGCATCGTAACCAAGTACATGAAACCAATCCAATAATAAAAACCATGAACACTTTCAACATTAGTACAGTTAAACGAACAATTGGAGATCACCAGCAACTTTCGAAAAGTCCCACACTAAGTCTCGGACGAAAACTGTCACGCCCCGGGTGTAAACCAGAACCCGGGCCCGCCAACAGATCCGCCGTGCACACAGAATTTTCCATGTACACGAAGCGCTGGTAACCTGCTCAGATATGAAATAGCAATAAAAGAGCATAATAATAATCAGAGCTAAACTAAAACTACTGTATCTCAGACAGAAGCTGGAAGTAAAAAGTACAACAGTAAAATAGAATACAGATGTCTCTCCCAGCTCACCACTATAATACAAACAGCTGGCAGAAGCCAGACCCCAAAAGTAAAAGTACAACAGTCTGAGATAAGATGCCTGAAAGGTACAAGTCTAGCTAACTCACTGTCAGGTCCACTGTCTAGCTACTCAGTCGTCCTCTCTCCTCGATCCGCCGCTGTAAGCCCAGCAGCACCCGCAGAAGGCTCTGCAAAACAAAGGAGAAGAAAAGAGAAAGAAGAATGGGGGTGAGAACTACTATAAACAGTAGCCTCCCCTAGTGGGTAAAACCTCAAACTCAGACATACCCACTAGGTCTACCAGAGGCAAAAAGGGAAAAGAAGAGTGGTAAGAAATAATGACTGCTGAAGAAATGAAACTACCACTACTATGCCTCTAGAATACAGTCCTAGACTGAAATAACCATATCCACAATAACCAACCGTCCCAGATTAACCCAATCTGTACCGCCCTCATCATCGGGCAAGTAAGCCGCGCCGATGTGATAGCAAAGCTCCTGCCGCCGCCCTCATCATCGGGCAAATAAGCCGCGCCGATGTGATAGCAAAACCGTCAATAACTGTCCGACCCCGGCCTCCGGAGGGGAACTCGAGGGGAGCGACCCACTCGAGGAAAGCACTACCGGGCAATAACCGCGCCGGTAAAATCCATATCAAAACACTACCGGGCAATAACCGCGCCGGTATGATAAAAGCAGGACTGGATCACAACTATAAAGCCCCAGTGGAACACAACCCTCCACTAAAAGAAAACACAGATCCCCCAATCTGATGCACAAATGAACATCCGGTCGATCGCCCAAAATCCGCGATCGCCGCAAATACCCACAATCACAATCATGTCCCACATCCGACATCCGGTCAACCGCCTACTGTCCGCGGTAGCCGCTAAAACCCATAATCCGCAATCCAGGCCCCGACTACACTATCCCAAACCCCTGCTCAAACCCGAGCAACAAGAACCACCTGACTAACGAAATGGAGAAAAGAAGCAAACAAGGTTTCTCCTAAGTCAAGTTCCAGCATGAAAGTGTAGCGATAAAAGATGGCCTACCTAGATGTCCAAACAAGCATGCAAGTGTTCTCAAAGAAATAAAGGAAAAGGTGTTCAACAGTGGTTCCACATGTGTAACAATTAATAATTCCGCATAGATAAAACCATCATGCTAAAACATTATCCAACCACACATGTCTAATATCCATTTCCCATGATAAAGCATCATTATCCACCTACGCATGTCATGAAATCCTCAAATAGTACCAACCACTAACAGGATAATCATACAGTGTTTTCCAGATGATAGGCTCGTAATTATTTTAGTTAAACATGCATGTCTACTAAGTGAGCATTCAAAATGTCCAATAGAGAAGATCTCTCTAATATTCCTAGTGGGTATATCAGAAAAGAGGAGTAAAGCAACCACCCACCTGAAGTGCAACTGTCCCAATCCGTACAGCTGAAAATACCAAAAACTCCAAATCCTTGCTCCCACAATTTTAGCACACCCGCAACATTCCTGGTACATCAAGAAATCCACTAATTACACTAGACTCCCAAATTCAGCACTTAATCACATACAACCTCGAATTCAGAACTGCTTAATTATCACCTGCAGAAATTGCCCAGAAAATTCCAATAAAAATATCACGGCGATCCTTGCGTCGATAGCTTCGAAACGGTACCTTGCACGTCCAAATCGGAGTTCGGTAAGTCCAGATAAAAATTCAGCAAGAGAGCACTCTCATACAATAATCTGGATTAAGGGCTGATTACTGTTCACAGAGAAATCATTAATTCTCACCTCGAAAGAAAATTCACAAAAATCCAATAAAAATACGAGCGCGTTCCTTGCGATCCGTAGATGAAAAAGTTGTATAGGCTCGTTTCCGTCGGACGCTCGTGCGCAAAGATATAGCCGAAACACTCCGCTGCTGTCAAGGAATTCCATACAGAAAGAGGGGTCACTTGTTGCCTCGAAATCCGTGCCAAAACCTCGAAACGGGAAAGCGCGACCAAAACGAAAGATGAAGTCCTACCTCTTAGGAGTCTACTGGTCCAAGAATCGCAGGAAAATGATGTCGGGGTAGCCCAGGGGAGCAAAAATACGATCGCTGCGCCGAAGAAGAACACTAGGAAGCAACGTCGCGCCGCACCGTAAAATGGGGAACCTCGGGATTCGTGCCTCCAAAACTCTTGAAACTTGGCAGGGAGATCAAGGACTTAGAGATGAAGATTTTTGCTTGAAATGTGCTTGGGCTGAAGAGGCTTGGTTTGGGAGAAAAAAGGGAAAGAAGGCAGCTCGGATTGGGAGTTTATATAGGCTGAAATGAACAAATCAATTAATACCCAACATGTCCCCACTTTCGGGCGCTTCCCAGATTTCGGGCGGCTACAGTAACGGGCCGGCCCAGGATTTCCGGGCGCGCACAGTGCGGCCCGGCCCACCGCACAGTCCAGTCCACAACACTCCCGGACCCCGCTGCACCCGGATCACCTGCGCCAACCAATGACGACGCGCCACGTGTCCCCGGCGACCGTGCACCGCGCACGCCGCGCCGTGCACCGCGCACGTCGCCGTGTCTCCGGTCACCTGCCCTCGTACGGCACCTGCCCCGGTCACCTGCCCCACAAGCCGCGTGGACCGGGAGCACAGGACCGCACCAACCAAACCTCGCCACGTGTCCACCCGGTCCACCGTGCACCCGGCCCAAACTCCGTGGACCGCGTCTGCTGCGCCGGCCAACCGGAAGGCGCCACGTGGCCCGCCTCCGGTGCACGACCCCCGCGGTGGACCGCGCTCCTGCCCGCGCCCTCAGCCGCCTGCCCGCGCCCTCAGCCGCGCTGCCCGCGGCGGCGCCGCCGCCCGCCGACGTTGCCCGCTGCCGCCGGCCGCCGCCGGCGATCGCCGGCGACACTGTTCCGGCGTGAACAGTACCCGCAAGCTCAAAGTTGACAAGTAAATAGCCCATCTTGACCGTTTTCGCGCGCTGATTCCAAAAACGAGGTCCGTTTTGCCAAATTCCGCCTCCAAAATTTGCCGGAGGCTCCCGCAAGCGCCAAAAACTGTCAAAACTTCCGGGAGTCCGCTTTTGGACATCCGGACTCAGAATTGGGCAAACAAAAAGCCAATCACAAGTGTTTTTCCGCGCTGAATCCAAATCCAACCTCCGTTTGGCCTAAATCCTTTTCTAAAATTCGGCAAAAGCAGCCGAAGGCCAAAACAGCTAACCAAAGCTCACAGGGTCCATCTGTGGCATCCCTTCGATGCACTGTGGGCCAGATACACCATCAACAGGTGTCTAAACAGTGGATTCACGGAAAAAAGCTGCATGGGGTTCAGGGATCCTACAAAAACCCTCAACATGATAAACATGAAAATAATGATAGTGTGCATAAAAGGGATTCTAAGAGTGTACCCACCTAAAACGCAAAGAAGAAGGTGTGCGGAAACTCTAGTTAAAACACTCCCACCTTGTGCCCGAAAAGAGCTACAGTAAGAAGTATCGTTAATAACATCATCGCGGTCAAAAACACTCAAAAACGGGGCGAAACGGGCCAAAAACGGAGCTTCTGGGCTTTCAGGTTGAAGATTGGTGCACGGGTCCAGGCGTGGACCGGGTCCATGGCGTGAGCCGGCAGCGCCGCAGACCAGGCGCACGCCGCAGCGGTAGACCGCTGCGGCATGGGCGGGGCCGCGCACGAAGTGAAGCGCGCACCGGGTCCACGCTGTTGGGCTGGGGAGGCGTGCACCGGGTGCACGCCCGACCGGTGGACCGCGCGGCCTGGCGCACGCATTCGTGCGCCGGGTCCGCACCCCCTGGTCCCGGGAACCGTGCGCCGGGTGCACGCCAGGTCCCGTGGACCGCGCGGCCTGGCGCACGCGTTCGTGCGCCGGGTCCGCGCCCCCTGTGCCCGAGAGCCGTGCGCCGGGTGCACGCCAGGTCCCGTGGACCGCGCGGCCTGGCGCACGCGTTCGTGCGCCGGGTCCGCGCCCCCTGGGCCCGGGAGCCGTGCACCGGGTGCACGCTGGGTCCTGTGGATCGCGCGGTGGCGCAGCCGTACGGGTGAACAGTAAACCCTCCGGTTTCGTCTCCCGCGACTCCGGCGATGACCCCGCGAACACGGCGACTGCGGCGACGACTCCGTGGGCATGATAACAGCGGCGGCGGCTTCCCGTTACCACCAAACCCACGCAACGTGCGACACCCGAACGACCATCGCCCAACCCTCGACCCCACAGAAATTACAAACAGGAAAACAACACGATCACTTACCAACCCTGCGAGGAAGAGGAAAAAGGATCGTCCCTCTCGTCTCCAACGTAAAGCTCCCCGAAAGATGGATTCCCCGTTCTTCCTTCTCCTTTCTCGATCGCTCCCCTAATTCGAATTTTCGAAATTCGAACTCTCCCTCTCCGTTCACGTTCACCAAAAGAAAGGAAAAAGGGTTTTCTACAAAAAGGGTAATATTTATGAATACCTCCAATCAACCCTAGGTCAAGGTCTGACTCAAACTTCCTCGAAAATCGTGCAGATTTCCATGCACGAATCTCGGTGCACTTAATAGTCACCGAGAGCTTCAAATCCCAATTCCGAGAGATCCGTAAGTCCGATTCCAGATCCGATCGCACCGCCGTTCCTCATTTTGCGAGCTCTACCACCTAAAAATACCCGCAGACCCCGACGGTCAGCCTAGAAATTCTCGAACTTTCAACCCCCCTCTAACAACTAAGAAGATCCAATTAAGACCAAAACGGAAAACCGGAAGGTCGAGGTGTTACCAAAAAGAGGATAAACCAAAAACCTAAATAACGTGAAAAAGTCTGATCGTAGAAGGGTCCCGTCCGATCGCCTCGAAAAGCGTGCTGGCCACTTAGCACGGATTCTGGTGCACAACAACACAAAGGCAACCGCTTTGACCCCCATACCGGAAGATTCGTAAATCGGAATTCGAATCCGATCGCTTTGCCATTCTCCGTCTTCCGAGCTCAAACGCAGAAAAATACTCGCGGTCCAGGCCCAGTCTATTGCAGAAAACACAGTGAAGAGTCTCCCCCAACAGTCCCGTCATCAAACGAAGGTATACAAAGGCATCGGAACGCTAGACTGCTACATCACTCACCTCTTAAAACAAGTTTCGTTCTCGAAACTTAACCCTGGTCCGCAACAAATAAAACTGGGTAGCACTCCCTCATCTTAGACTCCAGTTCCCAAGTCGCTTCACGTTTTTCCCCGGTTGCTCCACAGCACCGTCACATAGGGGATCGTCCGGTCGCACAATCCTTTTTGTCCTCTCGTGCTAAGATCCGCACCGGTGTTCCGTCGAAGCTCAGGTCCCCTCTAAGCTCAAAAGCAGTGACCATCCATCACTGAAATCAAGTGCGCAGACTCGGAGCACATCTTCGAGAATTCGGTTCACTCGCTCGGACTGTCCGTCGGTCTGGGGGTGAAATACCGTGCTGAAGTGTGGTTTAGCCTCTAGAGCTCATCGCGGACCTTGCCAAAGGTTCGACACAAGCCGAGTGTCTCTAGTCCACGTCGTATGGATGGATGGGAAAGAAAAGAAAAGTCGACTTCGTCAGTCGATCCACTGTGACAAAAACCGCATCGTGCCCTTGATGCGATGCGGAAAACCCGTGACGAATTCCATGCTAATTCGCTCCTGTTTCCACTCTGGTACCTGTAGAGGTTGTAGTTTTTCCCGCCGAGCGCTGATGTTCGAACCTTACTTGTTCACCATCTAAACAGCGGGCACGGAACTGTGTTACCTCACTCTTCGGTTTAGTCCACCATAAATTCCGCTTGAGGTCCCTGTATATCTTCGTGTCGCCTGGATGCGCCGCATAGGGAGCGCGGTGCGTCTCTGACAGAATCTCTTCAATCAACTCTGGCAGCTCGGGTACGCAATTCCGCCCTCGAAACGTATTGCGTCGTTCGCACTCGCCGAAAAGCCGCTTGCGCGGTCCGGGGGAAATCATGTCTCGAACAAGCTGTATCCGTACGCCTGTCATCTGATCCTCCAGGATTTCTCTAATAGGGTTGGCTTGATCATCAAGGACAACAGGTCGTGCGACAGTATCGGTCCCGCTGAGTACTCGCGCTCATCGATTTCCCCCCGCTTGGTTCGACCCTTCCTGCTCAAAACATCCACTACTACACTTGCTTTTCCCCGGGGTGATACTGAGTGGACATGCCGAGTCCTTCAGCAACTCCAACCAATGCCTCTGCCGCAAAATCAAATCCATCTCTGTGAACAAAGCTTAAGACTCTGGCGATCCGAAAACACATCACGATGAACTCCAAAAGGTAGTGTCTCCAAAGTTTTTTTAAAGCGAAGACGACTGCTGCCAGTTCCGGATCGCGTGTCGGGCAGTTCCGCTCACATTCTCTGTGATTCCCGTCGCTGACACCATGTGCCCCAAAAAGTCCACTTCGCGAAGTCAGAACTCACATTTCTTAAACTTAGCAACCAGCTTCTGGTCCCTGAGATTCCGGAGAATAATCCGTAGGTGCTCCTCGCAGTCGGTTGAAGAGGTCATTAATCCTGGGCTTGTTCTTCACTGTAACCTTGCTTATCTTCATGTAGTCGATGCGTAGACGTAGGCTTCTGTTCCTCTTTCGCACGAAAGCACGGGTGCGCCCCAAGGCGACACCCACAGTCTAACGAACCCTTTATCCAGAAAACTCCTAGTTGTGCCTGGTAGAAGCTAGAAAGGGAGGATGTCCTCTCGCTTGGGGGTATTCCCGGCAGTTCAGCCAGAAGGACGTCGGAAAGAACCCCTACAACGGGGGTGTCAGTGAGTGATGCAGAGGGTCGAGTCGCTAGGCTCACTAAAACCAAGTAACTACACATCCGCCTGGTACCTCGTGAACCACTCCATTCCCAGCACCTCGTCGTAATCCTGCTTCCTGACTCGGAATTTCCCGTCACGACGCCACCGGTCCGCAACCCACCTCAGGCGGCGCTGAGAAGTCAGCAACAAAGTCTCGCGGTGCGTCGAGGTACCCCAGTCATACCGCCCAACTCGTACCGATGAGCCTTTAAAAGTCCAACACAACTAACCCGACGACAAGAAAAACAAACCACACTAACGCCCTCACCAGGCTCCAAGAGGTGCCAACAAAACAGGCTGGGTTTCTAACCACCCGAGATTTCCCCCCCCGAAAGCGACGAACTCACCTGTCACCAACACGGACCGCTCCTCTCCGTCGCCAACACGGATCACAAGCTCGAAGCCTAACCAGCCCCCCCGGACTACCCGTTCCGACTGTCCGTCCTACCGAGGCGACGGTCAAGGCTAACGTTAGGTTTCAGCTCTATGACTCACCATAAGGTCTACCCCACAAAAAGAGCTGCATACGGGGCCACCTAGCCGAAAGTGACTAGTGCCAAAACTCCGAGTAGTCGCCAGATTCCCCCTTGACTCACACCTACCCCCAAAAGATCAACAATGCAAAACGCTCCCAAACTAAGCCTCAAGGCTATGCCTTAGTCATGGGGAGCTGGCGACACAACACACAAGGTAAGGTCCTACCTCCGTCCTGGCACCGACGAGGTGCGACGCTCTAAATTGCCACTAACTCTCGGTCCCAAACCGTTGCCCCACTAAGTACCGGCATCGAAACGAGCGGTAAACCTCCAGACCAACAGTGACACTCCCAACTAGGAGAAAACCTAAGCTCTAGGTCCGCTCAACAATGACCTCCAGGTACTGAAGACTATCCATCTGAAACCTAAATGGTCGGAAGAAGACAAGCAACGAAAACAGCGAGAAGAACCCTGTCAAAAGTTGCCTAGGTTCACTAAACGCACTCGAGGAATCACACGCCAACCCACCCATAGGACAACCTAACCGGCCCTCTAGCATAGAACACAGGAACCCGACCCAAAGCTACCACCACAACCCCACTAAAAAGAGCCAACCGGCACCACCCAGCGTCAAAGCTAAACCCTCCGATAAAAAGTTACCACTTACGCACCCTTGTACTAAGCGAGGTACGGCCTCTCTAACCGAAATCGAGCCCCAAACGTACAAGATTTTCTAGCCCCGGTGGTATCCCTTTTTAACCCCAAAGGAGCACCCCGAGATCCCGTCCCGACGATTTCTACAACCATTGCCGTGACCACAATAAAAAGCCGAATTATAGGTAACAACCGTAGGGGAAGGATTCCTCATTCCCTCCCATACCTTGCCCATGGTGCAAGAAGAATCGGCCGACTACCTGCTGTAACCTAACACCAGAAGACCTAGAAGATACAGATTTAGACAAAAGGCCATCCAGTTACCCATGACCGGCAAAACGGCCGACACACTAACAAACACCGGTGGGTTACACTACCACCCGTCACCGTTACTAACAGCGACTAGAACGTCGGCAGAGGAAGGGGTTCGGAAAAGATAAAAGTTGGCGCAACAGTCTGCTATATGACCAGCCGCAGCAGGCGCATGAACACCGTCAGCCGACCCACCGTGTCCTGTGCTGGTTGCCTAATCCATTGATTCATATCAACCATCAAGGCCCCGGTGGTAGCCGGCCTCGACCCCAACCTCCAGAACAACCCGACGATACTAGCACAACACCCGTGCTAAACCGGAAAACAAAACTCAACAATCCCGCACTCTCGCATCTTTACGCAGTAATACCCTGATCATTTCATCAGTTAGCAGCCAGTGGTAATGTGCTCCTGTGGATGTTGGACAGCGACTACCGTGGTTAAAGCTGTTTTTTTTTTTTTTTTTTCTCTGATACCATCTTAATCTGTCACGCCCCGGGGGTTTCATTAAGCGGAAGACGACCACTGAAAAGATTTAAATTTGCGTATATATATTTTTTTCTTTTTGAAACCAAACTCCCCCGGTGCGTGCCCAGACCCGCCGCATATACAAATACACTCTGCGAACGGGCGGAGTCTCCTTTGTATATGCACGGCGTTCTGACTACAACAACCATACAATCATCACTTTAACCACACTAGTTCAACAGTCGAAATATACAACCATTTCCCATAAGTATTAAAGAGGACGACTAATTTTGAAAGGATAAATCCACAAGTTTTAAAAACGGTGCCCACACGGTACCCAGGTTTTCAAAACGGTTTTCGAAATCCATAAATCCACAGGGTTTGAAGATGGTGCCCACACGACACCCAGATTTTCAAAACGGTTTTCGCAATCCATAAATCCATAGGGTTTTAAAAGGGTGCCCACACGACACCCACATTTTTAAAACAGTTTTCGAAATATTTTCTTTTTATCTTTCCTTTTGTAGTTCGAAAGCTGCCAATCCGGAAGCAAAACAACCACCCACAAGGATAAATAAAGACATTCCAACATCCACATCGACCCCACAAGGGTATCGCAATCCACATAGTAAGCTACTAACAGATAATGAAATAAGCAAAATAAGAAGTACATACAGTCTATGGCCTCGGAGACCAAAAGTACCCCTGCCACGGCCTCACCGTCGTCCTAGCACTCATCCCTGGACGAACCTGTCACAGAGTGGGAAGTCAGTGACTAGAAAATAAAGCACGAAAGCAACAAGGGCTATAAATAAAGCAAACCGCAGTAAAACCAGAGCGACCGCCCTCTGGGCCCGGGAACCGTGCGCCGGGTGCACGCCAGGTCCCGTGGACCGCGCGACTGGCGCACGCGTTCGTGCGCCGTGTCCGCGCCCCCTGGGCCCGGGAGCCGTGCACCGGGTGCACGCTGGGTCCTGTGGACCGCGCGGTGGCGCAGCCGTACGGGTGAACAGTAAACCCTCCGGTTTCGTCTCCCGCGGCTCCGGCGATGACCCCGCGAACACGGCGACGACTCCGTGGGCATGATAACGGCGGCGGCGGCCTCCCGTTTAACAACGGCGGCGGCGGCTTCCCGTTACCACCAAACCCACGCAACGTGCGACACCCGAACGACCATCGCCCAACCCTCGACCCCACAGAAATTACAAACAGGAAAACAACACGATCACTTACCAACCCTGCGAGGAAGAGGAAAAAGGACCGTCCCTCTCGTCTCCAACGTAAAGCTCCCCGAAAGATGGATTCCCCGTTCTTCCTTCTCCTTTCTCGATCGCTCCCCTAATTCGAATTTTCAAAATTCGAACTCTCCCTCTCCGTTCACGTTCACCAAAAGAAAGGAAAAAGGGTTTTCTACAAAAAGGGTACTATTTATGAATACCTCCAATCAACCCTAGGTCAAGGTCTGACTCAGACTTCCTCGAAAATCGTGCAGATTTCCACGCACGAATCTCGGTGCACTTAACAGTCACCGGGAGCTTCAAATCCCAATTCCGGGAGATCCGTAAGTCCGATTCCAGATCCGATCGCACCGCCGTTCCTCATTTTGCGAGCTCTACCACCTAAAAATACCCGCAGACCCCGATGGTCAGCCTAGAAATTCTCGAACTTTCAACCCCCCTCTAACAACTAAGAAGATCCAATTAAGACCAAAACGGAAAACCGGAAGGTCGAGGTATTACCAAAAAGAGGATAAACCAAAAACCTAAATAACGTGAAAAAGTCTAATCGTAGAAGGGTCCCGTCCGATCGCCTCGAAAAGCGTGCTGGCCACTTAGCACGGATTCTGGTGCACAACAACACAAAGGCAAACGCTTTGACCCCCATACCGGAAGATTCGTAAATCGGAATTCGAATCCGATCGCTCTGCCATTCTCCGTCTTCCGAGCTCAAACGCAGAAAAATACTCGCGGTTCAGGCCCAGTCCATTGCAGAAAACACAGTGAAGAGTCTCCCCCAACAGTCCCGTCATCAAACGAAGGTATACAAAGGCATCGGAACGCCAGACTGCTATAATAAATTTATTTTTATTTAAGAACAAATTTAACTAAAATAAATATAATTCTAATTATTATATTAATTTTTAATTAATTTAGTATTTTGATTAATTTAATTATTTTATTAACTAATTATCTAACTACTAAATAATTAACTAATAATTTATTAATTTGTTAAATTATTTATAATTAATTAAATTAATCAACAATATTCATTGTTAAATATTTTTTAATTAATATTTAAAATTATTTAGCAATAGCTAATTAAATAGATTAAATTATTATTTAATTAATAATTTTATATTAATTAATTAATTAAAATATTATTATTTTGAATTTATAATTATTTTTATTTTTACTATTCCATTCTAATTATCTAAACATTCTTTTTCTTATTCTCAGAAATAATTCAATTTTTACTAAAATACCAAATTAATTTTATTTCTGCTTATTTCAAGAATTATAACTATATCACTATTATGTAATTCTTATTTATACAAGAATCAAACATATCCTAAGCAAACTCAGATGCTTTCTTGCACTTTTGTGGATGTCTCAATTACCTCTCTCTCTCTCTCTCTCTCTCTCTCTCTCTCTCTCTCTATATATATATATATATATATATATATATATTACTTATTTTTCTATATTTTATAATTACTTTAAATAAATTTAAAATTTTAGAGTTGAATTGGATGACCTTTATAAATACAAATTGACATATAAAATTAGCTAGCTATAATTAATAAAATATAATTATATAAATTGAATAAAATTATTCAATTAATTATAAATTTTGATAGTAGTGGCAAAATAAAAATATCTCTTTTATCTAATTTTTTTTTTTTGAGTTACAAATTAATTAGATTTTAATATATGAAACAATATGGTATAATGAATGTTAGGGTATTTCTGCTCTATTTAAATTCGTATAGCTCAAGAATCTTGCATAGTTTCTAAAATGTATATATTCGACCTATTAGCTTAAATATGTTGATTAGATTGAAGTCCAAATCTATACCTATATATTAATCTCGGATACACATGGCAAAACATTCTAATTTTGAAATTTTTTTAATTTTTTTTCTTAAATGAGAAAATCTGAAAGTAAAAGCACCTCCTCATCTTCTCTCCTCCTCTCTCTATATTCTTTCCCACCCGATATTTATGTTCTTCTTCACCTATGTCTCCTCATTTTTTCTTCAGTTTTTTTTTTCTCAAACTCTTTTCTTCCATATCCCCCCATCTCCTTCCCCTTCTCTCTTCCCAACGACATCGGTTACGGATCCCACCCCACCACCGTTCGATTCCGCCGCTGCATCAGACAACGGAAAAGAGGAGTATCATCGGCACGATCTTCTGAATTTTGAGCATTGTGGATCCCGCCCCACCACTTGATCCCGCTGCCGCCGTCGCATCGGACGGCAGGGAAGAAGAGGATCATTGGCATGACCTCCTAGATTTTAAGCGTTTCCGTGCTGTCTAATTTTGTGTGCATCTCCTTCTCTTCTACTATCTATTTCTATATGCTTTGTCATTTCCTACCTCATTTTATAGAAAAAATTAAAAAAAAAAAAAGATAAAAGAGAGAACGAGGGTGATGGATGATGATCTTTTAATTTATTTTCTTTATTTTTTATCAAAAAATAATGAAATATATAAATATGTTTTTTTTTTTTTTGTATATTTTGGATAGAAATTGATGAATAGGTCGATTCTACGCATTCTAAAAGGCGCATCGATCTAAGCTCTAATAGACATTGAGTTCGCCGGTTTAAAACTGCACTTCTATAGCGTGAGATTATCATATTTTAATTTTATTTTATTTACAATATTATATTTATTTAATATATATACAAATAGACTTGAAATTTTATGTCACGCCCCGAGTTCAAAAACCAGCATCTAAATTTATTTTTTTTTTTTCAAATCAGAGTTTCAAAGCCAGCCAGGGCGCAACAGACCGCCACATATATAGAAGAGTCCCAACCCCCTTTGGGATTGAGCCTTTTCTATATATGCACGGCTAGCTTGGCAACAACATCAAAGTACTAACTACATACTACTATTAACAAATATTACAAATTTACTTTACAGATAACATTACAATTTATACAATTTGAAATAAATATATAAAAATACACGGCTGTCCAGGGTTCATCTGCTAACACGGAACCTCTCAATACGTCCCGACATCCCAGCACCCGATCGACCTGAAAAATGGTCACCCAGGGGGTGTGAGATACATCGACAGTGTATCCCAGTGGGCACGACGAGCCGAGAAATAGCAGATCGTACCTACTGGTATACAATACTAGAGGATAGTAAAGATCACAGTTAGGATAAGCAGATATATAATCATGGAACTGTATTTAACTTGAAGATGGTAATAATCATGAGTTAGGATAATCAGATACATAAACAATATAATCATAGAACTGTATTTCACTTGAGGATGGTAATAATCATGAGTTAGGATAATCAGATACATAAACAATATAATCATAGAACTGTATTTCACTTGAGGATGGTAATAATCATGAGTTAGGATAATCAGATATATAATCATGAAACTGTAGTTAAAAGCATCATATAGAATCTCAACATGTATAGGTAGATAACAGGAAATCAAATCAAAGAATCAATGGAACATGATAAAGTAAACTTAACAATCAACAACATATGCATCAATAGATGAAATACTAAAGACCCAATTACAAGCCACCATATTGGTCATCAAGACCTCAGGGAATTTGCCCAACCTAGCACCAACCTGGCTGACATTCCCCCCTTGGGGGTCACGGGTCTTTCAACAGACCACTTTACCGGTAAAGAACAAAGCACACGAGAAGCTACCTCGGATATATTCGTGAAGTACAGCGATGCGGGCAATCAATGCGAGTACTCAAGCTCACGGTCCACAGACCGGGTAATCGGCAAAATGCCAGAAAACAATCCCCTCTGGGATGCAACAGTAATATGATAACAACATCTCAACTCAATGCAAGATCATCAACAAATCACAACTCAAATGCAGGATCAATCAACAGCAACTATGAATCATGGATCAAAATAATCAGAAGTGCTGAAATTCAGGTATAACAAATATCCATGAATCAAATCATAAGATCTGGAAGCAACTGAATACCAATCATACAGACTAACCAATCATGCAGACTAAACACATGTTTTTGAGAAAACTATTTTGAAAACAGATTTTAGGTCCAAACCTTGAAGAGCGTTGCATTTGTCCTATCAAACAAGAACAGACTCAGGCGACCCTACGAAGCTCGGTAAAAACGTTTATTTAATAAAATCATGTATTTAGCAGCATAACAGGTGAACAACAAGAAAGCAGGCTCAAACATCTAATGACCAAACAGGCATGGCAATGTCCAGAATAATGCTATAATCGCTGGAAGCAACTAAATATCAATCATGTAAGGTAAAGATCACTAATGAAAGTCATAATCAGGCGTAAAGCAGTATGCAACTGAAACAAAAGGAAGGCAGGCTCAAGATAATAATTAAGCTACAAAAACAGGGGTCCAACCAATACCGTACACAGAGGGCCGAAATGATAAAGCCCGGACCGAAGATAAACCCACCTGTCGTTTGCAGGCGAACTTTCGACTCCAACTGGACGCTCGAAGACTGTGCCAACCTGAATCAAAATTATGATCAAGGAACAACTCAAACACACCCATCCCGACAAAACTATAACACTCTGTCGCTAACACGGGGAACTTAGCCGAAACAGGCTTTTACCGGAGTTTCCGGAAAATTACCGAAACATCGAAACAGACCCGCCGACAGTCTATATACATCCAAACACTGCCAAATCACACCTACTGACTCTAAACATCACCACCTCGGTGTTCGGGCAGACAGGGGCAAAATCGTAATTTTCGGTGTCCAAATGTTGCCAAAAATACTCGTTCAACTCACGGGAAGCCTAATTCGGTTTCGGAGTTTTCCGACAGAAAACTGAAGTCACTGGACCAGCCAGGACAGTGTCGGGAATAACCAGAGGCAATAATTGATGACCAGAAGTCCAAATTGAAACACGAACTCGCACCGTAATTCGTAAAACCGATAATTTTGCCGATTTACGAAACAAGATCTGTTTCCCGCTCAACTAGGGTCTAAGGAATTTTAACAAAAAGCTTAGAGGGTGCGTAAACACTGTCTAAAGACAGCCAGCATGTTACATTTGCAACTTAATCCATTATTTACCTCAAAATCGCATAATTACCCTAATTTGAACACTGTTTTGACCCGTTCTTCCAAACCAGGAATCCAAAGACAGCGCCGTAAGTTTCAGCGCGTCCGTTACGACGAGACGAAGCTCGTGCTCACCATTTGGGAGCAGCATGAGACCCGAGGAACACTTCGGCCCATGATTTTCCTCTCTAACATAGCCAAAAAGTATTTTTGTTTCTTCGGTTGTTCAAAACCTAAATCTGACGCGAACATCACGTCCAGTGACCCCAAATTAGCCAAGGGCATACTGTCGTGGCTTTGCAAACAGCCCCAAATGCTACTACGGGCAACTATTCACATAAAACTTAATTTTTAATACAACTTTAAATCTACTCATCAAAATCAAACTCGTTATATATCAAAATGTCTCTGGACAGTGCCAAGACACCAGGGCTCACCTT
Source organism: Tillandsia fasciculata (assembly GCA_029168755.2). Lineage (NCBI taxonomy): Eukaryota > Viridiplantae > Streptophyta > Magnoliopsida > Poales > Bromeliaceae > Tillandsia > Tillandsia fasciculata. Next base: position 14,624,996 of record CM054939.1, on the reverse strand, counting down.
ATTTTCAGTCCAAAACTGATGGATCAACCAGATCCAAGTCCCTCGCTCTCTAATGGACAAGAATGCTCCACACGCCAATCCATACAGATATAATTTAATCTGAAGTGAGCATCAAGCTCAGGGGAATAATTGGAGCAACTTTCATTTTGTAATCGAAGCCAAATTCCACACAAAATCTCTTGTTGGCATTTTATCAAACACCTAGTGGGCATATTTCTAAAACACCTAGCCTAGACTTTGCCCGAACCCAATCTCAGCAAGGAGGCAATCCTGAGGCTTCTAAGATGGAAGGGAAGCTAGAATACAAAGTTTAGAGGTTACCTGGGTGGTTGGCCCGCAACCGGAGGCGGCGGCGGCGGCCGGAGAAGGAGCTCGGGCAAGCCTCAATGGTGCAACCATCAAGATGGAAAACATTATGTAAAACAACTCATGCAGACGCTTGCTAAGCTTCTATCAGACCACACCAACTCCCCCAGGTCTCCTGCCGGCGGCGCGAAGCAGCGCCGGTCGCCGGCGACGAGGTTTGGTGGAGCTCGGCGCCCACCATGGTGCAATCCCAGAGAAGAGAAAACCCACGTTAGGTTTCACATGCAAGTGCATGGGGGGCTTCACAGAGATCAAGGGATCATACTTGGGCCGCTATCCCATCGGACGGAGCTCCGGCGATCGCCGGAGATCAAAATCTCCAAAACTTGGTGATTCCGGCCACCATTAATGGCGGATTCCGGCCGGCGAGGCCTGGGCCAGCGCAACATGGACCAACTTGCTCCTCTCGGTCCCCCGAAGCTTGCTGAGTGGTTGGCCGGCGGCGCCGGACGGCGAGGATCGGCCGCGATATCAAAGATGGCCGGTTCTAGGGCACGCTGGATCTCCGCGGATCCTCCACCGATCAACTCCAAATTTTGGGAGCAGCTTGCAGTCACCGAGAAAACCAAGATCAACGGTCTTGATCTTAATTTTGTCGGTCGGATGAAGCCCGTGATCGATCTCGGCCAAAACTTGCTTTTCCGGCGATGGAATGCTCCCGCCGGCAACCGGGGCAACGGCGACGTCTCGGGCTTCACAGGTAGGGTCCACTCAAAGTCAGGAGGCTACCACAGGATCCTTAGGCCAAATAAAAACAAAAACATTCAAACTTCTTACCTCGCCGGAGAGAGGAAGAAGAAGATGATGGCCGCGGCAGCGCTCGGCGGCGCCCGGCGTCGAGAAACCCCGGGCTCGGTCGCGGCCACTCAGAGGACTCCTCAGTTGAAGTTTTGTCCCATCAAACCTCCAAAACACGTCCTCCCCAAACATCAACCCGAGAATGATGCCTTGTTCTTTATCCTCTCGGGTTGCTCCGGCGACGGGACGGCGGCGGAGCTCGGGTGCAACGGTTGGGAGAGGTGGAGTGGATGGTGTCGGTTGCAGAGAATGGGTGAAGGGGTGGCTCGGGTGTGAGGTGAGTCCAAGCATCACATACATGCATGTGATATAAATGCATGCTTTTGTAACAACATGCTAAAAGATCCCTCTACATGCAGTATTTTGATTTAAGTCCTATAACAAAAACACTCCTCTTACAGATTAGTCCCTAACCTGTAAGTGGCACAATTTTTGAGGCACAAAATATGGGGTTTATGCGCAAAATATGACAATTTTTATCGTATTTCACGCATTTCGAGGAGTTCCGGTCGTCGAAACGAAAAATGGATTTCGCCACGACGTCCGGCTCGTCGAGACCTATCGGGGAGAATATTTGCTTTCTTGGTTTGGCGCTCGTACGAAATCTCGGGCCATTTAATTCGATAATTTACAGTCTGACGCACGCACTTCGATGCACCCGGATCGCCAAACGCGAATTCCGTCAGTGCCATTGCGCTCAGAACGTCAAAAATAGTTAGGTTTGACTACTCATACCACTATATTAGGGATCCGAATGGTAAATCGGCCAACGTCGATCAATAGGGCATTTAAAATAGGGATTACTATTCATCTTTAAGTTGTGGGACCCGCCCACTTCTTTACTGATTTCTGGAAGATCCGATCGTCGGATCGAAAACATATGTATATCAATTTTTCATGTTTCGACGTGACGGTCGCAATGGTGATCTCCGATTTTCGAGATCAGGCCCCGATCAAAAGTTGATATTTTTAGGGCCACTATTGTCTATTAATTGCCTACTTTTGCCATTTAAATAACCCGGAAAATTATTTAAACCTAAATTTTAGATTTTAAAAATCATGGTTGCTACATTTTAAAACTTATTAAATTATAGAAATATTATAATTTTAAATTGAGTTGCTTAAAAGTTTTTATTCTTACTATTCATTTACTAAAAAGGATATATTATATTTTATCCATTTACCTTTGTACATTTGTACCATAATTTTATGGCTCAATAATTTTTGAATCATATGAAAATTAGAAATTATTTTGAATCATATGTGGTACAATAATCTTGTGGGAACATATGAGGTTATGGAAAGGTATGTAAATCTATAAATTATCTTATTATTCTTTATAATATATTCTTTATATTTTTTCATATGGAATTTAATTTATTTGCTATTATTATTTTTTCTAAATTATTTCTCTATATTCTACATATGATTAGAATATGATTGATTGAGGAATATATTTAATTTCATGTACAATGCTTTGATAAAAATCTCTATACTTTACCTATATATTAGAATACTGGTCAATAACATTTTAGTCTACAAATAAGAATTTCAGGATAAAATTCAAAAGAAAAAATAAATCAAAGATATACAAAGAAAACAGGTAGACTATTTTTTAAACAATCCAAACTAGCTAGGGATTGAAGTTGTTGCATGATATTTTCTGAGTTGTTTCACAAATTAAATTAAAAATATTTAAATTTAAGTGATTTGCTTATTAGAAGTATTATGTTTAGTTTTTTTTCACTATTTATATATAGTCTGTTTATTAAACTAAAACTATTATGATTATTATATAGTTTTGGTTTGTATCTTTTATTTTATTTTATATTTATAGATACACCAAATGTACGGCAGAACGCCAAGCCAAGTGATGGGCAGTTAAAGGAGGCAACAGATCAGCATAGTTTTTGCTATATTAGTATACTCAATCTCTTATTTTTGCTGTTGTTGTTGTGTCACGCCCCGAGTTTTAAAAATACGGTTTTTTTTTTTTTTTTTTTTTTTTTTTTTTTTTTTTTTTTTTTTTTTTTTTTTTTTTTTGAAATCAGAGTTCGCAAACTTGGCGCAACAGACCGCCACACATATAGGAGACCCTCTATCCCAAGAACAGAGACTCCCCTATATATGCACGGCTAATAAGCATCATCAGAGAACAACAGATAACTCAGTAACTACTCTAATCTACTCAGCAAGAATAAAGGAGAATCAGTTATTACATCGACATTTTTAAATGTCTAAATCAAATAGAAACGGAAATGAAATGCGAAAAAATATAAAAGTCTACAGCAGTCATCGATATATAAATGCTCATGGGGACAGCTCTATCGTAATCGGCTCACTGGATCGTCCCGCTATCTCCCCACCCGACGGACCTGGAAAATGGTCACCCAGGGGGTGTGAGATACACTGTACATGTATCCCAGTGGGCACGACGAGCCGTGGATCAGCTAATCGTACCTACTGGGTACTAAAATCTGCGGATAGTAAAGATCTATAGGGAAAAGCTAAAAGCATGGATGTCTACTAGTAATCAGAATAAACTGCAGCTAGGTATACTGAAAATCAGGGTATAGCAGAGATAAACAATCATGAAGGCGGTAAATAGCAGATGCTAGAAATCAGAAGGTATCCACAATAATCATGCGTAAAGAACTACAGGTGATATAAGCATGCATGTCTACAGATAACGATACTGAAAGTAAACTGAGCAACAATACAGAGTAAAAGTAATGCATCAAAGGTAGAAACCCAAGTACCCAATCATGCGCCACTATTGGTCTCAGAGGACCTCAGGCAATGCCACTGTTCGGCACCTTTTCGGCTGACATACCCTGCACTTCATAGACGCCAAGCAGTCTCGGTGCAAAGGGCTCACGGGTCAATCATCGGACCACTTTACCGGCAAAGAACAAGCTCCACGGGGAGCGACCCCGGCCATGTTCGTGAAGTACAGCAGTGCATGGCAGATCGTAATGCTCAATCTCACGGTCTAGTGACCGGGTAGTCGGCAACATGCCGAGATCCCAACAGGGAACCATCTGTCTATATCTATCAATCAGGATCAATCAATCATACATATCGACGGCAAATCAAGAATCATCTCAATGACAGGAATATAAAAGAGGATAAACAGGTATATATCATGTGTCTCAAGTAGATCAGGATCTATCGGAGATAATCATGGAGCATGTATATCAAAATCAGACTAATCATGAACAGATAATCTCAAGCACGGGTATAATCAAGTCAGTGTCAATCAGTGGAATCATGATATGTCAAGATAGGTCGTATAATCAGCAGGGAAATCAAAAACAAGGGTCCGACTGGACTAAAGCAACCAAAGGGCCAAAAAGCTGAGGCCCGGTTCGAAGATAACCCACCTGGATGACGGCAGATCCTCGAACTCCCGCGCAGCTACTGGGAGGCTGGCGCTGAACAACTGGGCCCTGAATAAAGAGACATGATCAGTAATAAACTCACACAACCCTTTCCCGACGTCGCTACGCTAACGGAAAGCTTAAACGGGTCAAATCGGTCAATTTATCGGTCAAACTCTGATTCCCGGTCAACGAGGACCTTCGGAACCCCAACAAGATGTCCAGGTGGTGCGTGAATACTGTCTAAGGGCAGCCAGGGTGTAACATTTGCAAGTTGGTCCATAAACTATTAAAAATTGCATGAAAACATTATATTATTTGACTGTTTCGGCTCGTTCTTAAAATCCGGAGATCCGACGACGCCGCCGTAAGTTTCAGCGCGTCCGTTACGTCGAGACGGATCCCGTGCTCACAAGGTTGGGCTGGCACGGGGCCCGATTTAAAAGTTGGCCCATAGTGTTCTTGAGTCCCAATTTATAATTTTGCTAAAACTTAACTTAGACTTGATCTTTTTGAAACTTAGCTGGAGCATGGAGTTAAGCATGGACAGAGAAGTAGTGTGCTCACCTTGCGCGCGTCGGAGGCCGGCCGGAAAGATGGCCGGAGCAACACCCAAATTTAGATCAAGGCTCGGTTTGGTGTTCTTGGAGCAACTCTGGTCCAGACCTGGAACCAAGGTAAGCACGGGTTAGTGGAGTGTCTCAGAAGCTGCCCGGCGCAAGAGGGGTCGAGCCCCGGCGGCCGGAGGCGGCGGCGGCCGGAGACAAGCCCGGGATGATGTTCTCGGGTGCAAGGTTAGAAACTACTATAGGGGCTTATCCTGGCCCAAAACAAGGATGATGGAGGTCTTATAAATGGTGTTTAGGGCTTACCTGCACAGGTGGCCGGAGCCTGAAGCGCCGGCGATGGCCGGAGATGGAGCCCGAAACCAATTCGGGTGCAACCCTAAGGATCAAGAACCAGACGTTAAGAGAGCCATGCAACTTGATGGGAGGGCTCCTACTGGCTACAGGAGCTTACCTGAGTAGTTCCCGGTGACTGAGGAACGCCGGCGAGGCGGCGCCGGAGGAGCTCGGTGGAGCTACAAGGCCAATAATGGCGGATTCCGGCGCGGCGGTCCCGGGCCGGAGCAAGATGGACCGAGAGCTCTGTCTCGACCCCACGGAGCTCGGTGCAGTGGTGGCTGGCGACGGGAGGCCGCGGCGGCACCGGACGGCGACGTTCGGCAAAAATGGAGAATACCCGGTTTCTAGGGCAATGTCGATCGTGCCCGATCTTCAACCGGTCGTGATGGGACTTCGTGGAGAGGCTGCAGTCGACGAGAGGAGGAAGATCAACGGTGTTGATCCCCGGTTTGACGGCCGGATGACGGCGGCGCACACGGTCAGCCCGAAACGATAATTTTCCGGCGGGGTGGCTTCCGCCGGGGATCGGGACTGCGGCCGCGCCCGGGCTGCAACAGGGTGGTGCTCACGATGTCAGGAACCTCTTGGTAGGATCCTTGTGCCTTAATAAAGGGGAGGATCCGAGAGCTTACCTTCGCCGGAAAAGTGGAGAATGCAGGGTGTCTCCCGCGGCGGCGCTCGGCGGCCACTGGCACCGGTCTCGCCTTGGATCGGTTGCGGCTCCACGGGAGACTCCACAGACGGGTTCTTGATCGTCCAAAGCCCTCCCGAGCACCCTCTTCCCAACAACCCGAGAGAGAGGGTTGCTTCTTGAAGCTTTTCTTCCCCGGCGAGGAGAGGCGGCGGCCGGTGCGGGGTAGCTCCGAGGGAAGCGGCTGAGAGGAGGAGGGTCTGTTGAGGCGCGGCTGGGGCTGAGCTCAGGGTCTAGGGTTAGTAGAACCCTAGTCGTATGTGCATGTATACATATAGGGTTGGTCATCTTGCATTTTAGCCCCTCATCTCTCCATATCTACAGCCCAGTCCCTCACAGTAACTCCCTCTTACACTCAGGTCCTTCTCTATGTAGTGGCACGCCTTACGAGGCATGTTCTATAGGGATTTATATGCAAAATTCGCCTTTTTCGCTGCATTTCATGCTTTTCGAGGAGATCCGATCGTCAGATCGAGGAACGGACTTCGCCACGACGTCCGGCTCGATGAGACCTATCAGGTAGCGACTTTCGTTTTTCGAGAAAGTGCCCAGATAAATTTTTGGTCCATAAATTACAGCTCCGAAACACTGTTTTTGCGTTTTTCGAGACTTATAGTCGTCAAACGGAAATTCCGTCAGCGCCATTGCGTCCAGAACGACGAAACCGTTAAAATTCACTATTTGAAGTGCTATGATCGGCTTCCGGACAGTGAATTGGCTCAACGTTGGCGCGAAGGGGACTCGAAAATAGGGTTTACTGTTCACTTGTACCCGCGACTTAAGTCGCGGGTCCCGCCAGCTTCAACACTGATTTCTGGAAGATCCGACCGTCAGATCTGAACAAGTTTAATATGGATTTCACTCAGTTCGTCATGACGGTCGCACTCGTGGTCTCGGATCTTCGAGATCAGGCTCGGATCGAAAAGTGCTATTTCTGGCCCACTAACTGTGCTATTTACACTGTAGAAAAGGGGCACCTAGGCTTCTTGTGCTTTTCATGATTCAAATTCAACTCGACTTCAATCAATATCATTCATTTCTTTATTTACAAAATTTCAAATTCTTACATGTTGTTGATATTTATGATTCTAATTTTTTTTATTTACATTTTTACTATTTTTGTTGTTGCTATTTTTTATTCTTATTATACTTTTACTATTGCTATAAACGTAATTTATCCTTCTTATAGTTTTATCTTTATCTTTATCATCTTTTATTCTTCTTATACTTTTACTATTGTTGCATCTTCATTTTCATATTTTTTTATTTTATTTATTTTTATTCTTCAGCTTTTTTTTTTATCTTTTTTTATATTTTTACTATTTATTTTCTCTCTATCTATTTTTATTCATTCACTACTATAAAAACGACTCGCCGCAACACGGGCATCTACACTAGTATATATTAATTGTTCACGCTCCAGTTATTTTTCACATAAGGCTAATATCATATGTAAATTTTTGGGTTAATTGCATACATGTCCTTTCAAATATGTCGAATTGTAAATATATTCCTGTAAAATTCAACTTTTCATATTTATTCCTTCAAAAATCCAAAGTTCTTCAAATATGCCCCTCTGGTTAATCCCCGTTTGAAATCTGTTTATTTTTTAACAGATAACAGATTCGATGTGAAATTATTTTTTTGCCCCTTTACAAATATATCCCTCCAAAAGTAATACCATTATACTTGTTACAAATAAAGGTATAATATGGAAAGGGTAAATATGTAAATTTATTTTTTAATCTAACCAAGGTTAAGCATTTAACCTAGGATTAAATCAACTTTTCTAACAGAGATGGACGGTAGGGGCATATTTGAATAACGGTGGATTTTTGAAGGGATAAATATGAAAAGTTGAATTTTGCAGGAATATATTTGCAATTCGACATATTTATAGGGACATGTATGCAATTAACCCTAAATATTTTATGTTGTCTTTCTTTCACATCTAAACCAACCTGCTCCTCAGTTAATACAATAATTTTTTTTTCAAGTCTTGTGCTGAATTATTCTCACAATTTTTTCATTACACGTATATTAATTAAGTTTTCTATTGTATTATTGTATGTATTTAACTGGTGTTTTTTTATTTTAATTTTAAAACTCTTCTCCGGCATATGCCATCAATTATTTTATAAGTTACTATATACTCCACACTAAAATACCGTAAAAAAAAAAATAATTATTTGGGATTCACATTATTAATTTCGGATTTTAAATTTTTCGGTAGGATTCGATTTTGGATATGAATTTTCAAAATCAGTTGGGTTTGGATTCAGTTTTGGATTCTGAGTTTCGAGTTCGGTTGGTGGATTCGATTTCAATTTTTGAAAATCCAAAATGATAATATTTTTAAAAATCTACTTCAAATTTGACGGGTGGACATCCATAAGTGACAGGGTTATGGTATCTGATCAACTTAACATTTTTAGTTATTGCTCATTAATTTATCTTTGATATAGTTCTAAAATCATCTTGCATATTGTTCTTGGTAGTGATATTTATTACTTTACTTAATACTTAATTGACTAATTAATTATTAATTATTTAAATAGTATCTTAATCATATGGAATGGATGCCCATACTCTACTTTGTAGATATAGGATTGGATATATAGTGGATCCCTTGAGAGTGGATGCACTATTTTTCACCTGACATCTTGGTGTATTTTATGCCATGTTTTTTTCTTCTTTTCACTGGTATAATCTACGCGTCTCTTATTTTTCTAATATCCCAAAATTCCTTTGCTTTCTAAAAATTTTATATTTTTTATAAATTTTAAATTTAAAATAAACTTTTATTTTTATGATGGTCGGCGGTCTCAACTTGAACAAAAAAAAAAAAAAAAAAAAAAGTAACAGCAGAAACATTTGTGATTTATAATAGAATTGCACATTAGGACAAATATATTTAATGAACAAAACTAAGACTCAGCTGAAAAATGGAATAAAATAAAATTAAGCAATGTGGACCAAATCATTAATTAATGGAAAATACTACATGTACACCCCCAAAGGGGGTGTACATTTCACACCCCCACCCATCTAAACACCCCCACCATAGATGGGTGGGGGTGTATGAATGCACTCCCCCTTTGGGGGTGTACATGTAGCACTTCTCTTAATTAATAGTCTGGCAGCAAGGCATCCACCGGGCTATTGTGTGTGTGTGTATATATATATATATATATATGAGGAGTGGGGGTGTGAGATGTACACCCCATTTGGGGTGTACAGGTAGCACTCCTCTTAATGGAAAATACTACATGTACACCCCCAAAGGGGGTGTACATTTCACACCCCCACCCATCTAAACACCCCCACCATAGATGGGTGGGGGTGTATGAATGCACTCCCCCTTTGGGGGTGTACATGTAGCACTTCTCTTAATTAATAGTCTGGCAGCAAGGCATCCACCGGGCTATTGTGTGTGTGTGTATATATATATATATATATATATATATATATATATATATATATATATATATATATATATATATATATATATATATGAGGAGTGGGGGTGTGAGATGTACACCCCCTTTGGGGGTGTACATGTAGTATTTTCCATTAAGAGGAGTGCTACCTGTACACCCCAAATGGGGTATACATTCTACACCCACCCCATTCTGGGGTGAGTATTCCTCCACTCGTCCTATCGATAGGACGAGTAGAATTCACCCTACACCAGGACAGAATTGGTGTAAGATGTACACCCCAATTGGAGTGTACACTTATATATACCCTTTCAAAAGAGGAGTGCTACCTGTACACCCCAAATGGGGTGTACATCCTATACCCACTCCATCCTGAGATGGATATTCTCCCACTCGTCTGACGAGTGGAATTCACCTTACCCTGGAGTGGGTGTAAGACGTCAAGTGAAAAATAGTTTTTTTTCACCTATATATATATATATATATATATATATATATATATATATATATATATATATATATATATATATAGAGGGTATATATAAGTGTACACCCTAATTGGGGTGTACATCTTACACCCACCCCAGAATGGGGTGGGTGTAGGATCAGGCACCCACCCCATCCTGGGGTGGGGTGAATTCCACTCGTCCCATCGATGGGACGAGTGGAGGAATACCCATCCCAGGATGGGATGGGTGTAGGACTGTACACCCTATTTGGGGTGTACAGGTAGCACTCCTCATTTTGAAATTATCTCTATGTCCAAGCAAATTTGAGACTTAAAAAATTTTTAATTATCAACCATTTTTAGCGCAAGTGACAAAATATTTGATGATTAATATTTGAGATTTTGAGATTAAAAATTAATTATTTCATATTTTTACCTAAGTTTATTTTAAAATAAACGAAATGAATAATATGCTTTTTTTTTTTTTCAAAAAAAATATTATCTATATTATTTATAGAAGCACGTAGACAACATCAGATGAATCTTGATTGGAATGTTCATCTAAACCGTACTCCGGCCCGCATGCACGGTCCATGATTTCCAATTTACCATGGATTGGATCTATCATGAATTTTTATTTTGCGCTTCCAATGGACACTATGACTTGCAATTTTTTTTTTTTTTTTTTTTTTTTTTTTTTTTTTTTTTTTTTTTTTGTAATTGTCCTGTCTGTTTATTTAACCATATAAAACTTTAGGGTCAGAGTGAGAAAAAATTGTAGGCCAATATAGTTTTCCTTTTTATTTGGAATCTTCCTATTTTTAATTTCACTTTAAAGATTTTTCATATATTACAATTTTTTTACCAACACCAGTCTTTGCTACGGTTAAGTTTATAATTGATAGCACTTAAATTTTAAAGTCAAAATCAAATCAAACAAATTAAAAGATTGAAAAATAAAATGAAAATTTGAAAGATTGAATAAGTAATTCAAAATAATTAACCGTTAATATAATTTTTAAACATTTTTATCAAAAAATAAATAAAAAAATAAAAAAATAAAAAAATAAAAATAAAAAGCAAAGAGAGGTTGAGCAACGTGGCAGCAGTGCCTAGCTTGGCTAGGGAGCCAACTTAACTTTGAAATAGCACATTTAAAAACACCAAACTTTGTTTGAAATTGAAATTCTTTTTTCCAAGAAAAGTAATATATCTACCCAACTTCAAGTAAACTAAGTAAGTTTACTACTGGGGGGAGAGAGAGGCTTCTAGAATAATCGGGCAATTTCAACTGTGCCTTTCTAAAATTTTAAAATTTGTTCGAAAGCCCTTTTAAAATTTAAAGTATTATATTTCTCCCTCTAAATATTTGAACATATCACGAATGCTCCTATTGTTAACTTATTTGCTTAAAAAATGATTAAACACTAGCCAAGTGAAATGATAATTTTATTTACAGTTCACAGCAATGATTTATAAAAATTCATTATTTTAGCGTGATCTATAACTTTTATATTGTTAATTTCTTTTTAAAAAATCTAAATTATAAAAATTGCTTACTTTTAAGTTTATTGGGAGCTAAAAATAAAATTTCAGAATTGGCCAATCAAATAAATTTGCGCGGATTGTTATTCGCAAAAAATTTTTGATGTTTTAGAGGATATTGTTACTACGTACTAAGTAAAAATAGTTTAAATTTTAAAATGACATTGATGAAATTAGGGTTTCCCACGAGCGGTGCATTCATGAAATTATTATTCATATAGCAATCTAATTAAATATTACGGCTAAATATTGAGAGTTACGCTGCAGTTCCTAATTGTACATCACTTTAATTTCGTCTCGCCGCAATACTTAAAATTTAATTTCTTGTCCAAATTAAGTACGGATCCAAGTTGCAGTATCAGAACAGCATTTAATTAGCTAAGCTTTTTATGATCTGCATGAGGAGAGATTAAAAATATTCAGATTCCTTTTAAACACTCCATCTCGATCGATCTGTGAATTTTTACACCTCTGAGATCCACAAAACTCTACAAATTAAGCTACAGTACAAATTAAGGAATCAAGAACCTTTTAGAGTACGCACGTACGTAGAAGCAGCTTCTCATGGCTGAGGCAATTCCAAAGCTAATTGCTTGTCTTCCTTTGGTTCCGATTCTGCCGCCGCCGCCGCCGCCGCCGCCGCCTTTGCTTCCCTTACAACACCGCCGCCGCCCCGCGGACGCCCCCTGCGGGCCCATCGTAGGCCCGGCCATCCGCATTTCGTGCAGTCGTATCTCGCGTCCGGGCCTTCGACCTGCCACCTGCAAGCCCGCCCGATTATGCAGGACACCACTGTCAGTACCATTATCATTGAAAACACCCCGAAAAAGGGCCCGACTGAGCCTGAGCTGCGGTGAGAGCCCGTCGGGACGAAACCCTGATCGGCATCTGGCACTGGCATTGTAGTCGGCGCCGCCGTCGTAGCCATTGCATTCGTGCTAGTTGAGCAGTTGATCTCTGGGGAGAAAGTGAGAGGGGGGGGGGGGGGAATGAGGGGTGGGGTTGTTATAGACTTGTGGACACATGCTGCAGCTTTTTCGTTAGGACTAAGGTGTGAAGGGATTAGATCGAGGATGGTGTTTTTAAAAGTAAAAAAGGTGGGAGTAGACAGCTTTGTGGCAAAGTGGAGAACAACATGGAAAGGAGAATTAAAAGCAAACATGCATGATGAGAGGGGTTTTATATATGAGATAATTAATGTGTATCCCTAAAAAGGTTTTATTGGTATTTCACCCAGTAATTTTTTGGAGAAAAAATTTATGGAGACCCCCAGAAATTTAACTACTCATTTGTAAATAGATATATAAACTCTCTATTTTGATGATCAAATTTTCTTAACTTGATATACCCCGGCCTCTTCTCAATTGTAGTTACTAATTATACAATTGTTTGATCATATATATCTCATGCAAATAATTTTATAAGACTTGGAAATATAAAAAAAAAATTATTTTTTCTTTACCAATTTTGATAATCAAGGATGAGAATTGAAGAATAGAATGAACTTAACTTCGATTTTTGTTATTTATTTGTATCTTAGAATATATAAAATGTTTTTTTTTTTTTTTTTTTTTTTTTTTTTTTTTTTTTTTTTTTTTTTTTGAGTTTTGAAGCTTCATTATATTATATGAAAATGATCAACCAAAATGATTACATAATTTATAACTTTAACTGAGAAGAGAGATCTATTAAACTATTTGATAAATTTTAAACCATTTAATTGTCAAAATTGAAAGTTCAAACGCCTATTTGTAAAAGAGTTAAAGTTTAAGGAATCTTTATATATTTTACCCTAATCTTTTTCATCTTTCTTTTCCTACCAACAAGAAGATTCTACTGAGAAGCAGAATCAATAGTGGGTAGCAATTTGACACATGAGCTGAGGAAAGTTACAGGTGGGCTTGTTGTATGTTCTCTTTTAAGTAAAATTCTTACTTTCTTGTGGAATTAAAAGTGAAAAAAGTTTTAAAAAATGGCCTTCTGCCTCATGTCCCCACAACTCATGAATGATTAGTTCCTTATCTCAATGTAGTTTTTAGAGCCAAACATACATGCAGGAGTTACTTAACAATCAAGAAACATCCATTAATGATCCTAAGTAATACTTTGTTGCACAACAATTCCTTTAGGTAGCGTTTGGTTCGGGGATAAGAAAATTTTCGTTATACCGGAAATAGGTATAGATTCTGGTATTAGCAAGAATTAGTGTAAATTTGCGTTTGGTTGGGTTTATGAGTTATACCGGGATTAAAGGAAATTGTGTTTTGTAAATTATATAGGAATAAGGAGAATAAGATGAATAGGAAAAAATTGTGTTTGGTTGAGTATAGAGGAATAAGAAGAATTGATAAGTGATAAATTTGTGTATTGACTATTTTGCCCTTTATGATATAATTTATAAATATAATAATTTATTATATTAATCAACCTAATAATAAATTTAAAATATTATTTAAATTTATAAAAAATATTTAAAAATATATAATAAATAAATAAAAGTACTTAAAAATTATAGGAAATTATATATTAAAATATTTAAAATGTTTGATTGTTTATCATTTAAAAACTATTAATCAATAGATAAACAAATTTTAATTTTTTCCTTTTAAATTTTTCTATCATTCTTAAATACTTTTAAATATTTTTATACCTTTTTAATATTAATCTAAATTTATTTAAGGTTGATTAATAGCATAATTTATTATTTTTTAAAATTAATCATAAATGGTGAAATAGTGAATAAAAATATTTGAAAAAATTCAGGCACTAATAATACACAAGTCAATATACCATTACAAAACTATCTGGATGTTAAATAAAATTAAAACAGAATGTCATGACCAGATATCAAGTTAATAATGAACCAAACAAATGTGTGAAATAATGACGTTACACTAATAAAAATTGCCCCAATTATAGGACCAACATAACAATTAGCAGATTCAATCACATACAATTCAGTCCATTATGGTCATAAAGATCACAAAATAATAAGTCCTTTACATACAATCCCATTGTAATCATATTTCAGTTCAATACAAATTAGAAAAGTCCATTACATACAATCCCATTGTAATGATAAATCAGTTCAATACACATAAGAAAAAGTCTTTTACATACAATCCCATTATAATCATAATTCAGTTCAATACACATATAAGAAAAGTCCTTTCCACAATTCAGTTCATACATAATTTCACAAACACATTGTAATCATACAATCACATATATTACACATTTCTTACCTTGCAATCAAATATATATCTAACTGCGATTATTCCATAACTGGTCTGTTATAAATGTGCGAAACACGTCGGCTCTGTGTGACTCAGTAGTACCAATACTATGAACCGTTTCCTCGACATCTAATTCTACATTTGGTTCTTCCTCTAACACATCGTTAAATATGGCATCCGCACCGGAGTGTCGTCGAATAAAATTGTGTATAACACAACATGCCATCGCAATCTGGCATTGGACTTTATATGGAATGGGTGTTGCAACAGTCAAGATCTTGAACCTTTTTTTTAAAATACCGAATGTTTTCTCCACCACATTTCTCAATTGTGCATGTCGATGATTATATAGGTCGCGCGGACTTCGATGAGTGCGACCTCGTGTGTTTCCCTCAAATTGGCTAATATGGTAACGCTCCCCCCGATATGGTGCAAGAAATCTGTCTGTATTTGTATAGCCAGAATCTACCAAATAATATTTGCCTATAGATTTTACGAAACATGTTCAATGTTAAATTCTATATTCCCCATCATTAAAGAAATGCAAAATATAAATTTCTGTGTACAATATACCTTCAGGCACAGTGAATCCTCCACTTTCGCATGCCCATCGGAGTACTCTCATGTCAGCTGCTGATCCCTCCCAACCAGTGCAGACAAATAGGAAGTGATGGTCGAAGGATACCGCAGCCATCATGTTTTGCGAAGTAAATCCTTTGCGATTCCGGAATCTCAGTTGCTTGCTCTTGCTGACAACCACCGGAAGATGTGTCCCATCAATTGCACCAATTGCATTCTGCCAATAAACATCAACTAACATGCAGTCTATTAATATAATGAACACTGGTGACATATAAATAATTGAACTACAAAATATAAAAGCATACATACCTTGAATGGGTGAAAATTGACATTATCTCTAATTCGGGCATTCACCGAAACATTATTCGCCGGAAGTGTTATGTAATCGTCTTTCAATGTCACAATCGCCCGAAGCACATTGTTGAAATGTCGACTGATAGTTTCACCCGAATGTTGAAATGTTTCGGCGATTACCCTATTAGCCACCCCATGTCCAACACAAAACATAAAAATTCCCAACTGTTCCTCAATTGTCATATGGCGTGTGTTTTGTAACAATCCCTTTTGGACTAGCTCATCGCGAAGTGCGATGAAAGTCGTGGTCCGCATTCGAAACTGGTCGTACCCACGATCTGGATGGCCATTCAATATATCACATATTACCTGGTGCCCTGTGAATGGACGGGTTCGACACGGTTGCTTGTCGACAGTATGGCTAGATGTCAAGTAACCTTGCTGAATCAACATCGCTAATACCTCACCCCAATAGTCGTCATCATCATCTAAAAGGTCCCTTATTATGGTATTGATTTTGGAGGAAAACACATGACCGTGATTCGAAGTACCCATTAATGCTGTAAGTACAATATATATTCAACATTGACAATCGCAACATATAACGTTGTAATCTAACACTAATTCAAGCAATCATGTTAATACAGTCGATGATTAAAGAATACATCTAACAGCATTCAAACAAACTTGAAATGTCTTCATCACATATTACATGATGATTAAAGACTACATCTAACAGCATTCAAACATAATGGAAATGTCATCTGAACATATTACATGATAATTAAAAAGTACATCTAACAGCATTCAAACATAATGAAAATATCTTCTGAGCATATTTCATAAGAGGGCAATAAAATAAAGAAACCAAAACATACACATTAAAAACAAAAACCTACATTCCTGGAAAAAATGGTTTATAGACTTGCGATTGGCTTGCCACTTGACGCTCAACCCACATTATTGCCAACTCGTCAGTCATAGTCATAAACAGTTCACGATTATTTGGATCTTTGAGTGCGTCCCCTACACTAAGTATTTTTTCGGGAGTAATGCCTGGCATCGCATATACTCGGCCCATGCAATTGGAAATGCTTGGAATAATACTTTTGTTGGCCTTTTCATCCTGATACATTTCACGGGCTAGTTCAAGTTTTTGCCTTCCTAGATCAACAAGTTCAGATATTACAGTAATCCCGGCATCAGATTTGCGCCGGCGTCCTCCAGAGGACGAGGTAGGTTTGGGTGGGGGGTTTGTGGGTTGTGGAGAGCGTGGGCGTTTGCTTCCTGAGCTATGCCCGCTCCCGCTAGCACTTCCTCCGACATGGTGGATGTCAGCAGTTGCAGATGGGTAGTCGGCGGTTTGCGGCGCCCTGAAATTTGCATATTGAGGCGCTGCAGAAGAACTTGGTTCAAATGTAGGTTGTGAGATATTAAAAGCCGACATTCTTATTCCAAGATTTGTATCATCCTCACCAGGGGACGATGAGGATGAACTATCAACTGTTTGGGCTTCAGGCATAGTGGATGCAAATCCATATCGGCCAGTGGCCGTGGTTTTTTCTGTCAAGAATTCCATATCCTTATATGGCGGAAATGGCCTATCTCGACATCTTGCATATGTTGGATTTTCCTGTTGAATAGGAGTAAGATATGTATAATGTCAATTAATCATATATTACGCGACACTTTTGACGAAAGTTTATGATTTACAAGCTAGGGTCAATACCGCTATGACAGCATCCCAGTCGGCTGGATCACCAGGGGTCGGAATATTGTGGATACAATCCCAACCCCATCCACTCTTGTTGGCTAAATAGTTATAAAGACTGAATGACCGTTTTAAAACCTTTAGCCGATTTTTTAATTGCTCCTTGCTGAGTTGTAAATTGGTCCTAGCATTGAATGCCGCATTGATTCGAACCCACGCAACTGTAGTGAACGACCCATTCACGTAATTCCCTAGAGTATGCTCTTCAGTAAGCAAAGACAGGAATATTGCGTCCATATTCTCAGTCCAATTATGGGTTCGGGTCTGAGGTAGGGCACGCAGCCCAGAAGAACCCTCCTGAGATCCTACGAAATTAGAAAGTGGGTCGAAAGCCACACTTTTTCTTGCTTGATGCTTAGCTTGTTTCTTGGCGGGACGCATATGGAATAACAGTTATATGAAGTATTTGAAGGCACATTGACACCAATAAGTAAAATAGAAATAAAGGGAAATTGTAATTGAGTATTGGACTCAATTGATTGCCACATAGTATGGGGTTGCATTAGATTTTTAAATCCAGTGGCCGTCCATCAGATACTTATGGCAATCGTCATCATCGTCCTTATTATGTGTTGCCATAATGTGTGCTGGTTGTCACCCTGTTGCAATTATGTGTTGTTCGTGTGTATAATGCATATCACCCGATTGTTTATAATTTATATAAAATATTTTTTGACTCAATTGATTGCCAATTGGTATGGGGGTGCATTGTATTCTAAATACATGCCAATCCATCAAATACCTACGGCAATCGTCATCATCGTCCATATGTTTACCATATCTGAAGCTACAGAGGATACGCTGCATACACACACATGTCATAAAATGGCAACAGGGAATAGGCCTCATGCACACAAACATCACATATGCTGGCAACAAAGTGACAACCAACACCCAAACATCACTTATGGCAATGACATGCAACAACATTGGAACACACTGCTAACAAGAGTAACTACAAATTGGCAATAATATAAGAACCAGCACATATGATGGCAATGACATGCACACATTATGCCATCAACATATAAACAGGATGAATCGAAGCACTGAATAAGGCACTCATAGAGGGCATACCTTAGTAAAAAAATCAGAACCTGTTAAGAAGCAAGAGGGGCCGCAGAGGGGGTGGCGACGCGGAGAGGGGACGCAGAGGGGCCGCAGCGGAGAGGTTGCCGCAGAGGGGCCGCAGAGGGGCCGCGGCGGAGAGGTTGCCGCAGAGGGGCCGCAGAGGGGCGCGGCGGAGAGGTTGCCGCAGAGGGGCCGCAAAGGGGCGCGGCGCGGATAGGGGCCGGAGAGGGGACAAGGCGCGAAGTGGGTTGCCGCAGAGGGGCCGCGGCGCGGTGAGGTGCCGCAGAGGGGCGCGGCGCGGACAGGGGCCGCAGAGGGGCGCGGCGCGGAGAGGGGCCGCAGATGGGCGCGGCGCGGAGAGGGGCCGCAGATGGGCGCGGCGCGGAGAGGGGCCGCAGATGGGCGCGGCGCGGAGATGTGACGCAGAGGGGCCGCGGCGCGGTGAGGTGCCGCAGAGGGGCGCGGCGCGGAGAGGGGCCGCAGAGGGACGCAGTGCGGAGAGGGGCCGCAGAGGGGCGCGGCGTGGATAGGGCCGCAGAGGGGCGCGCCGCGGAGTAGAGGGGCCGCAGAGGGGCGCGGCGCGAGGGAGAGGGGTCGCAGAGGGGCGCGCCGCGGAGTAGAGGGGCCGCAGAGGGGCGCGGCGCGAGGGAGAGGGGCCGCAGAGGGGCGCGGCCGGAGAGGGGCCGCAGAGGGGCGCGGCGCGGAGAGGGGTCGCGGAGGGGGTAGCCGCAGAGGGGGTGGCGACGAGGAGCGGGCTGCCGCAGAGGGGACGCAGAGGGGCGCGGCGTGGAGAGGGGCCGCAGAGGGGCGCGGCGCGGAGGAGAGGGGCCGCAGAGGGGCGCGGCCGGAGAGGGGGTGGCGACGCGGTGCGGGGTGCCGCAGAGGGGCCGCGGCCGGAGAGGGGGTGGCGACGCGGTGCGGGGTGCCGCAGAGGGGCCGCAGAGGGGCCGCGGCGGGAGTTGGGGTTCTTCGGTGGCCGGAGAGGGGCCGCGGCGCCACGGAGATGGTAGATCGGGCGCAGGGGGGCCGCGAGGGTGAAGCTAGATCGGAGAAGAAGAAGGCGAGGGTGAAGCTAGATCGGAGAAGGCGTGGCGAGGGTGAAGCTAGATCGGAGAAGAAGAAGGCGAGGGGGAAGCTAGATCGGAGAAGAAGAAGGCGAGGGTGAGGCTAGATCGGAGAAGAAGAAGGCGCAATGGAGAAGGGTGAAGCTAGATCGGTGGAGAAGACGCAATGGAGAAGGCGCAATGGAGAAGACAGTGCCTCGATTCGCGTGACAAAAAGCGAATTCCAGCGGATTCCTGCTGGGGGTGGGAATTCTCCCACCCCCATCCCCCTAAAACCGGAAAAGCAGGAATTCCAATTCCTGCTTTTCCGGTTCCCGTTTGGGTATGGAAACGGGAATAAGGGGGTTATTCCCCCCTTATTCCCGTTACCAAACGGAGCCTTAGGGGCCGTTTGGAATCGGTCTAGAACCGGGAATAGCGGGTTTATCTCCCTTATTCTACCAAATGCTCCTGAAATCATCTGGTATTGCTTAACCCAGAGCAAGTAGAATAGCTGGTATAACAAATCCCAACATATTATTTTAATATTAAAATTTTTACCATATTACCCTTCTCCCTACTTTGTCTCCTCCCAATATATTATTTTAATAAAAACTCTCTCCTCTCTCTCTCTCCTCTCCCCTCCTTTCTCTCTTCCCAATACACTCTCATCATCACAAGTCCCTCTCTCTCCTCTCTCTCTTTTTCTTCATCCCACCTCCTTTCTCTCTTCCCAATACACTCTCATCATAACACATTAATATTATAAAATTTTAAATTTTAAAATTTAAATGTTGAAATTTTATGTTTAAAATTTTAAATTTAATTTGAAAAAAATAAAATATTAAATTAAATATTATTTTTAAATAATATAATTTAATTATGATTATAATTTTATTTCTATTTTTTAAACCATTAATCCATTAATTAAAACGAGAAAAATAATTTTACAAAATTTTAATCACATAATAAAGTTTGAGGGCAAAAATTTACAAATATTTAGCAAATATACGATTTTTTCAAATTTTAAAAAAAATTTATGTTAAAAATTTATTATTTAAAATAAATATTATAAAATTTTAAATCTTAAAATTAAAATGTTGAAATTTTATATTTTAAATTTAAATTTTAATTTGAGAAAATAAAATATTAAATTAAATATTATTTTTAAATAATATAATTTAATTATGATTATAATTTTATTTCTATTTTTTTAAACCATTAATCTATTAATTAAAACGAGAAAAATGATTTTAAAAAATTTTAATCACATAATAAAGCTTGAGGGCAAAAATTTACAAATATTTAGCAAATATACGATTTTTTCAAATTTTAAAAAAATTTTATGTTAAAAATTTATTATTTAAAATAAATATTATAAAATTTTAAATCTTAAAATTAAAACGTTGAAATTTTATATTTTAAATTTAAATTTTAATTTGAGAAAATAAAATATTAAAATAAATATTATTTTTAAATAATATAATTTAATTATAATTATAATTTTATTTCTATTTTTTTAAACCATTAATCCATTAATTAAAACGAACTAATTAAATTTTAACAACTTTTATCACATATTAACTCTTGAGGGCAAAAAGATAATTTACCCCATTTATACTCTTTATTCCTCCTATTCCTCATTATTAAACCAAACACAAAATTCCTTATCCCTGGAACCATCCCAAACGTTTTTTCGCTCTAGTTCCGTACTTTATACTTATCCCGGTTTAGCCAATTCTACCTTAACCCGATTCCAAACGCAGCCTTAAAGAGTGTTTGGATGGACAATAATTAAGGTGAGGATCATAGAACAATCTATATATGTTGACTATAGATAGTAAAAAATATTCTTTTTTGGATAGCTTAAACTTTTAGAAATAATACGATTATTTTATATTATTTTATATAATATTATAGTAAAAAATTATGAGTTGGAGTCTTGCTAAGCTTTTAGTTTCATTTATTTATTTTTTTATTTATTCAAGTCCACGAATCAGATCTATTCAAAAATTTCAAGTCCAAATTTGCAAGAGTGGTTAGATTTGTAATAAAAAAATTGTCTTTGAATTAACAGATACTTATAGATAATCATTAGGGCTGCGTTTGGTTCGGGTATAAGCGAAAACTGATTATTCCTGGGATAGGTATAAGTTCAGATACAAGCAGGAATTAAAGTAATTTTGTGTTTGGTTGAGTATAAGAGTTGTACGGGAGATAAAAAAAATTGTGTTTGGTAAGTAAAAGAGGAATAAGAAGTAAAAGAGGAATAAGAAGAATAGAGGGGATTAAAATTTTAATTTAGGATAAAAATTTTACTGATATGTTTTTAAATATTTAATTTAAAATATTTATTAAAAAATTTATTAAAATTTATATTTTACTTATATATAAAAAAAATTATTAAAAAAATTTTGGTTTTTGAAAATTTATAAATTTTTAAAAATTTAAAATTTTCTACATAAAAATAGATATAAATTTACAAAGTAGCGTCATGCTTGCTTTATCACTGAGTTTGTCCCAGAAAAATTTGGTACCATTAAAGGTATTGGTATAAGGGGGATAAGGGGGTTATCCCCCCTTATACCCAAACGAGAAACAGAAAGAGAGGAAACAGTTGTTCCCCACCATACCGGGCTTTCCCAGGATAACCCGGTACGGGGGAATAGCTGTTCCCCCCAACAGGTGGAACAACTTGTTCTACCTTTTTCTTTCTTTTTTTTTTAATTAAAAAATTTTAAATTATAAGATATTTAAATTTATAAAATTTAAAATTTAATTTTTTTTTATTTTTAAAATTTTAAATTTTTAATTTTATTTTTTAATAAATCTAAATATTTAATTCTTTTTTTTCAATTTTTTTATAATTTATTAATTTTTATAGATTTTTTTTATAAATTTTTTTAAAATTATACAAATTTTAAAATTAAAATTTTTGCTCCCACTTTTGTAATTTTTTGAGAAAATTAAAATTAAAATTTTTAACATTTATAAATTTCTAACTTTAGAGAATTTTAAAATTTTATAGCTTTTAAAATTTTTAACTTTAATTATTTTATAGTTTTTAAAATTTTTAACTTTAATTTTTAATAAATTTTAAAAATTATAAAATTATAAAATTTATTAAATTTAAAATTTATACAAATTTTTAAATTTTTAACTTTAATTTTAATAAATTTATACCAAATTTTTAAAATTTTTAAATTTATACCTATTTTTATATACAAAATTTTGAATTTTTAAAAATTTATAAATTTTCAAATTCCAAAAATTTTTTAATTATTTTTTTATTTATAAATAAAATATAACATTTAATAATTTTTTATTAAATATTTTAAATTAAATATTTAAAATCATATCAGTAAAATTTTTATTTTAAATTAAAAATTTAATCCCCTTTATTTTTCTCATTCCTCTTTAACTTAATAAACACAATTTTTCTTATCCCCGGTACAACTCTTATACTCAACCTGTGATGACCTGGATCTCTGCGAAAGAATTACAGGTTGATTAGCGACTTCTGGAGGCTTATGCTGTGTGTTGGGGGGTGTTTGTGTGTGAATCGGACCCAAGAAATGAACCCAGTGCGAAAAATTGGATCAAGTTTGTTTATTCGGATGCCTGCGTCGAAATTTAAAAGTGGATTCTTGCAAAACAGACATCAAATTTGTATTTAGCGCGGAAAAACGATAAAAATCGGCTATTTGGATGTATTTTTCGGAATCCAGACGCCCTAAAACAGGCAACGTGCACTTTTACTATAGCTTGGGCAGGCCGGGCAGCGCCGGCGGCCGAGGGCAGGCGCCGGAGCGCGGCGGGGCGGTCGCGGGCAGGCGCGGGCGCAGAGAGGATAAGGTGTGCCACGTGGCATCACCCTATTGGTTGAAGCCGATTTTGCTGTTAGAGCCGATTGGATAAGGTCTGCCACGTGGCAGCCTATGGACTTAAAGAAGGATGATGATTTACTTGAATTATCCTTTCTAAAGTTCCGGCGAAATTTTCTTGTCAAGAATGTAAGTTGTTTCTCGAAATCCTCCATTGATAGATTATCATCAGCGTCTAAGGAGGATGAATTCGCGTCTTCTTTTTTTGTTGATTTCAATGCAATACATGAAAACTTAGAAGAAGAGGAAAGCTTTCCAGAAGAATAGTTAGTAGGAAAAGTCATTTCATAAGTTTGAAGTGCACAAACTAATTCTTCTACTTTGATCTCGTCTGGGTGTTTTATTGTTTCAATGGCTGCAATTTTAGGGCGAAATCTCTCGGGAAGAGTTTTCAAAAGTTTTTTTACAACTTTTGATTCTGGAATCTTCTCTTCCAAATTAGTAAATATATCTACGATATCTTGCAATCGTGTATAGTAATCTGTAAAGGTTTCATTTTCTGCCATATGAATTGAATCAAATTTGCTCGTAAGTATCTGTAGTTTTTGAACCTTCACTAAACTTGTATCCTCATGTGTAACTTGTAGAGTGTCACGCCCCGGGGTCGAAACTGCGACCCGGGCTCGCCAACAGATCCGCCACCTATGCCAACCTGCATAGGCGAAGCATCCTACCTGCAAGAAAAGTACTACAGCTAAACATAATATCAGAGCTATAAGTAAAAACCTGCTGTATAACTAAAATCAATCACTGTACAACTGGAAAATACAATAATGTCCGTCTCCCAAAATAATAACCATACAATATTCTCGGGTACAAAACTCAGAACTCAATAGGGAGATATCTCCAATAAATACATCAGTGTACAGTCTCTCGATACATAATATATCCTCACTACATCAGTCTCTCAAAATAGGAAATAAAACAACTAATCTACTGAAGCTCTCCTCTGAAGGGGGTACCGCTACTCTCCAACGACGGGTAGGGATCTAGCTCGTGACTCCCTCGCCTCGAACAACAGCCGCAGAATCAGCAACATCCGCTATGACTCTGCAAAACAAAGGAGAGGAAGGAAAAAGGAGGGGGAAAACCCCAAAGGGTGTGAGAACTACACCAAAAAGGGAGTTCTCAGTGGGCACCACCGCCAGACCCGATGGTCTACCCACTAAGTCCTCAAGAGGTAAAAACTAACCAAAGCCGTAAAGACGGAAATAAGGAAGCTGGAGACTTTCAACAGCTATCATGCCTCTATCTAAATGCCCAAAAAGGGGAGAACCAAAGAATGGTATGCAACCCCTAGCACCTGAAGTGCACAATCGACCCAATCGATAGACCAGTAATCACTGGCACTGGCTGCTATGCCTGTCATGCCTGCCATGCCTACTATGCCTGCCATGTCTGCTATGCCTGCCATGCCTACCATGCCTGCTATGCCTGCTATGCCTGCCATGCCTACTATGCCTGCTATGCCTGCCATGCCTACTATGCCTGCCATGCCTACTATGCCTGTTATGCCTGCTATGCCTGCCATGCCTACTATGCCTGCCATGCCTGTTATGCCTATTCAAGAACTCATCTGCGGGAATACTGACCGACTACTGACCGGTACGGTCGCATCCCAAAATAGGTGACAGACCGACTACTGACCGGCACGGTCGCCCGCTACATAAGTGACAGACCGGCTCCTGACCGGCACGGTCGCACACTAAATAAGTGACAGACCGACTCCTGACCGGCATGGTCGCACACTAAATGAATGATAGACCGGCTCCTGACCGGCACGGTCGCACACTAAATGAATGATAGACCGGCTCCTGACCGGCACGGTCGCACACTAAATGAATGATAGACAGGCTCTTGACCGGCACGGTCGCACACTAAATAAGTAGGAAACTCTGCCCACTAAAGAAATCTGATAACCAATCTGGTGCATAAATAAATGTCCGGTCAACCGCCCAATATCCGCGGTTGCCGCAATTCCCTGCCGTCTGTAATCCGGCACAACCCGTCCTTGACACCAATGTCCTGGCTACACTACCCCAGACCCCTGCTCGCCCCCGAGCAACATGGACCGTCTGACTAACACAGGAGGAGAAAAAGGAAAGGCATGGTTTCTCCTAAGTCAAGTTCCAGTAAGTAGTGTAGCAGTAAAAGATGGCCTAACTAGATGACCATACAAGCATGCAAATGTCCTTCACATAGGGTAAGTCCCTTAGGTAAGCATTTACAATTCATCATCATGAATATATGAATGCTGCAAGTTCTCGATAATATTTAATATAAATATTAGTCTTGCAATTCCTTTTATACAATCATCCTTCCTAGCTTACCTCCCAATGACATACCATTATTGTACCTTAAACATGCGTGCATTCTAATACAAGAATTAAAGAACCGTCCATCGGTTCTGAGAACAGAACACCCACCTGAAGTGCTCAAACCAAGGCAAACCTGGGGTCGGCGAAGAGCGTGGCCACTTGCTCGCACAATCCGCTGAACCCGTTTCCATGGTACATGTCGCGCAAACCTCGGCTCCTAGCAGTGTTCCAAACACTCGCGAACCCTCTTGGGTACAAAAAAGGTCCAAAGTTACACTTTAGGTTAAAATACCCAAGTATACACCAGCTGCTGAAACCAGTCCCGAAGATGTGCAATTTTCACCTGCATAACGGACTCTGAAAAATCCACCAAAAATATGGACGCGATCGTCGCGTCGAGCCCTTCGAAACGAGTACCTGCACGTCAAAATCCGAGTCCCGGGGGCCGAGTTACAAATTCCACAACGCGGTGAGCGCGAAAGTCCACAATAAACACAACTGTAATACTCCGCACAGTAAAGGGGAAAGAAGTATACCTTCGGGCGAATCTCAATAAATTCCCCGAAAACACGACGGTAATCCTTGCGACGCGTAGATCCAAAGAGTGTAAAGGCACACCTCAATCCGAGTCTCGTACACCAAGTTGCACGCAAAACGATGCACACACACGAGTCCTCGCGCATAATGATGCGCGGCCACCAAACCTGCACGCAAAACGACGTACGCCATTAAAACCCGCACGCAAAACGGTGCGCGCCAACAAGACCTGCACGCGAAATGGTGCACGTACCACGAATCTGCACGCAAAACGAGGCGCGTCCAAAACGCCAGCAGCAGTCCGCGCAGTAAAACGGCACAGTAAAACACGGTCCCTAACACACATGGGGGCGTGGGGTCAAATCCAAAATCCAAAAAGGAAAACCCAAAACTTGTGCCAAAAATACCACAAAACAACAAACGGGACCTACCTCGACCCGTCGCGTCGTCCAACGCGTCAAACCGGCTCCTAGGAACACCTTGCGCGCTCCACGGAGTCCACGGTGCGCTCGAGCACCCTCGGAAACCCCGGGCGGAAATCGCCCTCTCCCTCTCCTGGCACGCTCGGGTGAAGCTGAAAAGGGAAAAAAGAGAAAAAACGGAGCCATTCGGGCCTTTATAGGTTGTTTTCAGAATTTCGGGCGCACTTTCGGGCGCCTGGAAATTTCCGGGCGGCTACAGTAACCGCCCCCAACGCGGTCCACGATCCACGGCGCGCCAGCTAGGCGCCACGTCACCATCGCTCGGCCAACCCGAGCGTGACACGTGTCCCTGGACCCGTGCACCGCGACCACGGACCAGTGGCAGCCAATCAGAGGCTGCCACGTGGACCGCACTACCGCCGCGGTAGCTGCGTCGCGTCGCGTCAGCGCGTCACGTCGCGCTGACCGACCAATGGGGGGCCGACACGTGGCCACCCCCGCTGACACCGCGCCAGGCCCGCCGCGCCTTCCCCGCGCACGCCTGCCGCCTCGGCCGCCGCGACCAATGGGGGGCCGACACGTGGCCACCCCCGCTGACACCGCGCCACGCCCGCCGCGCCTTCCCCGAGCACGCCTGCTGCCTCGGCCGCCGCGACCAATAGGGAGACGCCACGTGGCGTTCCCCACCTACCACGCGCGCCTCGGGCCGTGCGCCACAGCGCGCCGCGCGCGCTGCCGTGCCTCGGGATTCGCGCCCGTCGCCTCGGGATCCGTGCCACCTGCCTCGGGATCCATGCCACTGCCTCGGGATCCGTGCCAACCAGAGATTCGGGCGTGCTACAGTAACTTTCGGGCGCATCGGCCGAACCGAAACCGGGCTGCTACAGTACTTTCGGTCTGCCCTAACCGAACCGGGTTCGCTACAGTACTTTCCGGGCGCCCGGAACCCACTTTCGGGCGCCCGAAACTTGGGCCCAAGCCCAATTTCTCCCGTTTTCGTCCGTTCTCATCCATTTCTCGCCCGATTTGCTCAAATTCCAACTCTAAAAATTGCCGAAGGCATCCGGAAAGATGTTCTTTTGTCCAAACTTCGCGCTGAGCCCAATTTTAATATCCATTGCGCGCAAAACCACTTCTAAGCATTCGACGAAGTCATCAGACTACTCTCGTGATCCATTAATCACACTGAGTCCAACACTAGTGTCCAATTGGTGCACAAACGCCACCGACATGCCACATAGGCCTCCAGAAGCTGCTGGTCAACCAGTAATCACATCGTGTGGATCCAGGTCCTCACATCCTCCCCCACTAAAGAAAGTTTCGTCCTCGAAACTAGCTCGATTCCACTAGGAGTCACAAACACCAAGGGTAAGTACTCAACATCGTCATCTCCAGCTCCAAGTCGCTACTCACTCCCCGTGATCACTCTTCAACAACAACAACAGCGACAACCGGTACGGCATAGCCCGATTGCGTAACCTCTAATCTCACGAGCCAGAATTCGCAACGGGCGTCCCTCGTACTCCAAACATTCCTAGATCTCAAATGGGGCGAGTCAATCACGGGCGAGGGATCCAAAAACATAACCTTCTTGAACTGAGACATGAAACACAACAGGGGTTCCATCCAAAGTTGGGGGAAACAAGATAATCACCAGTGCAACACGCACCAAACCACAACCTGTGTCAACTCAACCAAGGCAATCCGAAACACATCCCCGCAATCATCCAAAAAAAAGAAGCCCTCACAAACAAGGGTCCTCACTCGGTCACTCCCGAATCCTGACCATCCGAGTGAACTACTCAGCCACGGTCTACCATCAAAAGGAACCCTCAGAGACACAACCACAAGCCATGTTTGCCTCAACAGTCCACACAGCGCTAGCTGTGGAATCATCAAACTCAACCCCAGCCAGCTCTCCTGTTCCAGGTTTCTGCCATCACAGTGGCCCTGTCGGGTAATTCAGAATGCTAACGAATAACCCAACGGTAATTCCACAGTCACTATGGGAGGCATCACTAAAACTCGCAGATCTCTCTCCCAACACTGGAAATGCTAGCATTGGCGCTGGTATCAGTCTCATCATCCGGTTGCCAAGCTCTCCTGGCACCGCCCAGTCCAAGAAGCTCCTCACCTCGACAATAATTGTCGATCTCGGCCAATTCCCAATTAGCATCCAAATTGATCGGATTTCCACCGCCACCCCTACGGCTAACACAATGTGACCCAAAAAGGTATGCTTCTGAAGCTAAAACTTGTATCTCCATAATCTGGCATGCAGCTTCTTTCACCTAAGCATTATAGCACATCCACAAGTGCTCCTCATGCCCCAAGTCGCTCTGGGAGTAAAAATATCCCTAGAGGATCTTGTTACCAATCCAATCAAGTATAGCTGGAGCACAATTCCTCAAATCATAAGAGTGGCAGGGCATTAATCAATCCACTTGGCCTCACTATGAGCTCATGATGCCCTACCGTGTCCTGAACGCCATCTAGGCAAGATCCTCGGCTGTCTGATTCCAAGTAGGTACTCGCACCATACTATAACTGCCGGAGTACGACTCCATCAAAAGGTCCTAGATACCACCCGGACCTGTCTACCCTCGAACCATAAAAGGACCCTCACAGTCGTGTATCAACGACGTGGCATCACCACTATATATCAACGGCGTGGCACTAGGTCAAACAGACCCCTCGATCCATCAGATCCTGCAACTACGCCATCAGCTCTCACAGCTCTACAGGCGACATCCAATGAGGTGCTGTCGAGGGTGGCGCGATTCCTCGAACCACGTCGAACACAATCTCTATCTCCCTAACCGGCGGCATCACAAACAGCTCAGGTGAAATCATACCCGGGATCTTGTGGGCAACAGAGATATCCTTGAATCCCGGTGCCGCCAAAAACCACCTCTCACACTGTCGCTATAACCTGTGTGCTTTAGTAATCTCAACCATCAAGCCTCCTCTTGTCTGCCTCGCAGAAGGTCAAAGTCCTCTCTTTCTGCAGTATAACATCCTGTGGCACTGTACCAATCCAAAACCAAGCACAGGGTCGAAACACCGAACCGCCACAATTACCAATAAGCCTGCCGGTACAACTCGCAGCCTCAGCTGCATTGGACATGATCCACAAGCCTCCTCCACATGCACAACACTAGTAGGAACCTATACCTCAAGTGCACGTGGTAACAAATCTGCCTCTAGTCCATGCAGGAATGCAACATGCTCTAACTCCGACAGCTGTGATGAAATCACACCTGCGACAACTTAATCCACTACCGTGGCGCCCTCCAACGGGGTGGCACAGGTTCATCCGCTCAATGCAAGTGGTTGTCGCTCAATCTGCCTGAAAATCAGGACTATCCACATAGGGAGTATGACCTCTGTCTTTGCTCACCCTGGGGCGACGAATAAGGTCCTCCGCAGATAACAAATCCACGCTACCGCTGCGCCACTCTGATAGAGATGCTAATGCTGCCATCGGGGTCCACCCGATCCCTGGCATCTCAGGAATTCGTTATCCTGAAAAAGAAATCAGAAATGCCTCTGCCGGCCGATCTGTCCTCCATCACCCGGCGCCAAGCGCCAATATCCTGAACTCGCCCCTGGCGGCAGATCCCTATCCAAAGGAACTGCAACGCCATGCTCCATACACAATACCTACTCCAACGAGGCATCAAAACCTATAACAGAGGGACTGAATGAACTGAAAGGTATCCTGACGCAATCCACTCCCAGCCACATATCCTATGCGCCTCGTCCCTCGAACCTGGAGCGCGCAGTTAAGCAACTGCGTAAACCCTCGACACAACGAGGTTCTCAAATAGTCTATCCAATACCTCCAACCACGACTCTGCCTCCAAAGGCTCCAACTCAATCTTACGAGTCGGGGTGGTTCATCAGCCAAATCTGGCTCAATAAATCGATCGAGTCCCCTCAGCTCACCAGCTGTCAACTATCCACCCTATCTCGGTGCCTCGCCACTAAACATTGGCACAGAGGGGGCTACTCACTCCATCGGTGCTACAGAAATCTCCGCCCCTGAGGGTACTGCAACTGGGTGGTCTCAGAAGGAAGCACTGTCGAGCTGCCCGCTGCTCCGACAACTGTGTCACTAAAACCAGCTGCTCGCTCACTCTGCTGCTGACAGGCCTCAGACGATCCTGTCATCTGGGTCCGGAACTCTCTTACCTCAATCCGGGTATCCGGCCCAAAACCAACCGCTCAAGCTCAACTGCTACGACAGGAAGCACACGGGTCAAAACCAACGTCGGGGAGACACCGCTCGCCACGACGAAACCACAAAACGGCACCAAACAGCACTCGACCCAATCCAGCGAAAGTCTAAAGTATGTCACCCATTCCACAGCATTATAACTCTGCAAAACAAAGGAGATGAAGGAAAAAGGAGGGGGAAAACCCCAAAGGGTGTGAGAACTACACCAAAAAGGGAGTTCTCAGTGGGCACCACCGCCAGACCCGACGGTCTGCCCACTAAGTCCTCAAGAGGTAAAAACTAACCAAAGCCGTAAAGACGAAAATAAGGAAGCTGGAGACTCTCAACAGCTATCATGCCTCTATCTAAATGCCCAAAAAGGGGAGAAACAAAGAATGGTATGCAACCCCTAGCACCTGAAGTGCACAATCGACCCAATCGATAGACCAGTAATCACTGGCACTGCCTGCTATGCCTGCTATGTCTGCCATGCCTGCCATGCCTACTATGCCTGCCATGCCTGCTATGCCTGCCATGCCTACCATGCCTGCCATGCCTCCTGCCATGCCTGCCATGCCTGCCATGCCTGCCATGCCTGCTATGCCTACTATGCCTGCCATGCCTGCTGTGCCTGCCATGCCTACTATGCCTGCCATGCCTATTCAAGAACTCATCTGCGGGAATACTGACCGACTACTGACCGGTG
Source organism: Tillandsia fasciculata (assembly GCA_029168755.2). NCBI lineage: Eukaryota > Viridiplantae > Streptophyta > Magnoliopsida > Poales > Bromeliaceae > Tillandsia > Tillandsia fasciculata. Next base: position 14,593,340 of record CM054939.1, on the reverse strand, counting down.
CGGTCGCATCCCAAAATAGGTGACAGACCGACTACTGACCGGCACGGTCGCCCGCTAAATAAGTGACAGACCGGCTCCTAACCGGCACGGTCGCACACTAAATAAGTGACAGACCGGCTCCTGACCGGCACGGTTGCACACTAAATGAATGATAGACCGGCTCCTGACCGGCACGGTCGCACACTAAATGAATGATAGACCGGCTCCTGACCGGCACGGTCGCACACTAAATGAATGATAGACCGGCTCCTGACCGGCACGGTCGCACACTAAATAAGTAGGAAACTCCGCCCACTAAAGAAATCTGATAACCAATCTGGTGCATAAATAAATGTCCGGTCAACCGCCCAATATCCGCGGTTGCCGCAATTCCCTGCCGTCTGTAATCCGGCACAACCCGTCCCTGACACCAATGTCCTGGCTACACTACCCCAGACCCCTGCTCGCCCCCGAGCAACATGGACCGTCTGACTAACATAGGAGGAGAAAAAAGAAAGGCATGGTTTCTCCTAAGTCAAGTTCCAGTAAGTAGTGTAGCAGTAAAAGATGGCCTAACTAGATGACCATACAAGCATGCAAATATCCTTCACATAGGGTAAGCATTTACAATTCATCATCATGAATATATGAATGCTGCAAGTTCTCGATAATATTTAATATAAATATTAGTCTTGCAATTCCTTTTATACAATCATCCTTCCTAGCTTACCTCCCAATGACATACCATTATTGTACCTTAAACATGCGTGCATTCTAATACAAGAATTAAAGAACCGTCTATCGGTTCTGGGAACAGAACACCCACCTGAAGTGCTCAAACCAAGGCAAACCTGGGGTCGGCGAAGAGCGTGGCCACTTGCTCGCACAATCCGCTGAACCCGTCTCCATGGTACATGTCGCGCAAACCTCGGCTCCTAGCAGTGTTCCAAACACTCGCGAACCCTCCTGGGTACAAAAAAGGTCCAAAGTTACACTTTAGGTTAAAATACCCAAGTATACACCAGCTGCTGAAACCAGTCCCGAAGATGTGCAATTTTCACCTGCATAACGGACTCTGAAAAATCCACCAAAAATACGGACGCGATCGTCGCGTCGAGCCCTTCGAAACGAGTACCTGCACGTCAAAATCCGAGTCCCGGAGGCCGAGTTACAAATTCCACAACGCGGTGAGCGCGAAAGTCCACAACAAACACAACTGTAATACTCCGCACAGTAAAAGGGAAAGAAGTATACCTTCGGGCGAATCTCAGAAAATTCCCCGAAAACACGACGGTAATCCTTGCGACGCGTAGATCCAAAGAATGTAAAGGCACACCTCAATCCGAGTCTCGTACACCAAGTTGCACGCAAAACGGTGCACACACACGAGTCCTCGCGCATAATGATGCGCGGCCACCAAACCTGCACGCAAAACGACGTACGCCATTAAAACCCGCATGCAAAACGGTGCGCGCCAACAAGACCTGCACGTGAAACGGTGCACGTACCACGAATTTGCACGCAAAATGAGGCGCGTCCAAAACGCCAGCAACAGTCCGCGCAGTAAAACAGCACAGTAAAACACGGTCCCTAACACACATGGTGGCGTGGGGTCAAATCCAAAATCCAAAAAGGAAAACCCAAAACTTGTGCCAAAAATAACGCAAAAAAACAAACGGGACCTACCTTGACCCGTCGCGCCGTCCAACGCGTCAAACCGGCTCCTAGGAACACCTTGCGCGCTCCACGGAGTCCACAGCGCGCTCGAGCACCCTCGAAAACCCCGGGCGAAAATCGCCCTCTCCCTCTCCTGGCACGCTCGGGTGAAGCCGAAAAGGGAAAAAAGAGGAAAAACGGAGCCATTCGGGCCTTTATAGGTCGTTTTCCGGATTTCGGGCGCACTTTTCGGGCGCCCGGAAATTTCCGGGCGGCTACAGTAACCGCCCCCAACGCGGTCCACGGTCCACGGCGCGCCAGCTAGGCGCCACGTCACCATCGCTCGGCCAACCCGAGCGTGACACGTGTCCCTGGACCCGTGCACCGCGACCACGAACCAGTGGCAGCGAATCAGAGGCTGCCACGTGGACCGCACTACCGCCGCGGTAGCTGCGTCGCGTCGCGTCAGCGCGTCACGTCGCGCTGACCGACCAATGGGGGGCCGACACGTGGCCACCCCCGCTGACACCGCGCCAGGCCCGCCGCGCCTTCCCCGCGCACGCCTGCCGCCTCGGCCGCCGCGACCAATGGGGGGCCGACACGTGGCCACCCCCGCTGACACCGCGCCAGGCCCGCCGCGCCTTCCCCGCGCACGCCTGTCGCCTCGGCCGCCGCGACCAATGGGGAGACGCCATGTGGCGTTCCCCACCTACCACGCGCGCCTCGGGCTGCGCGCCACAGCGCGCCGCGTGCACTGCCGTGCCTCGGGATTCGCGCCCGCCGCCTCGGGATCTGTGAGGACCCAAAATTCTCACGTAAGGATTACTGTTGAATCAACAGCTTCTGGAGGCTTATGTTGAATTTTGGAAATGTTTGTGCGCAATTTGGACCCAAGAATTAGACTCAGCGCGAAGTCTGGATTAAGATTAATTATCTGGATGCCTTCAAAAAATTTGAGAAATGGATTTTGGCAAAACGGACATCGTATTTGAATTCAGCATGGAAAAATGATGGAAATCGGCTATTTGGTTGTATTTTTCGGAGTCCGGATGATAAAAAACGGGCAACCGGAAGTTTTGGGGAATTTTCGGGTGCATGAATGGGCTGTGGACCGGGGGTGCCATGTGGCGGCACCCCATTGGTCCGGTGTTGGGAGTGTGGTCCATCAAGCATGCTAGGCTGCCACATGGCTAGCCATAATGGGCCAGCCGTACTTCACGTGGGCTGGAGTGTGGAAGAGGGAGAGAGAGAGGATTGTTTTATTTATTTTTTTTTCCTTTCTTCTTCTTCCTCTACTTCTTCTTCCTCTTCTTCTTCTTCCTCCTTCTTCCTCCATGGAACATGGATTGTTGGAGGGTTTTGTGCAGAGCATCACCAACGTTTCTTCTTCAAAATCATCACCATGGATGGGCCATTGGAGCTCCATGATCATCATTTTTCCCATGATGGAGCACAAGCACCATTGCTGGATTTTCGGAGCTCCACCGTCGCAGTTTAGTACGAAAATTCCCCAGGCTTCATTTCTTAGAGTTTTGAGCTCATTTTTGGTTCTATGTTTTCACAAGAGGTAAGGCTACAATCTTCGTATTCAACTCTCCCCTCAGATCTCATGTTTTTACAGAGTTTTAGGGCCATCTTTGGGACCCTTTGTTTCAGTCTGGATTTTTGGGCAGCCTTTAGTATTTTGGCTTTTCTGAATTGTAGGAGTGGAATTTTTGGATGATTTTTGTGAGGAAATTTCCAGGACTCGAAGATCTACAATATTGGTATGTATCATTTTCCCCAGATCGGACTTTTTAATAGGGTTTATGCATGATCTTTAGAGCACCTTGCTGCAGTCAGGTACAGATTGAACTTGGTGGATGGTTCAAAGTGTTTATGGGTTTTCTCCTTCATCCGAGCATGAAAATTGGAGTTCTTTGGCTCAATTAGTATCTACTCTCGACAAGGAATCCAATGGTACCTCTCTTGCAGGATTTGGAGCACGTTTGGTTAGGTAACTTTAATGATCTTTCCAAGTGCAATTTTACGGTTTACTGCAGTCCCTGTTTTAGTTTCGATTTGAGCAATGCACCTTGGAATGCAGATAACTTTGTGGATATAAGGTCTTTTTCTGAAATTCAAGTTGGGACATCTTCTTAACTTCAAGGTGAGCAAACTCTCTTTTGTGATCTGTGGATGAATCCCTTTGGAAAAGCCTATAATTTAGCTTGGAAATGCTAGCAAGTTTATGTTAGCAATTTTGGACAGCATTATGATTTTTGTTGTATTTGAATGTCAAAGGAAAATTAATGGTGGATTTTTGAGGACTTGGGGATGTTTGTATGGAAGAGGATATCTTTGTTTTACTGCTGGGAACTTCATGTTGAGGTATTTGAGGTTGTACATACTTTTAATTAGCCTTGTTGCATTTGCCGAAATTCTGGAATTTGAATGCGCAGTGTGCATTGTTTCAGTGACTACGCCCAATCCGTGAGGCGGATTTGGATGATTTTCGTGGCATCGATCTCCTGGGAGGATATGGATTACTCACGCCAAATTTCAGCTACAGCGGGCAGCGAATCGTCAAGTTTCTGGTGGGTGGTTGTGCTTTGCCGAAAACATCGATTTACCCACTCGGGCTATTGGTTTCCCTCATGGCATTGTAGTTGATTGTTGTTCTCTTTTCCTTGGGGAATCATGATTAAATCTCCATACTTATGTTAGGTTAATTGATCCTTAGCTTATGCATGAATAAATGATCGGTTGGTTGATATTACATTATCTCATATGAAGTTGATATTAAGTGATCATCCTTGAACCTATTCTATGTGAGGGTAATTAGGAAACTAATCTTCTACCTACACCTTATGATGAATGGTTAACATAATTATGTGAGAATGATGGTGACAGTTATATGTGAATGGTTCATTGATTTATGTGAGGACTTGATGGGGTTGCTTATGTGAGAAGTGCTTGGTTGCTTATGTGAGAAGTGCTTGGTTGCTTATGTGAGAAGGACTTGGTTGATTTATTTGAGAATGGCTTTTATGAGAGTAGTTGGTTTTGTTGATCCTTAACCTACAATGTGTGATGTTGGGCATAGATGTTGATTCATAACCTATCTATGTGAGAATAATGAGTTGATTGATCTTTGATCTAGTTTATGTGAAAATGGGTGTTGATGTTGGTTATTGATCTAGTCGATATGAGAATGACCTATGCTTTTGATTCCTAGTTCATTCATGAAAAGATGGTTATCATTGTGAGTTGAGGCCTATTCCTTATGAGACTAAGCTTTGTTCATGACTCCTAATTCCTCCAAATGAGATTGGATGTTGTTGGTAGATCCTATATTCATCTTATGTGAGATCAATGAAAGTTATTGAACCTTAGTCTATTCATTGGTGATACTTGATTGAATGTCCATGTTTAAGTGAAGTTAAATGATCTTTAGCATATCCATGTGAGAATGTGAGATTTGATAAGTGTTGTACTCCTTTAGGTGATGTTAATGATTAATGATGTTCTTTAACCTATATTCTGTGTGAGTTATTCCTTATGAGAGTATATACTATTCATGATCTAATCTGTGCATGAACACTGTTAAATGCCTTTCTTTCATTCTACATGAGGACACTTGCATGCTTGTATGGACATCTAGATAGGCCACCTTTTTCTGCTACACTTTCATATTGGAATCTGACTTAGGAGAAACCATGTTTAGCTGTTCTCCTTTTCATTCAGATGCATGTTGCTCGCGTTATAGCAGGGGTTCGGGATAGTGTAGTTGAGGCCATTGAGTCTGTGACAGGTTAGACTCGATTTTGGACTTGTGGGGTGTTGCGGCAACCGCGGACTGTGGGCGGTTGACCGGATTATTATTATTATTATTATTATTATTATTATTATTATTATTATTATTATTGCATCAGATTGGAGGTGAGGGATCGGGCTTCCTTAGTGGATGGTCTTACCCACTTACTTAGAGTCTTGATCCAGTCCTGCTATATCAGATACTTATGGTTACATACTTTACTCGTGTGGGTCGCTCCCCTCGAGTGCCACTCCGGAGTAGGCTTAGGGCCGAGCCGTGTGCCGGTCGATTGGATACTTTGGGATCGTGCCGTGTGCCGATCAGATACTGGGTTCTTGAGTTGACAGTAGAGCAGGCAGTTCCAGTGTTTACTGGTGTATTGATTGGGTTTGGTCAGGCAGGCTTTGACATTCTGATGCATACATTTAGCTATCCTTTTAGCTTGGTATTTTAGAGGCATAGTAGTGGTAGTTTCTTTTTCCTGCAGTCTCTATTACTTACCACTCTTCCTTTCCTTTCGCCTCTGGTTGACCTTGTGGGTACGTCGGGGTTTGAGGCTTTACCCATAGGGGGAGGCTACTGGTTTTACTAGTGGTTCTCACCCCCATTGTTGTTTTTCCCCTTTCCTCCCTTTGTTTTGCAGTGTCTGCTGCGGGAGTTGCGGATCTTTCGGCTGACGGTTCGAGGTGAGGGAGTCGCGAGATGGATCCCTACCAGTGTTGATTTCTACAGTGGGATAGATGTACCAACCCGGATAGTGGGTTTCACTGTACTCAGTAGTATTTTACTATTTCAGTTTATCTCCCTTTTTGGATTTATAGATGTTGTATAGGTGGCTTTTACTTGTATTCAGTTTGTCGGTGGATCAGATTATTGTATCATTATTTTTGGGAGATGGATATTGTACCTTTATTTTTTTCAGTTGTACAGTGATTCAGGTTTTTATCATAGCAGTTTTTCTTCAGCTCTGATATCTGTTTAGTTATTAGATGATACTTTGCAGGTTGGATGCTTCGCCTATGCGGGGTTTCGCATAGGTGGCGGATCTGTTAGCGAGTCCGGGTCGCAGTCTCGACCCCTGGGGCGTGACAGGATCCGTGCCACTGCCTCGGGATCCGTACCAACCAGAGATTCGGGCGTGCTACAGTAACTTTCGGGCGCATCGGCCGAACCCAAACCGGGCTGCTACAGTACTTTCGGTCTGCCCTAACCGAACCGGGTTCGCTATAGTACTTTCCGGGCGCTCGGAACCCACTTTCGGGCGCCCGAAACTTGGGCCCAAGCCTAGTTTCGCCCGTTTTCGTCCGTTCTCATCCATTTCTCGCCCGATTTGCTCAAATTCCAACTCTAAAAATTGCCGAAGGCATCCGGAAAGATGTTCTTTTGTCCAAACTTCGCGCTGAGCCCAATTTTAATATCCATTGCGTGCAAAACCACTTCTAAGCATTCGACGAAGTCATCAGACTACTCTCGTGATCCATTAATCACACTGAGTCCAACACTAGTGTCCAATTGGTGCACAAACGCCACTGACATGCCACATAGGCCTCCAGAAGCTGCTGGTCAACCAGTAATCACATCGTGGGGATCCAGGTCCTCACATAGAGTATCCCAGATTTCTTTCGCCGTCTCACAAGTCGAGACGCGAGAGGACTCAGTTTGTGACAAGGCATTGAATAGAGCATTAACTCCCATGCCATTGTAAGAAGATAATTCTATTTCTTCTATTGACCACTTCGTACTAGGTTTAGGGATTTGTGCATCAACGACAATTTCAATAGAATGTTTCCATCCAGTTTCGATTGATTGTCACACCCGTTCATCGTTGGAAATTAAAAACACTCTCATGCATACTTTCCAATAAGTATAATTGGTTCTATCAAAGAACGAAGGTCGATTGATGTTTCCACCCTCAATCATTATTTACAACCCTATTTCCGTTCTGATACCACTTGTCGGTTATGGGATCTAAGGATCTAAATATGAAAAAAACCACCTAGAGGGGGGGGTGAATAGGTGTAAACAATAAAATTCAGAAATCTTTGCGTAAAAATAACCCAATGCGAAAAATAAAAATATAAGTAAGATTTTACGTGAAAAACTCTATCACAGGAGTAAAAAATCATGAGACTGATCACATGAAAAAATCCACTAAGATTAAACACGTACAAGGTGATATAATGCAACACACGACTCAACCTTTTTCATACGCTCCAAGTAGATCTTCTCCGCAGTTCTCAACGCGTCTCGATCACACGATTTGCGCCCAACTTCGAATCCACCAAGTCCAACGTCGAATCCACGACGCCCAACCAAATCCACGGTCTTCACCAATATAGCACAAGTCGATCACACGAACACACCTAACTCTGAATCCACACAGTCGATATCACCTTAAATCACAAGGCCACACGAATCCACGCGCCGATGTTCCTTTCGAAAATCGTTGTTTGTTTATTGGTGGTGATGGAATTGAATGCTTAGATAATCATAGATAGACAAAAAAATATCGTCTAAGTATTCATCAATTTGATTCTATAAGAAATAAAGAGTTTGAAAAAATTATAGAATTAATCGATCAATATAGAAAAAGAAATATAAAATAGAACGTGTTTTCCTTTCTTTTCTATATGTGGATTATCTTTGATTTATTTTTTCATATATTCCATATCCCTAAAAGATGATTTTAGTGTCTATTTATAGGCTAGAAACTTTTTGGAAAGAGATAAGAATCAAAAACTGCCTTAACAGAATTTTTTCCGCTCGACAGTCCGGACTGGACTTCATCTGATTCGGATTGTCGTCACAGTCAATAAAATTTCTAGAATTATAGTTCGGGGTCTAGACTACATTGTGTTTGATCTGAACTGATTCATGCGATATAACAAAAATAATGTTCGGTGTCTAGACTAGATGGGGGTTGATCCGGACTGGTATTTCGCATGAACCAAACCATGTTCGGGGTCCGGACTGGATCTTCCTAATCCGGATCCAGAACACTGAAAATATCCAGTTTTTGATTTTTATGCAATGAAAATTATTCCAAGTATTTCTAAACTATAAGAATGTATTGAAATCACCAAAAATATTTAGTTTAACGTACCTGAACATTTTGAATCCATTCTTCTTGAGATTGATGTTTATGATTTTCCAATCTTCACCTTCAATCTTCAAAACTCAAATAATTTCACGAAATACGCCAATACAAAAATCATTAACATCCCGTTCCCAATAACGAAGGAGAAAGAAGAAGAAGGAAGATGGAGAGGGAGGAAAGGGCTGGGGGGTGTTCTCTGGGTTGGAGTAGGTGTGTCCACAGAAGAGGAGGCATAAAAAGTCCAAATGGGGTGTGCTGAGCCGCGGGAGAATCAACACGCTAACTTGTCCATCCGCGTAAAAACACGATTCGAGCACCCGATTGTTCATCGGAACGCCCGGTTTTACACGGTTACAGTATTAACGGGCTATCCCCAGGGCGTCCGCTCCGCTATAGTACCGCGCCCAGAAATGCATAACACTATGCTCCGCCAACCCGAGCGCTTGGAAACTGCATCTGCTGCTACAGTGCTGTGCTCGAAACTCCACCCACTCTCTACCACTGTATGGTTGGCACGAATCTTGAGAAAATCTCATCCATCCACTACCCGAACTGCTACAGTAACTTTCGGGTGTCCAACCAGGTGGGTCCTCAAGGGTGCGAAAGTTTTGGGTGTTCGAAATATGTTTAGGGCGCCCGAATCTCCTGGAACTTCAGTTTCAACCCTTTTCGCGTTCTGAGTCCGTTTTCGCTTCTATTTACGCTAAATGACACTCGCTCTACTCGACCATCTCCAAATAGGTTAGTCAGCACAATAATAACGTGCCCAAACAGTTGCTTAAGCTTTCGATACTCTACACCGGGGGTGCCGGAATGCAGAAACAGTGAACCACTATCCAAAACGCGTGAACCGGACAACAACCGCATCATCGGAACAATTTACCGTTAGATCGGGGTTCGCGCTGATTCCGAATGATCAAAATGGTGATCCGATGATCCACGATGTGACGGAGGGCGACGAGGAGGCTTAAGGGTGTCGCTGCGATGTTTGCGATGAAGATCGGGCAGGCTCGGATTAACCCCAAGCCTTAAACAGCAGGAATGAAGGTGTTGTCTAGGAGCTAGGGCACAGATCGGGCGCACACCAGGGGATTAGGGCTCGCAGATCACGCAGGGAGGGGGCAAGGTTGGCAGCAGGTGCGGGCGTGACTGGCACAGGTGCGGGCGCAGGTGGCATAGGCCCGGGCGCGGGTGCTTAGGCCAGGCCGGTACGCCGTCCAGCTAGCTGCAGCGTGCAGAAACGGGTGCCCAGGGCAAGGAGCCCGTGACTTGGACCAGGAGGTGGGCAGATCGAGCAGCGACTCTCCCACGCACGCCCACGTGCAGGGCGTCACTGGCTTCACGTGCAGCGCGCTGCTACTGGGAGGCGACGGGATTTGGGTGCCCGGAACACAAGGAGGAGGGTCCGGTACCCTGGCTGTCCTCCACGGCTTCGATGGCAACGGCGGTGAGGTGTACGAACGATGGAGAGGGGAGGGGGGTGCGGTTACTTCAATAGGGGAAGAGGGGATTTGGCTAATGACGCCCTAATCCCAACCCCCCCCCCCCCCCCCCCCCATTCTAATTAACTTTCACCAAAATTACCCCCATGTCCGAACTAAATTTTTTTTTCCTTCTTAGCCCTAAATTTTGAATTTAGAAATTTCAAAATTTGAAATTTCGAAACTCATTTCACACTCCTCGATGTGTGTCCAACACCATTTCACCTTTAAATGGCCAATTTTGCAAGTTTCGCACGCAAAAGCCACGAGTTTTCTAGATTTACTATAAATTGATTTTTCGATCCGATTTTTACGTGAAAAGTGCATTTTTGGGGAGATTCGGGTATCAGATTTAAGATCCGATCGCACTACCGTTCTCAGCTCGACTTCGTCGTCGAAGTGACGATTTTACTTTTCTAAAAATCTCACTTATTAATTTTTCGATCGATTTACGAAAAAATTTCCAATTCTGTGATTTTTCGTCAAACTCCGTTTTTCACGTATTTCGGTGCAACCAACGGCGAATTTAAAAACAGACTTGACCACTTCCTTTAGCACAAATTCACCAATAAATCGATGAAAAAATCTCTGAGAATTTTATCCTTATTATGCTGAAAATTACACCCTCTTTAAAATTTCAAAATAAAAAATTCAAATTTTATTCAAATTTTGAAATTTAAAGTACAAACTATACAACTATACTATCATGTCACTAGGCCACTATGCCACATGGCCACTATGTCATTAACATGAGCCACTATGCCATTAACCACATGTCACTGTCTATCCAATCGTTTCTAATTATACTATCATATTGTGATTTAAGTTATATATGGGGACCTCACAAAGAGTCGATTTATGTGCATACCCTCTTTAGTTGACGATAGCTTGTGTTCCTTTAGAACATATCTTATGGAGTGTCGACTTATGCACATACCCTCTCTAATTGTTGGGTAGATGGGTTTCTTGCCCCGCAGCACCCAAATACCAAATAGAGTTAAAATCTGCTCGACCCTCCTCCGGGAGTCGACTTATGCGCGTACCCTCCCGTATTAATTCACACTTCTAGAAGGTCTTATTATCTTTTCTTTTCACTTTTGCCCTAAGTTCAAGACTCTAGGGTTATTACAATACCCCCAGAGCACTAACTTGTTTGCTAGTCACAATTAACCTAGAGTTTAATTGTCACGCCCCGGGGTCGAAACTGCGACCCGGGCTCGCTAACAGATCCGCCGCCCATACGGTGAACCCCGTATAGACGAAGCGTCTAACCTGCAAAAGAGAGATGCTATACTAAACATATATCAGAGCTGTAAGTAAACTGCTAAAAAATAAAATAAAATAATACAATCCAAGTCCTCACCAAAAGTACATAAGTCGCTCAACTCTGAAATAAAAGTACAACTCTATACCTCACTACAAGGTCTCTCAAACAAGTAACTCTCAAAATATAAAAAGTGGGTACATCTACTCTCAGGACGACGACAACGACTGGTAGGGATCTAGCTCGCGACTCTCTTACCTCGATCTGAAGAAGCAGCAACTGGAACAGCAGGAATAGGAGTAGAAGTGTCACGCCCCGGGGTCGAAACTGCGACCCGGTTCACTAACAGATCCGCCATCTGTACGGAAACTGCCATACAGACGAAGCGTCTAACCTGCAAAAGGTAGAACTACAGCACACAGATATTAGAGCGGAATAGAAAGCTGTAATATAAAATCTCACTACTATAAAGCTGAACATAAATACAAGCTCCATCTCCCAAATACATGGTGATACAAAGGAATCCACCTATACATCATCTACAAATCCAAAAGGGAGGTAACTAAAACTAGAAATATAACAATACATAATCAAACTCCCACAGTCCGGAATGGTACATCTACCTCACTCTAAAGAAACAATGCTGGTAGGGAACTATCTCGCGACTCCCTGTCCTCGGTCCGTCAAGCCAGCTCGGGCAGGAACGGAAGAAAAGTCTCAGCAACCTGTTACCGATAGAGGGTGTGAGAACTACATCTTACAGTAGTTCTCAGTGGGTACCGTCTCCAAGAACCACGGTCTGCCCACTAAGTCTACTAGAGGCATAAGATAACAGAAAAAGACTGTGATAAGGATAAATAAGCTGGAAAAGTATCTACAGCTATCATGCCTCTATCTACTATGCTCAATAGGAAAAAGAACACAGATGATGGTATGCAGCCACTCTCTACTGACAATATGTCACAAGTACTATGCTCAAAGAAAACTCTACTAAGACACAAGCTCTGCCACCACTCTCTCACAGTAACCCAAATCTCAGTGACTGCCACATAGGGTCCAGTCAAGCCTGTGCCAACATACTGCCACCTCATCCTCACTGGGACGGGACTTACGTAGGGCGTCCCACACGGACTATCACAAGCGAACTCTAGTGTATCAACTAGTCGCATCATCGCAGCCTCGTCAGGCTCGGTATCATTATCGCACCCGGGGCGTAGCTCGAGGGGAGCGACCCCAACGAACTCAAGTATCACATCTGTATCACTGTCTCATAAGCGGCACATGCAGGCTATAGTCCACGATCAAACAGATCGGTATCATGATGCTCAACGCACAACTCAGTCGGAGAACCCTCCACGACTCCACCTGGCAACACTAACTCACTAAAAGAAGGTACTACACAGCTGGGACCGCCGTCACCCCAAACGGCTCCCACAACGACACCCCACTCATAGGCGAGAAGAACCGACTGACGCGGCGAAGGTCCGAAAATCCCGATAGACCGGTGCCCAGAACCCCAATCAAACAAGAACAGACTCTAGGCTCAGCCTATCGAAGGTCTCGATCCTTTACCATTCAGGGATTCGGCCCCTCTCGGTTTAAGTGGGAAATTATCTCAACACACAAACTCACGGGCTGGAGATGCTCCACAGCCAGAACCGCAAAGAGTCCGAAAACCCCGGGAAACTAATACCTACGACCCCAATCAAACAAGAACAGGCTATAGGCGTAGTCTCCAGTTGTTTTCGACCCAAGAAGAAAATCAACCCTTAGAACCCAGATCACTCACCCCGGTCGGGTGAGGAATTTTAGGAAAAAGATGACCCTTATTATAAAATATTATTTCCACTCAACCCCCTTGGGGTGAGGATAAAATTATTCCTTTTTGAAAGCCGTCTTGAGTTGAGAAAACCAACTTTTATAGATTTTAGTTTTTGAGAAACTTAGTTGAAAACAAGTTTGTTTCCCGAACTCCCAAGGGTGACGCCTTCGCCCAATCAAACAAGAACAAGCTCCGGCGACCCCTAGGAATTTGGAAGGGAAAACTAGTTTACTAAAATCATGAGTGTCCAAAGCATTCTGGGTTCAAGGTCCTGATAACCTAAGTGCACCACTACCACAACACGGTGGTGACGAGTAAAACGGAGAAACACCCAGAGACCCGGGACCACCATTTAACCCAAAACGGTTTCCAAAACACTAACACTGGCCTAACACAGCCACCAGACCCCACTCGGCCCCCAGTCTCGAGTACAACACCCGTCCCACAACACCCTGACCACTCGTCCCACTACCCGGGCGAGGAACTCTATGTCTGAAAAGAATGCAACTTGTGGGATGGCTAAAGCATAAAAGAACCTAGCCCAAGTTAAGGTTCACTATTGGTCTGGTTAAACACATGCACATATGACAGGGGTGCTAGTCAAAGTTCCAAGGAAACACTTAAACTAGCATGCAAATCCTATCATAATAGAATTAGAAGGAAGTCCGTAGACTTGGAGAGAAAACTAACCCACCTCGGTTTGCCACCAATTGCTCGTCGACACTTGCAATTGGGCTCAGCGGGATTACCTTGCCCCCACGTGGTCTGCACGGAAAACGAAGCACAGTGCCGGAATCCGCACGCAAATCGAAGCACGCTGTGACCTACCACAAGACCGCGCGCTCCGCGGATGTCCCCAAGCAAGCCCGCAGTTCCACGTGGCGGAGAAACTCTCAATCGGCCTCGACGGAAGCTAAAACTGCACAGTAAACTGCCAGGAAAGAAGAAATCGCAAAATCAGTCAAGAACGGTCGAAAACCGAGCATCCGGCGGTAAAAAATGGCCTCCGTCGGTGAAAACACTGCACAAAATCTGCTCGCGAAAAACTGCTCAAAAACCGCTCGCGAAAAACTGCCCAAAATCTGCTCGCGGAAACTGCTCAGAAACCGCTCGCGAAAAACTGCACAAAATCTGCTCGCGAAAAACTGCTCAAAAATCGTTCGCGAAAAACTGCACAAAATCTACTTGCGAAAAACTGCTCAAAAACCGCTCGCGAAAAACTGCACAAAATCTGCTCGCGAAAACCAGCCTCCGTCGGCGAAAAACAGCGTGCGTCGCGAAAACCAGCCTCCGTCGGCGAAAAACAACCTCCGTCGGCGAAAAACAGCGGCCGACGGCAAAAAACAACGGCTGACGGCGAAAAACAGGGCCCGACCGCGAAAAACAGCGGCCGACGGCGAAAAAACGGCGCCGGCACGCAAACTGAGGTGTAGCCCGTTGTCCCGGGGCACGCCGAGCGGCGAAAAACCCAGCCGCGCGGCGTAGGAGGCTCGCCGCGCGGCGCAAAGCCCAACCGCGCAGCGCAGGGGCTTGCTGCGCGGCGCTGGAGCGCGCCGCGCAGCGCCCTGCGGCGCTGCGTGCGCCCGCGAGCAGCCCGCTGCGCTGCGCGCGGGCCGCAGCGCTGCGCTGCGCGCGCACCCTCCGGTGCGCGCGGCCAAGCAGTGCCGCGTGCGGCGCTCTGCTGCGCGCGGCGCTGCGCCAGGGCGCAGCGCCCGCGCCTCCCCTGCGCGCTGTCCTGCCACAGGGTGTTGCCAAGGCTGCAGCACCCTGGCGGTTGCTGCGCGCGGCGCAGTTGCGTGCCCGAGCAGCAGCCGCGCCGGCCGCGCGTGCGCTGTTGCGCGCACGCGCGGCTCCCACCGCGGCGATAAAAATAATAAATAAATTAAAAATTTTAGTAAATTCCATAAATCAAATTAAAAACCCATAAAGCTCCAATTAAACTCCAAAAGCCCAAAAAAACTCCACATTAATTTTCAAAAATTAAAAACATCAAATTACCTACCTCAAAGACGCACGATGCACGCCCACGAGCTCGACACCGCCACCAAGGGGAAGTCCTCAACCAAGATCAACTCCAAAAACCCACCATCTTCTTCAACCTCTTCTTCTTCTTCCTTTATTTCCTTTTTCCTTCTTTCTCTTTTCCTTTATTCTCTGCTACAGAGGGAGGTGGGGTTGGGGATGATGACAAGGCATCAAGTGGATAAGGTCACCTCTTTAAAAAGCTACAGGCTTAGCTTAATTAACCCAAAAACTTAAATAAGCTTAATTAAGGTAAGCAAGGGATTAATTTATAAAGTAAAAATACCACATACCTCTAATCCACAACCCCCAACCCACTCCACTGCCACCCAGCAAAGAACTCCATTAATTAACAAAACAAATTAATTAGCTCATTAAAATAATCCAAAAAGTCCAACTCCAACTCACTTTTTGCCTTCGGGCCCTCCGCCGCCGTCCGGAACCTCCCGAACTCCGCTGTAATTTGAAAATACACGTGTCCACAGCTTTTTCTCCTAAAAAATCTCATCCGTTGAGTCGGGGTACTCAATCCAAAAACCGGCTCCGAAATTGTCAGTTCCGACTCACTTTTTGCCATCGGGTCTCCCGTGTCAGTCCGGAACCTCCCGGACTCCGCTGTAATCTGAAAATAAAACTGTTCCAAGTGTACCCGAATTTCCTGTACTCCACTGTGAAATCGGTAATTTCCAAATCTAGTCCTCAATCGGCGCACTATGCCGGAAAAACCCCGAATTGAGCTGGGACTTCTGCGTTGATCCGAATCAACCCGACATCAACAGTAAACACAAACGCAACATGTCCGAGGCAAACTCTCCGCTCCACGCCATCTTGCGTGGTCGGCGCGCCCTCCGAAACCCGGTACTCTACAAGAAGTCCCTGGGGAAAAGACACCACGACGGGTGTGAGAACTACATCCCATAGTAGTTCTCAGTGGGTGCCGTCAACAAGCCCAACGGTCTGCCCACTTAGTCTACTAGAGGCATGAAGTAATAAATAAAATACAGAAGTAAAAAGCTGGAAATGAATAACCCTACAGCTACTATGCCCCTATCTAGATGCTCAAAAAGTGGAACAGATGAAACACATGATGCATCAACTAACTCTCACTGAGATCACCCAATCTAAACTGACTGCCACATCGGGTCTACAGTAGGTATGTCCGTAGCTGCCAAAACTGGCTCAGCCAGAGGGACACAAGCATCGACAAGTCGCGATAGAAGAGCTCAATCTCACGCCGGTACAACAACCCGGTCTCGCCTACTCCGGAATGGCACTCGAGGGGCGCGACCCACACGAGTAAAGTATCCGCGCATCTCTGTCGAGCACAAATGTGGCTCATGCAGGCTATGATCCAAATCCTCGATCAACAAGATCGGCTATAACCAACAATCACTGTCTTACTCAATGGCTAGAAATACTCATAGCCGGGACTACCGTCTACCCGACGGCTCCCACAACAGAACACCAAACTCAGGAAGAACCGACACCATAAGGGTTCGAAAATCCCGATAGGTCGGTGCCTAGAACCCTATCAAACAAGAACAGACTCCAGGCTCCGCCTATCGAGGTCCCCGACCCCCTTACAGTTCGGAAACACAACAACCTCTGTACAATAAGCGGAGGACACCAACCAGGGCGCGAAAGTCCCGAAAGACCAACACCTACAACCCTATCAAACAAGAACAGGTCCTAGGCTCGGCCCCCGTGGCTTTCGTCCCGAAAATAGGAACGGCCCCTAGAACCCAGATCACCCAATCTCTCTCAGGTGAGGAAGTTGTAACAAAACTATGACAGTTATTACTGAAAATTATTTTAATCTGAGAAACCCAAATTTAATATATTTTAGTTCTTTTAAGAAAATTGGTTTAAATAAATTTTATTTTCCAAACCCCGAAGGGCTATTGCCATCACCCAAATCAAACAAGAACAGGCTCCGGCGACCCCTCGAGATTGGAAGAAAGCATTAATTTACAGAAATCATGTGTGTCTAAAAACAGTCTAGGTCCTAGGTCCTGCTGACACTGGTAACAACTGCCACTAACCCAGTGGCGACAAATAAAACATCTTGGGACCGCCGTTTACCCAAACGGCTCCCGCCACAGATGAACGATCAACTACATCTACCAGACTCCACTCTGCTCCCAAGCACGAGTGTAAAAAAAATGCATCCCACACTAAAAGAAAACCGACCACTCGGCCCACTACCCGGGCGAGTAAAACACTATGTCCAGGAAGAATAGAAGTGTGGATGTCTAAAACAGAATAAACGTAGCCCAAGTTGGAGTTTTCTAAAGTCTGGTTGAACATGCTGCATATGACGGGGGTGCTAGGTCAAGTTCCAAGATAACAATAATTTTTACAGATAAAAGAAAGCATGGAGATGACAAGATCATCAGGTAAAATAAGGAATAACAATTCCTATATTCTAGCATGCTGAACAAGAATTCGCTATCATGCATAGTCCTACAATAGCAGGCTTAACATACAGTCCATCAATCTTGGAGACAGGGCCACCCACCTGAATGTGCTAACTGTCCGGAGTCGTACAGCTGAGAACACCCAGAAACAGATATACCAGCACAACCACCAAGCAAACAGTACAATAGCAGTGTTCAATTCATCCTGGGTACAAAATACATCCCAAAAATTACACTTAATTTCCACAATTTCCAAGATTACAAATTCTGCGGTGAACAGTCCCTTTAAAGCGAAAATTTCACATGTAAAATAACCTCCAAAAATTCCAGTAAAAATATGACGGCGATCCTCGCGAAGAGTAGATGTCGATAGAGCCCTGAAAAGTCGAATTCTGATGTCCGGATGTGGAGATAAAAATCAGCAAAGACCTTGCTGTCCAGGAATCTCACCAGCAAAATAGGGGCTCAGTAAAGCCTCGAAAACTATGCCAAAAACCCAAATCTAGACAAAACACTCAACACGAAAGTCGAAGACATACCTCTCGTAAATCTAACGCCGCAAAAATCGCTCAAAATTACTGTCGGAGTAGCTCTGTGGACCTCAAAGACCGAAATGCGGCGATAACAGGCCTCCAACAGAAAATCGTCGCTCCGCGCTACGATGCCGAAAACGTCGACGCCGCGGCTTCCAAAAATTCCGGGCCTCTCCTAGAAGATGCGCAACACGAAGATCTTCAACTTTACTTAAGGGTCCAAAGGCAGGGGAGCTCGGGAAAGGGGGCAAAAAGCCCTAGCAAGCAGCCTATTTATAAGCCCAGCCCGAAAAAAAATCCACATTTTGGACTTTTGGCCCAAATTCGGGCGCCCGAAAGTTTTCGGGCTGCTACAGTAACGGGCCCGGCCCGTTACTGTGCGCGCCCGAAACTTCCTCGGGCCGCCACGTGTCCCGGTAATGCTCCCCACGCCCGGTGCACGCGCGCCAGCGAACCGCGCGACGCCACGTGTCCCGACACGCGGTTGTGCGCGGCTGCGCCCGACCAACCACGGGGCGCCACGTGGCGCCCCCACGTCGCCCCGGCAGCACCCATGCGCGCCCACGTGCGCGGCCGCGCCGCCGCCGGCGCCGTGTCGGGCACGCAGCCCGAGGCAACCACTTCCCGCACCGTGGACCGCGCGCACAACACCGCACCAACGACGATCTGCCACGTGTCCACCCCCGGTCCACCGTGCACCCGCGCAATTCCCATGGACCGCGCCCACTGCGCCCGCCAACCTGGAGCCGCCACGTGGCCAGCGCCCGGGTGCACGCCTCCGCGGTGGACCGCGCGCCTCCACCGCCGCCAGCCGCCGTGCTCCGCCGCTAACCGCCGCCGCCGGCGCCTCTCCGGCCGCCGGAACAGTGCTAGCTGCCTCGAAAACCGTTAACTCTCAGGCTACTCATTTAGACCCAATCTGAATATTCCCCATTACAGGGCAGAGTATTTCTCAATTCTTTCGAAAGTACGTTGTCGGCCGCCCAACGTGCTTACCAAAAGAAATGCGAAATACCATAGATCTGTCGCCAACAAATAGTTGGGGACACAACTCACATCTGAAGGTACATCAAATACCTTTCTTCACAGTCTCTTATGCTGTGATATGACCTCTACCAAAGGTCACAACCATCACGTGGTCAGGAATATCACTCTGGCTATCCACGAGAATCTAAAATCATATTCCAATATTTTCCAACTCCTTACTAGATCTGTCGCATAGAACAACCTTTGACAAACTGCGAGGCTGGTGCAATACCAGCAATTATCTGCTATTGTGCCATTAATCCAACAACTACGGCAAAAACCGTGGTCAATCTTTGAACCACATATACTGATCTGAGCCCTCTGGCTCCACTATAACATCAGGCTCACGGTCGAAACCTTGACCGCGGCTAACTCTTCACTAACAACGATTCCTAAAACACGAACAAGAAACACATCTAAGTTCCAAATTACTATTCCGAAACCCAGCGCTCTCTCGTGAACACAAGTCATCCTAGGGTTCGTTCCTAGCCAAACCTAGACATCGTATTCCTATTGCTCTGATACCATCTAATCTGTCACGCCCCGAGTTTAAAATCAGCGCCATCTAATCTGTCACGCCCCGAGTTCAAAAACTAGCATTTAAAATTTTTTATTTTTTTTTTAAATCAGAGTTTTAACACCAGCCAGGGCGCAACAGACCGCCACATATATAGAAGAGTCCCAATCCCCTGTGGGATTGAGCATTTTCTATATATGCACGGCTTACTTGGCAACAATATCAGAGTACTAACTACGTACTACTATTAACAATAATACAAATTAATTATTACAATAACTTTAGAAAATAAATTACACTTTTCATTTTACTAATACAGATACATATGCTTTTCGGCTGTCCAGGGTCAATCTCTAACTCGGAACCTCACCAACTCGTCCCGACATCCCAGCACCCGCTCGACCTGGAAAAATATTCACCCAGGGGGTGTGAGATACACTATACATGTATCCCAGTGGGCACGACGAGCCGAGAAATAGCAGATCGTACCTACTGGTATACAATACTAGAGGATAGTAATAACTGAGGTTAGAATAATCAGATAGGCAACATGGAGATCAACAAATATATAATCATGGAGGTAATATGGAGTTCAACAGATATCTAATCTTGAAGGTAACATGGAGATATATAACTGGAGCTATAATTAAAGCAACTATTAAAATCTTGAAGCAAGCATAGACTGATAACTATAGCAGGAATAGGAATCAGAAAAAAAATCATGAGATATGATAAAAGCAGGTTATGACAAAATAGGCTAAACAAGCATCACATGCATCAATAACTGAAATAAACAAGTTACCCAATCACAAGCCACCATATTGGTCTACCAGACCTCAGGCAAACTGCCCTCCTGGCACCACCTGGTTGACATTCCCCCCCTGGGGGTCACGGGTCGCTACTGCTGACCACTTTACCGGTAAAGAACATCGCTGCGGGTAGCAATTCCGCTGACATTCGTGAAGTACAACGGTGCGGGCGATCATAATGCAAATGCTCAAGCTCACAGTCCACTGACCGGGTAATCGGCAACAAGCCAGAATCAATCCCCTCTGGGATGCAACAGTGATATAATAACAACATCTCTACTCAAAGCAAGATCAACAACAACAACTGAATACCAATCATGCAGACTAACCAGTCATGCAGACTAAACACATGTTTTTTTTTTTTGAAAAAAATATTTTGAAAAGTCCAAACCTCGAAGAGCGATGCCCTTGTCCTATCAAACAAGAACAGACTCAGGCTACCCTATGAAGCTCGGTAAAAATATTTATTTTATAAAATTATGTATTTAGCAGCATAACGAGTGAACAACAAGCCGAAACAAGCCAATCAAGAATGCAATGCAGAATCAACTGAATCTCAACTCATATGTAGGAATAATCATCCACTCCTATAACATGGATCAGAATAATCAGGGAGTACTGATAAACAGGTATGCAAACTAGCAAATGATCAAAATTCCAATAAGGGTGCAATGCAGAGTATAATCAATAACCTCTAAAACATAGATCACGATATACTGATAATCAAATATAAATGTGCAAGCTAGCTAATGACCAATCAGGCATGGCAAAGGTCCAGGAATTGAATCATAATATCCGGAAGCAACTGAGAATCAATCATGTAAACTAAACAACCATGCAAGACTAAACACATGTTTTTGAGAAAAACATTTTGAAAACAGGTTTTAGGTCCAATCATCGAAGAGCATTGCCTTCGTCCTATCAAACAAGAACAGACTTAGGCGACCCTTCGACGCTCGGTAAAAATATTTAGTTAATCAAATCATGTGTTTAGCAGCATAATAGGAGATCAACAAAGAAGCAACTAGGATCAAACATGTAGGATACCAGATAACTAATGAAGGTCATCACTCAGGCGTAAAGCAGTATGCACTGAATCAAAAGGAAAGCAGGCTCAAGATAATAATTAAGCTACCAAAAACAGGAGTCCAACCAATACCGTACACAGAGGGCCGAAATGATAAAGCCCAGACCGAAGATAAACCCACCTGTCGTTTGCAGGCGAACTTTCGACTCCAACTGAAAGCTCGAAGACTCTGCCAACCTGAATCAAGATTATGATCAGTGAACAACTTAAACACACCCATCCCGACAATACTATATCACTTTGTTGCTAATACGAGGAACTTAGCCGAAACAGGCTTTGTAGTGTTCTGGTTTTTCCCCATGCAGTTTTTCCGTTGAATCCACTGTGTAGAACACCTGGTGTTGGTGTGTCTGGCCCATGGTACATCAAAGGGGTGCCACAGATGGAAACCTGTGTGACATTTTTAGCTGATTTGGCCTTCGGCTGTGTTTGCCAAATTTTAGAAAAGGAATTGGGCCAAATAAAGTTCGGATTTGGATTCAGCGCGGAAAAACGCTTGAAAATGACTGTTTATTTGTCAAATTTGGAGTCCGGATGACCAAAAACGGGCTTCCGGAAGTTTCGGGGGAATTCTGACGCATGGGGTGCTCCGTGGACCCGCCTGTGCCACGTGGCGGCTCATTATTGGGCGGCTCACGTCGCTCGGTCAAGGAAGGAGGCGCGGCGGTGCATGGACCGCGCGGCGGGCCACGTGGCGCTTCCGGATTGGCGGAGTGCGCGGCGCGGTCCAGGGAAGCAGCGCGGAGTTCGTGGACCGGGTGCACGACACGCGTCACCTGGTGATTGGGTGGTTCTCATGGGCGCGGTCCACGGGTGCGCGAGGCGGTGCCTCGGGGCGCGCGCCAGCGCAGGGCCACAGTGCGGCCGGTCGGCCGCACATGGCTCGCACTCGAGTGCGGGCCACGTGTCGGCCGACCAGGGGGCGGGCGCATGCACCGCCCCCAGCGGGTCCTTGCCACGCGGCGGGCGCTGTGCGGGGGACACGTGGCCGCACCGCAGCTTTTCGGGCGGTCGGACGGACCCCTGTCCGACCCGCTTCCGGATTTGGGCGCCCGGAAGTGGCGCCCGAATCCAATAAAAAGGGGGGGGGGGGGGGGTAGTAGGCAGCCTATAAATAGGCCTTTTGGGGGGCCTTTTCTCACTTTTCTGTGAGGATTTTCACAGGACAACCCAATAAAAAATCTTCCTCTACCTGAAACCTTTCTTGCTGATCATTCCTGGGATTTTTATAAGCGCGTTTTTCGAGGTTGGCCATTTTCCGGCGCGGCGCGACGCTCGTTCTTCGACGACCCGTTTCGTCTCTTCGCAGTGTTCAGGCTCCCCCGGCTCACCCCGACCTCCAATTCGGGTGATTCTTGCGCCGTTGGACTCTTGACAGGTAGGGCTTCATTTTTGATATTTTGAGTTGCCCCTAGTTTTCATGTGGATTTTGGAGTTTCTCGAGCTTCTTTGTGACCCATTTTTCCTCGCGGAGTTTTGGACAGCACCTGGTTGATTTGGCTATAACTTCGCGCTCAGGCGACAGATCGAGGCGATTCAAAAGGCGTTTTTCATCTACATCTCGCAAGAAATCTCCTGGAATTTTTTCAGATTTTCCTGAATATTTTTCGAAGGTGGAAATCTCCTTTCTCTGTAGCTTTTTGGTACAGAAATTCTGCACAGTTTTGTTTGGGGTGTTCCCCTTGCCGAATTTGTATCTCAGCGAAGGAAACTCGGTTTTGAACGTGCAGGTACTCGTTTCGACGGGTTCGTCGCAAGGAACACGACGGTATTTTTCTTAGAATTTTCTGAGCACCCTTCGCAGGTGAAAATCTGAGATTTCTAGATCGGTTATTTTGGGACAGATTTTGTGTTGTTTGAAGGACTAAAGTTATGTATGTTCTTCTTGGGGTTTTGGCACAGTGTTGCGGCGAGCTTTTGGCACGAGCGCGGATTTTCGCATTTGAGACAGGATTTTAGCGCTTGAGGTGGGTACCGCTGTCAACCTCTTACTTGGGATAACCCACTAGGCATATTGGAGCTTGTATTATGTAATGTTGCCAATATACTAGTAAAATGGACATGCTTAAAGAAAAGAAAAGGACTTGTAATTGATACTTGCATCTTTAGAGGACTAAATACTCATAAATGGTAATTCTTATTAGTG
Source organism: Tillandsia fasciculata (assembly GCA_029168755.2). NCBI lineage: Eukaryota > Viridiplantae > Streptophyta > Magnoliopsida > Poales > Bromeliaceae > Tillandsia > Tillandsia fasciculata. Next base: position 14,569,688 of record CM054939.1, on the reverse strand, counting down.
TTAGGTTGATTAGAATCCCTGGAAATTGTGCTTAAGCCTTTTAGTAATAATCGGCTAAACTCATATCATATTTATGCAAAATAGGGAGATATAAGCATGTGTAAAAATTGACTTGTGGCAGGATAATACTTCAGATATCCAAATAAAGGCATACTGTAAATCTTGTAAGTATTGGAACACTAAAATTATTCTGCTAAGAAAGGACTTTTGCATGCTTGAATGGTCACCTAGTTAGGCCACCTTTTTCTGCTGAACTATCATGCTGGAATTGACTTAGGAGAAACCCTGATTCCGCTTTTCCAGATATCTTGACTTAGGGGATATCATGCCCGGGTTAGGGCAGGGGCTGGGATAGAGTAGAAAGATACATGGGTTTTGGGACAGGCAGGCTGTGTAGGCAGGGTATTGCGGCGACCGCGGACTTTGGGCGGTTGACTGGACAGTTGTTGTTGCATCAGATTGGGGAGAGGATTTGGGTTTCTTCCAGTGGATGGTACTTTCATTTATATCAGTGTCATGATCCAGTCCTGCAGACTTATTTTTCCTTGGACACTTATTACTCAGGCATTTTACTCGTGTGGGTCGCTCCCCTCGAGTGCCACTCCGGAGTGCGCGATATGCAGACTTGAGTCCTTGTGACTCCTATCCCCTATCGGTGTTATGCGTAGGCTGGCATACCCGATTTGGCAGGCACCGCAGGCAGTCCCAGTGTTTACTGGAGTAGTGTTTGGGTTTATTCAGGCAGACTTTGATATTCTGATGCATATATTTTAGCTATCTTTTTAGCTGGGCATGTAGAGGCATATTAGTGGTATCTTTTATCAGTAGTCATACTTATAGTCTACCACAATTATTCTTTTTCGCCTCTGGTAGTCCTAGTGGGCATGTTCGAGTTGAGGTTTACCCACTAGGGGAGGCTACTGTCTTTATAGTAGTTCTCACCCCCACTCTTTTCCTTCTTCTCTTTCCCCTTTGTTTTGCAGAGTCCTCTGCGGGAGTTGCGGGACCCTCTTCCCAGGACCGAGGTAAGAGGATCGTTGATTAGCTAGCTGCTTCCCTGATCCAGAGTTTTGTAGAGTTTGATGTATCCCCGGTACACTCAGACGGTTGTATTTTCCTTTTATTTTTGGGTCTGGCTTCGGCCAGCTGGATGTATTTTATGTTGTGAGCTGGGAGAGACATTTGTATATTTATGAGAGCTATGTTGTACTTTCCTTTTCAGCATTTGTCTGAGTTGTACTAGTTGTAGTTTAGCTCTGTTTATGCTCTTTTATTATATCGATCTATCTGAGCAGGTACCAGCGCTTCGTGTACACGGAAAATTCCGTGTGCACGGCGGATCTGTTGATGAGCCCGGGTTCTGGTTTACACCCGGGGCGTGACAGGCTTTTACCGAAATTTCCGAAAAATTACCAAAACACTGAAACAGACCCGTCGACAGCCTATATACATTCAAATACTGCCAAATCACTCCTACTGACCCTAAACATCATTCCCTCGGTGTTTGGGCAGACAGGAGCAAAACAGTAATTTCCGGTGTCCAAATGTTGACAACATTACTCGTTCAACTCTCGGAAAGCCTAATTCGGCCTCGGAGTTTTCTGACAGAAAACTAAAGTCACTGGACCAGCCAGGACAGTGTCGGGATTAACCAGAGGCAACAATTTATGTTCAGAAATCCAATTTGAATTACGGACTCGCACCGTAATTCGTGAAACCGACAATTTTGCCGATTTACGAAACAAGATCCGTTTCCCGCTCAACTAGAGTCCACGGTTCTTTAACAAAAAGCTTAGAGGGTGTGTAAACACTGTCTAAAGACAGCCAGCAGGTTACACTTGCAACTTAATCCATTATTTACCTTAAAATCGCATAATTACCCCAATTTGAACACTGTTTTGACCCGTTCTTCCAAACCAGGAATCCAAAGACAGCGCCGTAAGTTTCAGCGAGTCCGTTACGACATGACGAAGCCCGTGCTCACCATTTGGGAGCAGCACGAGACCCGAGAAAAACTTCGGCCCATAAAGTTCCTCTCTAACATAGCCAATGAGCATTTTTGTTTCTCCGGCTCTTCAAAACCAAAATCTAACACGAGCATCGCGTCCAGTGACCCCAAATTAGCTAAGAGCACACTGTCCCGACTTCGCAAACAGACCCAAACCCTATTACAGGCAACTTTTAACAGAAAACCTAGTTTTAAATACAACTTTAAATCCTTTCATCAAAACTAAAAAGTTATATATCAAAGTGTCTCTGGACAGTGCCAGGACCCCAGGGCTCACCCTATTTTCAGTCCAAAACTGATGGATCAACCAGATCCAAGTCCCTCGCTTTCTAACACTTCGATAATGCACCACACACACATCCACAGAGACCTAATTTGATCTGAAGTGAGCACTGAGCTCAGGGGATGTTTTTAAACAACTTTCATATATAAATCAAAATCTAAATCCAAACAAAACTTCTTTGGGGCATTTCATCGAACACCTTGTGGACATGCTATAAATAAACACTAACTAAGTTATTTCCAAGCTTGTTCTCAGCAAGGAGGAAATTCTGGGGCTTCTAACTTGAATGGACAACAAGAGTGTGGGGTTTAGAGGTTACCTGGGTGTCCCACCGGCGACCGGAGCAGCGGCGGCGACCGGAGAAGGTGCACGGTCCGAGAATGGGTGCAACTTCAATGACACAAAACCCCACGTTAAGGTTCACATGCAAAGGTTTGGGGAGCTCCAAATTAACCATAAGAACCTACCTGTGCCAGTTTCCCACCTCGCGGAACCCCCGGTTGGCCGGAAATTGAGTTCGCCGGAAAATAGCCCGTTAATGGCGGATTCCGGCCGGTCGAGCTTGGGGCTTCGCAAGATGGTCCAAAATGCTCAGCGTGTCTCTGCGGAGCTTCCTGCAGTGGTGGCCGGCGACGAGGTCCAGCGGCGGCGCCGGAAAAAGCTTCTCCGGCGAAGGGGCACTTCACCCGATTCTAGGGCTCGGCCGTGCGGGTCAGTCCCTCAACCGATCCTCTCCAAAATTTGGGGGAGGCTGGCAGTCACCAAGAGGAACAAGATCAACGGTTTGATCGAGGTTTCAACGGCCGGTTGAGTCCCGAGAGCAAGATCGGCTTTAACTAAAAACTCCGGCAACTAAGCTCTCCCGCCGGCAGCCCGAGGCACAACGGCGACGCGGACTTCACAGAAAGAGTCCATATGAGGTCAGGAAAACACTAGACCCAACCCCGGACCAAAATAATAAATCTTTTCCAACATGCTTACCTCGCCGGAGAAAACGATGAAGGAGAAGAACCCACGGTGGCGCGCGGCGGCGGCGACCGTCGGGGATGTCCAGGCTCGGTCGCGGCCACCCCGAGGAGCCCTCCAGTTGAAGCTTGAGCCCTCAGGTTTCTCCCAGACGCGTTCCCAACTTCAACCCAAGAAAGCTTCCAAACTCGGGTGGCTTCTCCTTGGCTGCTCCGGCGACGGGACGGCGACGGACTCAAGTGCGATGGTTGGGAGGAGAGGGAAGTGAAGATGGCGCCGGTTCACCAAGGGGCAAGGGTGCTCGGGTGTGAGGGAATCCAAACGACACCCCCTCGTGCATGCATGTATAATGAAGGTTGGAAAAATATCCACTTTGGTCCTCTAATCCTTGCTATTTAAACACAAGTCCTTAGCAAAAATACTCCCTTCGCAGTTTAGTCCCCCACATATAAGTGGCACACTTTTCGAAGCATAAAATATTGGGTTTATGCGCAAAATACCCCGTTTTTCGCCGTATTTCATGCATTTCGAGGAGTTTCGGTCATCGAAACGAAAAATAGACTTCGCCACGACGTCCGGCACGTCGAAATCTATAAGACAGCGATTTTGGTTTTTCGACACGATGTCCAGAAAAACTTTCGTTCCATAAAAACTGTCCAATTTTATAGTTTATCACGCTTTTTGAGATTCCAGATTCGTCAAACAAAATTTTCGTCTGCGCCATTGCGTCCGGATCGACGAGACCGATCGAAACGACTACCTGGATCACTAAATTTGGACTCCAAACAGTGAAATAATCTACGTTGCAGTCGTCGAAACCCCGAATTTAGGGGTTACTGTTCATCTACAGTATTAACTTAAGTCACACCGTACACAGGCCACTGTTCCAATTTGTCGCGAAATTCGCTTCCTTCTTCTTTGATTTCTGGAAGATCCGACCGTCGGATCGAAAAGTGCTGAATATGAAAATCGCTCGATTCGACGAGACGATCACAACGGTCAAACCGGATCTGCAAGATCATGTCCGGATTAAAAGTTAGCCTTTTTGCCTCGAAATTCGTGCAACGAACACTCTGGCAATTGTCCACTTAGGTCAAAATAAGTCTTTTAAAATCCAAAGCAACTCAAATTTCACTTTTAATCTATTTATTAAAAATAAAATATTTTGGATTATTACATCACTCCCACCTTACAAGAAGTTTCGTCCCCGAAACTTAAACTTAACTAAACCACTATTAAGTCTTTAATGGGTTTGCAATAGTGACAATCAGTCACAAAGCGTCGTTAACTCTCAGGCTACTCATTTAGACCCAATCTGAATATTCCCCATTACAGGGCAGAGTATTTCTCAGTTCTTTCGAAAGTACGTTGTCGGCCGCCCAACGTGCTTACCAAAAGAAAGGCGAAATACCATAGATCTGTCGCCAACAAGTAGTTGGGGACACAACTCACATCTGAAGGTACATCACATACCTTTCTTCACAGTCTCTTATGCTGATGATATGACCTCTACCAAAGGTCACTACCATCACGTGGTCAGGAATATCACTCGGCTATCCACGAGAATCTAAAATCATATTCCAACATTTTCCAACTCCTAATTACTAGATCTGTCGCATAGAACAACCTTTGACAAACTGCGGGGCTGGTGCAATACCAGCAATTATCTGCTATTGTGCCATTAATCCAACAACTACGGCAAAAACCGTGGTCAATCTTTGAACCACATATACTGATCTGAGCCCTCTGGCTCCACTATAACATCAGGCTCACGGTCGAAACCTTGACTGCGGCTAACTCTTCACTAACAACGGTTCCTAAAACACGAACACGAAACACATCTAAGTTCCAAATTACTATTCCGAAACCCAGCGCTCTCTCGTAAACACAAGTCATCCTAGGGTTCGTTCCTAGCCAAACCTAGACATCGTATTCCTATTGCTCTGATACCATCTAATCTGTCACGCCCCGAGTTTAAAATCAGCACCATCTAATCTGTCACGCCCCGAGTTCAAAAACCAGCGTCTAAATTTTTTTTTTTTTTTTTTTTTTTAAATCAGAGTTTTAACACCAGCCAGGGCGCAACAGACCGCCACATATATAGAAGAGTCCCAATCCCCTGTGGGATTGAGCCTTTTCTATATATGCACGGCTTACTTGGCAACAACATCAGAGTACTAACTACGTACTACTATTAACAATAATACAAATTAATTATTACAATAACTTTAGAAAATAAATTACACTTTTCATTTTACTAATACAGATACATATGCTTTTCGGCTGTCCAGGGTCAATCTCTAACTCGGAACCTCACCAACTCGTCCCGACATCCCAGCACCCGCTCGACCTGAAAAAATATTCACCCAGGGGGTGTGAGATACACTATACATGTATCCCAGTGGGCACGACGAGCCGAGAAATAGCAGATCGTACCTACTGGTATACAATACTAGAGGATAGTAATAACTGAGGTTAGAATAATCAGATAGGCAACATGGAGATCAACAAATATATAATCATGGAGGTAATATGGAGGTCAACAGATATCTAATCTTGAAGGTAACATGGAGATATATAACTGGAGCTATAATTAAAGCAACTATTAAAATCTTGAAGCAAGCATAGGCTGATAACTATAGCAGGAATAGGAATCAGAAAAAAAATCATGAGATATGATAAAAGCAGGTTATGACAAAATAGGCTAAACAAGCATCACATGCATCAATAACTGAAATAAACAAGTTACCCAATCACAAGCCACCATATTGGTCTACCAGACCTCAGGCAAACTGCCCACCTGGCACCACCTGGTTGACATTCCCCCCCTGGGGGTCACGGGTCACTACTGCTGACCACTTTACTGGTAAAGAACATCGCTGCGGGTAGCAATTCCGCTGACATTCGTGAAGTACAACGGTACGGGCGATCATAATGCAAATGCTCAAGCTCACGGTCCACTGACCGGGTAATCGGCAACAAGCCAGAATCAATCTCCTCTGGGATGCAACAGTGATATAATAACAACATCTCTACTCAAAGCAAGATCAACAACAACAACTGAATACCAATCATGCAGACTAACCAGTCATGCAGACTAAACACATATTTTTTTTTTTTGAGAAAAATATTTTGAAAAGTTCAAACCTCGAAGAGCGATGCCCTTGTCCTATCAAACAAGAACAGACTCAGGCTACCCTATGAAGCTCGGTAAAAATATTTATTTTATAAAATTATGTATTTAGCAGCATAACGAGTGAACAACAAGCCGAAACAAGCCAATCAAGAATGCAATGCAGAATCAACTGAATCTCAACTCATATGTAGGAATAATCATCCACTTTTATAAACATGGATCAGAATAATCAGGGAGTACTGATAAACAGGTATGCAAACTAGCAAATGACCAAAATCCCAATAAGGGTGCAATGCAGAGTATAATCAATAACCTCTAAAGCATAGATCACGATATACTGATAATCAAATATAAATGTGCAAGCTAGCTAATGACCAATCAGGCATGGCAAAGGTCCAGGAATTGAATCATAATATCCGGAAGCAACTGAGAATCAATCATGTAAACTAAACAACCATGCAAGACTAAACACATGTTTTTGAGAAAAACATTTTGAAAACAGGTTTTAGGTCCGATCATCGAAGAGCATTGCCTTCGTCCTATCAAACAAGAACAGACTCAGGCGACCCTTCGACGCTCGGTAAAAATATTTAGTTAATCAAATCATGTGTTTAGCAGCATAACAGGAGATCAACAAAGAAGCAACTAGGATCAAACATGTAGGATACCAGATAACTAATGAAGGTCATCACTCAGGCGTAAAGCAGTATGCACTGAATCAAAAGGAAGGCAGGCTCAAGATAATAATTAAGCTACCAAAAACAGGAGTCCAACCAATACCGTACACAGAGGGCCAAAATGATAAAGCCCGGACCGAAGATAAACCCACCTGTCATTTGCAGGCGAACTTTCGACTCCAACTGAAAGCTCGAAGACTCTGCCAACCTGAATCAAGATTATGATCAGGGAACAACTTAAACACACCCATCCCGACAATGCTATATCACTTTGTTGCTAATACGAGGAACTTAGCCGAAACAGGCTTTTACCGTAATTTCCGGAAAATTACCGAAACATTGAAACAGACCCGTCGACAGTCTCCTACTGACTCTAAACATCATTCCCTCGGTGTTTGGGCAGACAGGAGCAAAACAGTAATTTCCGGTGTCCAAATGTTGCCAACATTACTCGTTCAACTCTCGGAAAGCCTAATTCGGCCTCGGAGTTTTCCGACAGAAAACTAAAGTCACTGGACCAGCCAGGACAGTGTCGGGATTAACCAGAGGCAACAATTTATGTTCAGAAATCCAATTTGAATTACGAACTCGCACCGTAATTCGTGAAACCGACAATTTTGCCGATTTACGAAATAAGATCCGTTTCCCGCTCAATTAGAGTCCACGGAACTTTAATAAAAAGCTTAAAGGGTGTGTAAACACTGTCTAAAGACAGCCAGCAGGTTACACTTGCAACTTAATCCATTATTTACCTTAAAATCGCATAATTACCCCAATTTGAACACTGTTTTGATCCGTTCTTCCAAACCAGGAATCCAAAGACAGCGCCGTAAGTTTCAGCTCATCCGTTACGACATGACGAAGCCCGTGCTCACCATTTGGGAGCAGCACGAGACCCGAGGAAAACTTTGGCCCATAAATTTCCTCTCTAACATAGCCAATGAGTATTTTTGTTTCTTCGGCTCTTCAAAACCAAAATCTAACACGAGCATCACGTCCAGTGACCCCAAATTAGCTAAGAGCACACTGTCGCGGCTTCCCAAACAGACCCAAACCCTATTATGGGTAACTTTTAACAGAAAACCTAGTTTTAAATACAACTTTAAATCCTTTCATCAAAAACCAAAAAGTTATATATCAAAGTGTCTCTGGACAGTGCCAGGACCCCAGGGCTCACCCTATTTTCAGTCCAAAACTGATGGATCAACCAGATCCAAGTCCCTCGCTTTCTAACACTTCGACAATGCACCACACACACATCCACACAGACCTAATTTGATCTGAAGTGAACACTGAGCTCAGGGGATGTTTTTAAACAACTTTCATATATAAATCAAAATCTAAATCCAAACAAAACTTCTTTGGGGCATTACATCGAACACCTTGTGGACATGCTATAAATAAACACTAACTAAGTTATTTCCAAGCTTGTTCTCAGCAAGGAGGAAATTCTGGGGCTTCTAACTTGAATGGACAACAAGAGTGTGGGGTTTAGAGGTTACCTGGGTGTCCCACCGGCGACCGGAGCAGCGGCGGCGGCCGGAGAAGGTGCACGGTCCGAGAATGGGTGCAACTTCAATGACACAAAACCCCACGTTAAGGTTCACAAGCAAAGGGTTGGGGAGCTCCAAATTAACCATAAGAACCTACCTGTGCCAGTTTCCCACCTCGCGGAACCCCCGGTTGGCCGGAAATTGAGTTCGCCGGAAAATAGCCCGTTAATGGCGGATTCCGGCCGGTCGAGCTTGGGGCTTCGCAAGATGGTCCAAAATGCTCAGCGTGTCTCTTCGGAGCTTCCTGCAGTGGTGGCCGGCGACGAGGTCCAGCGGCGGCGCCGGAAAAAGCTTCTCCGGCGAAGGGGCACTTCACCCGATTCTAGGGCTCGGCCGTGCGGGTCAGTCCCTCAACCGATCCTCTCCAAAATTTGGGGGAGGCTGGCAGTCACCAAGAGGAACAAGATCAACGGTTTGATCGAGGTTTCAACGGCCGGTTGAGTCCCGAGAGCAAGATCGGCTTCAACCGAAAACTCCGGCAACTAAGCTCTACCGCCGGCAGCCCGAGGCACAACGGCGACGCGGACTTCACAGAAAGAGTCCATATGACGTCAGGAAAACACTAGATCCAACCCCGGACCAAAATAATAAATCTTTTCCAACATGCTTACCTCGCCGGAGAAAACGATGAAGGAGAAGAACCCACGGTGGCGCGCGGCGGCGGCGACCGTCGGGGATGTCCAGGCTCGGTCGCGGCCACCCCGAGGAGCCCTCCAGTTGAAGCTTGAGCCCTCAGGTTTCTCCCAGACGCGTTCCCAACTTCAACCCGAGAAAGCTTCCAAACTCGGGTGGCTTCTCCTTGGCTGCTCCGGCGACGGGACGGCGACGGACTCGAGTGCGATGGTTGGGAGGAGAGGGAAGTGAAGATGGCGCCGGTTCACCAAGGGGCAAGGGTGCTCGGGTGTGAGGGAATCCAAACGACACCCCCTCGTGCATGCATGTATAATGCAGGTTGGAAAAATATCCACTTTGGTCCTCTAATCCTTGCTATTTAAACACAAGTCCTTAGCAAAAATACTCCCTTCACACTTTAGTCCCCCACATATAAGTGGCACGCTTTTCGAAGCATAAAATATTGGGTTTATGCGCAAAATACCCCCTTTTTCGCAGTATTTCATGCATTTCGTGGAGTTTCGGTCATCGAAACGAAAAACAGACTTCGCCACAACGTCCGGCACGTCGAAATCTCTTAGATAGCGATTTTGGTTTTTCGACACGATGTCCAGAAAAACTTTCGTTCCATAAAAACTGTCCAATTTTATAGTTTATCACGCTTTTCGAGATTCCAGAGTCGTCAAACGAAATTTTCGTCTGCGCCATTGCGTCCAAATCGACGAGACCGATCGAAACGACTACCTGGATCACTGAATTTGGACTCCAAACAGTGAAATAATCCACGTTGCAGTCGCCGAAACCCCGAATTTAGGGGTTACTGTTCATCTACAGTATTAACTTAAGTCACACCGTACAGAGGCCACTGCTCCAATTTGTTGTGAAATTCGCTTCCTTCTTCTTTGATTTCTGGAAGATCCGACCGTCGGATCGAAAAGTGCTGGATATGAAAATCGCTCGATTCGACGAGACGATCACAACGGTCAAACCGGATCTGCAAGATCATGTCCGAATTAAAAGTTAGCCTTTTTGTCTCGAAATTCGTGCAACGAACACTCTGGCAATTGTCCACTTAGGTCAAAATAAGTCTTTTAAAATCCAAAGCAACTCAAATTTCACTCTTAATCTATTTATTAAAAATGAAATATTTCGGATTATTACAGAAAATTTCCCGAAAAAGTGAACTTGATCTATTTTTCATGCCGGATCGCTTCCTTGGTTCCAATAAGCGCGCAAAACCCTCAATCATCCAATATGGGCCTCCTGATAAGCAATCCTGCTCCATATACACCAGAAATCTATTTCTTGGGCCCGACACGCACACAAACACTCCCAAAAGCCACTAATCCAACAATAAACCTTAAGTGGGGATTCGGGTCCTCACATTAATGACTCTATATTTCTATCTTAAGTTTTACCTAAGTTAGATGCCATTCGATTTTAACCTACATCTAGGTTATCTCTATCCTATACATGCAATACCAAATCTTAATTTTCTTTTCCTCTACGTACGACAAAACTCTAAAACATGTCTCATATATTAGATATGCCACCAAATCTGTCACGCCCCGGGGTCAAAATTGTGACCAGGGCTCGCCAACAGATCCGCCGCCGATACGAAAAACCCGCATAGACGAAGCGTCCAACCTACAAAAAATAATACTACAGCTATATAGATATCAGAGCGAGAAAATAATAGTTGTAAATAAAATTCAAACCACTGTACAACTGAAATAAAGTACAAGATCCATCTCCCAAATATAAATAATATAAAATCTGATCCACAGGAAAAGTACAAATAAAAATCCTCCTATATATCATTTATGAATTCAAAAATGGAGGTAAACTAAAATAATAATACATCAGTGTACAGTAAAATCACACAATCCGGGATGGTACATTTATCTCACCAAAATAAACTATACTAGTAGGGATCTATCTCGTGACTCTCTGTCCTCGGTCCGTCATGCCCGCTAGAGCAGGAACGGAGGGAAAAGTCTCGGCCAATCTGTCACCGACAGAGGGTGTGAGAACTACATCCTACAGTAGTTCTCAGTGGGTACCGTTTGCAAGACCAACAATCTACCCACTAAGTCTACTAGAGGCATAAGATAATAGGAAAACTATAATAATGAAAAGATAAGCTGGAAAAAAATCTATAGCTATCATGCCTCTATCTACAATACTCAATGGGTGATACAGATGAAAATGATGCAACGACTCGAACCCAGTATACTCATTCAACCCAATCACACTGACTGCCACATAGGGTCCAGTCAAATCTGCGCCCACATACTGCCATTACATCACGGAGGACTGGATTTACATAGGGCGTCTCACACGGACTTCGTCGACAAGTCGCGATAGCAAAGTAACAGGCCCAGCTCCGGAGCGGCACTCGAGGGGAGCGACCCCACCGAGGAAAGTATTCGCGCATCTCTGTCGAGCTCGATATAGCTCATGCAGGCTATAGTCCAAATTCACGATCAATCAGAACAATGTCCAACTCACAATACTAACCCACTGGCCGGAGGTACTCAACAGCCGGGATCACCGTCAACCCAACGGCTCCCAAAATAGGACATCAAACTCAACGTGCTAAAACCCACTGGCTGGGGATACTCCACAGCCGACGGCAACCAAGGGTCTGAAAACCCAGAAAGACTAGACCCTACAACCCAAATCAAACAAGAACAGACTCTAGGCATAGCCTCTCGTTGTTCTCGACCCAAAGAAGAAAACAACCCTTAGAATCCAGATCACTCGAACCCTCTCGGATGAGAAAGTTTACAGGAAAAGGTGATATTTGTTACTGAAAACCATTTTCACTCGAACGTCCTCGGGGTGAGGACTAAAAGTAGTTCTTTTTTTTATAAAACCATCTTAATTTAAGAAAATCCATTTTAATGAATTTTAGCTCTTATAGGAAAATCAGTTAGAAAATAAGTTTTATTCCCAAACCCCGAAGGACTAATGCCTTCGCCCAATCAAATAAGAACAGACTCTGGCGACCCTTCGCCATTTGGAAAGAAAATATTAGTTTACTAAAATCATATATGTCAAAAAAGATTCTGGGTTCAAGGTCTTTCTATCACCAGTACACTACTGTCACGAACACCGTGACGACAAATATATCGGAGAAAACTTGACGATCCGGGACCACCGTTTACCTAAACGACTCCCGACACTAGTACAAGATTAGCCACAACTACCAGACTCCACTCGGCCCCCAAGCACGAGTGCAACATGCATCCCATACTAAAAGAAATCCAGATCACTCGGCCCACTACCCGGGCGAGGAAAATACTATGTCCAAGGAATAAGAATGTAAAGTGTGGATGTCTAAAGCATAAAAGAATCTAGCCCAAGTGAGGGTTCTCTACTAGTCTGGTTTACACATGCAACATATGATAGGGTGCTAGATCAAAGTCCAATGTTCTATAAACATCATGATACAGTAATACTAGCACCTATTCTAGCATGCTGAAAGCTAATATACAAGAATTAGTGGAAAATCCGCAGTTTGGAGAAAATCAAACCAACCCACATGGAGCGCGCTGATCCGCAGTCCGATTAAGCTGAAACTGAACGTGTGTTCCTCAGGTTCTCATGGTTCCAATGAACCTAAAAGCTCTAGAAAACTCCTCCCGGATAAATGGCGGTGCTCAAAATACCAAATGCAGCTCAACGGTCCACTACAAAATTCACCGTGCGCATCAATGGTGTGTAGAAACCAAACCGTACAGAATTTCTGTCCGGGACCAAAAGAAAAAATGGTCACCTTGATCGTGATAAAGAGTTCCAACCTATACTTTCCCTGCAAAACACCGAAATCGCCGTACGAAAACTGTATCACAAGCTGAACACCGCAAAAGCTACACTCTCAAAAATCTGCATTTACTGTTTTGCGCAATAGTCCCAAAAACCGAAAATATTCACCTTTGTATATACCTGAAAAAAATTCAAAAAAAAAAAATGATTGCGTTCATCGCGAAGTGTAGACCAAATCAAGTCCTTAAAGTTCCAGTTCCGACAACCTTAGGCCGAGAATGCTCCTCCGCTATCCAGAAAAATACTGCAGAAAATAGGGTCTAAAGAAGCTCCGAAATACCCGATAAAAACTCAAAATGGAGAGGAACAGTAAATATGGAAATTGAAGATCTACCTCTCGTGAAAACGTCGCTGCAAAAATTGGCTAAAATCTCCCTCGGGTCAGCTCAGGGGAATCTGGGAAGAAAGATCGACGGGAAAGGCCAAAATCTGAGAAGCGTCGAAGTGCGCCGAGTCCGGAAAAACATCGATGTTGCGGCCTCCAAAAATGCCAAGGATCCTTGAAAAATGTAGAGGACTCGATGTAAAAAAATCTCAGCCAAAGGGGGGCTCCGAAAAACTCCAAAAAACTCCAAAAGAGGGGGCTCTAAGGGCCTATTTATAGGCAAAACCAGAAAAATTCTCAAAGAGGGGTTCTAGGTACGTTTTCGGGCGCCCGAAACTTCCGGGTCCCGAGCAGGGGACACGAAAAGCAGCGCCTGGTTCGATCCGGGTGTGCCACGTCTCCCAGCCCACGCGACAGCGGGGCAAGGCCAACTGGGCCGCGCCGCGTGGCCCGACCGCAGGCGCGGGTGGTTGGTGCCCGCCAACCACGCGCCGCCACGTGGCGGCGCGCCCGTCACGTTCGCGTGCGTGTGCCCCCCCGCCTGCCTGCCTGCCACGCCCACTTGCCCCACCTGCTTGCGCGGATTTCGTGGACCGCGCCTGCTACACCGGCCCACTCACAAGTCGCAACGTGCCCCCCCCCCCCCCCCCCCCGGTCCACGGCTCCCCCGTGCACCCGAATACAATATAAACTTTCGGTTGTTCGTTTTCAGGTGTCCGGACTCATAAAAATACGTCCAAATAGTCAATTTCAATCATTTTTTCGTGCTGAATCTAAATCTGGTGTCCATTTTGAGAGAAACCACTTTTATTTTTCGACGAAGGCATCCGAATAGACTATCTTGATTTATTTTTCACGCTGAGTCCATTTCTTGGGTCCGATTTACGTGCAAATACCTCCAACACACAAAAATGACATCCAGAAACCGCTAATCACACTGCAAATCATCCACGAAAATTCAGATTTTCACATCCTCCCACACTAAAAAAAGTTTCGTCCCCGAAACTCACATGACTCAAATAGGAATCTCAATACAGAAGGGCAAGTATCCATCACCACTGTCACCAGCTCTCAAATCACCACTTGCTTCCTGTGATTCCTCCTCCTCATCAACATGTACAGCATAGCTTAGTTGCGCAATTCCCTCATTTCTCGAATCAGAATTCGCAACGGGCATCCTCATACCCAGACACTCACTGGTCTCAAGTAAAGCGAGTCAATCACTAGCGGGGGATCCAAAACATATCACTTCTGAGCTGAGACGTGGAAAACATCCAGGGCTCCAACCAAACATGCGAGGGAGAAAAAAAAAAAACAGTCCAGAAAACCACAGGTCCAAATACACTAAAACCTTACCCCCTCCCCCCCGATACCAACTCAACCAAACAGACCCAAAATGTCACGCCCCGGGGGTTTATTGAAGCGGAAATAGCTCACTATTTTTTTTTATTTTTTTTATTTTTTTATTTTTTTTATTTTTTTTTATTTTTTTGAAACATTCTCTCCCTCCGGCACGTGCCCAGACCCGCCACACATACAAAGTCACCCCCATAACCAGACCGAGTCTCCTTTGTATGTGTACGGCGTCACATTCACAACTTATACTTTAACCACACCAGTCAAGACGAAGACTAAAAGAGTAACTATTAAATATTCCACCATTTCATTAACCAACGAAAGTTTAAAAGGATAAAGCCACGGGTTTGGAAAACGGAGCCCACACGACACCTAGTTTTTAAAACGTTTTCGCAATCTCTTTTCCGAACGGCATTCAGTTTTGAAAGGATAAAACCACGGATTTACAAAATGGTGTCCACACGACACCCCGTTTTTAAAACGATTTCACAAACTCTTTTTCTGTATTTTAAAACGGCCGTCCAGAATGCCTATCTGAAAGCATAATTTAAACAGTCAATCACAGAGTCACAAGTCCACACCAACATCTGCATCATCCACGAAAATAAAAGTCACTTGCGTACAGTCTAACCAACTGAAATAAACAGCTACGTAAAAAGGGAAAAAGTCACCGGCCAAGAATAAGGCTAAAGCCTTCGAGTCGCAGCCTCACCGTCGTCCCAGATTCCACCCCTGACCGAACCTGTCATAGTGTGGGAAGTCAGTAACACAAAGAGTAAGAAGTAAACGTAAAAAGTGCAAGATGCTAAAACAACTAAGAGTATCACAAACCGAAAGACCAGAGCATCCCCACTCTCCCTCATGTAGCCAAACGCAACCCCTTGTAAAAAAATAGAACTGAACACATGCCACAGAAATACGCACCGCTCTGAGCACCTACCCCAGAGCAACATCGCTCTCACCTTGGTGCTTTTAACCCCCCACCTACGGGGGCCCCCACTACGTCACCTTATGGGGTTCACGGGTCAACGTACCACCTCTCCGGAAAAGTACACCAGTGCGGTGGCCAAACCGCTGGTGTGCGTGAAGCAGCTATAATCATAATGATCGAAGTTAATGTGTAATATAGGGCACCGCGATGTCCAGTCGCCACAGATAGTAAAAACAGGAATACTCATGCGAACAGGGGTTAGTCAAGATTAATTAGCACATCTACTTTACTCTTACGTATTACATATGAGACCACAACCAAAATGTAAGAAAAAGGTACCCACCTCAGAACGTGTTGACCGAAACACCGGAAGTCGACCCGCGCCCTCGCACGACACCTGGACCTATAAGTCCCCAAAAGAAAAACATCAGCAACACTAAACTAAACCTCCCGAACAACGAACCAAACAAGAAACGCACATGTGGACACAGAAACCAGGCGGCGGAGCTTGACAACCCCGCGCGGGCAAATTCCCCGCACGGCGCGAGCTGAGGAGTAGCGCCGCGCTGCCGGCGGCAGCCCCGAGCGGCACCAGCCCGCGCGGGCGCCACCCGCGGTGCAGCCTCGCGCGCACCAGCCCGCGCGGGCGCCACCCGCGATGCGGCCCCGCGCGGCATTAGCCCGCGCGGCGCCGCGAGCGGCGCGGCCACACGCGGCACCAGCCCTCGCGGGAGCCGCCTGCGGTGCGGCCCTGCGCGGCACCAGCCCGCGCGGCGCCGCGAGAGGCGCGGCCCCGCGCTGCACCAGCCCGCGCGGGAGCTGCCTGCGGTGCGGCCCCGCGCGGCACCAGCCTGCGCGGGAGCTGCCTGCAGTGCGGCCCCGCGCGGCACCAGCCCGTGCGGGAGCCGACTGCGGTGCGGCCCCGCACGGCACCGGCCCGCACGGCGCCGCGAGCGGCGCGGCTCCCCGTGCCCTCCCCCCTCACGGCGCGCAATGCGGCGGCGCGCCCGTACACCGCGGCGGCGGTGCTCTAGGGCATCGCGGCGGTGGTGCATCCGTACACTGCGGCGGCGGCGCTCTAGGGCATCGCGACGGCGATGCAACGAACAGCACAAGCGATCCCAACCAAAACGACGAACGGACAAGAAATAAACGCCGCTTACCTTGATCTAACGGAGAAGATGATCCGTTCTCTTTCCTCGCGAAGGTGAGGATACGGATCCGCTCCCCGTTGATGGTAACGTCTCGTTCCCGGCTTCCAGCGCGTCGATCGAAGGAGATCGGAGATCCGCTTCCTTTTTCTCTCTTTTCTATCCGATGAGGGTTTTCTTTTCTTGAAGGGTAATTAATTCAATAATAAAATTAATTTCCTTCTCATATACGTACAAACAAACCACTAATCCGAATATAAAAGGGGATAAAACCCAATCTCCTCAAAAAGCATGCCGAGCACTTAGCACGGATTCCGATGCACACCACGAATACCGAGACCTTCAAAACTCTACTCCGGGAGATCCGTAAGTCAGATTTCAGATCCGATCACTTTGGCGTTCAACGTTTTGCGAGCTCTATCACAGAAAAATATCTGCAACCACCGACGTTCTACCCAAGAAAACTTGATAATTCATTCCCTAACAACTAATTTATTTAAAAGAAAATAAAAAGGAAAAACAAGAAGGGTCATGATACTACACAAAATACACCCGCACAACCATCCATGAAAGATAGGAATCCAACATCAGGAACATCATCAACCCCAACTCTCAATTTTAGAAAACTGCCGACAAGGGCGAATAGTCTGAAAATTTGAAAGGTCAGTGCCTTCACCCCAATCAAACAAGAACAGGCTCCGGCACCATCTCCATTTCTAGAGGAGCCTTTCAAAGTTTTCGGCCCGTTCGCGAGCCTCGGTGTATAGATGTGAAAAAGGGAGAGATGTGTTGAAGCTGTCCCTGCTGTGGCTGTACAAACGAAGGCTACAATCTAACAGTGACTCCTAGGGATACAATCTCTAGCCCTAATCGTCTCAACAGCTCCAGAAGCAGCGTCTGTCGCGCGATCATCAGGCTCAAGCTCTGCATGCCATCCTATCCAAGGCATCCGCACACATCCAACGCCGCTGTCGGGCGTTACTGTAAGTCAACCTCTGCTGATAGGCAAAATTATCCACTGTCTCCTCTACAGTAATGAAGGTGCTCCCCAAGGCGAGACTCTGGGTCTAACAACCCTCTATCCATCAGTTCTAGCAACTGTGCCATCAGCTCTCTTTGCTTTACTGGTGCCATCCAATAAGGTGCCTTCGAGATCGGCGCTGTTCCCAACACCATGTCAATCGCAACTCATCTCCCTATCCGGCGGCATCGTCATCAGCTCTGGTGGACTCACACCTAGGAACTAGCAGGCAAATAGGGGCACCCTTGAGTTCTGGTGCCGCGGTAGGCATCTCTATCACTGTCACTGAAAGGGCAATACATCCTCGGCTCACCATCTGATTGTCTCTCGCCGATGAAATTGTCACTGCATACAGTATACCCAGGCTGCCTCTGTAGGTATACTCCCCTTGTGGAAGGTTATTCAAATCCTCCTCAAGCTTCTGCCTTACACTATTCGGAAAGTAAGCCGCGAACAGCATTCGGCGAAACTCTAACCAAAGCATCTGAAAGGTAATCTGAAACTCAGCAGGCTCCACTCTCCGCCACCACGCATCTGCGTCTCCGTCCAAACAATGCACCGCCATGTGAACCCTCATGCTCTCAGGGATAAAGAAGTCCCTAAAGAGCTTCTCTAGTGTGGCAATCCAAGCCTCCACCTCCCAAGGCTTTTTATCATGACCGGTAAATCTGGGTGGGTCCAAACTACGGAAATGAAGCAACCGCATAACAACCTGCTCCTCCTCAACCGGGGTCCAAGGTCGACAATTTTCTAGAGCTCCGCTGCTCGAAAAAGGTACTACCGATGAAGGGGGTACCACGGGTGGTGCAGGGGGGCTCCCTGAACAAACTAAGGTGGCTCACCTCTCTGAGTTAACAACTGATCAATATGTCACCCTTGCTGATGATAGCTCTCTGCCAACCGAGCCACCACGGCCCGCAACTCCTGAATCTCACTCTGTCCGGCCTGCTCTGGCCCCTCCTATTCAAGCTCATCGGAAGGTGAAAAGTGCGAACGCATCGGCACACTGTGTCGGGGAAGCATCGTGCTCGCCTGCGATAGGACCCAAACATCAGAACACCACAAACACTCGATCCAATCTAGCGAAAGTCTAGAACATGCCATCCATTTTTTAGCATTATGTTGTCTGCAACCAACATAATCGCTTAAGAGAATAAACATGCCAATCACTCATCCCGTCCCTTGGAAGAGGTATTAAACTCAATCAGGACTCTCACTACTAATCACGACTCTCACATAGTCATCCTAGGGTCCAACCACAAGCCTAGGGTTTCTAAGTTCACAACGACCTACATCCTAGGCTCTGATATATATCACTCTATTCTGTCACGCCCCGGGGTCGAAATTGCGACCTGGATTCGCCAACAGATCCGCCGCCCATACGGAAAATCCCGCATAAACGAAGCATCCAACCTGCAAAAGATAATACTACAGCTATATAGATATCAAAGCAAGAAAATAACAGTTGTAAATAAAATCCAAACCACTGTACAACTGGAATAAAGTATAAGATCCATCTCCAAATATAAATAATATAAAATCTAATCCACAGGAAAAGTACAAATGAAAATCCTCCTATACATCATTTATGAATCCAAAAAGGCAGGTAAATTAAAACAATAATACATCAGTATATACTAAAATCCTACAATCCGGGATGGTATATGTGACTCCCCCAGAATTTGGATTAGTCCTATATATAAATGATATAATAGGACTAAATCTCTAAACCCGGCTATAGTATTTTGGGTGGTAGCAAGGCCCAAGAGGTTAAGAGAGTTAAGCGTGCTAGAGCTAGAGTAGTTCTAGGATGGGTGACCCTCTGGGAAGTGGGGCGTCATAGTTGGTATCAGAGCCATTCACCAGCCGGAAATGTGAGATGAATCTCGGCTGAGCCAAGATTATATAGCGGGTAGAGCGAGGCTCCCCGGCTAATGACCGTTGTGGGTGGAGTGCAGCTCCCCACAAGGTCGGCTAAGGCTAGCGAGACGAGTCTCACATTGCCTGGTGCTTGTGAGTGTGCTTTAGCCTGCCGTGGACGTCAGGGCTTAAAGGGGGGAAGAATGTGACACCCCCAGAATTTGGATTAGTCCTATATATAAATGATATAATAGGACTAAATCTCTTAACCCGGCTATAGCATTTTGGATGGTAGCAAGACCCAGGAGGTTAAGATAGTTAAGCGTGCTAGAGCTAGAGTAGTTCTAGGATGGGTGACCTCCTGGGAAGTTGGGGTGTCATAGTATATCAATCTCACCAAATGAACTATACTGGTAGGGATCTATCTCGTGACTCCCGGTCCTCGGTCCGTCACGCCCGCTAGAGCAGGAACGGAGGGAAAAGTCTCGGCCAACCTGTCACCAACAAAGAGTGTGAGAACTACATCCTACAGTAGTTCTTAGTGGGTACCGTCTCCAAGACCAACGGTCTGCCCACTAAGTCTACTAGAGGCATAAGATAACAGGAAAACTGTAATAATGAAAAGATAAGCTGGAAAGAAATCTATAGCTATCATGAAACTATCTACAATGCTCAATGGGTGATACTGATGAAAATGATGCAACGACTAGAACCCAGTATACTCAATTAACCCAATCACACTGACTGCCACATAGGGTCCAGTCAAACCTGCGCCCACCTACTGCCATTACATCCACGGAGGACTGGATTTACATAGGGCGTCTCACACGGATTACGTCGACAAGTCGCGATAGCAAAGTAACAAGCCCAGCTCTGGAGCGGCACTCGAGGGGAGCGACCCTACCGAGGAAAGTATTCGCGCATCTCTGTCGAGCTCGATATGGCTCATGCAGGCTATAGTCCAAATCAACGATCAATCAGAACAATGTCCAACTCACAATACTAACCCACGGCTCCCAAAACAGGACATCAAACTCAACGTGCTAAAACTCACTGGCTGTGGATACTCCACAGCCGACGGCAACCAAGGGTCTGAAAACCCCGAAAGACTAGACCCTACAACCCAAATCAAACAAGAACAGACTCTAGGCATAGCCTCTCGTTGTTCTCGACCCAAAGAAGAAAACAGCCCTTAGAATCAAGATCACTCAAACCCTCTTGGGTGAGGAAGTTTACAGGAAAAGGTGATATTTGTTACTAAAAACCATTTTTACTCGAATCCCCTCGCGGTGAGGACTAAAAGAAGTTCCTTTTTTTATAAAACCATCTTGATTTAAGAAAATCCATTTTAATGAATCTTAGCTCTTATAGGAAAATCAGTTAGAAAATAAGTTTTATTCCCAAACCCCGAAGGACTAATGCCTTCGGCGAATCAAATAAGAGTAGACTCTGGCGACCCTTCGACATTTGGAAAGATAACATTGGTTTACTAAAATCATGTGTGTCCAAAAAGATTCTGGGTTCAAGGTGTTACGCCCCGAGGTCGAAACTGCGACCCGGGCTAGCCAACAGATTCGCCGCCTGCACGGAAATCTCCGCACAGACGAAGCGTCAAACCTGCAATGGAGATCTATAGCTAAACATGTATCAGAGCTGTAAAGTAAATAAATAAATAGCTACAGAATCTCTACACTGAACATCTAAGGAAACACATCCAAAATACAAAGTCATCTCCCAGACTAATACGTAATACAATGAAACTCTCAGACTGTCCAGTACAATAATAAAATCTCACATATAGGGTACATCTACCTCTGACTCTCAAATAAGCTGGTAAGGAACTATTCAGCCACGCCCTTACCTCGCACTGCTGCCTCCGCTCAAACAGAAGCCGAAACAGCTACCTCAGAGAAACCTGTCACCACAGCGGGTGTGAGAACTACACCGTCACGTAGTTCTCAGTGGGCACCGTCTCCAACTCTACGGTCTGCCCACTAAGTCTACTAGAGGCGATAAGATAGGTAAACAGGTAATATGAAAAGCTGAAATGAAAGCTACAACTACTATGCCTCAAGTATCATGTTCAAAAGAAAGACACTCAACTAAGAACACGCTATGCATCCACTCACTCACGAGGTGCTCTCATCAACTCAATCTGTATCATGCTCAAAGGAAAGACACTCAACTATGAACCTGATATGCAACCACTCACTCAAGAGGTGCTCACATCAATCCAATCTCATTGACTGCCAAATCTGGTCCAATCAAGCTGTGCCTCCCTAGTGTATCAACATAGGGATCTACCGGTACTCCAACCCGGTCCATAACTCAATCTGGTCGCCCGGTACACCAACCTGGTCCATCACAATATCACGCATAGCAACCTCATCAGGTGCATCATCATCATCATCATCGCATCCGGAGCGGCTCTCGAGGGGCGCGACCCCACCGAGAAAAAAGCGTGTCTCATCTGGCTCAATAAGCGGCATCTGCAGGCTATAATCCAAATCCATGATTAAGCGGATCGACAATGTCCTACTCACAACACTAACCTACTGGCTGGAGATACTTTACAGCCAGGATCACCATCAACCCAAACGGCTCCCAAAACAGGACTCCAACTCAATCCACTAAAAGAAACTGGCTGAAAATACTCAACAACCGGGATCACCGTCAACCCAAACGACTCCCAACATAGGAATCCTACACGATCCAATAAAACCCACTGGCTGGAGATACTCCACAGCCACACCAACGAAGGGCCCAAGAACCCCGAAAGACTAATACCTACAACCCCAATCAAACAAGAATAGGCTATAGGCGTAGCCTTCTATTATTCTCGACCCGAGGAAAAAAATAGCCCTTAGAACCCAGATCACTCACCCTCACGGGTGAGATAGTTTGTAAGAAAAGGTGATCTTTATTGCTGATAATCATTTCCACTCAAACCCTCTCGGGGTGAGGATAAAAATAGCTCACTTTTTAGAAAACCGTCTTAATTTGAGAAAATCACTCTTATATATTTTAGTTCTTATGAAAATCAGTTAAAAACAGGTTTATTTTCCGAACCCCGAAGGGCTAGTGCCTTTGTCCTATCAAACAAGAACAGACTCCGGCGATCCCTCGAATTTCGAAAGGAAAAACACTTTTTACTAAAATTATGAGTGTCCAAAAATATTCTGGGTTTAAGGTCCTGATATCACATGCATACCATGGCCACAACCTAGGTGGCAGCAACGACACAAGGAATACCCGACGATACGGGACACCGTTTACGCAAATGGTTCCCAACACTGGCACAGTACAAGCCACACTACCAGACTCAACTCGGCCCCCAGGCACGAGTGTAACATGCATCCCACACTATCCCGACTACTCGACCGACGACCCGGGCGAGGAAAAGCTCTATATCCAGGAAAAGGAATGCAAAGGGGTGGGAACTAGAACATACAAGAACCTTACCCATGTGACAATATTTTAACAGTCTGGCTAAATACATGCAATCACATAAGTCTATCACAAAATGTCGATGATAATAACCATTCTAGTAAGCGAAGAGCTACACTACTAGAATTATGAGGAAGTCCGCAGACTTGGAGAAAAATCCAACCCACCCGGATGCGCCCATCGGTCCAGAGTCCAAAAGAGATGAAATTTAACGTGTGTGATCCTCAGGTTCTCACGATTCTGACGCACCAAAAATCATCAGAAAACTCCTCCCGTTTGCTGAGATATAAGCCGAACACCGTGGTAAGGCCAAATCACTCAAAATAGTAATTCTCTTGCACATCTGTCCATAAAACAGGAAATTACCTCTTGCGAGATGTGTCACGCCCCGGGGTCGAAATTGCGCCCCGGGCTCGCCAACAGATCCGCCGCCCCTACGGGAAGCCCCGTAAAGACGTAGCGACTAACCTGCAAATAAACATCTATACTAGCAGATATCAGAGCTGAAATAGTAAAGACTAACAATAAACATAAAGTAAAACTGCCTCTCAGAAATAAGTACAAAGCATCCTCACCTGAAATACAAGAGTCTCTCAAATAACAAGAAATAAAAGGTACAACTCGATACCTCACTACAAAAACTCTCAAACAAGCCACACTCCAAAATACACATAGGGGCACCTCTAACACACACTGAAGCTGAAGGGAAAAGGGATCTATCTCGCGACTCCCTTACCTCGGTCTGAAGGAGCTGGATCAGCAACAGGAACAGCAGGAACTGGAGCAGAAGTCCCTGGGGAAAAGACACGACGACGGGTGTGAGAACTACATCCCACAGTAGTCCTCAGTGGGTGCCGCCAACAAGCCCGACGGTCTGCCCACTAAGTCTACTAGAGGCATAAAGTAACCAATATAATGCTAAAAAGGAAAGCTGGAAAGATAAAGCCTACAGCTACTATGCCTCTAACTACATGCTCAACAAGTGGAACAGAAAGACCAATATGCCACAACTGACTCTCACAGAAGTCACCCAATCTAAACCGACTGCCACATCCGGTCCAGTCAACCTGCGCCTACCTACTGCTGTAGGTAAGTCCGTAGCTGCCAAAACTGGCTCAGTCAGAGGGACACAAGCATCGACAAGTCGCGATAGAGAGCTCAATCTCACGCCGGTACTCCAACCCGGTCTCTAGCTCAATCTGAACGCCGGTACAACAACCCGGTCTAGCCTACTCCGGAGTGGCACTCGAGGGGAGCGACCCACACGAGTAAAATATCCGCGCATCTCTGTCGAGCACAAATGTGGCTCATGCAGGCTATGATCCAAATCCTCGATCAACAAGATCGGCTAACCAACAATCACTGTCTCTTTCCCTGGCTAGAATCCACACACTGAGACTCACTGTCACTCTGACAGCTCCCAAGAAACCCAGATCTACCACCACCATCACTCACCCAAGGAAAGCTAATCTACAGACTGCTATCAACTCCCCTCGGTCCCAAGACCGGAGTGCAAATGCAACCCACAACCACCCGACCTCCTAGCCCACAACCCGGGCGAGAACAGCTAAGTCCAGAAATAATAAAAATAACGAGTGATGTGAGAATGTCTAAAGCAGTAAAGAAACCCAGCCCAAGTTGAAGTTTTCTACAGTCTGGCTAAACATGATACATATGACAGGGGTGCTAGGTCCAGTTCCAAGATTTAATTAATTTGCATGCAGTAGGAATCGCATGGAGATCACAAAATTCGACATCTAGCATACAAGAGTGAAACATACAGTTTACACATGCTTTTAACATAATTTGCTAACATGCATGCTCCTACAAACATAGAATTAGAGTGCAGTCCATAGATTTTGAAAGCAAGGTCACCCACCTGAACGCGCTAACTGTCCGGGGTTATACAGCTAAGAGGGTCCAAAAATAGCCCAAACAAAGTGTCCACCAAGCTAGCAACACAATAGAAGTGCTCTCAATGTCCTGGGTACAACATAATCCAAAATTACACTTAGTTTCCATACAATTTTTCCAAGTCCCAAAATCTGCATGAACAGTCCCAAGAAATCCGAAAATTTCACCTGAAAATCAATTCCCAAAAATTCCGAAAAAAATATGATGGCGATCCTCGCGAAGAGTAGATGTCGATGGAGTCCTGAAACGTCGAAAACCGAGTTCGCTAAGTCAAGATATAAATTCGGCAAGGTGGTGTAATCAAACAATTCATGCGTCAAAAACTGTAGCACTGAACACAGAAGAACAGGGATTTTCACCTATGATAAAAACTTAGAAAAATCCAAGAAAAATATGAACGCATTCCTTGTGATCTGTAGATGAAAAAGTTGTAAAAGCTCGTTTCCGTCTGACGCTCGTGTGCGAAGATATCGCCAAAACACTCCAAGGCTGTCCTATAATCCACACAGAAAAAGGGTCAAGAAAGAACCTCGGGATCCGTGCCAACGACTCAAAACCGAAATGCGCGACCAATATGAAAGATGAAGCCCTACCTGTTGGGAGTGTGTCGGCGCAAGAATCGCTGAAAAAGGAGGTCGGGGTAGCCCAGGGAAAATTTTTCACCGATCTGCGACGAAGAAGAACACCGAAGAAGAAACGCCGCGCCGCGCCGTAAAATCAGGAACCTCGGGATGCGTGCCCAAGAAAAAATCTGAAACTCCTCCAATAGATGCATAAGAAGATAAGCAAAAATTTTCCTTAAGGGTGCAAAGGCTAAAGAGTTCGGGAAAAGCCCGAAAAGAGAGGTGGAAGGGCCTATTTATAGGCCTTCCCACGAAAAGTTCACAAAAAGGGGGTTAGTGGGCTTTCGGGCCCAACTTTTGGGCGCCCGAAAGAATTCGGGCGGCTACAGTGTTGGGCACGGCCCAACACTGTGCGCGCCCGAATCCACGGGAAGCCGCCACGTGTCCTCGAGCTCCCCTCTGCACCCGGCGCACGCGCGCCCGCGTATCGCAGCGCGCCACATGCCCCGACCGAAGGGCGTGTGTAGTAACCGTGAGTTTATTTGCCTTTCTGGACCTTCTTTTGATTTAATTTTTAAACCGCTTACCGACTAAGGGGTCCGGGGGTGACCTATGTTTTTCGTGTTTTCTGGGCAGACCGTCGGGGCTCGCGGGTATTTTTGGAAAATAAAGCTCGCGAAACGGAGACCGACGGCACGATCGGTTTTGGATTCCGACTCCGGAATCTCCCGAAATAAATTCCGGAAGTTTTAGTACGGTTCAGGCGACTAACACGGTTACCGAGGCAGACCGGACCCAGGTTCGCACCCAGGTCGACTCCCGTTTCTATTTTGGGTTAGTCCGATTGCGCCGAACCAACTAATTAATTGGTTGGGGATTTAGGTTTTGGGAACCCCCTCCGTACTCTTCCTCGCACGATACCTCGAGCGCGGACGAGGAACTTTTCCCCAAAACCCTCTTCTTCCCGTAGATCGGCGTGGAGCACCCCGGTGGAGCGATCAAGGAGGGGGAGGAACACCGCACATCTTTTTCCCTGGAACCGGGCACACAAGA
This sequence comes from Tillandsia fasciculata, assembly GCA_029168755.2. Taxonomy (NCBI): domain Eukaryota; kingdom Viridiplantae; phylum Streptophyta; class Magnoliopsida; order Poales; family Bromeliaceae; genus Tillandsia; species Tillandsia fasciculata. The sequence goes on along the minus strand of CM054939.1, from coordinate 14,543,001 downwards.
CGGGACGATCCTTCCCTCGATCAACCCTAGCTGACGAATCCGAGGTGAGCTTAATTTAGGGTTTCGTTAAATTCTTGTTTCTTTTAAGCAACGGGAGGGGGAAGGTCGGCGCCGTCGCCGGAGTCCGGCGCGCACGGAGCCGCGCATGCGGGCAGCACCGCATGCGGGCGGCTCAACCCCGCAGGCCGTGCGGGGCCTGGCGCGCATGCGCCGCATGCGGGCGGCACCGCATGCGGGCGGCGCGCTGCCCAGGCCGCGCGGGGGCCAGGCGCGCGCACCCCGCATGCGGGCGGCGCGCTGCCCAGGCCGCGCGGGGCCAGGCGGTGCGCCCCCGCATGCGGGCGGCGCGCCGCCCAGCCCGCGCGGGGCCGGGCGCGCATGCGCACATGTAGCGCGGGGGGGGGGGGGGGGGGGGGGAGGCCGGGTGCCCGCGGGAGATCGCGGACTGTCCGCGTCGTTGGCATCGCCCCGGGACGCCGCCATCTTCACCGGGTCGGCGGGGCGTGCCCCACGACCGGCCGAGAGAGTCCGGCGTTCCGCAGTCCTTGGTCTTTTGGGGATATGAGTTGCTGACCCTGTCCGGCAGGTTCATGTAGGTCCGGGCGGACACACCGAGACGTGGAGGAACCTAGCATCGAGCAGCAGCGCGACAGCATAAAAGGTGGGTTATTCTTCGAGACTGAGTATACAGGTTGGGGAAACGGTAATAATGTTAACTTGTGATTTATTAATACTAATGCTAACGGTCTCGATGATTTACGATATTACCTGTGTCGGATTATGTGGCTCGAGGTTGCGACACGCGCACCCGCGGTCTGGCCACCGCTAAGGGTGCCCTTTTCCGGAAAAGCGGTCTCTGACCCGTGTTTACCCACGAGGTGACGTAGTGGGGGCCCCCGTAGGTGAGGGGTTTGAGGCACCAAGGTGTGAGAGGTGCGACCCGTCGGGAACGGTGCCCGACGAGGTCAGGTGTTACAGGTGCTACAGGTTACAGGGGGTACAGGTGTTCGCGGGTTACTTTTATGAGCAGAGTGGTTGCTCCGGCTAGTCTTACTTTTGAGGCTTGGTATTACTTTACTGCTTTTATTATTTTTATCATGATAGTGTCGCTGACTACCCACTCTGTGACAGGTTCTTCCAGGGGTGAGAGGTAGGCGACGGTGAGGCCGAGATAGGAGCAGTCGGGCTGTGGGAGCCCCAGTCTGCCGTTTCTTTACTTTTCCTGCACTTCATTTCATACTGTAGGCTACTATGTGGTTCTCGATACCCTCGTGGGGTCGCTGTGATTGTGGATGTTGTGACCTTGGATGTGAGACATGGTGTTTCGTTCTTTTACTATTTTCAGTAGGCCAATTTCAAAGAAACCAAAGGACTATTAAATGAAAAAAAAAATGATTGTGAAAACCGTTTTTAAAACCCAGGTGTCGTGTGGGCACCCTTTTCAAAACCCTGTGGATTTATGAATTGCGAAAATGGCTTTCAAAACCTAAGTGCTGTGTGGGCACGATTTTCAAACTCTGTGGTTTTATGTGCAATTTCAAACTGGCTTTCAAATTTGACGCCGGGTGGGCGCTGTTTTGAACGATTATGGTTTTATGCTTGAAAAGTCGGTCGGCCTCGGAAATTACACTTCTTCTGCATGTGTACCTTTGTCTGGCTCTGTTGTGATTAAAGAAATGTTTGTATACACTGTTGTATTATCTGCGACGCCGTGCATATACAGAGGAGACTCTGCCCGTTTGTCGAGTAAATCTGTATATGCGGCGGGTCTGGGCACGCACCGGGGATGTTTGAATAAAAAAAAATTTAGAAGTGGGTTTCTTTCACGTCAAACCAAGAGTTTTCCGCTGAACAAAACCCCCGGGGCGTGACAGATTAAGATGGTATCAGAGCGGTTGCTTTAATCACAACGGTGACGGTCCAACATCCACGGAAGTACCACACTTAGCTACTAACGAATGAAATGTGCAGGGCTTATGGGTGTAGGACGTGAGAGATCGGGGAGGGGATATGTAGATAATGTTTTCTTTTCCCTCTCGATAATTATGGTGGTTCTTTCTAGCGGAGTCTAGAGCTAAGCTTTTGATGGTATGTTGTGCAGACAATGGTCCGAACCAGAGCGTCGGCCGAGGATGTAGGGGCAGATGCGACGACATCGGTGGCCGCAGAGAACCAGCTCCTGCGGCAACAATTGAGGGAGATGGCGGGGCAGCTAGCGACCCTCACGAAACATGTGCGTCAACTGACGCAGCAGCAACCGGTCGCTCCTGCCCCTCCACAGGGGCCAACTGCACCGGCCGCAGCACCGCAAGCGACAGGGGCTGGGGTAGGGGCAGCCCCTCCGCCGGCAGCAACGGCCGGGATAGCATCCACCCAGCCCACGGCGCCGACGGCAGCACCTGCACCAGTGCCCGCGGGGCCGGCGCCGGGGGCCCTCGGCGGGAGTACCCCCGTGGCCGCCGCCGCCGCGGGGGAGGGGTCAGCTACACTGACGGAGCGAGAGCGAGTGCGGGCCAACCTGGCGGATTTCAAGAAGTTTGAACCACCCACGTTCGAGGGAGAGACGACTGATCCCTGGGTCGTCGAAAAGTGGGTGGGATCGATGGAAAAGTTGTTCGAGGACTTACTCATAGAGGACCCCGAGCGCGTCCCCCTGGCGGTCCACTTTCTGGAGGGAAACGCCCGCTTATGGTGGAAGACGGTGCGCCCTGATCCCACCAAGGGCACCGTGCTTCTATCGTGGACGACGTTCAAATAGGAGCTGTTTGGGGCCTTCTTCACCAACAGTGTTAAGAAGAAACTGGAGGACGACTTGAACCACATTCAGCAAGGGAGCAAGACGGTTATGGAATATCAACGCGAATTCGTGCGCCTGGCGAATTGCGTCCCTTTCGTCATAAGAGACGAGTCCCACAAGGCTCAACTGTTCGTGGATGGGTTGCGAAGTGATATCTTCCAAGTGGTTCAGGCAGCTGACTTACATACGTTCCAGAAAGTGGTCGACCGGGCCACTGTGGTAGAGCGCGGGTTCGCCGTTACCCGCGCTAGGAGGGAGGCCCCGGCACAGCATGAGGATAGGAAGTGGCAACAGCAGAGTTACGGGGGGGGGTCATCTGCTGGGAACCGACCCCCCAAGCGGTGGAGGCCACAGTCGGGATCACGGAGCGCACCTACAGGAGGGCCGAGATCAGGAGACAGGCCTTGTGTGATCTGCGGGGGATCGCACGGGGTGTTGGATTGCCCCCAGAGAGTCGACCATTGCTTCCGCTGCGGCAAGCAGGGGCACTTCCGCCGCAACTGCCCCCTTGCCCTGGGACCAGCCTCCTCTGCCGCTTCCACGCCTTCACCACAACTGTCGGGACGGGGGAAAGCTCCTATGGAGTCGACCTCTAGGCCCTCGGCTTCGCGGCGCGAGGAGGAAAGGCAGCCTCAACCGGGCGGGCGAGTTTACTCAATGACCCGCCGGGAATCGGACCCGCCGGAGGACGTACTCGCAGGTATTACTTCTGTTTCAAATTTCCGTGCTAGAACTCTCTTTGACACTGGAGCAACACACTCGTTCATTTCTCGTGACTACGTGTTTATGCATGATCTTGGGGAGACGCCCCTCCAAAGCCGATTGACGGTCCAGACGGCGGGCGGGACACTGGAGGCGACCGGTTTCGTGGCCGCCTGCCCGATTAAACTTGGGCGACTGGCTTGCCCTTGGGATTTGGTGGTGATTCCTCTGAAGGAGTACGACGTCGTGTTGGGCATGGATTGGCTCTCAAGGTACCAAGCGCTTATCGACTGCGAGAAGAGGATGGTACAGCTATAAGAACCAAGCTTCCCTAAGAATGCGTATCTAGCATGCAAGAGCACCTCCTTTCCGGCAGTCATCTCAGCAGCACGAGCCAGGAGACTGGTAGAGGGCGGGTGTGTGGCCTACTTGGCATCGGTGGATCTGGTTACCCGACCCTCGACGACACCTTCAGACATCCCAGTGGTGAGGGACTTCCCCGACGTCTTCCCAGCGGAACTGCCCGGGATACCCCCAGAACGAGAAGTGGAGTTCCCTATTGAACTTTTACCGGGTACTCTACCTATTACGAAGGCGCCCTACCGAATGGCGTTCACGGAGTTGAAGGAGCTTAAAGCGCAACTGGAGGACCTCTTGGACAAAGGGTTTATCAGGCCGAGTGTGTCGCCCTGGGGTGCACCGGTACTCTTTGTACGGAAGAAGGACGGAAGCCTACGTCTCTGCATCGACTACAGGGGAATAAACAAAGTTACGGTGAAGAATAAGTACCCCCTGCCCAGAATCGACGACCTCTTCGACCAGTTGCGGGGGGCGATGGTATTCTCGAAGATTGATCTGCAATCGGGCTACCATCAGCTCCGAGTTCGGAACGAGGACATTCCAAAGACCGCCTTCCGGACCCATTATGGCCATTACGAGTTTACGGTCATGCCGTTCGGGCTTACGAACGCGCCCGCGGTCTTTATGGATATGATGAACCGAATTTTCAGACCATTCCTGGACCGGTTCGTAGTGGTGTTCATCGACGACATACTGATCTATTCACCCACCGACGAGGAGCACGAGGACCATTTACGAACGATTCTCCAAACCCTCAGGGAGCAGAAGCTGTTCGCTAAGCTCAAAAAGTGTGAATTCTGGCTACGCGAAGTAGGATTCCTGGGGCACGTGATCTCGGCGAAGGGAATCGCCGTGGACCCCAAGAAGGTGGAATCGGTGATCGACTGGCAGCCACCGACGACGGTGACGGAGATCCGCAGTTTCTTGGGATTGGCGGGGTACTATAGACGTTTCGTCGAGGGCTTCTCGAAAATTGCGGCCCCTCTAAACCGGTTGACCAGGAAAGGAGAAAAGTTTGTGTGGACGGCTCAATGCCAGGAAAGCTTCGAGGAATTAAAGAAAAGGCTAACCAGGGCGCCGATTCTTGTGCTGCCAACCCCCGGAGAAGACTACGAAGTGTACTGCAACGCCTCAAGAATCGGTCTTGGGGGTGTTCTGATGCAACAGGGGAAGGTAATAGCCTATGCCTCTAGACAACTAAAGGATTAGGAAAAGAACTATCCGATACACGATCTGGAGCTGGCTGCGGTGGTCTTCGTTCTAAAGTTATGGAGACACTACCTCTTTGGTGTCCACTGTAACATCTTCTCAGATCATCAGAGTCTTAAGTACCTGTTCACCCAAAAGAAACTAAATCTGCGACAGAGGCGGTGGCTGGAGTTACTGAAGGATTACGACTTAACGATCCAATACCACCCCGGAAAGGCAAACGTAGTGGCGGACGCGTTGAGCAGAAAAGGGCGTTTAGAAGGAGGATCAGCAGGCGCAATAACTGAGCAGAGCAACTTGATCGCGGACTTCGCACGATTAAGGTTGGAAGTGGTGCCGGCAGGCACGGTGGCACAACTTCTAACTTTGGTGGTCAAGCCGATATTATTCGAGAAGATCCGGGAAGGACAGCAAACCGACCCCCACTTGCAGCATGTACGAGACACGATCTCCCCGGGCCAAGTGAACGATTTTTCAGTGGAAGGGGACGGCACCATACGGTTCCGCGGGCGAATCTGCGTGCCGGATTTGTCGGGATTGAAGGAGGAAATTCTGGCAGAGGCACATTGCGCCCCTTATGCGGCGCATCCGGGGGGCACAAAGATGTACAGGGACCTCAAGCAGACCTTCTGGTGGCCCAAGCTGAAGAGGGATGTGACACGATATGTAGCTCACTGCCTGGTGTGCCAACAAATAAAGGCGGAACATCAGCGGCCGGCGGGAAAGTTACAACCCTTACCGGTGCCAGAGTGAAAGTGGGATCATATCACCATGGACTTTGTCACCGGGTTCCCACGTTCACAGCAAGGACACGACACAATATGGGTCGTGGTGGACCGGCTAACCAAGTCAGCACACTTCCTGCCCATCCACACCACCTGGACCCGAGAGCGGTTGGCTCAAGTCTACCTCAGCGAGATTGTGAGATTACATGGGGTACCGGCATCGATCACATCAGATAGAGACACGCGCTTTGTCTCGAAGTTTTGGCAGAGTCTACAACGAGCCTTGGGGACTAAATTACAGTTCAGCACGGCCTTCCACCCCCAGACAGACGGACAGTCGGAGCGAGTGATACAGACGCTAGAGGACCTACTTCGGGCCTGTGTACTCGATTGGGGGGTCGGTTGGGAGCGTTACCTGCCACTTGTAGAATTCGCTTACAACAACAGTCACCAGGCCAGCATCCAGATGGCACCCTACGAAGCCTTATACGGGAGACGCTGCCGATCCCCGATCTGTTGGGATGACTTGGGAGAACGGAAGTTCTTGGGACCCGACTTGGTGGAAGAGACAGAAGAGAAGGTGCGCCTCATCAGACAGCGCTTACTGACCGTCCAGAGTCGACAAAAGAGCTACGCGGATCGGAGACGCCGCGACCTAGAGTTCCAGGTGGGAGATCACGTGTTTTTGCGGGTCTCGCCGTCCAAGGGAATCAAACAGTTCGGGTTAAAGGGCAAGCTGAGCCCGCGGTTTGTGGGGCCGTTCGAGATCCTGGAGCGCATTGGCCCAGTGGCTTACCGCCTCGCCCTACCACCGAACCTCAACCAGGTCCACGACGTGTTCCACGTTTCGATGCTCAAGAAATACCTCCCCGACCCATCGCATGTTCTGGACGTCTCGACACTCGAACTGAAAGAGGACCTAAGCTTCGAGGAAACCCCGGTGCGAATCCTGGCAAGAGAGAGCAAGACACTGCGAAACCGAGCCATTCCCTACGTGAAGGTGCTTTGGAGCAACCACGAGGAGCGGGAAGCGACGTGGGAGCTGGAGTCAAAGATGCAGGAGGTCTACCCCTATCTTTTCACCGCGGACCAGGATTGAGTTTCGGGGACGAAACTCGTTTTTAGAGGTGAGTGGTGTAGTAACCGTGGGTTTATTTGCCTTTCTGGACCTTCTTTTGATTTTTTTTTTAAACCGCTTACCGACTAAGGGGTCCGGGGGTGACCTATGTTTTTCGTGTTTTCTGGGCAGACCGTCGGGGCTCGCGGGTATTTTTGGAAAATAAAGCTCGCGAAACGGAGACCGGTGGCGTGATCGGTTTTGGATTCCGACTCCGGAATCTCCCGAAATAAATTCCGGAAGTTTTAGTACGGTTCAGGCGACTAACACGGTTACCGAGGCAGACCGGACCCAGGTTCGCACCCAGGTCGACTCCCGTTTCTATTTTGGGTTAGTCCGATTGCGCCGAACCAACTAATTAATTCGTTGGGGATTTAGGTTTTGGGAACCCCCTCCGTACTCTTCCTCGCACGATACCTCGAGCGCGGACGAGGAACTTTTCCCCAAAACCCTCTTCTTCCCGTAGATCGGCTTGGAGCACCCCGGTGGAGCGATCAAGGAGGGGGAGGAACACCGCACATCTTTTTCCTTGGAACCGGGCACACAAGACGGGACGATCCTTCCCTCGATCAACCCTAGCTGACGAATCCGAGGTGAGCTTAATTTAGGGTTTCGTTAAATTCTTGTTTCTTTTAAGCAACGGGAGGGGGAAGGTCGGCGCCGTCGCCGGAGTCCGGCGCGCACGGAGCCGCGCATGCGGGCAGCACCACATGCGGGCGGCTCAACCCCGCAGGCCGTGCGGGGCCTGGCGCGCACGCGCCGCATGCGGGCGGCATCGCATGCGGGCGGCGCGCTGCCCAGGCCGCGCGGGGGCCAGGCGCGCGCGCCCCAGCATGCGGGCGGCACCGCATGCGGGCGGCGCGCTGCCCAGGCCGCGCGGGGCCAGGCTCGCGCGCCCCCGCATGCGGGTGGCACCGCATGCGGGCGGCGCGCCTCCCAGCCCGCGCGGGGCCGGGCGCGCATGCGCCCGCATGCGGGCGGCGCCACATGCGGGCGGCATGCCGCCCAGCCCGCGCGGGGCCGGGCGCGCATGCGCGTATGCGGGCGGCGCCGCATGCGGGCGGCATGCAGCCCAGCCCGCGCGGGGCCGGGCGCGCATGCGTACGGGCAGCGCGGGGAGGGGGGGGGGGGAGGCCGGGTGCCCGCGGGAGATCGCAGACTGTCTGCATCGTTGGCCTCGCCCCGGGACGCCGCCATCTTCACCGGGTCGGCGGGGCGTGCCCCACGACCGGCCGAGAGAGTCCGGCGTTCCGCAGTCCTTGGTCTTTTGGGGATATGAGTTGCTGACCCTGTCCGGCAGGTTCGTGTAGGTCCGGGCGGACACACCGAGACGCGGAGGAACCTAGCATCGAGCAGCAGCGCGACAGCATAAAAGGTGGGTTATTCTTTGAGACTGAGTATACAGGTTGGGGAAACGGTAATAATGTTAACTTGTGATTTATTAATACTAATGCTAACGGTCTCGATGATTTACGATATTACCTGTGTCGGATTATGTGGCTCGAGGTTGCGACACGCGCACCCGCGGTCTGGCCACCGCTAAGGGTGCCCTTTTCCGGAAAAGCGGTCTCTGACCCGTGTTTACCCACGAGGTGACGTAGTGGGGGCCCCCGTAGGTGAGGGGTTTGAGGCACCAAGGTGTGAGCGGTGCGACCCGTCGGGAACGGTGCCCGACGAGGTCAGGTGTTACAGGTGCTACAGGTTACAGGGGGTACAGGTGTTCGCGGGTTACTTTTATGAGCAGAGTGGTTGCTCCGGCTAGTCTTACTTTTGAGGCTTGGTATTACTTTACTGCTTTTATTATTTTTATCATGATAGTGTCGCTGACTACCCACTCTGTGACAGGTTCTTCCAGGGGTGAGAGGTAGGCGACGGTGAGGCCGAGATGGGAGCAGTCGGGCTGTGGGAGCCCCAGTCTGCCGTTTCTTTACTTTTCCTGCACTTTATTTCATACTGTAGGCTACTATGTGGTTCTCGATACCCTCGTGGGGTCGCTGTGATTGTGGATGTTGTGACCTTGGATGTGAGACATGGTGTTTCGTTCTTTTACTATTTTCAGTAGGCCAATTTCAAAGAAACCAAAGGACTATTAAATGAAAAAAAAAAATGATTGTGAAAACCGTTTTTAAAACCCAGGTGTCGTGTGGGCACCCTTTTCAAAACCCTGTGGATTTATGAATTGCGAAAATGGCTTTCAAAACCTAAGTGCTGTGTGGGCACGATTTCAAACTCTGTGGTTTTATGTGCAATTTCAAACTGGCTTTCAAATTTGACGCCGGGTGGGCGCTGTTTTGAACGATTGTGGTTTTATGCTTGAAAAGTCGGTCGGCCTCAGAAATTACACTTCTTCTGCATGTGTACCTTTGTCTGGCTCTGTTGTGATTAAAGAAATGTTTGTATACACTGTTGTATTATCTGCGACGCCGTGCATATACAGAGGAGACTCTGCCCGTTTGTCGAGTAAATCTGTATATGCGGCGGGTCTGGGCACGCACCGGGGATGTTTGAACAAAAAAAAATTTAGAAGTGGGTTTCTTTCACGTCAAACCAAGAGTTTTCCACTGAACAAAACCCCCGGGGCGTGACAGCGTGGGCCGGCAGAGCCCGGCCAATCGCGGGGCGCCACGTGGCGCCCCGACGTCGCGGGCACCTGCCCCCAACCGCTCCAACCTGCCTCGTACGGCACCCCTGGCGCGTGGACCGCGCACGCGTGAGCCGGCGACTCGCAGGCCGCCACGTGGCGCGCCCTGGTCCATGCGCCAGGCCGCGAGTCCCCGTGGACCGCGCACACTACGCCCGCCAATAGCGAGCTGCCACGTGTCCACTGCGCCGGCCCATGCACTGTTAGTTGTATGCCCCAAAAGCCTATCAGGTTGACGCATTTTATTATATGGGACATATTTGTACTTGATCTTTATTATAATTTGGGCATTTTATGCCATTCATGTTTGATGTGTCCATGAATCGTCCTTTGAATTAATGAGATGATAATGTATATTCTTAAGAGTTAAGAATTTGAGATACATATTATTAGTGATTAAGTCATAAATGCTCTCAATCGGAGGATCATCATGGGGACGATGATTGATCCGGCAAGATTGATGTATGTGTCGCTCTCTTTTTGGATGACGAGTCTCAAGTCATTAGTGTGGGGACACTGGAGCGAACGTGCAGGTGGTTGTTATAGAACAAGGGCACTGAGCGTGACCAATTACGAATAGTTACTTGGATGTCTACTCTTTCGTCAGTAACTGATTCGATGTTGCAGTGGTACAACTGATCCTTAGACCTGCGACACCACGGTCATTCAGTATGAGGCTACTGTAGTTTGACTATGCAAAATCTGATCCTAGTCACGGGTCTTAGTAGTATATGTTGGCTGCAGTCGGTTCATATTAGGAATGGGTGTTTGTTTATAGGGGATCTATCGCTCTCGGTAGAGAGATAATTAGTCCTATGCTATTTGTAAGGCAAAGCTCAGAAATCCTCGGCCGGGGTAATATGGTTCATGGAAAGGTGTTTCCAAGAGTAACCATATGAGCTTCTGTCCTATCAAATTTGTCATATAACGGGTGATGGGGTTTGACGAGTATTCCATGACCTCCACTCAGTTGGGACTATGCGATAGAAGGATTGTATTGTACGGTAACTGCACCTTGAGGTTCAGTCCAATATTCACTTCTGACTGGATTGCCACCATATGCTGCTAGGCGTCACTGGTGGATTGTGGGAACCAATAAGAATAATTATAGGCGAATAATTATTATACGATGGAAGAATCAAAAGTGTTTGATCCATCAAAAGGAGTTTCGATGATGATGTCGATGGGGATCGCATCATATCTCACTACCAGACAGAATTGAACCTATTAGGTCACACACATAAGGAATCGCGCATGATCGATATCAAGGAGATGATAAAGAAGTTTATAGAATGGATTAATTATAATCACAATACTAAAGTTTACTAATTTATTAGTAAAAGGACTAATTTGCAATTATTGTAAATTAGAGGTATTTAAGTGCAAAAGTTGCATGGTGTATTTACTAATCGTTAGTAAATATTTGGAGGACTTATGTGTAAATGTTACACACGTAGGATAATGGATAATCCAATCGGATTAGGATTCGATTTAATTAGTTACTAGATTTTATCTTGAGATTTAATTTAAAAGATCTTTCTTTGTAACTAATTATAAGATTTAATTAGTTACTATATTTTAGGAGATCTTTCTTTGTAACTAATTATAAGATCTAATTAGTTACTAGATTTTATCTTGAGATTTAATTTAAAAGATCTTTCTTTGTAACTAATTATAAGATTTAATTAGTTACTATATTTTAGGAGATCTTTCTTTGTAACTAATTATAAGATTTGATTAGTTATTTTGTTATAGCCGGCCAACTTCCTATTATAAGAATAGGTAGTACGTATGTGATACGTAACAATTTTTGAGTAAGAAAAAGTGGAAATTAATTAAGTTGGTCACGGAACGTGAGAAAACCCTAGCCGCCTATCCTCTCCCTCTTCCTAAAGTCCTCCATAATTAATCGTTCTCGATCTTCGGAAGATTGCTAGCACAATTAGAAGATTGATTCATCCTCCTTACATCGACGCAAGAATTAATTCGTGATCGGATCGCGAATCAAGGCGATCGATTTTTCGATCAAGGGCGTGATTCCGTGTGGACACAAGTAGAGGCCGGGTGCGTGCGCGGCTATCAAGGACGAACAATTTTTACCAACGATTGTCGGCTTCGCGGTGATCTCGACCCGCGCAAGGTAAAAAAATTAAATCTTAATTGATGAGATCAATTAGATTACCTTTTTCGATCTAAAACAAAACATGAGGTGATCTTGGTTTAAGAAAAATTTTAATTGCGTTTTTCTTCCGCTGCGCATATCCGTATTTTTCTTACAGTGGTATCAGAGCCACCCTCATCGTTTGTTTTAGATCTAATCTCTTTTTCGATGTTGATTTGGTTTTTTCTGGAACGATCAAAATCAAAACAATGAAGATTGTTTTTGAGTATATTTTTGATTGTTTTGAAACGTTAATTAATTAGCACACTTGCGGGCAAGAGGCCGCAACGTTAATTAATTAGCACAATTGCGGGCAAGGACCGCAATGCTAATTAAATTAGCACACAGGCAAGGGCTACAATGCTAATTAGATTGGCATTGCCTTGCATGATGGATTTTACATGATGTGATCATGCGCGCCTTGTGGTTGCTTTGTGCAAGATCGCAATTTAAAATTAATTTGAAACCCAATTAATTAGAAATCGAATTAGAGAATTTTATTTTATATTATATGCCTGTGATGTGTATGAGGTGATGATCATGGATAGCAACCTTGTGATGATGTGAATGGGTGTAATTTAATAAGGACCCAGTGTTAGATTTTTGAGTGCCTGCGTGCACCAATTAAATTATATAATTTGGAGACCTGCGCGTCTCATTATTATTATGGGTTGTATTGTAATTGTTGCAAAATTAAAGGGTAAAGGGGTAGTTTAGATTCGATGACGATTTGTTCCATTCAAGAGTTGATGCAGTGCAGATCAAGTTTGGACCAAATATTGATCGAGGGAGCCGACAAGAGTTGATCTACTCCAATCTGATCAAGATGCAGAGCAAGTTTTTGTGTGTAATACCCTTTGACCCGATTCCGGCCTGGTGGCTCAGGCCCGAATCAAATTAAAATCCATGATCATCACCGGTAGTTATTTTTTTATATATATGCGATATATGTGTGCATATGATGCGATGGTTTGCATGAGATGTAAATTTATAATGAATTAAAACTGATGAGATAACAAATCTCCCTAAATAAAATATTAAGTTAATGGTGTTATGAACCCATTAGTGGCCTTCCATCGTTGTAGGGTGTGGGCGTCTCTTTAGTGTTGATTGATGCACCCGGACACGGGGGTCAGTTGCATTAGGGAGCCGCAACCATTCTATTGGCATGAGATGCTATGTGGTAAGAAAGGGGTTGAATCCAAGAATCTGTCAGGATGAGGATTCAATGACTTTTTTATTTGCATGATGAACGGTGGGTCTAACTTAACCAAAAGATAAGGCCAAGAATCTGTTAGGATGAGGCCTATATTTTTGGAGGCCAAAGATAAAATTGCGATTTGCTTGAGAAGCATTGAACAAGAGTTGTTCACTCATTTCTTTACTCATTGCCAAGAATCTGTCAGGATGAGGTAGTGTGCAAATAGATGGGACCGCAATTCCCACTAGAAACTTTTAGTAAAGTTTCCGTTTTCTCCACTCGGGGAGTGTGGAGATTCGCTAAAATTAGTGGGAGGCACCATTTAGATTTAAAGCCCCTAATCAAAATGGATTATGATTAAGTACACAACTAATTAGAATCTTAACCATCTGCAGAAAATGTCCGCCTCTAACCCACTTGTCAAAATACTTGATACTAATCGCCTAACTGGACCGAATTTCACCGATTGGCTGAGGAATTTGAGAATTGTTCTCAATTCTGAGAAATTAGCCTACGTGTTGGACACGGAGGCTCCAGCAGTGCCCGCAAATCCAACAGCTCAACAGAAAGATGCTAGAAATAAATGGACTGATGATGACATGAAGGTAAAATGCTACATGCTTGCGTCTATGAGTAATGAGTTGCAACGCCAGCATGAGCACATGGAGAGTTCTGCTGACATCTTGCTTCATCTTAAAGAGTTGTATGATGAGCAAAGTCGAACAGCTCGTTACGAAGTGTCAAGGCGACTGTTCAGGACTAAGATGTCTGATGGTCACTCAGTCAATAATCATTGCTTGGCGATGATTAAGGACATTGAGGAGCTTGAGAAGCTCGGAATGACTATGGACGCAGAACTTCAAATTGATTTGATCTTACAATCATTACCTGATTCATTTTCTCAGTTTATTTTAAATTTTCAAATGAATAAAATTACTTGCACTCTCGCCGAGCTGTTGAATATGTTGGTCACGGCTGAAGGAATGCTAAAAGTCAATAAGGGCTCAGTTTTGGCTGTTGAACGGGCTTCCTCCAAAAGAAAGTCTAAATGGAGAAAGAAGAAGCCTGCAAAGAAGCCAAAGACTGACACTGTCAAGGCAAATCCCAAAAAGAAGGCCGCCAAAGGAACTTGCTTCCACTGTCAAAAGGATGGCCACTGGAAGAGGAATTGCCCGGACTATTTGGCTAGCCTGAAGGACAAGGTGAAGAATAAAACTTTGGAAGGTATGTCCGAGATTCATGTCATTGAAACTACTAGCTTATCGGTTTGTTCTACTCTTACATGGGTCATTGACTCGGGATGCACCTCGCATTTGTGTATTTCAATGCAGGCGCTAAAGAAAAGTAGACGACTTAGGGATGGAGAGCTTACCCTACGCGTTGGAAACGGAGCAAGAGTTGCTGCTGTTGCTGTAGGGACTTATCCTTTATGTCTACCGACAGGAGTAGTTTTAGAACTTAGAGATTGTCTTTATGTTCCTAGTGCGACTAGAAACCTTATTTCTGTTTCACGTTTGGTATTGGACGGTTATAAGTTTATTTTGAATCAAACATTTGTTCAATTTATTTGAGGAATAATTTGATAGGTTGTGGTTCTTTAATAGACAATCTCTATTACTTACATATGGATGTTAGTATGAATACAGTTCACAATGGCATGAATGAGAATACTATTGGTTTTAAAAGACCTAGAGAGGAGGTAAACAAAACATACTTGTGGCATCTGAGGCTTGGTCACATTGGAGAAGATAGGGTTAACAAGCTGGCTAAGGATGGTATCTTAGGATCCTTACTCCCTGAACCATACCCAGCTTGTGAATCATGTCTTCAAGGAAAAATGACTAAGTCTCCCTTTGTTGGACAAGGACAGAGAGCTACCGAAGTACTCGCCCTGATACATACTGATGTATGTGGCCCATTCGATGTGTCTGCTTGGGGCGGCTATCTCTACTTTATTACCTTTACTGATGATTATTCACGGTATGGGTACGTGTATTTAATTAAACACAAGTCTGAAGTCTTTGAAAAGTTTAAAGAGTTTAGACAAGAAGTAGAAAAGCAAATGGAAAAACCGATTAAGGCTCTTCGATCCGATCGAGGAGGGGAATACCTTAGCACGGATTTCTTAACCTACCTCAAGAATAATGGTATTGTCTCTCAATGGACTCCTCCTGGAACACCAGAACTGAATGGGGTGTCTGAACGGAGGAATCGAACTTTATTAGATATGGTTCGATCTATGATGAGTTTTACAGATTTACCTACGTCACTTTGGGGTTATGCACTTCTTACGGCTATTTATATTTTGAACAGAGTACCTTCCAAATCTGTTCCCACCACACCATATGAGATGTGGCACGGTAGGAAGCCAAGTTTTACTCACATTAAGACTTGGGGGTGTCCGGCTTATATTAAGAAATTAAAGACGGACAAATTGGAAAGCAGATCAGTCAAGGGAAGATTCATTGGTTATCCCAAGGAATCACTTGGATACAATTTTTATCTCCCAGAAAGTCACAATGTGATTGTGAGCCGACATGCCTTCTTTCTTGAAAATGAATTTATTTTAGCAGGAGGCAGTGGGAGAAAAATAGAACTAGAGGAGAAAGTCTCTTTAGAATCGAGCATTCCAAGAGCCCTTCCTGATAACTCTGTGATACCAGAGATTACGTTGCCACCTCGCAAGTCTAGTAGAATCTCTCATCCTCCTGATAGATACATGGGATTATTTATTGAGGACATGGAGGAAATGTTCCTAGTGGGAGACAAGGATCATAGAGATGATCCTAAGACTTATAGCGAGGCGATGTCAGACATCGACTCCGAAAAATGGTTGGAAGCTATGAAGTCTGAAATAGACTCAATGTACTCCAATCAAGTTTGGACTTTGGTTGATCCACCGGAGGGTATTGTACCCGTTGGATGCAAATGGATCTTCAAGAGAAAGATTGGTTCTGATGGAAAGGTAGAGACCTATAAAGCTAGGCTGGTAGCAAAAGGTTATAGTCAACGCGAAGGCATTGACTATCAGGATACCTTTTCACCTGTAGCCATGCTTAAATCTATCAGAACTCTGCTTGCTATTGCTGCACATTATGACTACGAGATCTGGCAAATGGATGTAAAAACTGCTTTCCTGAATGGATATCTTGAAGAAGAAATCTATATGGAGCAGCCTTTGGGTTTCACTGCCAAAGATAGAAGTCATAAAGTGTGCAAGCTTCAACGATCCATTTATGGGTTGAAGCAAGCTTCTCGGAGTTGGAACACTCGTTTCAATGATGCAGTCGAATCGTTCGATTTCATCAGAAATGAGGAAGAGCCGTGTGTGTATAAAAAGGTTAGTGGGAGTGCTGTTACCTTCCTCGTATTGTACGTGGATGACATACTCCTAATAGGGAATGACATTCCTATGTTAACATCGGTGAAGTTATGGTTATCCAAAGAGTTTTCTATGAAAGACCTTGGAGAAGCATCTTATATCCTAGGGATAAAGGTCTATAGGGATAGACCTAAGAAGTTGCTTGGTTTATCGCAAGCTATGTACATAGATGAAGTGTTGAAAAGGTTCAGCATGGAGAATTCCAAAAGGGGTATGGTACCTCTAAGACATGGAATTCACCTCTCTAAGACTATGTCTCCTAAGACACCTGAAGAGAGAAGTCGCATGAGCAGGATCCCTTATGCTTCCGCAATAGGGAGTTTAATGTATGCGATGCTATGTACTCGACCTGATATAGCACAGGCTGTGAGCGTCACTAGTCGATATCAGTCGAACCCAGGCGAAGAGCATTGGGTAGCGGTGAAGAATATCCTTAAGTACTTGAGAAGAACAAAGGATATGTTCTTGGTTCTTGGAGGTGGAGAACTCAAAGTTAATGGCTATACAGATTCAGACTTTATGTCTGATATAGACGATAGAAAGTCTACGTCTGGGTATCTATTTATTTGCAATGGTGGGTCAATAGTTTGGAAGAGTTCTAAACAAGAGACGATTGCTGATTCTACTATGGAGGCAGAGTACATCGCTGCATCTGAAGCTGCCAAGGAAGCTGTTTGGATCAAGAAATTTATCACTGAGCTTGGCGTGGTTCCCTCTAGTAGGGATCCCCTGCCACTATATTGTGATAATAATGGCGCCGTAGCATTAGCTAAGGAGCCGAGATCTCATCAGAAATCCAAACATATCGAGCGGCGGTATCACAAGATCAGAGAGTACATCAAAGATAAACATATTGAAGTGCAGAAGGTTGCCTCCGCAGATAACGTGGCGGACCCGCTAACTAAGGCTTTGACTCAGCAAAAACTAGAGACTCATCTTGAGAAGATGGGCATTAGATATATGACTGATTGGCTTTAGTGCAAGTGGGAGATTGTTAGTTGTATGCCCCAAAAGCCTATCAGGCTGACGCATTTTATTATATGGGACATATTTGTACTTGATCTTTATTATAATTTGGGCATTTTATGCCATTCATGTTTGATGTGTCCATGAATCGTCCTTTGAATTAATGAGATGATAATGTATATTCTTAAGAGTTAAGAATTTGAGATACATATTATTAGTGATTAAGTCATAAATGCTCTCAATCGGAGGATCATCATGGGGACGATGATTGATCCGGCAAGATTGATGTATGTGTCGCTCTCTTTTAGGATGACGAGTCTCAAGTCATTAGTGTGGGGACACTGGAGCGAACGTGCAGGTGGTTGTTATAGAACAAGGGCACTGAGCGTGACCAATTACGAATAGTTACTTGGATGTCTACTCTTTCGTCAGTAACTGATTCGATGTTGCAGTGGTACAACTGATCCTTAGACCTGCGACACCACGGCCATTCAGTATGAGGCTACTGTAGTTTGACTATGCAAACTCTGATCCTAGTCACGGGTCTTAGTAGTATATGTTGGCTGCAGTCGGTTCATATTAGGAATGGGTGTTTGTTTATAGGGGATCTATCGCTCTCGGTAGAGAGATAATTAGTCCTATGCTATTTGTAAGGCAAAGCTCAGAAATCCTCGGCCGGGGTAATATGGTTCATGGAAAGGTGTTTCCAAGAGTAACCATATGAGCTTCTGTCCTATCAAATTTGTCATATAACGGGTGATGGGGTTTGACGAGTATTCCATGACCTCCACTCAGTTGGGACTATGCGATAGAAGGATTGTATTGTACGGTAACTGCACCTTGAGGTTCAGTCCAATATTCACTTCTGACTGGATTGCCACCATATGCTGCTAGGCGTCACTGGTGGATTGTGGGAACCAATAAGAATAATTATAGGCGAATAATTATTATACGATGGAAGAATCAAAAGTGTTTGATCCATCAAAAGGAGTTTCGATGATGATGTCGATGGGGATCGCATCATATCTCACTACCAGACAGAATTGAACCTATTAGGTCACACACATAAGGAATCGCGCATGATCGATATCAAGGAGATGATAAAGAAGTTTATAGAATGGATTAATTATAATCACAATACTAAAGTTTACTAATTTATTAGTAAAAGGACTAATTTGCAATTATTGTAAATTAGAGGTATTTAAGTGCAAAAGTTGCATGGTGTATTTACTAATCGTTAGTAAATATTTGGAGGACTTATGTGTAAATGTTACACACGTAGGATAATGGATAATCCAATCGGATTAGGATTCGATTTAATTAGTTACTAGATTTTATCTTGAGATTTAATTTAAAAGATCTTTCTTTGTAACTAATTATAAGATTTAATTAGTTACTATATTTTAGGAGATCTTTCTTTGTAACTAATTATAAGATCTAAATAGTTACTAGATTTTTATCTTGAGATTTAATTTAAAAGATCTTTCTTTGTAACTAATTATAAGATTTAATTAGTTACTATATTTTAGGAGATCTTTCTTTGTAACTAATTATAAGATTTGATTAGTTATTTTGTTATAGCCGGCCAACTTCCTATTATAAGAATAGGTAGTACGTATGTGATACGTAACAATTTTTGAGTAAGAAAAAGTGGAAATTAATTAAGTTGGTCACGGAACGTGAGAAAACCCTAGCCGCCTATCCTCTCCCTCTTCCTAAAGTCCTCCATAATTAATCGTTCTCGATCTTCGGAAGATTGCTAGCACAATTAGAAGATTGATTCATCCTCCTTACATCGACGCAAGAATTAATTCGTGATCGGATCGCGAATCAAGGTGATCAATTTTTCGATCAAGGGCGTGATTCCGTGTGGACACAAGTAGAGGCCGGGTGCGTGCACGGCTATCAAGGACGAACAATTTTTACCAACGATTGTCGGCTTCGCGGTGATCTCGACCCGCGCAAGGTAAAAATTAAATCTTAATTGATGAGATCAATTAGATTATCTTTTTACGATCTAAAACAAAACATGAGGTGATCTTGGTTTAAGAAAAATTTTAATTGCGTTTTTCTTCCGCTGCGCATATCCGTATTTTTCTTATATGCACCAGCGCCGACGCTCAGTGGACCGCGCCGTGTGGACCGGCCAATCCCGTGCCGCCACGTGGATTCCCGCCGGTCCACGCCTCCAGCCGTGCACCCCGGGCCTCTCCAGGCCGTTCCGTGGACCGGGCCGCGTGCACCGCCCAATCAGCGGCTGCCACGTGGTACCCTCACCGGTCCACAGCTCCCCCATGCACCAAAAATCCAGAAAAACTTTCGGGAGCCCCTTTTTGGGCATCCGGACTCAGAATCAAACAAGCAAATTGCCGTTTTCAAGCGTTTTTCCGTGCTGAATCCATTCCCAACCTCCGTTTGGCCAAATTCTTTTCAGAAATTTCGACAAACCCAGCCGAAAGCCAACACAGCATGTGATATCACACAGGGTCCATCTGTGGCATCCTCTTGATGCACCATGGGCCAGATACACCAACGCTAGGTGTCCTAACAGTGGATTCATCGGAAGAACGCTGCATGGGGACCAGGGCCACTACATCCTCCCCCACTAAAAGGAAGTTTCGTCCTCGAAGCAAAGTAAAGTAAGACAGGCGTACCTCAATCAGAAGCCTCAAACAAGAAGGGGTAGGCAGCTCTCATCTCTGTCTCCAACTCCCATGTAGCCTCTCGCTCCTCGTGATTGCTCCATAAGATCTTCACATACGGAATAGCCCAGTTGCGCAATTCCCTCACCTCACGAGCAAGAATTCGCAACGGGCATTCCTCATAAACCAGGTCCTCGCCGATCTCCAAAGAAGCGAAGTCAATCACATGCGACGGATCAAACACATATCTCCTCAGAGCTGAGACGTGGAACACATCATGTACACCGGCCAAATGGGGAGGAAGAGCAACTCTATAGGCTACAGGGCCTATCCTCTCAAGTACCTCAAAGGGTCCAATAAAGCGGGGACTAAGCTTCCTACGCACTCCAAATCTCCGGACCCTCTTCGAAGGCGAGACCTTCAGGAAGACATGGTCACCAATCTGAAACTCAAGGTCTCGCCGCCGAGTATCTGCGTAGCTCCTCTGACGACTCTAGGTTGTCTCAAGATGTCGGCGAATCACTCTGACTTTCTCCTCAGCCTCTAACAGTAAATCTGGCCCCAAAGTCCTCCTCTCACCCACGTCACTCCAATACAGGGGTGACCGACACTTGCGTCCATACAACGCCTCAAACGGAGCCATCTGAATGCTCGCTTGATAGCTGTTGTTGTACGCAAACTCAACCAGGGATAAGTGTCGATACCACCATCCTCCAAAATCCATAACGCACGCTCTCAACATATCCTCGAGGGTCTGAATGGTGCGCTCGGACTGGCCATTAGTCTGTGGGTGGAAAGCAGTGCTGAATCTGAGCTGTGTCCCCAAAGCTGCCTGTAAGCTCCCCCAAAATCATGACACAAATCTCGAATCCCGATCTGAAATAATCGACGCTGGTACCCCGTGCAGCCTCACTATCTCGTCCAAGTATAACTGAGCCAGACGCTCCAAAGACCAAGTCATCTGAATAGGCAGAAAATGTGCAGATTTGGTGAGTCTATCAACTATCACCCAGACCGCGTCGGCTCTACTCTGTGCTCTCGGTAGCCCCGAAACAAAATCCATGGTGATGTGGTCCCACTTCCACTTGGAAATTGGAAGACTCTGCAACTTGCCAGCAGGAACTCGGTGCTCTGCCTTCACTTGCTGGCAAGTTAAACAGTGAGCTACAAATCTTCCAATGTCCCGCTTCATCCCAGACCACCAAAAAAGTGCCTTGAGGTCCTTATACATCTTAGTACCACCAGGATGAATGGTATAAGGTGTATAATGGGCCTCCCTCAAAATCTGACCTCTGATCTCTGGATCCGAAGGCACACACACATTCGGTCCCTGTACCGCAGTACTCCCGAGCTATCCACTGCAAAATCCCCTATCCGATCTGCCTGAATCTGTGATCTGATCCTCTCCAAGTGGGGGTCCTCACTCTGTGTCTCCCTGATCCTGTCCAATAGAGTGGGCTGCAAGACCATAGACATAAGTCTAGCAGAGACCCCAGGGGATACTACCTCAATCTGAAGTCACCTCATCTGCTCAATCAGCGGCGCCTGCCGTGTGATCAATAAGCTCAAGCTCTGCACTGACCTCCGACTCAAGGCATCTGCTACAACATTGGCCTTGCCGGGATGATAAAGGATACTCACATCGTAATCCTTTAACAGCTCCAACCACCGGCGTTGCCTCAGGTTCAGCTCCTTTTGTGTAAACAGATACTTTAAGCTCTTATGATCTGTGTAAATCTCACAATGCTCACCATAGAGGTAATGCCACCACAGCTTCAATGCAAACATCACAGCTGCGAGCTCCAAGTCATGAGTAGGGTAATTCTTCTCATAATCCTTTAATTGCCGTGAA
Source organism: Tillandsia fasciculata (assembly GCA_029168755.2). Lineage (NCBI taxonomy): Eukaryota > Viridiplantae > Streptophyta > Magnoliopsida > Poales > Bromeliaceae > Tillandsia > Tillandsia fasciculata. The sequence goes on along the minus strand of CM054939.1, from coordinate 14,521,246 downwards.
GCATAGGAAATTACCCTACCATGCTGCATCAAAACGCATCCCAAACCGCTGTGCGAGGCGTCACTGTAAATCACGAAGCCCTCACCCATCACCGGCAGTGCAAGAACTGGTGCTGAGATCAATCTCCTCTTCAGCTCCTCGAAACTCTGCTGACACTGCTCGGTCCAAACAAATCTCGTCCCCTTCCTAGTCAGACTGGTCAGGGGAGTAGAGAGCTTCGCAAAGCCCTCCACGAAACGACGGTAATAGCCCGCCAGACCCAGGAAACTCCGCACCTCGGTAACCGTCGTCGGTCTCAGCCAATCCCGAACTGTATCAATCTTCGTCGGGTCGACTGCCACTCCAGCGGCTGATACTATGTGGCCCAAGAATGCAACCTCCCGAAGCCAGAACTCGCACTTTTTAAGCTTGGCATACAGCTTTTTCTCACGCAGAAGCTGTAGCACTATCCTCAAGTGCTCCTCGTGCTCCACATCGCTCCGGGAGTAGATCAAGATGTCATCAATGAAAACAACCACAAACCGATCCAAGTACGGCTGAAATACCCGGTTCATCAGATCCATAAATGCAGCTGGGGCATTGGTCAGACCAAACGGCATAACCGTAAACTCATAATGCCCATACCGGGACCTAAAAGCCGTCTTGGGGATGTCCTCGGCCCTCACCCTCAGCTGGTGGTAACCTGACTGAAGATCAATCTTCGAAAACACTGAGGCCCCCTGCAGCTGGTCAAATAAATCATCGATCCGTGGTAGGGGATACTTGTTTCGGATGGTCACCTTATTCAGCTCCCGGTAATCCACACACCAACGAAGTGATCCATCCTTCTTCTTCACAAATAAAACCGGCGCTCCCCACGGAGAAACACTGGGCCTCACAAAGCCTCTGTCCAACAGATCCTGAAGCTGGGCTTTCAACTCTCTCAACTCAGCAGGTGCCATCCTATAAGGTGCCTTTGAGATTGGTGCGGTTCCTGATACCACATCAATCACAAACTCGATCTCCCTCTCCGGTGGCATGGTCGTCAACTCAGGGGGAAACACATCTGGAAACTCGCGGACAACAGGAATATCTTCGAGTCCCAGTGCCGCCGTAGGCACCTCCACGATCGTCACCAGGAAAGCGGTACAGCCTCTACTCATCATCCTCCTAGCCCTCGCTGAAGAAATCGACACCGTGAACAAGGAACTCTGACAGCCTCGGTAAACAAACTCCTCCTGTCCCGGCTCACGAAGGGTCACCGTCCTCTCTCTGCAGTCTATGGTAGCATAGTATCTCGACAACCAATCCATACCAAGTACAACATCGAAATCCTGGAGCTGCCGCAAGACAAGCAAGTCTGCCGGCAAAATCCAGGATCCCAACTGCACAGGGCAATCCCTACAATACTCCTCGACATGCAAGACATGATCTGGTATCTGAACCTCTAATGCATGCGATAAAGAAACTACCTCTATACCATATAGGGATGCAAATGCTCTACTGATAAATGAATGTGATGCACCGGTATCAAAGAGAGCACGAGTACGAACTGCAGAAATCAGAATAATACCTGCGACGACCTGCTCTGCTGCTGTAGCATCCTCCACCTGAGCGGCATAGACTCGACTGCTCGGCGCCGGGGGACGTCGCTCTGGCTGCCGCGAAGATGACGAAGCAAAATCCGGCCTGCTGTAGGCCGCAGAAGGTCCAGCTGGATGGGGAGAAGCTGATGGTGCCGAAGCTGAAGAAGGAGCTGAATGACTGGCTCTGGGGCATGCACTCGCAAAGTGGCCGGTCTGCCCGCAGCGAAAACATCGGCCCTGCCTCTGCGGGCACTGTGTCGGTGGGTGCGGTCCTCCACAGATAATACAACGATTAGGGCGCTGCTGCCGAGAAGTCTGCTGCTGCTGTGTAGACTGCTGCTGTCGGGGTAGTCGACGCTACTGCTGCTGCTGAAACTGGGGAGATGCCCCCGATCTCTGCCGTCCCTGATACCCCCGGCCCTGAGGGTGAAATCGTGGAGGTCTCGGGGGTCCCTGCCTACTCGACTGCCCCTCCTCCAAAGATGCTGGGCGCTTCGCCCCAGAAGTCGCTACGGGGGCTGGAGCCACCTCCGCCATAACTACCTCTCCACCCTCCACATAAAGTGCCTGCTCCATCGAGGCCTCCAGAGTCTGTAATCTGCGGGAGCGGACGAACTGATAGATGTCCCGACGCAACCCTCTCTCAAACAAGTAGATCCGATGGGTCTCATCTCTGGCTACGTGGGGCATACAAGCTAATAGCCGATTGAAATCAGCTATATACATGTGTACAGGCCTATCTCCTTGGCGGAGATTCCTCAGCTGCTCCTCCAAACCCTATCGAACACTCTCAGGAAAGAAAGCGCCAAGAAGCATACTACGAAACTCTGCCCACGAGAGAAGCTGCGCCCCAGGTGGACCAGCTGGTCGCACACGCCGCCACCATGCCTCGGCGTTGCTCTCCAGGAAGTGAGTGGCCAACAGAACACGAAACCTCTCCTCAATAAACAGGCTCTCGAAATGGCGCTCCATGGCCGTAATCCAGGACTCGGCCGCCCACGGCTCAGTACTCATACCCGAAAAGCGGGATGGATCAAACTGGCAAAACCTCATCAAAAGATCCACCACCTCCCGCTGCTCCGCCGAAGACAACGATCCCGTCGCCGCCGCCGGTGGCCTACTCGAAACAGGCTCAACAGGAACCGCCGGTGCAGGCTGCACAACAGGGGGTGCCACAACAGGGGAAGAAGGCACCGGCGAACTCTCAGGGGGTACTACAGCCGGCTGCGCCCTCTGCTCCATCATGAGCATCAACCGACTCACTGCCTCCTCCTGGCGCCAAGACGCCTCAGCCAAAAGTGCCATCTGGGCACGGAGCTCCTGAACCTCTGCCTGCTGTCCCTGCCCCGAGTCCTCCTGCTCGGGCTCAGAGGACGAAGGCTGCGAACGCGTCACCATCGAGCGTCGAGGAGGCATCCCCACCTGAGGGACAAACAAACAGTCAGAACCCAAATCAACACTCGACCCAATCTAGCGAAAGTCAAAAGACATGTCCCCCTTCCCGAAGCACTAGGTTGTCTGCAACCAACATAGTTGCCACCGAAGGAAGACATGTCACTCACCCATCCCAAACCGCTCGGGAGAGTTAGAAACCCAATTAGGACTCTCGCTAAAAATCACGGCTCTCACGTGGGTAATCCTAGGGTTCAACTACAAGCCTAGGGTTCCTAAGTCCTCCAAGACCTACACCCTAGGCTCTGATACCACTCTAATCTGTCACGCCCCGGGGTCGAAACTGCGCCCCGGGCTCGCCAACAGATCCGCCGCCCCTACGGGAAGCCCCGTAGAGACGTAGCGACTAACCTGCAAATAAACATCTATACTAGCAGATATCAGAGCTGAAATAGTAAAGACTAACAATAAACATAAAGTAAAACGGCCTCTCAGAAATAAGTACAAAGCATCCTCACCTGAAATACAAGAGTCTCTCAAATAACAAGAAATAAAAGGTACAACTCGATACCTCACTACAAAAACTCTCAAACAAGCCACACTCCAAAATACACATAGGGGCACCTCTAACACACACTGAAGCTGAAGGGAAAAGGGATCTATCTCGCGACTCCCTTACCTCGGTCTGAAGGAGCTGGATCAGCAACAGGAACAGCAGGAACCGGAGCAGAAGTCCCTGGGAAAAAGACACCACGACGGGTGTGAGAACTACATCCCACAGTAGTCCTCAGTGGGTGCCGCCAACAAGCCCGACGGTCTGCCCACTAAGTCTACTAGAGGCATAAAGTAACCAATATAATGCTGAAAAGGAAAGCTGGAAAGATAAAGCCTACAGCTACTATGCCTCTAACTACATGCTCAACAAGTGGAACAGAAAGACCAATATGCCACAACTGACTCTCGCAGAAGTCACCCAATCTAAACCGACTGCCACATCGGGTCCAGTCAACCTGCGCCTACCTACTGCTGTAGGTAAGTCCGTAGCTGCCAAAACTGGCTCAGTCAGAGGGACACAAGCATCGACAAGTCGCGATAGAGAGCTCAATCTCACGCCGGTACTCCAACCCGGTCTCTAGCTCAATCTCAACGCCGGTACAACAACCCGGTCTCGCCTACTCCGGAGTGGCACTCGAGGGGAGCGACCCACACGAGTAAAATATCCACGCATCTCTGTCGAGCACAAATGTGGCTCATGCAGGCTATGATCCAAATCCTCGATCAACAAGATCGGCTAACCAACAATCACTGTCTCTCTCCCTGGCTAGAATCCACTCACTGAGACTCACTGTCACTCTGACAGCTCCCAAGAAACCCAGATCTACCACCACCATCACTCACCCAAGGAAAGCTAATCTATAAACTGCTATCAACTCCCCTCGGTCCCCAGACCCGAGTGCAAATGCATCCCACAACCACCCGACCTCCCAGCCCACAACCCGGGCGAGAACAGCTAAGTCCAGAAATAATAAATATAACGAGTGATGTGAGAATGTCTAAAGCAGTGAAGAAACCTAGCCCAAGTTGAAGTTTTCTACAGTCTGGCTGAACATGATACATATGACAGGGGTGCTAGGTCCAGTTCCAAGATTTAATTAATTTGCATGCAGTAGGAATCACATGGAGATCACAAAATTCGACATCTAGCATACAAGAGTGAAACATACAGTTTACACATGCTTTTAACATAATTTGCTAACATGCATGCTCCTACAAACATAGAATTAGAGTGCAGTCCATAGATTTTGAAAGCAAGGTCACCCACCTGAACGCGCTAACTGTCCGGGGTTATACAGCTAAGAGGGTCCAAAAACAGCCCAAACAAAGTGTCCACCAAGCTAGCAACACAATAGAAGTGCTCTCAATGTCCTGGGTACAACATAATCCAAAATTACACTTAATTTCCATACAATTTTTCCAAGTCCCAAAATCTGCATGAACAGTCCCAAGAAATCCGAAAATTTCACCTGAAAATCAATTCCCAAAAATTCCGAAAAAAATATGATGGCGATCCTCGCGAAGAGTAGATGTCGATGGAGTACTGAAACGTCGAAACCGAGTTCGGTAAGTCGAGATATAAATTCGAAAAGGTGGTGTACTCAAACAATTCCTGCGTCAAAAACTGTAGCACTGAACACAGAAGAACAGGGATTTTCACCTCTGATAAAAACTCAGAAAAATCCAAGAAAAATACGAACGCATTCCTTGTGATCTGTAGATGAAAAAGTTGTTAAGCTCGTTTCCGTCTGACGCTCGTGCGCGAAGATATTGCCAAAACACTCCAAGGCTGTCCCATAATCCACACAGAAAAAGGGTCAAGAAAGAACCTCGGAATCCGTGCCAACGACTCAAAACCGAAATGCGCGACCAATATGAAAGATGAAGCCCTACCTGTTGGGAGTGTGTCGGCGCAAGAATCGCTGAAAAAGGAGGTCGGGGTAGCCCAGGGGAAATTTTTCACCGATCTGCGACGAAGAAGAACACCGAAGAAGAAACGTCGCGCCGCGCCGTAAAATCAGGAACCTCGGGATGCGTGCCCAAGAAAAAATCTGAAACTCCTCCAACAGATGCACAAGAAGATAAGCAAAAATTTTCCTTAAGGGTGCAAAGGCTAAAGAGTTCGGGAAAAGCCCGAAAAGAGAGATGGAAGGGCCTATTTATAGGCCTTCCCACGAAAAGTCCACAAAAATGGGGTTAGTGGGCTTTCGGGCCCAACTTTTGGGCGCCCGAAAGAATTCGGGCGGCTACAGTGTTGGGCCCGGCCCAACACTGTGCGCGCCCGAATCCACGGGAAGCCGCCACGTGTCCCCGAGCTCGCCTCTGCACGCGCGCCCGCGCGCCCGCGTATCGCAGCGCGCCACGTGCCCCGACCGAAGGGCGTGGGCCGGCAGAGCCCGGCCAATCGCGGGGCGCCACGTGGCGCCCCCATGTCGCGGGCACCTGCCCCCAACCGCTCCAACCTCCCCCGTACGGCACCCCTGGCGCGTGGACCGCGCGCGCGAGAGCCGGCGACTCACAGGCCGCCACGTGGCGCGCCCTGGTCCATGCGCCAGGCCGCGAGTCCCCGTGGACCGCGCACACTACGCCCGCCAATAGCGAGCTGCCACGTGTCCACTGCGCCGGCCCATGCACCAGCGCCGACGCTCAGTGGACCGCGCTGTGTGGACCGGCCAATCCCGTGCCGCTACGTGGATTCCCGCCGGTCCACGCCTCCAGCCGTGCACCCCGGGCCTCTCCAGGCCGTTCCGTGGACCAGGCTGCGTGCACCGCCCAATCAGCGGCTGCCACGTGGCACCCCCGCCGGTCCACAGCTCCCCCATGCACCAAAAATCCAGAAAAACTTCCGGGAGCCCCTTTTTGGGCATCCGGACTCAGAATCAAACAAGCAAATAGCCGTTTTCAAACGTTTTTCCGTGCTGAATCCATTCCCAACCTCCGTTTGGCCAAATTCTTTTCAGAAATTTCGACAAACCCAGCCGAAAGCCAACACAGCATGTGACATCACACAGGGTCCATCTGTGGCATCCTCTTGATGCACCATGGGCCAGATACACCAACGCTAGGTGTCCTAACAGTGGATTCATCGGAAGAACGCTGTATGGGGACCAGGGCCACTACAAGATGTCCTCCAAAAAATTCCAACAAAAATACGGTTGCGATTCTCGCGAAATGTAGATAGAAATCGAGTCCTTAAACTCGTAGTTCCGGCAACCGTAGCCTGAGAAATTGCAAGATTACTCCTCCGTTGTCCAGAAAAGTGTCGCAGAAAAAGGGGGTCTAAAGATACTGCACGAACTCCCATAAAAACTCAAACGGAGCTAAGAGATGAATATCAAAATCGAAGGCCTACCTGTCGCGGAAACGCTGTCGCAAAAATCGACAAAAAACTCCAAAAGATCAGCTCAGGGGAGCTCTCCAACGAAGAGTCGACGGAAGAAACCGATGTCAAAGAAACGTCGCGAATCTCGAGATCAAGCAAGGAAAAATATCAAACAATCACCAAAAATTCTCCAAAGCCCCAAAGATTAAAGAAGACTCGACGTAGAAACTCACTGTCGAAATCGGCACTCAATTCGGATCTCAGAAAGCCCATAAAATGGATCCACAATGGGCTATTTATAGCCAAAAATCGGACGGGCTCCACACCGGATCTAGGCCGAACAGGGAACAGCCGTAAAAGCCCGCTTGGGCCGCACCGCGTGTCCCGCTACACGAAATAGCGGTAGAAGTCCGCTCGGGAAGCGCCATGTGTCCCCCGCCGCCTCGTGCTCTATGCGCCCCGTGCACGTGGGCGGCTTGGGCTCGGCCAATGGGGAGGTGCCATGTGTCCCCCACGCGGTTCATGTGGTCCACGCTTTCGGTTTACACGTCGGGTCTTCCGGAATGTGTCGGCCAATCACGAGCTGCCATGTGGCGCCGCCCCGCCGCCACCATTGATGATGCTCAACCAATCAGATGCTGCCACGTGGCAAAACCGAAACTCCGTGCTCCCGGTGCACTCGCATGCCTGTGGACCAGCTCGCCCACGCGCGCTGCGCCTGCCCGCCGCTGTGCCCGCGTCCGCATAGCCGCGCCCGCGTCCACGTCCGCGCCGCCGCGCTCCGCCGCCGCCGGCGCTGCCCCGTCCGCCGGAACAGTAACTCCGGCCGGCGAACAGTAAAAAAAAGCTTCGGTGTCCGAATAATGCAAGTAAATAGTCCACTTTCATCGTTTTCGCTCGCTGAGTCCAAATCCGCTGTCCGTTTCGCCAAATTCCCATCCTAAATTTTGCCGGAAACTCCCAAAAAAGCAAACTTGATCTGATTTTCGTGCCGGTTCCAAATCTAGGATCCGATTCGAGCACAACCAACTCTATCACTCATCATAGGTCTCCAAAAGCCACTGTACGCACTACAAAGGTTCTGCAAAGATCCGGATCATCACACAAGGTCCTTCTATCACCAGTACACTACTGCCATGAACACCATGACGACAAATAGATCGGAGAAAACTTGACGACCCGGGACCACCGTTTATCCAAACGGCTCCCGACACTATTACAAGATTAGCCACAACTACCAGACTCCACTCGGCCCCCAAGCACGAGTGCAACATGCATCCGACACTAAAAGAAATCCCGATCACTCGACCTACTATCCAAGCGAGAAAAACACTATGTCCAAGGAATAAGGATGTAAAGTGTGGATGTCTAAAGTATAAAAGAATCTAGCCCAAGTGAGGGTTCTCTACTACTCTGGTTTACACATGCAACATATGACAGGGTGCTATGTCAAAGTCCAATATTCTATAAACATCATGATACAGTAATACTAGAACCTATTCTAGCATGCCGAAAGCTAATATACAAGAATTAGTAGAAAATCCGCAGTTTGGAGAAAATCAAACCAACCCACATGGAACGTGCTGATCCGAAGTCCGATTAAGCTGAAACTGAACATACGTTCCTCAGGTTCTCACGGTTCCAATGAACCTAAAAGCTCCAGAAAACTCCTCCCGGATAAACGGCGGTGCTCAAAATACCAAATGCGGCTCAACGGTCCACTACAAAATTCACCGTACGCATCAATGGTGTGTAGAAGCCAAACCGTACATAATTTCTGTCCGGGACCAAAAGAAAAAATGCTCCCCTCGATCGTGATGAAGAGTTCCAACCTATACTTCCCCGGCGAAACACCGAAATCGCCGCAAAAACTGTATCACAAGCCAAACGCCGCAAAAGCTACACTCTCAAAAATCTGCATTTACTGTTTTGCGTAACAGTCCCAAAGACCGAAAATATTCACCTTCGTAGATACCTCAAAAAAATCTAGAAAAAATACGGCTGTGTTCCTCGCAAAGTGTAGATGCAAATCAAGTCCTTAAACTTCTAGTTCCGACAACAGTAGGCCGGGAAAATGCAAGAATACTCCTCCACTGTCTAGAAAAATGCCGCAGAAAATAGGGTCTAAAGAAGCTCCGAAATAACCCATAAAAACTCAAAATGGAGAGGAACAGTAAATACAAAAATCGAAGATCTACTTCTTATGAAAACGTCACTATAAAAATTGGCTGAAAACTCCCTCGGGTCAGCTCAGGGGAGTCCGCGGAAGAAACATCGACGGAAAAGGCCAAAATCGGAGAAGCGTCGAAGTGCGCCGAGTCGGGGAAAACATCAATGTCGCGACCTCCAAAATTACCAAGGATTCTTAAAAATGTAGAGGACTCGATGTAGAAAAATCTCAGCCAAAGGGGGGCTCCGAAAAACTCCAAAAAACCCCAAAAGAGGGGGCTCCAAGGGCCTATTTATAGGCAAAACTAGAAAAATCCTCAAAAGGGGGTTATGGGAACGTTTTCGGACGCCCGGAACTTTCAGGCCCCGAACAGGGGACACGAAAAGCAGCGCCCGGATCGATCCGGGTGCGCCACGTGTCCCAGCCCACACGACAGAGAGGCATGGCCAATCGGGCCGCGCCGAGTGGCCCAACCGCAGGCGCGGGTGGTTGGCTCCCGCCAACCAGGCGCGCCTGCCACGTGCGCGTCCCCTGCCTGCCCGCCTGCCACACCTACCTGCCCCACCTGCCCACGTGGATTCCATGGACGCCTACTGCGCCAGCCCACTCACAAGTCGCCACGTGCCCCCCCCCCCCCCCCCCCCCACCCCGCGGTCCATGGCTCCCCCGTGCACCCGAATACACTATAAACTTTCGGTTGTCCGTTTTCAGGCGTCCCGACTCAGAAAAATACGTCCAAATAGTCAATTTCGATCATTTTTTCGGGCTAAATCTAAATCCGGTGTCCATTTTGAGATAAACCACATCTATTTTTCGACAAAGGCATCTGAATAGACAATTTTGATCCATTTTTCGTGCTTAGTCCATTTTTTAGATTTGATTTACGCGCAAATACCTCCAACACACAAAAAGGGCATCTAGAAATCACTAATCACACTGCAAATCATCCACGGGGATTCAGGTCTTCACAAAATCTCTCTACTTACTAAATATTTTTCTAGTAAAAAAAAAAGCAATAGAGTAGGAGAGAGATCACTATTTTCGGTGATATTCCCCACTTAGCTTGCTTTTCCTTTAAAGGATGAGCTTGATCTTGTATCCCGAAGAAAACCCTAAACAAGGGTTTCAATAACATTATAAATCCAAAAACACTCTCTTAAAACATAAAAATCCAAAGCCTTAAAAAAAGCTCAACTCACCTTTCTCTTGAAGCTTTCCAAAATGTGGGAAAGGAGGATCATTCTTTCTCCAAGAAGCTCTCCAAAATGTGAGAGAGGAGGATCATTCTTCCTCCTGGAGGCTCTCCACTACTTCTTAGCCTCCTAAGAGATCAAGCCTCAAGATCTCCAAGAGCTAGGGTTTCTCTCTTTTTTTGGGTTCTAGAGAGAAAAAGAGAAAAGAGAGGGTAAGAGAGTGAGAATAAGAGGGTGTGTAGGTGTTTTGGCAGAGGATTGGGGCTATAAGGTTGGGCTAACCCCAAGTAATTAAACCATCCATTTAACCATAGTTAATGCCCCCCAACTGATGCTGCCCGCAGGTTGGAGTACCAATACTCTCTTGGGTGCACCAGCACCCGGGTACTAATTCTAATACTATCCTGCTAGCTCCGTAGGAATCGAAGGTTGGATTTCTCATTCTTTTATTGAGTACCAGTACTCGACAACATCAGTACTGGTATTCATACTGCTCTAAACATCAGTACCAATATCAAGTGCCAGTCCGCAAAACCCAAAGGTTTGCTTCTTCTCTGCGTAGCTGAGTTCCGATACTCCCTCTTGGGTACTTGTACACAATGTAAAATCTATAGTTTTGTAGATTTGAATATCCGAAGTCCGTTTTTACATCTAGTTTGTGCCGAAAACATTTAGTTAACTCCCGAATACCTTCAAATCTATTGGGATAGTCCCCAAATCCATATCACACAGTTGAACTTTGTAATTTACAAAAGTTCAGTGTATGATAGAGAGGCATCGAATAGGGTAGAGAGAGATAGGTATTGTAGGTGGGGAGAGAGGGGTGGATAAAGTCGAGAGAATAAGGGAGAGAGAAAGAAGAGATAAGATTGGAAAAAGGAGAGAGAGATAAGGGGATAAGATCAAAAGGAGGGAGAGAGAGAGAGAGAGAGAGAAGGATAAAAGAGAAACTGCCACATGGATTGAAGGAACTGTCAAATAATGTATTTGTAAGATGTATAGATGCATATAGATTTGTTAGTATTCATCACCCTCTTTAACATATTAACATATATATATATATATATATATATATATATATATATAGAGAGAGAGAGAGAGAGAGAGAGAGAGAGAGAGAGAGAGAGAGTCCGGCTACTATACTATCGATAATACCAAGCATTTGGTACTATCAAGTTTTCTATCCTTAGATCAATTTCTTTAATTATTTTTATCCGTTATATTTTACTATTTCCCCAACCACCCATTAAATCCAAGGGGCACACTATCAACTCAACCACACATCTTTTAATTTAACGGTTAAAAATTTAATAGCACCAATGACTTGGTACTATTAATAGTATTTCAGCCTAACTATATATATATATATATATATATATATATATATAGAGAGAGAGAGAGAGAGAGAGAGAGAGAGAGAGAGAGAGCAATGCTATATGTACATCCAAAAGTGGGTGTACATTTTACATACCACTCATTTAAGAGTGGAGGCTTCTTCATCCATCACTTTAAAGTAATAGGTAAAATTCATCCCACCATTAAATAGATGGAGTGTAAAATATACACCCCAAATAAAATATACACTTAGTATTATATATATATATATATATATATATATATATATATATATATATATATATATATATATATATATATATATATATATATATACACACACGGGTGCGCGCATTTCTTTAATGGGTATATATAAGTGTACACCTCCTTGGAGGTGTACATCTTACACCCCACCCATCCTAGGGTGGGGTGAATTCCACTGGTCACATCGAAGTGACCAGTGGAGGAAGCCCCACCCTTGGATGGGTGGGGTGTGCATCATACACCCCATTTTGGGGTGTATGGGTAGCACAGCCCTTCTTTAATACAATATACAATATATTAAATATTTGTTTATAATTTAAAATTTTTACTATTCGTAAGTTAGCTGGCCAACAAACTTTGTAAGAAAGTTACTAATTAACCCACAAATTGCTGAAGCCGAGGATATCAGAAACGAGGTACATACAAATTAGAGCAATGCTACATGCACACCCCTAAAGAGTGTATATTTTACACTCATCTATCTAAGAATGAGAGGGTCACTTCACAATTTAGGGGTGTACATCTTACATCCATCCATATAAGGATGGAAGGGTCACTTTATAATAAATTATGAAATGGTCCTCTCCACACCCCATCTATTAGATGAGTGGGCATATACTGAATAGACAGAATGTATGATGTACACTCCACAAAAAATGTACATTTAGGCTATGTTTGGTTCGGAGATTGTAAGTTTGGGGATAAATTTTTTTATACCTGGGATAGTTTGCTATTCCGGGATAGTCAGGGATAAAAGAAAAATAGTGTTTGGTTTGTAAAGCTGTTATTCTTATGAAAAGCTGAAATTGTGTTTGGTTCATTTCTTAGAATAAGCAAAATAGTGAAAATATATGGTAATTATAAATCTATATTACCAATTTTGTCCTTAGCATTTTTCATGAGTGAACTCATGAATAAAATGTTGGATTGGTTTAAATTTTGTGTTAATTTAATACTCACTAATAACAATTTAATTTTTGTTAATAATAGTGTTTTCTTTTGCTGAAATTTTTTGTTTTACTCAAATTTTGATTTTTTTTTTATTTACTGAAATTTAATAGTGAATTTTTTTTTTTTTGTTTTAACAGTAATTTTTAATGTTAATAATAGTTTTTTTTTTTTGTTAATAATAGTGTTTTTTTTGTTATAAAAGCAAGTGCAATATTTTTAATAACAGTTATTTTTAATAACAGCATTTTATTTAATAACAGTAATTGCAAATTTTTTAATAACACCAATTTTTTAATAACAGCAGGTTGAAGCAATTGCAACTCACAATTACCATGTAACAGCAAGTGCAAATTTTTAATACCAGCAGGTTGAAGCAAGTCAATTGTTTTAATAACAGCAATTTTTTTTTTTTGTTTTAATAACAGCAAGTGAATTTTTTTTTTTTTAACTGAAATTTTAAGTGATACTCTGATGATCATGATTTATATTAAAAATTTTATAGCAGCAAAATTGAAAGTATAGAAAATTAATACCATAATTAATTAAATTGAATATATACAACTATCTAACTCAACATTAAAAAACTGCATCAATCTAACTCAACATTAAAATGAAACAAGTTTATTTCAAAATTAAAATTTCCGCCCATTGCCCCTGGGATAAACCATGGAATTAATCAATTCCATGGTTTCCAGGAATAGCTCTTAACGGGTTATTCTTGGATAACCCGTTAAGAGGGGAATAATTTAACCTTCCCATTTTATCTAGTGTTTGGATGGTTTTGCAGGATAAAATGGGCTATTCCCATTTTATCCTGCAACCAAACACTACCTTAGTGTTTTCCAATTATATCGCAAAATTAATTTTGCTTCCAATATCATGATTACTCATACATTTTATGGTTTTGTCGGTATTTACTGCAATTCTTTAAGGCTGCGTTTGGTTCGGGGATAAGAAAAATTTAGTTATACCGGGGATAGGTATAAGTTATGGTATTAGCAGGAACTAGTGTAAATTTTTGTTTGATTGGGTTTAAGAGTTATACCGGGTTTAAAAAAAATTGTGTTTGGTAAATTATATAGGAATAAGGAGAATAAGATGAATAAGAAAAGATTGTGTTTGGTTGAGTATAGAGGAATAAGAAGAATTAAGAGGGGATAAATATGTGTATTGACTATTTTGCCCTCTATGATATAATTTAAAAATAAAATAATTTATGATTGAGGTTTATTTTATTGTGAAAATTTATTGATAAGTTAAATTTAACTAATGGTGTGTTTGGTTGCCGTAAAATGTATCCAAAATTATTTTTCGGTATGAAAAATTATGTTTAGCCATAAATTTTTTTTATGAAAATTTATTTTTATAATTTTTTTTTTAATAAAAATAGAGTATTTTTGTTTTTTGTCGATAAAAAATCAAAATTTTAAGCTACATAATTTTTTTTCCATTTTTTTTTGCCAAATCAAATAAATATAATTTTTTTTCAATTAAACAAATATTGATAAAAAATTATATTTTTTTTACAAACCAAACACTATAAAATATATATACTTTTTTTTTATAAATATAGATTATACCTCAAATAAATCAATTTAAAGCTACTTCATCCTAGTGCTAATTAACAGACATAACTTATCAACCATAAACTAACAATAAATAAAACAAAATTTAAATTTTATAATTTTTTTTAATATTATTTATTCGGAGAGGGTTGCGACGCGGAGATGGTTGCCGCAGCGGGGCCGCGACGCAGAGAGGGTTGCCGCAACGGAGGCGCGACGCAGAGAGGGTTGCTGTAGCGGGGTCGCGACGCGGAGAGGGTTGCCGCAGCGGGGCCGCGACGCGGAGAGGGTTGCCGCAGACGGGCCGCAGAGGGGATTCGGGTTGCCGCAGGGGGGCTGCGACGGAGATCGGAGATCGGAGAAGATGAAGAAGGGGGAAAAGATGGAATGGGATGAAGGGGGAGAAGATGGAGGAGAAGGAAAGATGGAGACAACACACTGTCACACTTCGATTCCCGTGCCATAAAAAGAGAGAACCTGTATTCTATGTGGGGGTGGGAATACCAATTCCCACCCCCGCTATTCTCTTGATATGAAAATAACTATTCTCATTAGTGTAATTTTCGTTTGGGTATTAAACTGGAGATAAAGGGGTTATTTTCCCCTTATCCCCGTTATCAAAGGAGGTGTAAGAGCACCATATATGGTGATAGAGAGGAGTGATATCAACGATGCAAAGAAAAGTAATATATATCGAGCTTAATGTTATCTATTCATAATTGAATTTTTTTTCTACATTTGTTTAATGTTGATTGAACTTTTTACACAATATGATATATTCTAATTATTAATTATGACAATATATTTTTATAATCTTGGCACTAGAGATTATTGTTAATAATCCTATTACTAGAGATAATATTGTTAATAATCTATATATCTTGTTAAATGCATTCCTTAATTTGCATATAGCATAAATATTTTCTAGATAAATATTAATTTGGCAATCATCAAAAGTGCGTGTAGTGAAATCCTAATGTGTTCTTGAAGGATTAGGACAATCTTAGAGAAACAAATTTACCAAAGAAGAGTTTGTATAAAGAACGAGCAAAAGTTGAATATGAAAAGTAAATTTCCAAAACAAATGTATAATGCATTACAACCTTCCATTATAGATATTCACTAATATTTTCCATGATCAAGAATATTAATATTAACATTAATTAATACAGTAATGTTATTTATCCCCCTATAATATAATATAGGTGTAAGACTTATACCCTAGCCTAGCTAGGATTTACTCACCTCTCTTATCAACTTTTTTTTTTTTTTTTTTAAATACTAAAATCCAAAAAGATTTTTTAAATCCTAAAATCATGGAGTGTAACATTTATATCCTGTAATGAAGGACTATGTACAGTTAGCAATTTTTTAATTAATATAGCTTCCTCATGTTTATAGAACCAGCTCCTTTAGTCTCTCGGACACTGTTGAAGCCACCGAACCAATCCTAGAGCTAGGAGCCTGCAAATATACCCGCAATAAAAAAAAAAAAAATTAGAATAAAAATTACTATACTTATGAAAAAATAAAACAAAATAGTTTCCAACTTTTAGTATTAAATGTGAATTGCAAACTTATCTCTGATGCCCTACCTTTGGTTATTATATTCTGCTCCTATTTTGATATTCTAATCCACTCTTGATCCAAGAAAGTATAGGTGATGGGTTTGGTTTACCACAAAGACATCAGTATCCTCCAAAAGTCTGTATTTTTTTAGGTACAAATATAATGCCCCGCTCCTTAGGAGTCACCCATCCCGAAGTCACTATAGTCCTAACTAACTCGTTTAATTCTCTTAAACCTCGCGATGGTACAAAATTCTATAGTCATATTAAGATATTTTAGTCCTATTATATCTTATATATAGAACTATTTCAAAACAAAAAAATATCACATTCCTTTTCTATTTAAGTCGTAACGTCCTCGTCCCTTGTCATTCTTAGACTCTAATTTAGTCTATTATTTCGACACTAGCTCAGCTGAGACTTATCTTACACTTTCGGCTAGTTATTGGCTCTGATACGAACAGTATTGCTCCACTTTCAAAGAGGGTCACTCCGAGACCGTCGACCACTTACTTCTCGATTGTAGAGCCAGCAAAGCACTGCTGGGCTCCCAACTATCCCATAAGCGTCTTCTGGACAATAGCAACTCAGTGGTGACACTATGGGAAAACTGCTGTCTATTAAGGGGCAAAAAAGGGAAGTTTGAGCGTACCACCTTGTTTTCTTGCTGGTGGACGATTTGGCTGGCGCGCAACCAAAGGATTTTCGAGAGCAAGATAACTGACCGGAAGCGACTGGAGGATAGGGCCTGCGCTCTCCGCTTTCTCTGGGACTCTTACTGCTGATTTATATATATATATATATATATATATATATATATATATTATATATATATATATATATATATATTTTTTTTTTTTTTTTTTTTTTTTTTTTTTTTTACGTCTTTCCGAGGCCTTGCTGCCTCATTCTGTTGCTAAGTTCAATCAGTTTTGAATGAAGCGGTAGCATGCTACCTTCTCTCAAAAAAAGTATTAGCACGTTTAATCCTCTCTTAACCTTTTAGACTTAATCATCATCCAAAATGTTATACCCAAGTTAACAAATTTTACTTCTATTATACCTTATATATAGAACTAGTTCAAATCCTGAATTGTCACAATGAACTCCGATCAAAGCGATTCTTCATTAATTCCATGCTTGCAAATCAAGGATAACTAGCAATATTTCAACTAAGTTCGATCAGGACGCCGTGTGTTGGAAGGAGTTAATCACACTGTAATTATAAGCGGAAAGATTTATTATTCATCACCATTCTGAATTGCCGTGATATACTATTAGGTGCCACTCGCGAACAGTAAAAAAAATAAAAATTATTTAAAATTAGAAGAATTCTAATTTAATATTAAATAGTTTGATATTAGATTCTGCTGCCAAATGGTAATGGACCTATACGGTCACACACAATAGAAATTGTGCACATCCAAAATAAAAGATGAGTCTAATACACTAAGCAGTGTACATTCAAAATGAAAGATGAGTCTAATATACTAAACAGTTTAGTAATTATGATGAGAAATTATTTTGAATATTATTTACGAAAGTTTTAATCTCTAATTTGATTAGAGAATAATTAAATATTCATAGATTATTAGGAGATAACATTCTAATTATATTAAATTTAAATATAAATATGTAATTATAATTTAATGAATATGATCGAGTTAAATTAAAAAGAGATAATGATTAAATGTATATTTAATAAATATTCTAGATTGATACTTATTATGAGATTTTATTAGTTAATTGATTGTAACAAATCCTAAGATTTAATTAATTACTAGATTTTATCTTAACATTTAATTATTTACTAGATTTTGTCTTAAGATTCAATTAGTTACTAGATTAAATCTAATTTTAAGATTTAATTAGTTATGGCATTAATCTGTTTCGTGTAACGGAAGGCGTTCGATATGTATGTGGCTGTGTTGGAACTACGATTCATCATATTCAGTTCCAACTTTACAGTGATGTAATCTAAATGTTAGATCTACATTATAACATGAGAATGATCCGTCAGTACTAAATTATTTTATTTTATATTTTATATGTGATATGAATTTTGTTTTAAATTTACTAGAAATTTGACATACAGCGGCACTATTCGTTGTAATATTTAAGTAAATATTGCTAAATACAAAATATACTGGCATTTATTAAAATTTGTTGCTAAATATATTATTTATCGATATTTACAAATTATTGTTGGTGAATAAGAATATTTACCAATATTTATTTTTAAATGCCGGTAAAAGATAGTTTAAATACCGGCAGTTATTTTTAATGCCACTAAGAAACTTTAATTACTAGCATTTAAAAGTAAATGTTGGTAAAAGATCTTAAATCCTTATTTAAGATATAAATAATTAATATTAGATTTATTCCTGCCGCACACATCCGTAGATTTTCTCCACTCATTGAAATCTTAAATCCTCATTTATATGTGCAGTTATTTTCTTACAATTTTATTAATTAAAATTTATATAATATTTATAATTTGATATAATTTTGATTTTATATAGTTGTTTATAAATGCAATTTTATTTTAATTTTTTACTTGTAGATTATAAATTTTATGTAAATTACTTATTTAGTTTAATTTTAAATTTTAATAAGCTTAATGATTTTATTTTCTATTTATTTTTCAGTGGTTTAATTTTATTCAATAAAACATAAAATATTAAAGATGGTTCAATCATTAATTAATAATTTTTAATAAATTTTTAGACTAAAATAATAAATTACATATTAAAATTTAAAAATTAGCAACAAAAAATAAAAAAAAAGAACTATTTTAAATTATATTATAAGTTGAGGGGCCTAACTGAGATTATCCATCAATTTCCTATATCCCGCCTACTTCTTCCTTCCTAAGCTTCTTACTAGGGTTTTTTTTTCTCTTTTTTATTTTTTTATTATCTTCTCTCCAAGTAAAAAAAAAAAAAAAAAAAAAAATACTCTTTCTACCTTCCAATCGCAGGGTGTAAGAAAAGAATTTTTTTCATTGTCTTCTACCAAGAAGGAGCCCCACAAGCAGAACCCTACCAAGAAAAAGGTAAGGTAATTTAGATTTTTTTTGTAAAATTATTTGCTTTTTTTTATACTTTGGAATAGATGGGTTGATTTATTTTTTTTAAAAAAAATTATAGTTTTTATTTTAAAATTATTATTTTATAATAGATTTAATTATTTTTAAAATTGGCCTTAGAGATCCGAAGATCGTCTAATTTTAGACTTTTCCGATCGATTCGTGAAACCCTTTTTTTGTTGTTTCGCGGAAGGAGTCGGTCGTGCGAGAATTCGTGATCGAATCGAACCCTGGTGAGGAGAGGGTAAGGAGATGGGGAACACCGGGAGCACGGGCAGCGGCGCCGGCCCCGGAGGGAACGGTCGCCGCAGGAATTCGAGCCGCCACCACCACCACCACCAGGCCCCGCCGCCGTTCGGCCCCGCGCCCCCGCCGACGCCCCCGCAGCAGCCGTCGCAGGAGGTCGCGCCCAACCGGTACGTGTTCGCCGCGGCGACGCCGTACCCGCCCCAATACCCTAATCCTAACCCGCCCCAGTACTACCAGTACGCCGGATACTACCCTAGGCCTGCTTATCACCAAACCTTAACTCTTTGTCGAGATTTTTAAATGTCTTAGCTGTAGATTTTGTCACAGGACTCCGGTACATCTTTTTGAAGAATTTAATAAGGGCATGACTGTACTAGGCTGATGAGAATGATTGAATGATTTTAACCTTTGAATTCTAGGACATGGTATAAATAACCCTCTTTCCAAACGGCACATGCTTAAAATTATTGCTGGAGTTTGCTTGGTTGTTTTTCAGATAGTTTGACTATGGGTTTGTCTTTACAGGTTTACACCCTGTTCAAAATTTTCTTGTTTACACACTTTTTTTTTTTTTTTTTTTTTGCTCAGCTTGTGTTTGTCTTTACCCTTTGGCTCTAATTATCAGAAATACAACATTTTCAACCTCTATTGTGTTAAAGTGTGCTTCTTCTAATCTACTTGTCTTCCAAAAGTAATTTTACTATTACATTATCTAATTCCCCCATTTATCTTCTTTCTGTAAACAGCATCACTCTCTTCTTCTTTGCAAAAGAAGGATTTGACTGCAATTTCACTGCAATGAAAGGAAATTTTCTTCAACCGGTCTCTGTCACCTTCAAGGAAGGCCTTGGCCAAAAATTCAGGATCCGGAATTGATTTCTCTTTATTTGAAGATTCAGAATTAATGAAAGAGGGAGAAAATTTTGTGTTTAGAAAATATTGTGGCCGTTTGTTATTTTTTTGAATGTTGAATAGACTAAAAATTTTAACTTATTGTTTGTTTAATTGAAAATGAGCTTAGTAAATTATTTTTGTTATTTTGTTATGTACGATTTATGTCACTTCTCATATGAAAATATTGAAATCTCATATTATCCATTAAAATTGTATTTTTTTTAATTGGTAAGATTTAATTATTTTATGATAGTGCAAATTATAATTTATATTATTTTTATTTATTTAAAAATATAATTTAAAAATATTTAGAATTAGCAGCATTTATTAATGTCAAAATTAATAATAGATTACCAATATTTGTATAATATTGCAAATAAACTAATAATTAATTAAAAAATATGGCATTTAATAATATCGTTAATAACCACATCTATAACGGCATTTATTTAATATTACTAATTACTTAATTTTAACGGTAATTTAATTAAATGCTGGTAGAAGATTCACCAACACGAGTATAAGCGGCACTAATTGCTAAATGCCACTAATAATTTTTAGTGCACTTTTTGTACTTTAGGCGGCAATTATAGGATGCTGCTAAATCACAATTTTTTTTGTATTGAAATAAAAAAAAAAATACTATATTAATTTTTTCTTGCGTTTTTGTTTTATGTGCCGAATAATTTTTACAATTTAGGATTCCAAATTTACAGTCAAAATTTGACTTTCGAATTCTCGAAAGTTTGTGCATAAATATATATTTTCTCATTAAGGTTTGGTCTGTAGTTAATTTTGATGTATTTGAAATGTTCTTTCGGGCACATATGATGATGTAAATAGATTAACTTGATTTTCGTACAAGGAAAGTACAAATCCTGCGCAATACTTGTCTAATTCAGGTATTCTTGATTTTGTGCCGCCCTATAAAGTACGAGTCGAACTCTGGGCACAATCCGTAATAATCTATTTTTTCTCACTGTAATTAATGGGATTGAGCAAGCTTTACTTGGTCAATATTACTTATTTTATTTTCCTGTTCTAAAAAATTAATATTTTATATATGTCTAGAAAATTTTAATCGAAATTGTGAAGCCATTTCAACAGTTGGGCTTCAAATGTGTAACAAATTTTGACTAGTCAATCAGTAGGATTTACAAAATCAAGCATGCTTTGATCATATATAATTCTAATAAGCCAAATTTATCTGAACAGATTTGTATAGTTTTTATGCGCGATTTCCTACTACTTGTATCAAAGTTAATATGTGTAAAAATGACAATAAACAAAGTATGGTTGAGTCCTACAATAAATATTAAACTAATTCATGGTACGTATCAGAGCATTAGTAAGTAGTTTAAGCATTTTTTTTCTTGTTCACGGCAAGTTCTTCACAAATTAATCCCTACCATGTTCATGTCGAAGGGGAAGGAGCAAATGGCAGCGCCAAACCCATTGACTATGATTCTGCATACTATATCTGCATCCTTAATTTCGATAATCCGGGCACTGTGTTTGACTCATGTCTTTTGAATGGGGACAATTACCAAACATGAAGAAGAACGATATGTAGAATTATCAATGCCTAGAACTAATTAAGATGCAATTTGTAGATGGTTCACTCACAAAACCTACTGGGTGTGAAATACCACTCCATTGCTACCTTCAGAATCTTTAATGATCTCTCGCATGCATGATTTGGATGATGGTGTGGGTTATGCCAATACGGTGCGAGAAATATGGGTTGGCGCCTAAAGGAGGAGGAGGAGCGGTTTTCACAAGGCAATGCTCGTGTCCGGCCGTCGACTCTAGCGAGAACTTTCTGAAGGGGGACCGGCCGTGGGGTTACCGAGCACACCTCAACCCACACAGCACACGAGCGCAGCGGAAACAGAATTTTTCGTAGATGAAAATAGGCGAAAACGATTGTAGAAAACAAACACGAGAATAACTAAATAAATAAAACAAATAAGGGAATGCAAGGACACGAGAATTACGTGGTTCGGCCAACAATGTGTCAACCTACGTCCACGGGCAAGACCACCTCAATGCGTTATTCGATTAATCCACGGCACAAAAGTACAAGGAGTAAAATTGGATTACAAAAAACTCTCTCACGGAGGCTCTCCACGTTTTTCCTCTCAATTAGGATTTTACAATGAAGCCCTAAAAAATAAAAGATGAATCGCAAGAGTTAATATAACTCTAAAAACCTAATTCTAATAGGAAACGATCTCCACCGTTCATCCGAGTTTTTAAATCACTTCTAGTCGTCGTCCATATCCTCTTAAGAATTATCTTTAAGATATTTCTAAATCATCCCTAATCTTTAGGAACAAGATTGGATCAAATCCATATGGACTCGAAACATGATTTTACATAATCCAACAATTCTCCCACTTAAAAACATGTGTCGAATTTCATAAAACACAAAATTGAAGATCTTGCCAAATTCCCACTCTCCTCATGTAGCTCCAAGACCGAGAGAAGTCATACTCCAATTGAACTTCTCTCGAGTCACCGGTTTCGTTAAAATATCCGCTGGATTCGCATCTGTGTGAATTTTCAACAATGAGATAAAATCCTCATCCACCACATCTCTCACGAAGTGATAACGAATATCAATGTGTTTCGTCCGAGAGTGAAACGCCGGATTCTTCGCCAAGTGTATTGCACTTTGACTATCACAATTCACTCCCACCACATTTTGCTTCACTTTTAATTCTCCTAAAAGTCTTTTTAGCCAGATAGCCTCCTTACAAGCATGTGTCATTGCTATGTACTCCGCCTCCGTCGTCGACAAAGCGACTACTGACTGAAGCTTCGACTCCCAGCTAATAGCACCACCGCCCATGGAGAAAACATAACCCGTGGTAGACTTTCTTCTGTCTTCATCTCCTGCGAAATCTGCATCCACATATCCGACACACTCCAAACCCGCAGAACCATAACTGAGTGAGAAATCCACAGTACCTCTCAAATATCTGAGAATCCACTTCACTGCATTCCAATGTTCACAACCTAGATTCGCCATATACCGACTCACTGCTCCCACTGCTTGAGCAATGTCGGGTCTCGTGCACACCATGACAAACATAAGGCTCCCTACTGCCGATGAATATGGTACCCGAGCCATGTCGGCCTTTTCTGCTTTCGTACCCGATGATTGCTCGGTCAACAATTTTAAATGAATAGGAAACGGGGTAGAAACTGGCTTTGCGTTCTGCAAGTTGAAGCGCCGCAGAACCTTCTCCACATAACTCTTCTGTGAAAGCCAAACTTTCCTATTCTTTCTCTCCCGTAGTACCTTCATCCCAAGTATTTGATTCACAGTTCCTAAGTCCTTCATATCGAACTCACCGGCTAACTAAGTCTTCAAGATAGATATCTTGCCCTTGTTATTTCCGGCGACCACCATGTCGTCGACATATAATAACAAAATACAGAAGCTCCCGTCATTATAATCGCAGAAATATGCACAATGATCCGCTTCAAGCCTATTAAAACCCAAACTTATAATGAAGGAATCAAATCGCTTGTACCAATACCTTGGCGCCTGTTTTAAGCCGTACAACGATTTGTTCAACCGACAAACCAAATACTCCTTGCCTTTTTCGACAAAGCCTTCCGGTTGCGACATATATATCTCCTCCTCCAGGTCACCATGCAAGAATGCTGTTTTTACATCCATCTGCTCGAGCTCCAAATCCATGACCGCTGCGATCGCTAAAACAACCCGAATAGTGGTAAGACGAACCACCGGTGAGAAGATCTCATCGAAATCGATTTTCGGCTTCTGAGCATATCCCTTCACCACCAATCTTGCCTTGAACCTCTCAACATTCCCATCTGTATCCTTTTTCACCTTAAACACCCCTCGACATCCAATCGCGTTCCTTCCCTTCGGCAAATCAACAAGTTCCCAAGTCTTGTTCTTCCGAATTGACTCCATCTCCTCCTCTATCGCGCATTGCCACTTCTCAGCGTCAGTCGACTCACAAGCCTCCTTATACGAAGTCGGCTCATCTTCTTCCGCTAAAGCAACATATGCACTAACATGGTTTGCAGAAGGAATAAATGAAGTAATATAGTCATTATACCTCGCAGGAAGTCTAATAACTCTATTAGGACGCCCGGAATCCGCTGGCGACTCTACCGGTGAATTTATATCTTCGGATGATTGCGGAGATTCCAAGTCAGGCTCATCATCAACCACTTCATCATCCTGTTGTGCTTGCACCTCATCGCGCGCTTCAAAGAGCTCAATTGGAATCATAGCATCATTATCTTGCTTTTCCTTGGTGCCTTGAAAGGACCCTTCATTGAAGACAACGTCACGACTTACGACTATTTTGTGGGTAGTAGGGTCCCACAATCGATACCCCTTAACACCTTTCGCATAGCCAAGAAATATACACCTCCGAGAGTTCTTATCCAATTTTGACCTTTTCTCCTTCGGTATCCACGCATAAGCATCACATCCAAAGACACGAAGATAGGAGTAATCAACGGACTTGCCGCTCCAGACTTCCTCAGGAATTTCCAAAGCAAGTGATTTTGTCGGCGCTCGATTAATCAAATAACAAGCCGTGCTCACGGCTTCCGCCCAAAATCTCATGTCGAGTTTTGAAGTACTCAACATGCTACGGGCCCTCTCCATGAGTGTTCTATTTAACCTCTCCGCTACACCGTTTTGTTGCGGTGTACCGAGTACCGTGAGATGCCGCTTAATTCCATGCTCAATACAAAATTCATCAAATTCTCTTGAACAATACTCCCCTCCGTTATCAGAACGTAGGCACTTAATTTTTAAATCCTTTTCATTCTCTACAAGAGTTTTGAACTTCTTAAAAGTCTCAAACACATCGGACTTTTGCTTTAGAATATATACCCAAGCTGTCACGCCCCGAGACCGTCAATTTGAACAGTTCGGGCGCGCCAACAGACCCGCCAATCGGGCATGACCTTTCAAGACCCGAAAGGAACGGTTTAATCCAACAATATCATTTCAATATAGCGGAGGAGTAAGCAATCAGAGTAAAGAACTATAAATTTAAACTTTCAATCATTCAACAAGTAGTTAGAAGAATGAAAGTAAAACACTTGAGCGAAGACATACACTTTTGTTTAACATTACAACTCTCTTTTAGCATGAAACTACAATACCAAAATACATCCATATTTTTTTTTTCTTTCTTTTCCCACTTGAAACTTAAACATTTAAAATTTACATTGTTCCTCACATACAAAAGTTCGCTCAAGATAATAAAACTCCAAAATGGTACTGCGACTCTAGACTGCTAGGTCGCTACTCTGCTGGGCCCTTGCCCCTGTCGCGTGCCTCCCTCGATGTGCCAGGACCTGTGGGGATGTCACCCAAAGGGTGTGAGAACTACAACGAAGTTCCCAGTGGGTTCAACCACCGAGAGAAAATGCCCTGCACCGCTTAGTCTAATGGAAGCAATATAATAGAGAATGAAATACAGTAAATAAAAGCTGTAAATCTTAGCTAGCATGCTTAATACTTTTACCTTTGCCATGACATAGCTCTATGTCGCTGTAGGATGCCAAACTAACCAACCTGTCCCTTGTCAAGTAACTTTCATTAACTTTCTTGTGTTTCAATTCAAGTTGCTAAACCCTCGGAGAAGCTTGCCCAACGGGCCCTAGCCCGGCAGACATGCTGCCATAAGACAAGCCCTCTAAGGTTGCCGATAACACCCGCAAGTGTTACCCCGCCCTACGGGGAAACGTCCCGAACGGGTCTCTACCCGGGAGAGGGACACTGCCTGCTACTCCAACATGGGCCACGTTTCACCCCGTAGGTACGCTCGTTTTATTATTTCTTTTATTGCTTTGCATTTAGCCTCTTTGCTCTTTTAAGCCTTTGCCTTTCTTTTGCTCTTTAGCACTTAGCTTCCATCTCAATCGAGCTTATAGCTCACATTGCCTCTTAGCCCTTTCTCTTTCTTTGCAATTAAGCTTTTAGCTTGTCTTTTTAATATACTCATGCATTTACCCTAGGTCCATGCCTTAAGGTACATAAGTCCCTTAGACTCAATTCTTAACTTTCATTATGCTCAAGTTGAAGTTAAAGTGTAGGTATATTAACCCAACTCTCTATGACAACTCTAGGGATTTCAAATACTTTGGATTTTAACCTCAACTAAACTATGTTTTCCTTAGAGACATAACTCTAAATTAGGCCCTAATTCCATCACACACTTAATTGACTCAACAACCATGCCACTCGTGAAGTCCTATAGTGAATGCCACACATTAGAGCCTAATCTAAGTTTTCTCCTAAGTCAAAATTTCCATAAACCGCAAACCACTTCTACATAAGCATGAAAATACTATCCTAGCCACTCTATTAACATGCTTCTAAGAAAAGCAAAAGATAAGGGGAGAGGTCACCCTCGCTCGATAGAATCCCCCACCTCGGTGTGTTCTTTTGGTCCTTGAAGGAGACAACTCTTTATGCCTTTGAGGTTTCCCTACGTTGTAAGGAAGGACAAATAAGCAATTGTTTTCACGTGACTTACTAAATTTAGCAAAACGGTAAGATTAACCCCTTTTGGCAAGAAAAGGGGAAATAACCCTTATTAGATCACTTTTCTCCACAAAAAGGCTACTTTTTTATTGGTTTATAAAAATAGGAGAAAAATGATCATCCCATGGCCTATTGCCAAAAAGAAACTTGCTCAACTCGATCCGGGGTCAAAAAGCCCCACAAATTTTGAGAAAAACTCAATTTGAGCAATTTTCCCCCAATTCTTCGATTTTGCACTTGGTAAGTTGAAAATTGCAAATTTTATATTGGAAGAGAGCCCAATGCTCTCTAAATTTTTAGAGGAGCTCTAATTAAGCAATTCCCCCACCCCCAATTCCTCAATTTTGCATTCTTGCAACATTGAGAAATTTGTAAGTTTGCAATTGGAGAAAAGAAGAGAAGAAGTTTTTACTTCTTTCTTCTCCTCCATTCTTTTCTTTCTTTTCTTTCCTATTCTCTCTTTTTTCTCTTTTCTTTTTTTTTTTGTACAGGGTTCCCCTGCTGCCTGGGCAGCAGCATGCATAGCTGCTGCCCAAGCAGCAGCATGTCCAGCTGCCAAGGCAGCTGCCAATGCAGCTGCCTAGCAGCTGCCATGTTTCTTTTTTTTTTTTTTTTTTTTTCTTCTTGTCTCAAGCCAGCAGCCGCAGCAGCTGGCTGCAAGGTGCAGCTGCTGCTGCATAAGCAGCAGCAAGCTGCGAGCTTGCACCTGCTGCTGCTGCTTGATGCAGCAGCAGCAGGTTGCTGCTTGATGCAGCAGCAGCAGCAGCAGCAGCAGGCTGCTGCAGCATGCATTTTTTTTTTGTTTTTCTTCTTCTTCCCTGCCAAGAGAGAGAGAGAGAGAGAGAGAGAGAGAGAGAGAGAGAGAGAGAGAGAGGGAGAGAGAGAAAGAGAGAGAGAAGAAATTACCTTTTCCTTCTCCTTCTTCTTCTTCTTCTTCTTCTTCTCTTCTTCTTCTTCTTTTTCTTCTCCTTTCTTCTTCCTTCTCCTTTCCTTCTCCTCTTTCGTTTCTTGCTTCTGCAGGAGAGAGAAAGAGAGAGAGCAGGGGAATTAATTCCCTGCAGGTGGGTGGTTGGGGAAAAAGAAATTTACTGAAATGCCCCTCAATTTCAAAATTATCCCCAAACTGCCCTTTTTCCTGCAGTTTTTCCTGCAGCGAGCTTTATCGGATAGCCCTCTTTCACCTCGTTTTCCCGTCAACTGAGAAATCAAAATTGTAATTTTTCTTCGCCCCTTTAATCTACAAATTTTTCTTAAACTTCCCACGATTTTGTTTAAATCTTTAGACTACTCTAAGCCCTCGGAAGAGAGCCCCGAAAATGCTTCGCGATTGACTTGCGCTGTCAAAACTGCAGTTTCAGCATTCGCGAAGCATTTTTCTTCGCTTCGTTCTCCGATTTTTCCTTAATAACCTACCTAGGTTTTTCGCCCCTTTTAATAAGAAAACTTTTGTGAGACACCCCACGATTTCTTTTAAAATTTTGGGGCACTCTAAGCCTCCGAAACAGGGCTCCGAAAATGCTTCGTGATCACAAATTTCAGAATTTCAGATTTTGGCTAAGTCCTCGGGTTCAAGTCACTTTTCGACCCGATGCCCTTCGCGTCAGCCCGAAACGCACCGAACTCGACTGTAATCACGTTTAAAACACGTTACAAGTCTTCTCGCCGAATTTTGCCATTTTGCGAACTCGGCGAACACGAGTCCCAATTTTGCAATTTGAGGCTTCGTTTCTCAACCACAACTCACTTTTCGACCCAACGGCTTTTGCGTTGATTCAAAACGCTTCAAACCCACTTGTAATCATATTTGAAACACGTTACAAGTATTTTTACCGAGTTTTGCTATTTCGCAGAAATCGGTGCACTACATTCTCCCCTCCTTTAGGAGTTTCGTCCGCGAAACTAAAACTCACGTACCTTGGGATTTATTCCTCGAACAAGCGAGGATAATGCTCCCGCATCACAGCCTCAGGCTCCCACGTGGCCTCCTCCTCGCTATGCCTCGTCCAAAGTACTTTCACATAAGGAATGGAGCGGTTCCTTAGCTTCCTATCACGCCGATCTATAATTTTATACGGGAACTCATCGTAGCTCATATCCTCCCGTAGATCGAGTGGTGGGTAGTTGATTATGTGCGTCGGGTCGTGGACATACTGGCGGAGTTGTGACACATGGAACACATCATGAATTCCTGCCAAATCTGGGGGCAAAGCTATTTTATAGGCCACTGGGCCAACCCGCTCCAAAACCTCATAAGGTCCAAGAAAACGAGGGTTCAACTTTCCTCGCATCCCAAATCGCACTACCCCCTTCGTGGGCGACGCCTTCAAAAATACATGATCACCGACCTTAAACTCTAGGTCGCGCCGCCTTTTGTCCGCATAGCTCTTTTGCCGACTTTGCGCTGTCACCAGACGTTGACGCGCAATTTGCACCTTTTCCTCGGCTTCTTGCAATACATCAGGACCCAGTGATGATCTCTCGCCAACCTCACTCCAATGCAGTGGAGACCTGCACTTTCTGCCATAGAGTGCCTCAAAAGGTGCCATTCCGATGCTGGCTTGATAGCTGTTATTGTAGGCGAACTCCGCCATCGGCAAATATCGCTGCCACCCTGGTCCATAGTCCAAGACACACGCCCTGAGCATATCTTCGAGGATTTGATTGGTCCTCTCAGATTGACCATCGCTCTGAGGGTGATAAGCCGTAGAGAAATCCAGGCGTGTTCCCAAAGTCTCGTGGAAGCTCTTCCAAAATTGTGACACGAATCGGGGATCCCGATCCGACACTATAGAAACAGGAACTCCATGAAGGCGCATAATCTCATCAATATACAACTGCGCCAATTTATCCCTAGACCAGGTGGTGTGGACAGGTAGGAAATGAGCCGCCTTGGTTAACCTATCCACAACCATCCAAATCGCGTCGTGGCCTGCTTGAGACCGAGGCAAGCCCACGATAAAATCCATAGCGATGTTCTCCCATTTCCACACGGGAATCGGCAGATTTTGAAGCTTGCCCGCAGGGAGTCTATGTTCAGCTTTGACTTGTTGGCACACTAAGCATCTAGCCACGAAGTGTCCAACATCTTTCTTCATGCCTGGCCACCAAAACTGTGCCCTCAGGTCCTTATACATTTTTGTGCCGCCGGGGTGGATAGTATACGGCGATCGGTGTGCTTCTTGAAGGATCATTTCACGAATATCCTCGTCATTAGGTACACACACGCGACCCCGAAACCTTAGGATTCCCTCAGAATCCACAGTAAAATCCCTTGCCTCCCCGCTTTCTAAATCAGACCTCACCTTTTGGAGCTTTTCATCCGCCATTTGCTTTTCTTTAATTCTCTCCAACAAGGTAGGTTGCACAACGAGCGTCATAAGCTTCGCGGGTGCACCGGAAGCCACAACCTCCAAGCCCATCCGTCTCATTTCAGATTGCAACGGGTATTGGTCGGTGATGATCATGGCGAGATTTTCCACGGACTTCCTGCTTAGCGCGTCGGCCACCACATTTGCTTTCCCCGGGTGGTACAAGATGCTAACATCATAATCTTTTAGGAGTTCCAGCCATCGACGCTGCCTCAGGTTTAATTCCTTCTGAGTGAACAAATATTTGAGACTTTTGTGATCCGTGTAAATTTCGCAATGTTCCCCGTAGAGGTAATGCCGCCATATCTTCAGTGCAAAAATCACCGCGGCAAGTTCGAGATCGTGAGTGGGGTAGTTCTTTTCATAACTCTTCAGCTGCCGGGAGGCATAGGCTATAACCCTCTCGTCTTGCATAAGTACACACCCCAACCCAGTCTCTGAGGCATCACTATACACCACAAACTTTTTCCCGCAATAGGTAAAGCAAGGATTGGAGCCGATGTCAACTTGTTCTTGAGCAACTGGAAGCCTCTTTCACAAGCATCGCTCCAAGTGAACTTAGCCCCTTTTCTTGTAAGGCCGGTGAGTGGAATGGTAATTTTGGAAAACCCTTCCACGAACCGCCTATAATAGCCCGCGAGTTCGATAAAGCTTCGAACCTCGGTGACATTGGTTGGTCGGGGCCAATCCTTCACTGCTTCAATTTTCTTGGGATCCACAGACACCCTTGCCTCAGAAATCACATGTCCTAAGAATGCCACTTCCCGGAGCCAACATTCGCATTTCTTCAACTTCGCGAACAGGCCCCGCTCCCGAAGTACTTGTAAAACCTGTCGTAGGTGATCCTCATGCTCGTTGTCACTTCGAGAGTAGACTAAAATGTCGTCAATGAAGACGACAACAAATCAGTCAAGGAAAGGCTGAAAACTGCGGTTCATTAAATCCATGAATGCCGCCGGAGCATTAGTCAACCAGAACGGTATTACAGTGAATTCGTAGTGTCCATACCGCATTCTAACAGCCGTTTTGTGCACATCCTCCGGCTTAATCTTTAATTGGTGGTATCCCGATTGAAGGTCGATTTTCGAAAATACTCGGGAACCTTGCAACTGGTTGATCAAATCGTCGATCCGCGACAATGGATATCGGTCCGTGATCGTCAATTTGTTGAGCTCCCGATAGTCCACACTAGCCGAAGTGACCCGTCCTTCTTCCTCACAAACAGGACTGGAGCTCCCCAAGGAGATACACTGGGTCTGATGAAACCCTTGTCCAGCAGGTCTTGCTATTTAGCCTTAAGCTCCTTCAACTCCGCCGCCCTATTTGCTTGACTTAGAGGGCGAAGACCAATCCTTACTCCCAACTATTCCACACGCCACTCGCGCTCTCAACCACGAGTTCTCGGCCAACCCATTTATTTCAGACTATTGACAGGTCCACAGACCATGGTCCAATGCAGGCCTATAGCCCAACCTTCCACTCGATATCACATATCGTCTGTAACTAGCATGCAGACCCAATCATCATGCGGTCAGATCCTCGTTTAGGACTACCGCACTAACACTCCCACTAGGAGTAACAGTATCTCAATCATCACCAGCCCTATGGCCTGGTCGCGTCTACACTCTCAGTGTACTAATAGCCTCGAGGCTCACACGTGGCACTCTACGTTCCCGAGTCATCACTCGGACTACCGCCCCGACCAAAAATCTATTATGCCCCGCCCTCAGGTCTCGGGCCACTGTCTCTCACAGCCGACTGCGCCTACCCACATGGCTACAGGCTCCACAGTCTTCATATATGGTCCAGGCACGGATCGTCCCTCAACGAACCTACTAAGCGTCGCCACGTGACTACTATTCTTCACCGAGCAAAACCCACTCGCTAGTCGTCAATCTACGACACAAACTCTCTATCGACTCCTATCACACTTAGCAAACGCTAAGGTGCCACTTAACCAGTTCTTTCTGGCTAAAGGGTACCTGTGCTCCATGAGCACCCACAAGATTGTGCGTCTTACGCCTCTATGTCAACTCGTAGAATCCACGGTGTTAAGCGATTTGCTTAAGCACACCCATGGTACCTGTGCACTTCCCCCCAACTGGGTAGAGGCACCACAATAATAGTTCTCCAATTTTGGCAACTAACACGCGAACCCTTCGGTGGCAACCCTTGCCGTTATACCGATCCATCGGACCAGCACCACAAGACTCCCGCTCTATCGAGAGGTTCTCACATCTTGAAGCCTACCCTGGGCCTCACCAACGCACTATGCGGCAATTCAGTCACATCGACACGTCACATGGTCGCTACTATCACCAAGAGCGAACTTTCACCACCAAGTCCATAAAACTTTCTTGCCCTAAACCTTAGGACATTTCAACATGGCTCTCGCAATCTAACGATCGCCAACGTCTCGTGAGTCGGTCTTTCACCGAGTCACCATCGGACCTAATCGGTCACACTTTGCCCAATTTGGCCAAAGTACAAACTAAAGCACCAAATTTCAACTCGCTTCACTCGAGCCTGAGCGCTCCAAGGGCTCAATTTGCGTCGACGCGGATCCTATTCTTCATCGATCACTCGATGCCATTGCTATTCCCTAAGCAACAACACCACAACGAAACGATTAGCCCAAATTTGATAATTTGGACAATGCGCAAGCTAGATACCAAACAAAAGGGCTCGTCGACCCAATCATGCGAAAGTACATAAGGGCACTCCCTTTCACCCCTGACCTTACGTTGTCGGCCGCCAACGTAATAGTCCAAAGAATGAAAGCTCATTACCCTCGATCCATTCCCAATGTCCTTCTTGGGAATCGTAAAACCCAATCATATACTTTCGCCAAAAGATCCACACACTCTCTCGTGCCTAAACCCTAAAGTCTTCCTAAGGTTTGCTAACCACCTAGAACTATTCCTAGGCTCTGATACCACTCTAATCTGTCACGCCCCGAGACCGTCAATTTGAACAGTTCGGGCGCGCCAACAGACCCGCCAATCGGGCATGACCTTTCAAGACCCGAAAGGAACGGTTTAATCCAACAATATCATTTCAATATAGCGGAGGAGTAAGCAATCAGAGTAAAGAACTATAAATTTAAACTTTCAATCATTCAACAAGTAGTTAGAAGAATGAAAGTAAAACACTTGAGCGAAGACATACACTTTTGTTTAACATTACAACTCTCTTTTAGCATGAAACTACAATACCAAAATACATCCATATTTTTTTTTTCTTTCTTTTCCCACTTGAAACTTAAACATTTAAAATTTACATTGTTCCTCACATA
This sequence comes from Tillandsia fasciculata, assembly GCA_029168755.2. Taxonomy (NCBI): domain Eukaryota; kingdom Viridiplantae; phylum Streptophyta; class Magnoliopsida; order Poales; family Bromeliaceae; genus Tillandsia; species Tillandsia fasciculata. The sequence continues at coordinate 14,487,919 of CM054939.1, read as the reverse complement.
CAAAAGTTCGCTCAAGATAATAAAACTCCAAAATGGTACTGCGACTCTAGACTGCTAGGTCGCTACTCTGCTGGGCCCTTGCCCCTGTCGCGTGCCTCCCTCGATGTGCCAGGACCTGTGGGGATGTCACCCAAAGGGTGTGAGAACTACAACGAAGTTCCCAGTGGGTTCAACCACCGAGAGAAAATGCCCTGCACCGCTTAGTCTAATGGAAGCAATATAATAGAGAATGAAATACAGTAAATAAAAGCTGTAAATCTTAGCTAGCATGCTTAATACTTTTACCTTTGCCATGACATAGCTCTATGTCGCTGTAGGATGCCAAACTAACCAACCTGTCCCTTGTCAAGTAACTTTCATTAACTTTCTTTGTGTTTCAATTCAAGTTGCTAAACCCTCGGAGAAGCTTGCCCAACGGGCCCTAGCCCGGCAGACATGCTGCCATAAGACAAGCCCTCTAAGGTTGCCGATAACACCCGCAAGTGTTACCCCGCCCTACGGGGAAACGTCCCGAACGGGTCTCTACCCGGGAGAGGGACACTGCCTGCTACTCCAACATGGGCCACGTTTCACCCCGTAGGTACGCTCGTTTTATTATTTCTTTTATTGCTTTGCATTTAGCCTCTTTGCTCTTTTAAGCCTTTGCCTTTCTTTTGCTCTTTAGCACTTAGCTTCCATCTCAATCGAGCTTATAGCTCACATTGCCTCTTAGCCCTTTCTCTTTCTTTGCAATTAAGCTTTTAGCTTGTCTTTTTAATATACTCATGCATTTACCCTAGGTCCATGCCTTAAGGTACATAAGTCCCTTAGACTCAATTCTTAACTTTCATTATGCTCAAGTTGAAGTTAAAGTGTAGGTATATTAACCCAACTCTCTATGACAACTCTAGGGATTTCAAATACTTTGGATTTTAACCTCAACTAAACTATGTTTTCCTTAGAGACATAACTCTAAATTAGGCCCTAATTCCATCACACACTTAATTGACTCAACAACCATGCCACTCGTGAAGTCCTATAGTGAATGCCACACATTAGAGCCTAATCTAAGTTTTCTCCTAAGTCAAAATTTCCATAAACCGCAAACCACTTCTACATAAGCATGAAAATACTATCCTAGCCACTCTATTAACATGCTTCTAAGAAAAGCAAAAGATAAGGGGAGAGGTCACCCTCGCTCGATAGAATCCCCCACCTCGGTGTGTTCTTTTGGTCCTTGAAGGAGACAACTCTTTATGCCTTTGAGGTTTCCCTACGTTGTAAGGAAGGACAAATAAGCAATTGTTTTCACGTGACTTACTAAATTTAGCAAAACGGTAAGATTAACCCCTTTTGGCAAGAAAAGGGGAAATAACCCTTATTAGATCACTTTTCTCCACAAAAAGGCTACTTTTTTATTGGTTTATAAAAATAGGAGAAAAATGATCATCCCATGGCCTATTGCCAAAAAGAAACTTGCTCAACTCGATCCGGGGTCAAAAAGCCCCACAAATTTTGAGAAAAACTCAATTTGAGCAATTTTCCCCCAATTCTTCGATTTTGCACTTGGTAAGTTGAAAATTGCAAATTTTATATTGGAAGAGAGCCCAATGCTCTCTAAATTTTTAGAGGAGCTCTAATTAAGCAATTCCCCCACCCCCAATTCCTCAATTTTGCATTCTTGCAACATTGAGAAATTTGGAAGTTTGCAATTGGAGAAAAGAAGAGAAGAAGTTTTTACTTCTTTCTTCTCCTCCATTCTTTTCTTTCTTTTCTTTCCTATTCTCTCTTTTTTCTCTTTTCTTTTTTTTTTGTACAGGGTTCCCCTGCTGCCTGGGCAGCAGCATGCATAGCTGCTGCCCAAGCAGCAGCATGTCCAGCTGCCAAGGCAGCTGCCAATGCAGCTGCCTAGCAGCTGCCATGTTTCTTTTTTTTTTTTTTTTTTTTTTCTTCTTGTCTCAAGCCAGCAGCCGCAGCAGCTGGCTGCAAGGTGCAGCTGCTGCTGCATAAGCAGCAGCAAGCTGCGAGCTTGCACCTGCTGCTGCTGCTTGATGCAGCAGCAGCAGGCTGCTGCTTGCTGCAGCAGCAGCAGCAGCAGCAGCAGCAGCAGCTGCTGCAGCATGCATTTTTTTTTTGTTTTCTTCTTCTTCCCTGCCAAGAGAGAGAGAGAGAGAGAGAGAGAGAGAGAGAGAGAGAGAGAGAGAGAGAGAGAGAGAGAGAGAGAGAGAGAGAAGAAATTACCTTTTCCTTCTCCTTCTTCTTCTTCTTCTTCTTCTTCTCTTCTTCTTCTTCTTTTTCTTCTCCTTCTCTTCTTCCTTCTCCTTTCCTTCTCCTCTTTCGTTTCTTGCTTCTGCAGGAGAGAGAAAGAGAGAGAGCAGGGGAATTAATTCCCTGCAGGTGGGTGGTTGGGGAAAAAGAAATTTACTGAAATGCCCCTCAATTTCAAAATTATCCCCAAACTGCCCTTTTTCCTGCAGTTTTTCCTGCAGCGAGCTTTATCGGATAGCCCTCTTTCACCTCGTTTTCCCGTCAACTGAGAAATCAAAATTGTAATTTTTCTTCGCCCCTTTAATCTACAAATTTTTCTTAAACTTCCCACGATTTTGTTTAAATCTTTAGACTACTCTAAGCCCTCGGAAGAGAGCCCCGAAAATGCTTCGCGATTGACTTGCGCTGTCAAAACTGCAGTTTCAGCATTCGCGAAGCATTTTTCTTCGCTTCGTTCTCCGATTTTTCCTTAATAACCTACCTAGGTTTTTCGCCCCTTTTAATAAGAAAACTTTTGTGAGACACCCCACAATTTCTTTTAAAATTTTGGGGCACTCTAAGCCTCCGAAACAGGGCTCCGAAAATGCTTCGTGATCACAAATTTCAGAATTTCAGATTTTGGCTAAGTCCTCGGGTTCAAGTCACTTTTCGACCCGATGCCCTTCGCGTCAGCCCGAAACGCACCGAACTCGACTGTAATCACGTTTAAAACACGTTACAAGTCTTCTCGCCGAATTTTGCCATTTTGCGAACTCGGCGAACACGAGTCCCAATTTTGCAATTTGAGGCTTCGTTTCTCAACCACAACTCACTTTTCGACCCAACGGCTTTTGCGTTGATTCAAAACGCTTCAAACCCACTTGTAATCATATTTGAAACACGTTACAAGTATTTTTACCGAGTTTTGCTATTTCGCAGAAATCGGTGCACTACACAAGCCTTCCGAGAGTAATCATCAATAAATAAAACAAAGTAAGAACATCCGCCCAACGAAGTATTGGGCGACTCCCAAGTATCCGAATGAATCAACTCGAGATGCTTCTTACTTCTTTGATGTGATAGAGAAAAAGACAACCTTCGTTGCTTCCCGTAGATGCAATCTTCACAAAAATCTAATGGCGCGGACTTGTAACCTGAAAGAAGTTCACGGTTGGATAATACATGCAATCCGCGCTCACTCATGTGTCCTAAACGGCGATGCCACACCGTTGAAGACTCCACCTTTGCGCTTGCAACAACCGCTTCTCCCACTTGAGTCTCGCCCACTAATCTATAAAGGCCACCTACTTGCTCTCCTTTCATCAACACCAAACAACTTTGACATACCTTCAAGTGATCTTTCTCGCCGATGAATTTAAACCCTTGTTTGCAAAATTTTCCAAGTGATAGAAGATTTTTTCGAAGTGCAGGAACATGTCGAACATTAGAAACCGTCCGAATAACACCATCAAACATCTTGATCCGAACGTCTCCCACTCCAACCACCAGACATGCCGTGTTGTCACCCAAATAGATAACTCCACAATCCCGTGACTTATAAGAATGAAACCACTCCCTATAGGGAGTCATGTGGAATGACGCCCCCGAATCCAAGATCCAATGATAAATAAGCTCGGATCTATCCAATGCGACTAACGCATCCCCGTTTTCTGAACTAGCCGACTTAGCATCTGCTTCGGCTATATTACCTTGAAAATTATTTGAATCGGATTTACCATCAACTCCTTTAACCTGACAATCTTTCTTCACATGCCCCAACTTTCCACAATTCTAGCACTTTACTTTCTTTTTGCCCTTGGATTTTGATCTCGACTTTCCTCGATCACCATATTCCCTCTCGAAAGGTCTTCCCCGTGCTATCATAGCCTCCCCCGAAGAACTTCCTTGGCTAGACTTCCGCCTCATCTCCTCGGTAAGTAATAATGCAACAACCGACTCCATCTTAAGGGTTTCAACATGGCTCAAGTTCATAATCAAATTATCCCAAGTTTCCGGCATCGAGCAAAGTAAAATACTTGCCTTTTCTTTTTCATCAATTCTCACGTCTAGGGCAGCGAGTTTGCTCACGATAGAGTTGAATGTACTTAGATGTTCTTGTACCGGTGCCCCGTCCCTCATCTTTAGATTGTACAATTGTCGTCTTAAGAAAATTTTGTTCACCAATGACTTTCCTTCATAGAGATTTTTTAATTTATCCCAAATCCCTTTTGCGGTAGTCTCGGTCTCCACATTGAATAACACCGAATCATCCAGTGCCAAATATAGGTTTGCCAAAGCCATCTTGTCCTTCTCTTGAAATTTTTATTCGTCATCCCTTCCGGCTTATTTTCTATTCCTTGCAGGGCAATCTCACAAGCATCTTTAATCAAAACTGCTTGCATCTTCAGTTTCCACAACGCAAAGTTCGCTCCATCAAATCGAGAAATCTCATACTTTGTCGCTGAAACTTTTCCCGCCATCGTTTCACCGTCAACGAACTACGAATAACCAAACGCTCCGATACCAATTGAAGGGGGACCGGCCGTGGGGTTACCGAGCACACCTCAACCCACACAGCACACGAGTGCAGCGGAAACAGAATTTTTCGTAGATGAAAATAGGCGAAAACGATTGTAGAAAACAAACACGAGAATAACTAAATAAATAAAACAAATAAGGGAATGCAAGGACACGAGAATTACGTGGTTCGGCCAACAATGTGTCAACCTACGTCCACGGGCAAGACCACCTCAATGCGTTATTCGATTAATCCACGGCACAAAAGTACAAGGAGTAAAATTGGATTACAAGAAACTCTCTCACGGAGACTCTCCACGTTTTTTCTCTCAATTAGGATTTTTCAATGAAGCCCTAAAAAATAAAAGATGAATCGCAAGAGTTAATATAACTCTAAAAACCTAATTCTAATAGGAAACGATCTCCACCGTTTATCCGAGTTTTTAAATCACTTCTAGTCGTCGTCCATATCCTCTTAAGAATTATCTTTAAGATATTTCTAAATCATCCCTAATCTTTAGGAACAAGATTGGATCAAATCCATATAAACTCGAAACATGATTTTACATAATCCAACACTTTCTCTTCTTAATCAAGTTAATCGTCTTGTTGCTGCTTACTATACACTAAGCTAAAATATTTGTCAGATGAATTATAGCAGCTATATGAAATGGTTCAAAATTGCACTTGTGGTGCCGCAAAAGCATTTGGAGCATGCAGCTCGTGAAACAGAGAAGGTTCACCAATTTTCAATGGAAATTTTATCCTAAAACAAAGCTTACTCCTCAGTAACTCAAGAAGAGAAACAACATGTTGTTGCCTTTTCATGACTATCTATTGTTGAGGCAACTGCGCCTTAGTAGCCAAAGCGAGCAAATTTAACATTCGAACCAATCAAATCAACTCAAAGCCACATGAGTTGTCTTGAGACTATTGGTTATTCTGCAAACTGGCAGATCAATCGGTAAATCAATTTTGCAAATCAATCCCCCCAATATCTGGTCTTGCAATAGAGCAATACATTCAACTTATAAATCTTTTGAATAGTGAAGTATCAAGCAAATCCTTTCTTTCTACCGTTTGGATTATCAATAGTGGTTCTTCCGAAAGTCCTAACAAAGAAAAGGGCGGCTCCTCTGCCTCATTTGGTGTAGAGAGCTATCAAAGTCGAAAAAAGAAAAAGAAACATAGATAGATATTTATTTTTTTACGGTTTTCAGTAAAATCGTAAAAATTTTATCGTAACCGATCATCCCCAATTAAAGTACTTAATAAGCTCGACAAATGCCCGACGTTGAGGCTACGCCGACAAATTAACGGTGTGCTTTCTGGGTCATTGTATCGCTAGAAATGCAAATGTTGCAAGGCTCGCCCGGGGCAAAAGCGCTTCTAGAACAATGCCATCGGCGTGCTTTGAAAATAAGCTACTACTTTCGACTTATTTTATTTAATTTCACTAATTCTTCACGGCAATCTTGTATTTTCTGTTGTACAAATTCTATAAAACACTATATGGGAACTCTCTTTCTCTTTTTTTTTTTTTTTTAATTTTTTTATTTGTTTTCTTTCTGCATGTGGTGATGAACACACCTAAAAGCATGCATGTCAAGTTATTATAATAATTAATTAATGACCAAAATAATAATAATAATCAAAGAGAGATCGATCTCTTGTACCTGGGAGTGAAATGTGTGGTAGATCTTATCGCCGACGATCGAAAAGCTCGCGTTGACCACCTCCGCTCCTTCTTCTTCCAGAACGGCAATCACCTCGCGGAAAATGAACCGCTTCTCGTCGAGGCCACTGCCGACGATCACGACCACCTCGAGATTCGTGCCCTGCGTGTTCCGCACTTCGACCAAGGGCAGTAGGGCGGCTATCGACTTCGTCGCCGTCGCCGTCGCCGTCGTTTCCGCGCCCAGATTATCCTTTATGGTTAAAGCTTTGATGGTTGTTGATGCCAATTCCTTCCTTTGCTTCAGCTTGTCTATTCTTTCTCTCAGGGTTTTGATGTAAGATTCAGCTTCAGCCAAGTAATCTAGCTGTGTCCGTGCACCCTTCACGACATGCAAGACAATTTTTTTTTAAAAAAAAAAAAAAATAAGAAAAAATTAGACTCAGATTGATGCTTGATAAAGAAGATTTGCACAAAAAAAAAAAAAAGAAAAAAAAAAAAAAAAAAAAATCATCAATTTTACAACATTTTGATTTCAGCAACGGTGAAAACATTTATTTATAATTAAGGTCATGACTTGTAAACTTTTTCTTTGTCTCGATCGATCCTTGTACTAAAAATACAGAGCATTGTTTGAAAAAGTTAAATTACAAATTAAAAAAGAAAAAAAAAACTTCTCTAGGGTCCGTTTGTTTGGGCTAGAACAAGAAATAAGGGATTTATTTTTCTTATTCTGTCAAACGCATCAGAAATTATTCGGTACAGCTAGTTTCAGTACAAGCAGAATAAGCTGAAATTATTGAAGGGTATCATCTCATAGTGTGAACTATTTGCTTAAGCCCTTACTCTCGCGCAGCCAGATCTTTTGTTCGGTTGGTGGGTTCTCAAGCAGCTGCCACAAATCCCTAGATTTAAATCTCAGAGGATGGTGGACAACATATAGCCACTGCTTTCCTAAAAGTAGCTGGAATAACAATTCTTATCCATTATTTTATAATTTTTTTTTTTACCAAACTATCCCTCCTTCCCTCCTTTCTCTCTTCCAAATACACTCTCATCATCACAAATCCCTCTTTCTCTCTTCCAAATACACTCTCATCATCACAAATCCCTCTTTCTCTCTTCCAAATACACTCTCATCATCACAAATCCCTCTCTCTCCTCTCTCTCTCTTTTCCTTCATCCGACCTCTTTTCTCTCTTCCCAATACACTCTCATCATCACAAATTAATATTATAAAATTTTAAATTTAAAAATTTAAATGTTAAAATTTTATATTTGAAATTTTAAATTTAATTTGAGAAAATAAAATGTTAAATTAAATATTATTTTCAAAAAATATAATTTGATTATGATTTTGATTTTATCTTAATTTTTTGAAAGCTTTAATCCATTAATTAAAACAAACTAATTAAATTTTAACAACTTTTATCACATATTAAATTTCGAGGACAAAAACCCAATCTAACCTCTTTATTCTTCTTATTCTTCATTCTCATATCAAACACAAAATCTCTTATACCTAAAACCATCCCAAACACTTTTTTACTCTAGTTCCGTACTTTATACTTATTCCAGGATTAGCTAATTCTATCTTAACCATTACCAAACGGGGCCCTAGAGTCTAGAGGCGGAAGATCTAAAATGATTACAATTTATATTACTCCTCCAAAAACTTTTTTATTCTTTTAATTTAAATATTATTGAAGAGTACACTCTCCTACTTTCAGTTTAGTTTTTTTTTCCCCTCATTTTAACCATGAACATATGATGATACTAATTAATTTGGATCTCACATTACAAGTAGCTAGCTAAAATAATAATTGAGTTTCAATGTGAGTAAAAGTCATAAGCTAAGATCTGTACGCAAAAGCTATGCCTCTGAAGTGAAACTCTAATTAGATGAATAAGTTAGAAATAATAAATTCATTACGTACGAATAAATAGAAGAACCGGATACGAACAACTATTTTAAAATTTAAAAATAAGAACTAAAACAAAATATTATTGAAAGTTTAGAGAAACTAAATTGATAACTTATTAAAACTTGACTATTTCAAATGTTGAAATAAAAGTTTGAGGACAAAAAAAATTTCACTCAAATTTCAGCAACTAGCGACTAGTTTTGAAAAATAAAACTAAATATGACAATTTTCTCCGCATACGTGGAATCGGAGATGGAGAGATTTTGTGTCACAGGACAGGGACGGAGAACAAATTTTCCAAACTCGTGGGGACAAGGCGGGTGGCAGGAAAACAACTTCCTATCCCACAAAATTCTTAATTCTCACAAAATAATATATTATATTATTAAATAATTATTAATATATTTATAAATATAGAAAGGTAATTTTACTATTTTTAATATATAGCCTAGCTAAGCAGTGGGGATGGTCCGAGAACGGTGGTTGCGATACATGCTAGGAGAATATCACCCTTTCAAATTTTTTATAATTATTTATTTATTATTATTTTTTTTTTTGAAATCTAACTGTCTTATCTTTTGTTATTTAGTTTAATTTTTTTTATGATTGAAACTGATAGCGTAATAAATATTTAGTTTTTTACCATTATTAGTTAGAAAATAGCATATATTAGATTGTTTTACCTCTTTAGGGGGCGTTTGGTAAGGGGGATAAGGGGGGAATACCCCCTTATCCCCAAGTCCATACCCAAACGGGGATAGAATAGGGGGGAATCCGGGTTCTAGGCTTGCTGGAATTACGGGAATGAAATCGGGAATCCGGGTTCCAGCAAATAGGTGGAATTGGGAGGAACCCATAAAGTGGCACGGGAATCGAGAAAAGACTCTCTCTCTCTCTTTCCTCTCTCTTTTAAGTGGGTTTTAATTTTTTTTTTTTCTTTCTTTTCCATATTAATAAAAATTATTTTATAAATTTTTTAAATTAGAATTTTTAAATTTTAAAAAATATTTAAATTTTAAATTTTAAATTTTTTAAAAATTTTTAATTTTTTAACTTATTTTTTAATAAATCTAAAAATTTTATTTTATTTCATTTTTGAAAAAAAATTATTAATTTTAAATTTTTAAAATTTATACAATTATTTTATAAATTTTTTAAAATTTATATAAATTTAAAAATTTAAATTTTTACTCTCACTTAAAATTTAAAAATTAATTTTTATTTACTCTCACTTAAAATTTTTACTCTCACTTAAACTTTAATTTTTATTATGTATTTTTTTAAAATTTATATAAATTTTTAAAAATTAAAATTTTTACTCCTATTTAAACTTTAATTTAAAGGGCAAAATAGTCAAAACAATCAAAAATTTTAAATATTTTAATATGTAATTTTCTATAATTTTTTAGTATTTTTATTTATTTATTATATATATTTAAATATTTTTTACAATTTTAAATAATATTTTAAATTTATTATTAGGTTGATTAATATAATAAATTATTTTATTTATATATTATATCATAAAGGGCAAAATAGTCAATACACAAATTTATCACTTATCAATTCTTCTTATTCCTCTATACTCAACCAAACACAATTTTTACCAATTCTTCCTATTCTCCTTATTCCTATATAATTTACCAAACACAATTTACTTTAATTCCGGTATAACTCATAAAACGAACCAAACGCAAATTTACACCAATTCTTGCTAATACCAGAATCTGTACCTATCCCTGGTATAACAAAAATTTTCTAATCCCCGAACCAAACGCTACCTTAGTAATTTTACAAGTCATGCATAATAATTTGACATTGAAAAATAAATAAACTTCATAATTGCATAAACTTTAAGCTAATTATAATTAATATTAAGTCAAATTAAATTTTAAATAAAAAATAATTTAGTGTATTTTTTTAAAGAATTCGCAGGCTCCTACAGGAACGGATACCGAAAAAAAAAAAAAAATCATTTTTAGAAAATTAGTGAAGATGGAGATTCTTGGTTCCGGTATATGGTAGAACGGCTTATTTCAGCAATAAATACAATTTCAAGAATAAATAAAAATAAGATTAGTTTTACGTTAAGATAAAAATTGAGTTATTTAAAAAAAAAAAAAAAATAGTATTTGAATAGTTAGATTGGAATAATAAAAATAAGAATAATTATAATTATAAAATAATAATATTTTATCTAATTAATTAAGATAAAAAAAATAATTAAATAATAATTTAATTTATTTAATTAATTATTGTTAGATAAATATTAACTAGTAAAATAAATAATAATAATAAATATTGTTAATTAATAATTTAATTAACTACAAATAATTTAATAAATCAAATAAATAAGTATTTAATATTTAGATAATTAATTAATAAAATAATTAGATTAATTAAAGAGTTAATATAATAATTAAAATTATATTTACTTTAATTATTTTTGTTCTCAAGTAGGAACAAATTTGTTCCAGAAAAAGGGTGGAACAATAGTTCCAGTTTTATACCAGCTTATACTAAAAAGGTGAAAACTGTTGTTTCTATTCATAATTAAACATATTTGAAGAATAAAATTAGAACAATATTTTATTTCAAGTTTTATTCCCCAATCAAATGATGCCTAAAAATTTACGATGACGCTCATATTTGTAACTAAGTTTATTTTTTAAAAACTAAATGAAGCAAGAGCATGCTATCTTTCTCCGTTTGTTCGTAACTAGATGAGTTTAAAAAATAAAACTGAAACAAAATTTTATTTAATATCTTGATCTCCAATCAAATATCAAAGGGTGCTCTAAAATTCACGACCACCACAGGACCGGACGGAAGGGAGGAGACAGTTTGTTGCCATTCCTAACCAAGATCAACATTGGTTGTCCATCCAAATCCAACAAAAAATGTTAGGTAAAATTAAACATTAATAAGTTTCTCTGCTTGGTTGGGGGTATAAAAGATAACTAATAGTTGCATAGATAAGTACAACTTTTGAAACAAACAAAAACTATTTTAAATTTGTATTTAGTTGAATATTAAATTAGGATCATATATATAAAAGATAGTGTTCTGTAGGAAATGAAGAATAAAAGTAATAGAGAGTAGTATTTTATGTAATATGACTAATATGTCCTTTCCTTTTTAGTTTTTTTTTAAAAAAAATTAAAGATATAAATTTTAATTTTTATTGATTTTAATTTTTATAAAAATTTGAAGTGGGGCAAAAAAAATTAATTTTTAAATTTTAAATGGGAGTAAAAATTTTAATTTTTAAATTTATATAAATTTAAAAAGTTTATAAAAAAATTATATAAAATTTAAAATTTTAAAATTAATAAATTTTTTTAAAAATTAAAAATTTAAATTTATTAAAAAATTAAGTTAAAAAATTTAAAATTTATAAAATAAAAAAAATATTTTTTAAAATTTAAAAATTTTAATTTTAAAAAATAAAAAATAATAAAAATAAAAGAGAAAAAAGAATATCGCATCAGGATACGTGCAAAAAGAACAAAAACAAGCCCCGGAACACGTGCAAAGAAAAAAAAGGGAAGAATAAAAATAATAGTTTCCGGGGGAGCGGGGAACTCATTCCTACGGAGATTCTTTACTGTGAATGAGCATTGCTACAGAGATTCTTTAGTATATATGTTGCTGATGCCAAGACAACATTATTATTAAATCTTAATATTTAAATATTATAATAAAATTTTAAATTTTAAATTCTAAATTTGTATATTTAAAATAAAATTCTAAATTTTAAATTCTAAATTTGTACATACAAATGTTAATACGCTAATAATATAGTCAAATATTATAATGAGTAAGGATAAATGGGTATGAATATTCAAAATTTTATTCGTAGCTGAATCCGAATTGCGGTGGTTTTATCTGATATTAAATGAATATGATTTCGAATATAGATATAAAAATTAAAAGCCAGCGAATTTAGATTTGAATATGAATTTTGTTTATATCCCAACGTGAATTCAAATCCGATCTGGCTCCAAATAAATTTTACATAATATAATATATGCATGAAGGTTTAATGTTATATTAAAACTTAAATTTTAATATAATATATTTTGAAATATAATAAAAAAAAATAATTTTTTCGGAATAGGGTCTTAGATTTGGTTTGGATTTCGTATTTTTGATGTGATTCGGTTTTAAATATGAATTTTCAACATATGTCCGATTCGAATTTAAATTTAAATTTTTAATTTATTTATCAGATATAAATTTTGAATTTAAAAAAATTCGCTCCTATCCCCATCCCTAGTTTTAAATTTATCCAGGAAAAACCCGTGTTGATAGATCATTTCCCACGATCTTCTTTTCCAAGCACGATCTTTCTTATCCACTTAGGTGGATTCTTTTTTTGTTTTTAAGCCATTTAAGCACGTGATTTTATGTGGAAAGAAAATATACAAGTTGTCGTATGCTCTAAATCAGACATATCTGTGACAATAAGATTACTCTGGTGCGAATTTTGTGCATCTATGTAATGCCAAACGACAAACGCGCATTCATGCCTCGTGGGTTTCTCCTTAAAAGTTTCCACAAATATTATTTTCAAATCATCCAAAAATAAATTTTATATATATATATAGTAGAATTTATATACTTTCAAAACACAAACTCAAATATACTTATAAATTTTTTACTATTAAATTTGTATTAAAATTTATATTATTTACTTTTTCTTTCTCCCTTAAGTTGACTTTATCATAACACAAATCTAAATGCAAACTCAATGGTAAAAAATTTATAAGTATAGTTACGTTTATATTTTTTTAAATATATATAAGCTCTACTATATATATATATATAAAGAGAGAGAGAGAGAGCGCGCGCGCTAGGCTGGAATACTATTAATAATACTAAGTCGTGCTATTAAGTTTTTAACCCTTAGATTAAAAGATGTGTGGTTGAGATAATAGTGGGGCCCTTAGGTTTAATAGGTGGTTGGAGAAATAGTAAAATCTAACTGATGAAAATGATCAAAGGGATTGATCTAAGGATAGAAAACTTGATAGCACCAATAACTTGGTACTATTAATAGTATAGTAGCCGAACTATATATATATATAATTAGGCTAGTATGTTATCGATAGTACCAAGTACTTGATTCTATTAGGTTTTAGCCCCCCTAGGATTTAGTGGGTGGTTGAAAAAAATAGTATAATTTAAGAGATAGAAATGATCAAAGAAATAGATCTAATGGTAAAAAATTTGATAGCACAGAGTGTTTGGTGCTATCGATAGTATAGGAGACGGAATATATATATATATATATATATATATATATATATATATATATATATATATATATATATATATATATATATAGTCCGGCTCCTATGCTATCGATAGCATTAAGCATTTGGTGCTATCAAATTTTCTACCTTTAGATCAATCTCTTTGATCATTTTCATCCATTAGATTTTACTATTTTTTTAATTACCCATTAAACTCAAGGGACCTACTATCATCTCAACCACACATTTTTTAATTCAAGGATTAAAAACTTAATAGCACCAATGACTTTGTGCTATTAATAGTATTCTCTCTCTCTCTCTCTCTCTCTCTATATATATATATATATATATATATATATCTTTTGTTAAATTGTTGGTAGATAATGTAAATCTTAAAAATAAAAAATAAATAAATAAATATAGCACGTGGCCACATGGGTCACGCGGGGATTTAAAAAAATATATATTACTTGTGAATGGATTAAAATATAATAAACTACTAAGTGCGCATTTCAAATAGAGTGTATATTATATATTTTACCTATCTAAGAATAAAATAAATTTTATCGATCATCTCGAAATGATCGGTAACTAAATTTTTAATTTTGAATAAATAAAATGTATGATGTACACTCCATTTAGAATGTACGAAAAGCATAGTTCTAAAATATTTTCGGTTGCAACTTCGACATATTAGTGGACCCATCAATCTGCCAAAGTAATTTGGGCACATGAATTCCTACTTTGTAAATTATTAAATATTAAAAATATTTTTATAAAAAATAAATTATGAAATTATAATTTTAGTTTTATGATTAGTCTCCAAACTGAAAATAGTTTAGATTTGAAAAAAAAACAAAGAGAGAGAGAAAGAGAGGTGTTTTGACTTTCTAATCTGCCATTTTTGTCGAAAATATTTAAAAAGTAAAAACAATACTTTTTTGATAATACATATTAATTTTTTTAACCAAAAATTAGTTTCTGTGTAGGAAATCAAACACTGAGAAAATTCCCTTTTCGCGTTGATAGCTATGTTCGAACTGTTTTTTTTTTTTTTTTTTTTTTTTTTTTTTTTTTTTTCAGCTAAATAAAATAATATAAGCAATTAATTAATATTCGTAACATAAAATGTAATAAGTGAACAAGTTCCATGATATATATACAAACTTGTCCCTTTTTCCTATATCTTCTATTCTCCTCCTCTTTGTTTCACACTACTGTTGAGTGGCAAGGATACAAGTCGAGAATTGGATTGAGTAGTTTTTTTTTTTTTTTTTTTTTTTTTTTTTTTTTTTTTGTATCTAATAAATAATTATTTAATAACTTAACTTAAATCTGGTGCAAGCTGCGCACATCAATATGGTACTCTACTTGTTACCTCTAAACAAACAAAACATGTGCGTGCCAGAGTAACGAAAAGAACCTTTTAATTATTATTATAATATTTGCATCACACAAAATACAGATTAAATTATTTCATATAAAATAATATAGAGTCTAATTTGGGAGTAATACAATAATTTTATATTAAAATATGATACTAAAAAATATTTATTTTTGTACTTCTCTGATATGCAGAGAAATTTGACCTTGTAATTTTATTTTAATATAACTACAAGACGAGAGAGAGAGAGAGAGAGAGAGGCGGCGGGGGAGGGGGAATGTGACAGTACAAATATTGCAATTTTCATACAAAAACGCTATCTATACATCTGCATGCATATATGTGTGAATCTTATATATCCCTCCATCATTCTAGAATTTATAAAAATTCAAATAATTATTAAAAACATAAATTAATATAACAAATTAAGAATAAGACTTATGAATAAGGTGGATATAAGATATACGCTAAGATAGAATTGTATTCATTTTCATCATTTCATTACCAACTAACTAGTTAATTTTATAACCCTTCAACATTTTGTACTCCTTTAATTAATTAAAAAATATTACTTTTTTTAATTAATTAAAAATATTATTTTTTTTAATATATTTAATTCTCTTAATTTTTTAAATTTAATGCAAGTGATAAAAAAATTTGATAATTAATATCTAAAATTCGAGTTCGAAATCTAGTTGGTTCATATTTTCAGCTAAATTTATTTCAAAAATAAATAAAATAATTATATCTTTCTCTAAAAATAAAAAATAAAAAATTAAACCTAACTACTGTTCACTATATCATACCGAATTAAAAAATTAACCATATTATATTTTATATATAAAATTATTTTAAATTCCGGAGAACTAAAGCTCTCTTCCTCTCTCTAATAAAAGGAGAAGAACAAGCCTAGAAGCATTAATTCTTTTTCTAAGGTCATGGGTTGGTTAGTATTTATAAACTTTTGAAAATAACACAAATAATTAAGAGGCAAAAAGATTATTTCTTTTGGCAAAATGAATTAAATAAGGTGATTTTCTATGTGTTAAATTAATTATGAAAAAGAAAAATAAACAATTTCATCTCACATCCCAACACAACCATTATCCAAGTGGTGAACCCAAAATCTCTAATCTAGCAAAGAAATGAAAATCAAAGAGCCAACAAATTAAGAAGCCATAAATTAAGTACCTTTGAGGTGGCGCAGTGATCTTGTGGGATGAGAGAGGAGAGCTTGCTGCAGAGGTTCTTCATGTGCGTTCTCCTGTTTTTCTCTACTATTTTCCTATCCATCCTCTCTCCTCCCTCACCACTACCCCTCTTCATCTCTCTCTCTCTCTCTCTCTCTCTCTCTCTCTCTCTCTACAAACAGGTACCCAGAGTTAGGTAACTATCGTACACAGATAGCAATAGAGAGCCCATGCTCTTTGCTTCTGAAGTGTGTATGCATATAATTAAGGGTATATATAAATATACACTCTTTTATGAGTGTATATCTTACACTCTTAAATTAATTAAAAAGAGGAATATGTATACTCTAAAGGGGTTATACATTTCACACCCTCACCCATAAAAACGGGAGTATGATGATCCCTCATCACATTCCATGAATGAGAATGTGAGATGTATATTTTTTTAGAATGTACACTTAAAATTTTCCAATTAAAAAGGGTTATGGAGTACTGTGTATGTGTACACTTTTTAGGATTTTCCAATTAAAAAGGGTTCTGGAGTACTGTGTATGTGTGGGGCCAACATAAAATTTAATATGATAGAATGCCCGGCTATGGCTATGGCATAAAATTTAATATGATAGAATGCCCGGCTATGGCTATGGCGCTAGTAAAAGCACCAAAAATTTAGTCATTGTAAGTTTTTACTGTTAGATCTATCAATTTGACTAATTTCAGCTCTTAGATTATATTATTTTACCAACCATCTACTAAATCCAAAAGGTTCACTATCATCCTAACCGCACATCCTTTTATCGAAGGACAAAAAATCTACAAATATCTATGACTTGATATTTTAAAAGTATTGAAGCTCAACTCTATGATAGATGTGCTTAATAATATCTAACGATTCTATGCATATAAAATTGTGCACGAACTTCGAATATTAACAATAGAGAAAAAAAATCATCTTTGGCGGATTGTTGGCGTTAAATAATAATTTTAAAAATTCAAGTGGTTAGAAAGATATAATTAATTCACCTAGACTCCGTTTGGTTCCGGAATAATGAATATTGGGATAAATTTTTTTATCTCTGAGATAGCTTATTATTCCGGAATAGTCAAAAATAAAAGTAAAATTGTGTTTAGTTTGTAATGTTGCTATTCTCAGAAATAACTGAAATTGTATTTGATTAATTTTATGAAATAGTAGAAGATAGTGAAAAAAAACTAATAGTTAAATTTGATATAAAATATAATTAAATAAAAATTTATTGCAATTGATCAAATAAATCATCAATTCGGGGTAGAGGGTACTTGTTCTTTACAGTGACCATATTCAATTCCCGGTAATCAATTCAGAGTCTCAAGTTGTCATCTTTCTTCCGTACAAACAAAACTGGTGCACCCCAAGGTGATATACTTGGCCTCACAAATCCCTTACCAACAAATCCTCCAACTGTGCCTTGAGTTCCTTCAATTCCGCAAATGCCATTTGGTAAGGTGCCTTCGAAATTGGTAAAATGCCGGGCAGAAGATCAATGGTGAACTCAATCTTTCGCTCAGGTGGCATCTCGGGCAACTCTTCGGGGAATACATCCTGAAACTCTCTCACAACCGGGATGTCGGAAAGTGACGGTGTAGGCCGCGAAACCAAATCAACTGAAGCCAAATAAGCTGTACAACCACCCTGAATCAATCTCCTGGCCTGAGTAGAGGAGATATACATCGCGAAGAACGTGCTTTTACACGCCTGGAAGATAAGCTCCGGATATCCAGGTTATCGCAAATGTACCCATTTCCTTTCGCAATCAATCACTGCATGATATCTAGCCAACCAATCCATGACAAGTACCAAGTTGAACTCACTGATCAGTACAACCACTAGATCCTATGGGCATACCCGATCGCCCAGCTTAACTGGGCTGGTAGGCACAAAGGTATCCGCTTCCATAGGTGGCCCTGGGGTCAAAACTGATAACACACTAGAGAGAGGTCTCTCCTCAAAGCCATGAGTATGGGTAAAGGTACGCGAAATAAATGAACGGGATGCTCCGGTATCGAATAATGTTCTAGCACGAATATCTGAAAATAAAACAATACTTGCAACCACATCCGCGGGTGGATCCGTACCCTGCTGAGTCATGGAATATACCCTCCCACCTGACTGCTGTTGCTGCTGTGGTGCCCTCTCCTCCCGTCGAGGAGTCGGAGGGCGTCCTGCATGTCCTGAAGAAGACCTCCCATGATCCTGCCGCTGAGGTGAAGATGATGAAGCTGTTGTCGATGCTGTCCCCTGGCTCAAAGGGAAGTTTGATCTGAAATGCTCCTGTTTCCCACACTTGAAACAGTGATCCTGCCTCTGAGAACAAGCTATAACTGTATGTGCTCGACCACAAATATAATAAGGCCGATCGCCTGTCTTCTGCCCACTGGTCGGAGAGTTCTTATTCCCTTGCTGTGTCCGAAGATACTTGGGTGGTCGGCCACCCCCTTTCTATCCACCACCAGACTGTGACTGTGACCGCTTCTTGTCCCTATTGCGGTCTGAACCCTCACTTCGCGCGCGTGCAAGAACAGCTCCACGCTCTACCAATGTGGCCCTGTCGACCACCTGCTGAAAAGTGTGTAGATCTGCCGACTGAACAAGTCTGAAAATGTCTCATCTCAATCCATTAACAAATAGTCGAGCCTTATGAGACTCGTCACGAATAACAAAAGGGACACAGTTTGCCAACCTCACAAATTTCCTTTGATATTCCATAACTGAACGGTTACCTTGCTTAATGTTTTTCAGATCGTCCTCAAGCTGCTGTTTGACGCTGTCCGAGAAGAATGCCCCAAATAATAGCTCTCTAAATGCTATCCAAGTAGGAAAGGCAGTGCCACGGGAAGAAATAAGTCGCACTGTCTTCCACCAAATCCAGGCGGTTCTCTCAAGAAAATGAACCGCCAAGGGGACCCACTCGTCCTCCTCCATCAACAGATCCTCGAATAACTTTTCCATGGTGTCCACCCATCTCTCTACCACCCACAAGTCAGTCGTCTCTCCCTCAAAAATAGGTGGTTTGTACTTCCGGAACTCGGCCAAACTCGCCCTCACTCTTGCCCGCTCCGTGTGCAACACCCGATCCCCTTCGGCAACGGCGGCAGACAGAGTGGGCGATGAAGTGATGACAGCCTCCCCCACCGGATCCCTAACAGTAGCTCCCGGCGTCGGCCCCTGAGCTGCTGGAGAAGGAACATCTGGGGGTACTGTCGCCGGAACTACTGATGCCCTTCCCGTGGTGGTCTGAGTAGGAGTACCATCGTCACCGCTTGCTGCCGGCGAGTAGGAAGCTAGGTAGCAGTAGCCATTGTCGCCATCTGGCGGGCTATGCTGTACAATCTCGGTGAGCGCCATCAACTACCCTGATAAGTCTTGAACCTGTTGCCGAAGCAACCAGTTCTCTGCAGCCAAAGAGGCCTCAGCAGCAGTTGGCCTCGCCCCATCCTCTCCTCCGCCCTCAACCGATGATCAAGTACGAGCCATACTCTGTATACACACCGAAAGTGGTCAGTAACCAAAAACAACCAACATAAACTCATGCAAAAACTGACAAAAGCGACCATCGCCAAAAACCAGAAGAAACAAACAAAAATAAACCTAAAACCCACACTTTCTCATGACTGGGGGACTTTAGTTATTACATTCGTTAACTGCATGAATTATCAAATTCTGTGGATGTTGGACAAATGTATACTTTAAAAAATAAGAAAACTGCGTGGTTGATGCCCTTTCACTCTGATACTTTCTTAATCTGTCATGCCCCAGGAGTGGTTTAAAAGCGAAAAACGACTCTATTTTTTTTTTAAAAAAAGTTTTTTATCCCGGCATGTGCCTAGACCCGACACATATACAAGATCTCTTTAAACAAATGGACAGAGTCTTCCCTGTATATACTCGGTGTTACACAAAATACATACATCATACACAACCAGTTTTCATACACAGAGTGCTAAATAGAGAGATAAGTAATCCTTTGAATCATGCATGAGAATATCGCCCACTCGGCAACCTCCAAGTTGAAAAAGATAAAACCACAAAGTTTTAAAATAGTGCACACCCGACACTCAGTTTTGAAAATAGATTTTGCAAACGTTTTATCACTTTGAAAACCTCCATATTCCACATGCATCCACCAACAAGAATAATTGGAATACAAAAGATTACAATATGTCTAAAGTGTCCACATGTCCAAATATCCACATCACAAAGGTGTCTCATCACATCACATCCATATCTCATGCAAGTATATCAATCGAATGTAATGACCATAAAGAGAGGAGTAATGTCACCGAGATGACAAAAATCGAGTCACTCCCGCGTCAAAGCCTCTCCCCCGTCCCCGCCCGAACCTGTCACATGGTGGGAGTTAGTGACAAAAACTATAGAAAGAAAAACGGATAAAACAAGTATTATATGCAAATGATAGGTACAATAAAGTAAATAGGACATCAAACCGGAAATCGGAACTCCCAATCATCCATACCGCTTTACCTGATTCCCACCTTGGAATCTGGAAATACCTCAAACCTGCTCATAACCTTGGTGCCCAAAAAACCCACATCGCTCTGACCGCAATTCCGCTCTAACCGTGGGGCTCTCCTCACGCTCTGACCACGTAGGGATCACGAGTCATACAGACCACTTCTCCGAAAAAGTACACCCTTGCGGTGGCCAAACCGCTGGTGTACGTGACAGCGCTATGAGCCACACGATCCCATACTCGTGTAATAATTGTGGTAACTGAAACTGATAAGTCAAAAGATCTATTTATGCCCTTTACGAATTTACTGTTTCGTCACACCCACCGAGACAAATGTCCTTCATTTCATTTAAAATAGCAATATCAAAAGAAACAGAAAAAAGGAAGAGAAGGGTGAACACCACCATTCAACAACGTCCCCTACCTTAGTTCGGTTACCCACCTCAACCGGCAATGAATTCGGAACCCAAACACCCTTCAAAACCTTCTCGATCCTGTCCGGACGAAAACAGCGGACCCCTCGGTGTCAAAAAGGAGAGTTCGGGCTCCTACCGCTGTGTCGGTGGTACCCGCGAAGAAAAATGAGTAAAAACACCTCCTGACGGTAAAGTGCACCAAAAACTCTTACCAAAAACACATTTAGATGGCAAAACCGTAATTCGTGGGTCAAACCGGGGTTCCGACGGTAAAAATGGCGATAAAATCACTTGACGGCTCGAGCTTGGCGGCAACGCGAAGCAACAGCGGAAAACCCAAGCGGCGACGGCTTGTGGCTTGCAAGGACAAGCGGCGGCAGGGTAGGGCAGCACGCGGCAGCAGCAGAGCAAGCATGGGTGCAGGGCGGCACGCATGGGCGCGGGTGGCAAGCGGGTGCGGGCGCGCAGCGAGTAGAGCGCTATGTTGTCTGCAGCCAACATAATCACTTTAGGATACAGGACACATTGATCACTCACCCTATTGCTTCGGGGGAGTTACAAAACCCTATCTGGACTCTCGCTACAGTTCACATATCTCATGTCAGTCATCCTCGGGTCCAGCCATGAGCCTAGGGTTACTAAGTCCTCAATGACCTATAATGTCACGCCCCGGCGTCGAAACTGCGACCCGGGCTCGCCAACAGATCCGCCGCCCACACGGGAAGCCCCGTATAGATGAAGCGACTAACCTAAAAAAGATCAACTACACTATACAGATATCAGAGCTGAAAAGTAAACTACTGAAATAAATACATACAACTCCTCAAATAGTACATGCCAGGTCCTCACAATACACAAGTCACTCCAAAACTAAACTCTCAAAATATAAAATGTACAAGATATAACCCAAAATCACTGACAGTACTAGTACATCACCAAAAGGGTACATCTACTCTCGCTGGAAGAAGACTGGTAGGGATCTAGCTCGCGACTCCCTTACCTCGATCAGCAGGATCAGCAACTGGAGCAGCAGGAACTGGAGTAGAAGTCCCTGGGGAAAAATCACCACGGCGGGTGTGAGAACTACATCCGACATTAGTTCTCAGTAGGTACCGCCCTCAAGCCCGACGGTCTGCCCACTACGTCTACTAGAGGCACAAAGTAACAAATGCAATACTAAAAGGAAAAGAGCTAAAAAATAACTCTACAGCTACTATGCTTCTATCTAAATGCTCAAGGAGTGGAACAGATAACAACATGATGCATCTACTATCTCTTAAATATAATCACCCAATCTACACTGACTGCCACATAGGGTCCAGTCAAACCTGCGCCTACCTACTGCTGTTACATCCAAGAAGGACCGGACTTACGTAGGGCGTCCGTGACTGCCAAAACTGGCCCAGCCAGAGGGACTGCATCGACAAGTCGCGATAGCAAGTAACAGGCCCAGCTCCGGAGTGGCACTCGAGGGACGCGACCCCACCGAGGAAAGTATCCGCGCATCTCTGTTGAGCTCAATGCGGCTCATGCAGGCTATAGTCCAAATCCACGATCAACAAGATCGACAGTAACCAACAATACCAACTCTCACTCACAGGCTGGAAACCACACAACCGGGTCCCACCGTCGACTCAGACGGCTCCCAAAATAAAACACTGATCTAAACACTGCTACCAGACTCCACTCGGCCCCCAGGCGCGAGTGTAACATGCATCCCACAACAACCCGACCACTCGGCCCACTACCCGGGCGAGGAAACTCTAAGTCCAGGTAAAATAAAAGATAAAAGTGTGGGAATGTCTAAAGCATAAATAACCTAGCCCAAGTTGGAGTTTTCTACTAGTCTGGTTAAACATGCAGCATATAACGGGGTGCTAGGTCAAGTTCTAAAGATAGCATTTAATTTAACATATTTAGGAAGCAATAAATCAATATAATCATCATAGCAACACAAGGAACATCAATTCTCTCTTTCTAGCATGCTTCCTAATACATCTTACAATCATGTATGTTTACTACAATATAGAATTAATGATCAGTCCACCGGTTTTGAAGACGAAGCAACCCACCAAGAACTGCAAAACGATCCAAAGTCCAAAAAGACTGAAACTGCACGAAGACAATCCTCGGATTCCCATGATTCCAACGAACCCAAAAACACCTAAAAACACCTCCTGGGTACAAAGATATGGTCCAAACATTATAATCATCACAACTTTTCAAGTGTACAAGCTGCTGAAAATTCAGTCCCAAAGAAGCTTAATTATCACCTATGAGATAAACTCCAAAAATTCCAATAAAAATACGACGGCGATCCTCGCGAAGTGTAGATGTCAATCGAGTCCTTATACATCAAAATCCAATACTCGAGTGCAGAGATAAAAATCCAATAATGCGCTGCTGTCTAGAAAAACCACCAGCAAAACAGGGGCTTAAAGATGTACCAAAAACCCCTAAAAAAACTCAGATCTGGGAGGAGTTAAAAATACAAGAATCGTATATTTACCTCTCATGAATCCGACGCCGTGAAAATCGTCCAAAAATTCCGTTGGAGTAGCTCTGTGGACCTCGTGGACCGAAACGCGACGGAAATGGGCCGCCGACGAAAGAACATCGCACTCCGCGAACTCGCCGAAGACGTCGGTGCCGCGGCCTCCAAAAATTTCGAAACTCCTTTGCAAGATGCAAAACAAGATGAAGATCAAACTTACTTGAGGGCTCAGAGGCAAAAGAGCTCGGGAAAAAGCCCAAAATAGCAGGGGGAGAGGCCTATTTATATTCCCACACCAAAAAGAAATCAAAATCCACCCTTATTGGGCTTTCGGGCCCAATTTCCGGGCGCTTGGAAATTTCGGGCTGCTATAGTGCCCAAAATCGGCCCGCGGCGGCCCGCTACGCGCAGCGCCTGAATCGCCTAGGCGGTGACACGTGTCCCGAACAGGGAACAGCGCGTGCAAGCTGCCTCAGGCGCCGACGCGTGGCATGCCCGGGTCAACGGAGAGGGTGGCCTCGGCGAATCATCGGGCGACACGTGGCGCCCGTACCACCTGTCCGCCGTGCCCGCACGTCGCTGCACCTGCCCCGCTACCCACTCCCCGCGTTGCGTGTGCCGCGCGTACGTGGACCAGCCAACCCGGGGCCGCCACGTGGCCCGCCCTGGTTCACTGCACCCGACGCGCGCGCCCGTGGACCGCGCCGCGTGAGCCCGCCAACCAGGAGCCGCCACGTGTCCCCCGCGTTTGGTCCACTGCACCCGCGCCAATTCCATGGATCGCACCGCGTGCGCCGGCCAATCCGAGGCTGCCACGTGGCACAAGGCCGGTCCATGGCTTCCCACATGCACCAAAATGCGCAGAAAACTTTCGAGAGTTCGTTTTTGGGCATCCGGACTGCGAAAAAGGCAAGTAAATAGTCAATTTTCGACGTTTTTCCGCGCTGAAACCAAATACCACCTCGGATTAGCCTATAGCCCTTTCTAAATTCTGACAAAAATAACCGGAAGGTAGGCTCAATCCCGAAGCCTCACAGAGTCCGTCCAACGGGTCATTTGACGCGTTGCGGGTCCGACACACCAATAATAGGTGTTCCACCTCGTGGGTCATGGGGAAAGCTACACGGGGATCGGGGCTACTACATATAACCTAAGCTTTGATACCACTCTAATTTGCCACGCCCCGGAGTCGAAACTGCGACCCGGGCTCACCGACAAATCCGCTGCCTATACGGAAATCCCTATGTAGGTGAAGCGTCTAACCTGGAAAACATCCATAACAGTAAATGTATCAGAGCGGGAAGGAAAATAAAACTACTATCATACCTATCAACCTGTAACCAAGTCCAAAGAGGGTACGTTTACCTGTTCAGAAGTTCTGGTAGGGATCTATCGCGTGACTCCCCATCAAGCTGGTAGAAAAACTGAGTATCTGAAACACAATCACCACAGCTGGTGTGAGAACTACATCCAATAGTAGTTCTCAGTGGGTACCGTCTCCAAGACCAACAACCTACCCACTAAGTCCACTGGAGGCAAAAATAGTAGATAAACTGGATAAGGAAATAAAGCTGAGGAATAATAAAATAGCAACAACTATTCCTCTAACTAATATGCTCAAAAAGGGTAACTGCAAAGTGTAATGATAAGCAATGTCCACTGACTCAGAGTAATACTGTAGAGTGATAGTATATAAATCCTGGACTCAGGATGACCAAACGGACGACAGCATACAGTCACTCGCTGCCTTCGAATACCCAAAAGAAGGAACACCATATACTCACTCAATAACAGGAAGGAATGACAGTGCACAATCATTCACTCATGAAACTCTCAGATCGACCCAATCTCAATGACTGTCACATCGGGTCCAGTCAAGCCTGCGCTCCCTACTATACCGCGTGGAGTGTCCCAACGGACAATCTCAATTTCAACCATCACACAAAACTGCCTTAATAAGCCCAACCATCGCATCCGGAGCGACATCTCATGGGGAGCGACCCACCAAGGAATCAGCGCGGCATCATGTATCACAACAGTAGCACATGCATGCTATATTCAAATCCAAGCTCTCACTCAATCAACTCTCATAAGGGTCGGAGTATGCTTAATGACTCACATCTAAAATGCTCAAGAGCTCAAAGGAGAGTGATAACTGGATCTATGTATATATATACTCGGTATGATCAAATCCACTATCCCTCAGATCGGATAACTCACTATGCACACATGACTCAAGTAAAGGGCAGAACACTCTCAATGACTCAAATCTCAAATACTCAAGAGAACGGGGAATGACAACCTCGATGATCAAATCTACGGTCTCTCAGACGGGATAACTCGCAATACATAAACAACTCACCCAGAGGTCAGGGTCTACACAGTGACTCGAGTCTCAAACGCTCACAAGAGCATAAGATAATGATAGAAGACTCGAACGATAGAAATATAATCAAGGTGACCCAATTTTTGATCCCTCAGATCAGAATACTCATAATGTAAAACCAACTCCCCGAAGAGGGTCGAAGAACTCTCAACAACTCAAGAGTCACAGCAAATTTGACAGACTCTCGGTACAAGAAATGACTAGCTAAAAACCAACCAAGACCACTCGGCCTCAACTCGGATATAATGCCATCTACACTACCCTGATCATCTAGACTCAGCAACTGAACAAAATAGCTATCACAGCTGGAAAGAGATATATGGAGTGTAGGAAAATCCATATTAGATAAAATGCCAGAGTGGAAGGTCTTCTAAGGTCACTACTCTTATATGCAAATAGATATGTGATAGGGGTGCTAGTTAATATCCCAAATCAGTTTAACAAGAGTATAGATTATAATGCTACATCTAGCATGCTATTCTAAGTAAAGCAATAGACATAAAAGGGAGTCCGATGAGTTTGGGGGAATGTGCAACCCACCTAGATTGCCAAACATCCAAGAAACCGATCCGAGCTCCCGCAGAGAAATGCATTGTCGAAAAGGGGACAACTGCGACTCCGGACAGAAGAATAACAACTGCGGCAGTCCCGGGCTCAACTACTCATGAAGACCTTGAAAAGGCATCAAAACATAATCTCAGTCATCAAGAAAGTCCAAAATCTGCTTCCCTATACTCAATTCCTAAAAAAGGAATAGGCATGTAAAGTGCTGATATAATCTGTCAAAGATGGCGCAATTTGTACCATTAATTATTTTCAAAAATCCCAAGGCGGAGTCCTCTTATGGTATTCAAGGAGTCTAGATCTTCCCCATGCCTTCAGATCCTCAAATCTTGGAGAAACAAAAGAGAAAAACCCAAGGTTAAAGTTCCTTTCTCAAGAAAAATCAGTATCCCGAGTAAAAGTTCCAAAAAAAGCTTATTATACCTGTCCCAGAGCTGGATTCAAGGTCGGAGATCAACATCAAAAAGGTATTTCCATCGAAGAGAAAAAACCCTTTCAAAATTTCAGATCAAAAGCTTCTTTCGAGAGCTCGGGAGAAACCGCAAAAAAACTATCAACGGTGCGGTCAAAACAGTGTCTCGGGTGACAACGGGAGGAAGAATACAGATACACCAATCAAAGAGGCCTCAAAATATGAAAAGGATGAGTGGAGAGGGTGCGGGATTCGTCAAGGATCGTGGAGCATCAAGAATCGGTGAAAACGAACGTCGGATGCGCGAGAAATGGCCCCGGGATCTAATTTATAGTGGGTTGTGGGCTTAGGTTTCGAGCGCCCGGATCTAGCGCCTGAAACCCGCATCCACGTGGGGCGCATCCGAGTTGAGCCAAGATTCCCCGGATAGCGCCACGCGTCCTGTTAAAGGCTCGGTCTGTAGAGTACCGGGGCTTCATGTATTGCATCGACTTCGCATGTTGGCGTGGTGCGGGGGAAATCGCCTGTGGCGTGTTCATTTTATGTGTACAGATGAGTTCGGGATATTTCGGATCGACGTGGAAGCCTCTGGAATGAAAAGTGAGTTGACGGCGTCGAGATTGAGAGACTCAGTATGATTCTGCATTTTTGGGGCATTGCGTACTGGTACGCGAGGATGGGTACCGGAACGAATTTCCTTGGGGAAACCGACAGTGGACATCGGTTGGGGAAAACAGTGGAAATTTTTCTAAGTCCCCAGGTACCGGTACTGGGCTCTGAGTACCGGAACCCCGAACCCCTTTTGGCTTGAGTACCGGTACGCGTGGAGGAGTACCGGTACCCAGTGTTGGACTAATCAGAGTTGGCTCTCGGGATAGCAAATTGGTGCTTAGGTACCGGTACGGGAGCTCGGGTACCGGTACTTAGCCTCCAGAACTTGGGGGCAGTGAGGTAAATTCCTGTTTTCAGTGGGGGTGATTCAGTATTTTCACCCAGCCATCCTAATTACCACCTCCTGTACGATATATAGACCTCTTTTCCTCTCAATTTAAGTCACCTTCATTTCCACCCTTCTCAGCTAGAACCAGTGTCACGCCCCAGCGTCGAAACTGCGACCCGGGCCCGCCAACAGATCCACCGCCCATACGGGAAGCCCCGTATAGACGAAGCGACTAACCTGCAAAAGATCATTCTAACCACTATATAGATATCAGAGCGAAAAGTAAACTAATGAAATAAATATATACAACTCCAAATAGTACATGCCAGGTCCTCACAATACATAAGTCTCTCCAAAATAAAACTCTCAAAAGTAAGAAGTACAAGATACATTCCAAAATCACTGACAGTACTAGTACATCACCAAAGGGGTACATCTACTCTCTCGCAGAAGACTGGTAGGGATCTAGCTCGCGACTCCCTTACCTCGATCAGAAGGATTAGCAACAGGAGCAGCAGGAACTGGATTAGGGGTCCCTGGAGAAGTCACCAACCATGGGTGTGAGAACTACACCATCACGTAGTTCTCAGTGGGTACCGCCAACAAGCCCCACGGTCTGCCCACTAAGTCTATTAGAGGCATAAAGTAACAAATGCAGTACTGAAAGAAAAGGGCTGGAAATAACTCTACAGCTACAATGCCTATATCTAAATGCTCAAAGGGTGGTACAGATGGAAACATGATGCATCAACTATCTCTCAATAATACAATCACCCAATCTACACTGACTGCCACATAGGGTCCACTCAAACCTGCGCCCACCTACTACCATTACATCCACAGAGGACTGGACTTACGTAGGGCGTCCGTGACTGTCCAAAAATGGCCCAGCCAGAAGGACTGAGTCGACAAGTCGCGATAGAAAAGTAACAAGCCCAGCTCCGGAGCGGCACTCGAGGGGCGCGACCCCACCGAGGAAAGTATCCGCGCATCTTTGTCGAGCTCAATGCGGCTCATGCAGGCGGCTATAGTCCAAATCCATGATCAACAAGATCGACAGTAACCAACATCACATCTCTCACTCACTGGCTGGATATCCACACAACCGGGACCCACCATCGACTCAGACGACTCCCAGAACAAATACTGATCTAAACACAGCTACCAGACTTCAGTCGGCCCCCAGGCACAAGTGTAACATGCATCCCACGACAACCTGACCACTCGGCCCACTACCCGGGCAAGAAAACTCTAAGTCCAGGTGACAAGAATAAAATGTGGGAGTGTCTAAAGCATAAATAATCTAGCCCAAGTTAGAGTTTTCTACTAGTCTGGTTGACAAGCATCATATGAGAGGGTGCTAGGTCAAGTTCCAATAATAGCATTTAATTTAACATAATAAGGAAGCAATAAACAATAAGATCATAATAGCAACACAAGGAGCATCAACTCTCTCTATCTAACATGCTTCCTAACACATCTCACAATCATGCATGTTCACTACATAATAGAATTAATCAACCGTCCATCGGTTTTGAAGACAAGGCAACCCACCTGAAAGTGCACGTCGATCCAAATCCAAATAGGCTGCAACTGAACGAGGACAATTCTCGGATTCCCACGATTCCAACGGGCTCAAAAACACCCAAAAACTCCTCCTGGGTACAAAGATATGGTCCAAACATCGCAATAAGCAAAAATTCTCACAAACACATGCTGCTGTAAAATCAGTCCAGAAAATGCTTAAATACTACCTACGAGATAATCTTTAAAAATTTCAATAAAAATAAGACGGCGATTCTCGCAAAGAGTAGATGTGGATCGAGTCCTCACATGTTGAAATCCAATACCTGAGCACAGAGATAAAAATCCGACAAGTTGTGCTGCCCAACAAAATCACCAGCAATAATAGGGGTTTAAAGATGTGCCATAAACACCTATAATAACTCAAATCTGGTAGGAGTGGAAAACACAAAAAACGTAGAGATACCTCTCCTGAAACCGACGCCGTAAAAATCATCCGAAAATTCCTTTGGAGTAGCTCTGTGGACCTCGTGGACCAAAACGCGACGGAAAAGGGCCGCCGAAGAAAGAACGTCGCACTGCGCCAAATCGCCGAAGACGTCGATGCCGCGGCCTCCAAAAATTCCGAGACTCCTTCACAAGATGCAGCACAAGATGATGAACAAGATTGATTTAGGGCTCTATCGCAAATGGGCTCGGGAAAAGGGGTAAAAGGCCCAAGAAAGGGGGCTATTTATCGGCCCCCCAACAAAAAAAATCCAAAAACCCGAGTTGTTGGGATTTTGGGCCCAAAATTCGGGCGCCCGAAAGGGATTCGGGCGCAAACAGTGCCTGAATCCCTGCCTCGGCCCGCGACCAGCGCCCGAATCGCCCAGCGCCCGACACGTGTCCCGAACAACGGACAGCGTGTGCGGGGCCGCTGGGGATTCGCCTCGTGGCCTGCCCGGGGTCTGTGGGGTGGGTGGCGTCGGCCAATCACAGGGGGCCACGTGGCGCCCCGCGTACGGCCGCCACCTGGCCCCGCCTGCCCCGCATGCTCCCCCTGTTTCGTGGACCGCGCGCACCCGAGCCGGCCACTCACAGGCCGCCACGTGTCCCGCCCTGGTCCATGCGCCAGCCCGCGCGTCTCCGTGGACCGCGCCGCGAGAGCCTGCCAATCCGAGGCCGCCACGTGTCCCCCGCGCCCGGTCCATGCACCAGCGCAATTCTCTATGGACCGCGCCGCGTGCTCCAGCCAATCAGCAGTCACCACGTGGCATCAGGCCGGTCCACGGCTTCCCCTATGCACCAAAACGAGCTGAAAACTTCCGAGTGTCCAATTTTGGGCATCCGGACTCAGAAAAACACGAGTAAATAGCCGATTTTCGACGTTTTTCCGCGCTGAATCCAAATCCGACCTCGGATTAACCTGAAACCCTTTCTAAAATCTAACAAAAATAGTCGGAAGGCAGGCTCAATCCAGAAACCTCACAGAGTCCGTCCAACGTGTGCAATTGACGCGTTGCGGGTCTGACACACCAATAATAGGTGTTCCACAACATGGGTCATGGGGAAAGCTGCATGGGGATTGGGGCTACTACATCCTCCCCTACTAACAAAAGTTTCGTCCTCGAAACTAAGAAAACAATTCAGACGTACCTTAGCCAGAAGCCTCGAACGGGAAAGGATAAGTATCTCTCATCACCGTCTCTAGCTCCCAAGTGGCCTCACGCTCCTCATGATTGCTCCACAAAATCTTCACATATGGAATAGCTCGGTTGCGCAATTCTCTTACCTCACGAGCCAAAATCCGCAACGGGCGCTCCTCATATCCAAGGTCCTCACTGATCTCCAAGGAAGCGAAGTCAATCACATGTGAAGGATCAAAGACATATCTCCTCAGAACCGAGACATGGAAAACATCATGAACTCCTGCCAGGCATGGAGGAAGGGAAACACGGTAAGCAATAGGGCCTACTCTCTCAAGCACCTCAAAGGGTCCAATAAAACGGGGACTAAGCTTCCCACGGACTCCAAATCTCCGGACCCCTTTCGAAGGCGAGTGTCACGCCCCGGGGTCGAAACTGCGACCCAGGCTCGCTAACAGATCCGCCATCTGTACGGAAACTGCCGTACAGACGAAGCGTCTAACCTGCAGTAAGAAACAACTACAGCTAAACAGATATCAGAGCTGAAAGTAAAACCACTAAAAACTGAAATCCAAACACTGTACAACTGAAAATAATACAATATCCATCTCCCAAATACGATCATATAAAAAGTCCTCTGATACAAAACTCAAAAGGGAGATATCTCCAATAAAATACATCGGTGTACAAGCTCTCAATACAAAAATATCCTCACTACATCAGTCTCTCAAACTGTAAATAAAGTACAACTCTATACCTCACAACAAAGGTCTCTCAACAGAGGAAAAAGAAGTAAACTAATCAACTGAAGCTCTCCTCTGAAGGGGTACCGCTACACTCCAACGACGGGTAGGGAACTAGCTCGCGACTCCCTCGCCTCGGCCAGAAGGATCAGCAACAGGAGCACAGGAACAGGAGAAGAAGTCCCTGGGGAAAAGACACCACGACGGGTGTGAGAACTACTTCCCACAGTAGTTCTCAGTGGGTGCCGCCAACAAGCCCAACGGTCTGCCCACTAAGTCTACTAGAGGCATAAAATAACAAAGTAATACGGAAAGAAAAGAG
The DNA here is from genome assembly GCA_029168755.2 of Tillandsia fasciculata. Taxonomy (NCBI): domain Eukaryota; kingdom Viridiplantae; phylum Streptophyta; class Magnoliopsida; order Poales; family Bromeliaceae; genus Tillandsia; species Tillandsia fasciculata. The sequence goes on along the minus strand of CM054939.1, from coordinate 14,455,804 downwards.
CTGGAAAAGGATAACTCTACAGCTACTATGCCTCTATCTAGATGCTCAAGAGGTGGAACAGATGATAATATGATGCATCAACTAACAAATCAGTAAAGTCACCCAATCTAAACTGACTGCCTCCTCGGGTCCAGTCAAGCCTGCGCCTACCTACTGCCGCACATCCCGGAGGAACGGACTTACGTAGGGCGTCCCACACGGACCAACTCACCCCTCGCGCAAAACTGCCTCAACAGGCCCACCATCGCATCCACTGCGGGAAACTGCCTCAACAGGCCAACCATCGCATCCACTGCGGCATCTCAGGGGGCGCGACCCCAACTGAGGAAAAACGGCGCGGCATAGAGTATCAAAAATTGGCATAAGCAGGCTAAAGTGAAAAATCCACGCTCACTCTCAGAACGGTAGGACTCAAGATCCCCAAAATATCTCGCACAACAGTCGGAGCACTCTCGACGACTCAGCTGATCAGCTCACACGAAACACGAGACACTAGCCTCTCCAACAGCTCGCAGCACAAAGCACACTGGCTGGAGGTACTCCACAGCCAGGAACGACCCACAACTCAGGCTAACAATACCGGTCGGACAACACTCAACGACCTGGGACCACCGTCAACCCCAACGGTTCCCAACAACACTGACCGGAAGATACTCGACGGCCCGGGACTACCGTCTGCTCAACGGCTCCCTCCCACGACAGCACAACAGGGATACAAGACCTCCCGGGTCTACCGTTTACCCAAACGGCTCCCGGCACAGAAAAACAACCCACTACAACTACCAGACTCCACTCTGCTCCCAAGCACGAGTGCAAAAGCATCCCACACTAAAAGAAAGTCCCGACCTCTCGGCCCACTACCCGGGCGAGGATAACACTACGTCCAGGAATAGAAAAACAGTGTGGGTGTCTAAACAATAAATAACCCTAGCCCAAGTGAGGGTTTTCTACTGGTCTGGTTACACATGCAACATATGACGGGGGTGCTAGGTCAAGTTCCAAGATAACTATATTAACAGATGATAAAAGGAATAACCATTCCTACAATCTAGCATGCTACACAATGAAATAAACTATCATGCATAGTCCTACATCAGTAGAATTACTGTACAGTCCATAAAACTTGGAGATAAGGCCACCCACCTCGATTTGCCACCAATTGCTCGTAGACACTTGCAATTGGCCTCCACGCGATCCGCACACAAACGATGCCCGCTGCCGGAGTCCGCACGCAAAACGGAGCACGCCGCCGGAGTCCGCACGCAAAACGGAGCACGCCGCCGGAGTCCGCACGCAGAACGGTGCACGTGCCGGAGTCCGCACACAAAACAGAGTCCGCACGCAAAACGGTGCACGATGCCGGAGTCCGCACGCAAAACGGAGCACGTCGCCGGAGTCCGCATGCAAAACGGTGCACGGTGCCGAGTCCGCACGCAAAACGGAGTCCGCACGCAAAACGGTGCACGGTGCCGGAATCCGCACGCAAAACAGAGCATGGTGCCAGAATCCGCACGCAAAACGGAGCACGCCGCCGGAGTCAGCACGCAAAACGGAGTCCGCACGCAAAACGGTGCACGGTGCCAGAATCCGCACGCAAAACGGAGTCCGCACGCAAAACGGTGCACCCCGTCGGGGACCGCACGCAAAACGATGCAGTAAAACACGGTCCCTAACACAGATAAGAGCAAGAGAGTCAATTAACAGTCCAAAAGAACGCTCCAAAACTGTGCCAAAAATACCGTAAAAATAAGTGCGGGACCTACCTCGATGCGTCGCGCCGCCCAACCGACCCGTTTGGAACACCTCGCGCGCTCCGCGAGGTCCACGACGCACCGCCGCATCCCCTAAAAATTTCCTCCTCACTCCCTCTCTCACTCGGTTGGAGAAGAAGAAGAAAAAGGGGAGAAAGAAATGGCGTGGGGGAGAAAGAAGAAGAAGAAGAAAAAAGAGGAGGAGGGAGGTGGTCCACGGACCTGGTCCACGGCGCAAGCCAATGGGGAGCCAAACTCCCCCGGTCCACAAGCCGGGGCGCGTGCACCGGGTCCACGCACGCGCCCCATGAGCCACGTGGCAAGCACCCAAGCGCGCCACGCGGGCGCGCAGCGCGCGCCACACGGGCGCGTGACACCGCGCCCCGCGCAGGCGCGGGACACCACGCGCGCCACACGGGCGCGCGCGCCCCCCGCGCCCGCGCGGGCGCCAACGGGGGCCGCCACGTGGCGGCCCCCGCGCTGCCCCGCGCGAGGCGCGCGTTCCCAACGCGCCAGCTGCGCGGTTGCGCAGCGCGCCGCACGCCTCGAGCCGCTTGCCGCCGCCGCCTCGATTCCCGTGCCGTCTCGAAAATGCGCACTTGCCTCGAAAAACGCGCGCATCATCCGGGCTCCAAAAAAAAGCAAGTAAATAGTCCATTCTCAACGATTTCGCGCGCTGAATCCAAAAACGAAGTCCGTTTCTCCAAATTCTCAACCGAAAATTTGCCGAATGCCCCCGGATAGCCCACTTGATCCGATTTTCGCGCCGGGTCCAATTCTGAAGTCCGATTTGCCAAATTCCAACTCTAAAAATTCCCGAAGGCGACCGGAGAGGTAATCTTTTATCCAAACTTCATCCGGAGTCCAAATTCGACATCTACGCCGTGCGAAATCACCTCTAAACACTCGACGGGTCCTCCAATAACTCACGTGGTCCCCTATTAAGCCCAAAGTCCAACACTTGTGTCCAAATTGCGCACAAACACCGCTGTCACACCACGCAGGCCTCCAGTGATGCAAACTAAATCCCAAATTGCACCACAAATCCATTTCTCGGGCCCGACATGCGCACAAACACTCCCAACGGCCACTAAAAGCTGCCCAACAACCAGCAAACCCTACGCGGGGGATTCCGGGACCTCACACTCTCCCCCACTAAAAGAAAGTTTCATCCTCGAAACTAGATCAAGTCCATCAAGAGTCACAAATACCACGGGTTGGTATCCATCAATACGCCTCTAGCTCCCGAAACACCACTCGCTCTCCGGGATTACTCCTCAACGACCACAACAACAACAAGTACGGCATGGCCCGATGTTCAATTCTTTCATCTCTCGAGCCAGAAATTGCAACGGGCGTCCCTCGTACTCCAACAATCACAGATTTCAAAGGGGCAAGTAAATCACGGGCGAGGAAAAACACATCACTCCTGAGCTGAGACGCGAAATACCCAAGGGGCTCCAATAAAAGGCTGGGGAAAAACGGAAATAACCACTAGTGCAACACGCACCAAACCACATCATGGTGCCAACCTCAACAAGGTGACCCGAAGCATACCCACACATTCATCCAATAAGGAAAGAAATCCAATAAGATGGGGTCTTCACTCGGTTACTTCCCGATCCAAAACCACCCGAGTGGACTACTCAATCGCAGGCTACCCACAAAAGGGATCCTCAAGAGACACAATCTCATGCCACAGTTGGTCACTCAATATGCTATCATAACCCCAACGGACCCACGGGTCGAAGTCGATCCCTCAACTAATAAAGAACACCCTGACGGGGACCAAACCGTCGGTGAACGGGACTGAAAACTGGCTCGCAAAGCGATCATAAAGCTGATGCCCAAACTCGCGGTCAAAAGTCCGAACCATCAACGACAATCCGCGCAAAACCCACTCGAGATGCTGAAAACTTAAACTATCATAGTAGAGAACAGAAATGCTGAGAAATCAGAACTGATAGCCAAGCAGGCATGGCCTACGCCCAGGTATATCAATCAAAGCTGAAAAAATAATAGGCATACTGAAAGGCTCAACTGTGGGATCCAAGCTGCCTACAAAACAGTGGTTCGTCCTGCCTCAATACTCATAGGGTCGGACTGATAAAGCGCGGACCGGAGATCAACCCACGGTAACTCCACAGCCACAAAGGGAGGCATCACTAAAACACACAAAACCGTCTCCCAACACTGGAAATACTAGCATTGGCGCCGGTATCAGTCTCCTTATCCATTGGCCATGCTCTCCCGGCACTACCAAGTCCAAGAAGCTCCTCACCTCAAGAATAATGCTGGTCTCAGCCAAACTCGCATAACATCCATATGGTCGGGTTTCACCGCCGCTCCAACGGCTAGAAAAAAGTGACCCAAGAAGGCATGCACTTAGAGCTAAAACTTGTGTGCTCTATGCCAACCAATCCCCATGCACTGGGTCAAAACACCGAACTGCCACAGTTTCCAACAAGTCTGCCGATACAACTCACGGCCTCAACTGCATTGGACATAATCCACAGGCCTCCTCCACATGCACAACACCAACAGAAACCTGCATCTCTAGTGCACGTGGTAACAAATCTACCTCCAGTCCAGACAGGAAAGCCAAAACACTCAACTCAAACTGCTGTTGCTGATACATCGGCTGTGGAGGACCTCATGGTCTTTGTCTCCTCTGAGACTCACGACCCTCAGACTGGGATCGTGGCGGCCCCGGGGGTCTCGATCTACTCGACTGTCCAAACTCAGGCGGCACTGGATGCCTCTCCCCGGAGCTGGTCCCTGGCGCTCCGTCTATCTCTGGCATGATCACTGATCCTCGGTCAACCCGCTAAGCATGCTCAATCGCTGCATCTAACGTCGGCACCCGCCAAGAATACACCAAGTGATAGATATTCCGATGCAGTCCTTTCTCAACTAACTCAACCTCCTGGGCCTCATCTAGGCGACATGGGGTACACCGCTCAACAATCGTAAAACTCACGAACATACTCCAGAAGAGGTCGACTCCCCTGCTGCAAGAGTCTAAGATCCCCTTCCAGTATCTGCTTACGCTGTCAGGAAAGAAGGCCCTGAGCCGCAAAGCACGAAATTGGTTCCAAGTCAACAACTGCGCTCCCGGTAGTCCAACAGGACGAACTCGATGCCACCAAATCTCGGCGTCCTATCAGACCATCTCAATCTCACTAAAGCAACCACTTGGTAGCTCGGCCAGGGCATGTACCCACCTGGTAACTCGGCCAGGGGTATGTACCCATCTGGTAGCTCGGCCAGTGGAAAGTGTCCTCCTGATAACTCGGCCAGGGAAAAGTGTCTTCCTAGTAACTCGGCCAGGGAATGTGCCCACCTGGTAACTCGGCCAGGGGCAATGTGTCCATCTGGTAGCTCAGCCAGTGGAAAGTATCCTCCTGGTAACTCGGCCAGGGCATGTGCCCACCTGGTAACTCGGCTAGGGGCAATGTGTCCATCTGGTAGCTCGGCCAGTGGAAAGTATCCTCCTGGTAACTCGGCCAGGGCATGTGCCCACCTGGTAACTCGGCCAGGGGCAATGTATCCATCTGGTGGCTCGGCCAGTGAAAAATATCCTCCTGGTAACTCGGCCAGGGCATGTGCCCACCTGGAAACTCGGCCAGGGGCAATGTGTCCATCTGGTGGCTCGGCCAGTGGAAAGTATCCTCCTGGTAACTCGGCCAGGGCATGTGCCCACCTGGTAACTCGGCCAGGGGCAATGTGTCCATCTGGTAGCTCGGCCAGTGGAAAGTATTCTCCTGGTAACTCGGCCAGGGCATGTGCCCACCTGGTAACTCGGCCAGGGGCAATGTCTCCATCTGGTGGCTCGGCCAGTGAAAAATATCCTCCTGGTAACTCGGCCAGGGCATGTGCCCACCTGGTAACTCGGCCAGGGGCAATGTGTCCATCTGGTAACTCGGCCAGTGGAAAGTATCCTCCTGGTAACTCGGCCAGGGCATGTGCCCACCTGGTAACTCGGCCAGGGGCAATGTGTCCATCTGGTCGCTCGGCCAGTGGAAAGTATTCTCCTGGTAACTCGGCCAGGGCATGTGCCCACATGGTAACTCGGCCAGTGGAAAATATCCTCCTGGTAACTCGGCCAGGGCATGTGCCCACCTGGTAACTCGGCTAGGGGCAATGTGTCCATCTGGTAGCTCAGCCAGTGGAAAGTATCCTCCTGGTAACTCGGTCAGGGCATGTGCCCACCTGGTAACTCGGCCAGGGGCAATGTGTCCATCTGGTAGCTCGGCCAGTGGAAAGTATCTACACAGCTGGGATCGCCGTCACTCCAAACGGCTCCCACAACAATACCCCACTCATAGGCGAGAAGAACCGACTGACGCGGCAAAGATCCGAAAATTTCGATAGATCGGTGCCTAGAACCCCAATCAAAGAAGAACAGACTCTAGGCTCAGCCTATCGAAGCTCTCGATCCTTTACCGTTCAGGGATTTGGCCCTTCTCGGTTAAAGTGGAAAACTATCTCAACACAAAAACTCCTGGGTCTCGCTCTGCTCTGATAGCTCTGCCTCCCGCTGCTCGGGTATTCATCAGGTGCGGGGTGTGTCCTCTTCACAACACGACGTCTCAGGAGTATCGTAGTCCACTGCACAACAACAAACGTCAGGACACAACAACCATACGACCTAATCCAGCAAAAGTCTAAGACATGTCATCCATTCCATAGCATTATGTTGTCTGCAGCCACATAATCGCTTGGGAAAGTAAACATGCCAATTACTCATCCCGTCTCTTGAGAGAGGTATAAAACTCAATCAGGACTCTCGCTATAAGTCACGACTCTCACGCAGTCATCCTAATGTCCAACCACAAGCCTAGGATTTCTAAGTCCACCACGACCTACAACATAGGCTCTAATACCACTCTAATCTGTCACGCCCGGGGGTCGAAACTGCGATCCGGGCTCGCTAACAGATCCGCCATCTGTACGGAAACTGCCGTACAGACGAAGCGTCTAACCTGCAGTAAGAAGCAACTACAGCTAAACAGATATCAGAGCTGAAAGTAAAACCACTAAAAACTGAAATCCAAACACTGTACAACTGAAAATAATACAATATCCATCTCCCAAATACGATCATATAAAAAGTCCTCTTATACAAAACTCAAAAGGGAGATATCTCCAATAAAATACATCGGTGTACAAGCTCTCAATACAAAAATATCCTCACTACATCAGTCTCTCAAACTGTAAATAAAGTACAACTCTATACCTCACAACAAAGGTCTCTCAACAGAGGAAAAAGAAGTAAACTAATCAACTGAAGCTCTCCTCTGAAGGGGTACCGCTACACTCCAACGACGGGCAGGGAACTAGCTCGCGACTCCCTCGCCTCGGCCAGAAGGATCAGCAACAAGAGCACAGGAACAGGAGAAGAAGTCCCTGGGGAAAAGACACCACGACGGGTGTGAGAACTACTTCCCACAGTAGTTCTCAGTGGGTGCCGCCAACAAGCCCAACGGTCTGCCCACTAAGTCTACTAGAGGCATAAAATAATAAAGTAATACGGAAAGAAAAGAGCTGGAAAAGGATAACTCTACAGCTACTATGCCTCTATCTAGATGCTCAAGAGGTGGAACAGATGATAATATGATGCATCAACTAACAAATCAGTAAATCACCCAATCTAACTGACTGCCTCCTCGGGTCCAGTCAAGCCTGCGCCTACCTACTGCCGCACATCCCGGAGGAACGGACTTACGTAGGGCGTCCCACACGGACCAACTCACCCCTCGCGCAAAACTGCCTCAACAGGCCCACCATCGCATCCACTGCGGGAAACAGCCTCAACAGGCCAACCATCGCATCCACTGCGGCATCTCAGGGGGCGCGACCCCAACTGAGGAAAAACGGCGTGGCATAGAGTATCAAAAATTGGCATAAGCAGGCTATAGTGAAAAATCCACGCTCACTCTCAGAACGGTAGGACTCAAGATCCCCAAATATCTCGCACAACAGTCGGAGCACTCTCGACGACTCAGCTGATCAGCTCACACGAAACACGAGACACTAGCCTCTCCAACAGCTCGCAGCACAAAGCACACTGGCTGGAGGTACTCCACAGCCAGGAACGACCCACAACTCAGGCTAACAATACCGGTCGGACAACATTCAACGACCTGGGACCACCGTCAACCCCAACGGTTCCCAACAACACTGACCGGAAGATACTCGACGGCCCGGGACTACCGTCTGCTCAACGGCTCCCTCCCACGACAGCACAACAGGGATACAAGACCTCCCGGGTCTACCGTTTACCCAAACGGCTCCCGGCACAGAAAAACAACCCACTACAACTACCAGACTCCACTCTGCTCCCAAGCACGAGTGCAAAAGCATCCCACACTAAAAGAAAGTCCCGACCTCTCGGCCCACTACCCGGGCGAGGATAACACTACGTCCAGGAATAGAAAAACAGTGTGGGTGTCTAAACAATAAATAACCCTAGCCCAAGTGAGGGTTTTCTACTGGTCTGGTTACACATGCAACATATGACGGGGGTGCTAGGTCAAGTTCCAAGATAACTATATTAACAGATGATAAAAGGAATAACCATTTCTACAATCTAGCATGCTACACAATGAAATAAACTATCATGCATAGTTCTACATCAGTAGAATTACTGTACAGTCCATAAAACTTGGAGATAAGGCCACCCACCTCGATTTGCCACCAATTGCTCGTAGACACTTGCAATTGGCCTCCACGCGATCCGCACGCAAACGATGCCCGCTGCCGGAGTCCGCACACAAAACAGAGCACGCCGCCGGAGTCCGCACGCAAAACGGAGCATGCCGCCGGAGTCCGCAAAGAGAACGGTGCACGGTGCCGGAGTCCGCACGCAAAACGGAGTCCGCACGCAAAACGATGCACAATGACGAAGTCCGCACGCAAAATGGAGCACGCCGCCGAAGTCCGCACGCAAAACGGTGCACGGTGCCGGAGTCCGCACGCAAAACGGAGCACGCCGCCGGAGTCCGCATGCAAAACGGAGTCCGCACGCAAAACGGTGCATGGTGCCGGAATCCGCACGCAAAATAGAGCACCGTGCTAGAATTCGCATGCAAAACGGAGCACGCCGTCAGAGTCCGCACGCAAAATGGAGTCTGCACGCAAAACGGTGCACGGTGCCAGAATTCGCACGCAAAACGGAGCACGGTGCCAGAATTCGCACGCAAAACGGAGTCCGCACGCAAAACGGTGCACCGCGTCGGGGACCGCATGCAAAACGATGTAGTAAAACACGGTCCCTAACACAGATAAGAGCAAGAGGGTGAATTAACAGTCCAAAAGAACGCTCCAAAACTGTGCCAAAAACACCGTAAAAACAAGTGCGGGACCTACCTCGACGCGTCGCGCCGCCCAACCGACCTGTTTGGAACACCTCGCGCGCTCCGCGAGGTCCACGACGCACCGCCGCTTCCCCTAAAAATTTCCTCCTCACTCCCTCTCTCGCTCGGTTGGAGAAGAAGAAGAAAAAGGGGAGAAGGAAATGGCGCGGGGGAGAAAGAAGAAGAAGAAGAAAAAAGGGGAGGAGGGAGGTGGTCCACGGACCCGGTCCACGGACCTGGTCCACGGCGCCAGCCAATGGGGAGCCAAACTCCCCCGGTCCACAAGCCGGGGCGCGTGCACCAGGTCCACGCACGCGCCCCATGCGCCACGTGGCGCGCACCCAAGCGCGCCACGCGGGCGCGCAGCTTGCGCGCCACACGGGCGCGTGACACCGCGCCCCGCGCGGGCGTGTGACACCACGCGCGCCACACGGGCGCGCGCGCCCCCCCGCGCCCGCCGGGCGCCAACAGGGGGCCGCCACGTGGCGGCCCCTGCGCTGCCCCGAGCGGAGGCGCACGTTCCCAACGCGCCAGCTGCACGGTTGCGCAGCGCGCCGCGCGCCTCGAGCCGCGTGCCGCAGCCACCTCGATTCCCGTGCCGTCTCGAAAAATACGCACTTGCCTCGAAAAACGCGCCCATCCCCCGGGCTCCGAAAAAAGCAGGCAAATAGTCCAATCTCAACGATTTCGCGCGCTGAATCCAAAAACGAAGTCCGTTTCTCCAAATTCTCAACCGAAAATTTGCCGAAAGCCCCCGGATAGCCCACTTGATCCGATTTTCGCGCCGGGTCCAATTCTGAAGTCCGATTTGCCAAATTCTAACTCTAAAAATTCTCGAAGGCGGCCGGAGAGGTAATCTTTTATCCAAACTTCGCCCGGAGTCCAAATTTGACATCCACGCCGCGCGAAATCACCTCTAAACACTCGACGGGTCCTCCAATAACTCACGTGGTCCCCTATTAAGCCCAAAGTCCAACACTTGTGTCCAAATTGCACACAAACACCGCCGTCACACCACGCAGGCCTCCAGTGATGCAAACTAAATCCCAAATTGCACCACAAATCCATTTCTCGGGCCCGACATGCGCACAAACACTCCCAACGGCCACTAAAAGCTGCCCAACAACCAGCAAACCCTACGCGGGGGATTCCGGGACCTCACAGCGAGACCTTCAAAAAGACATGATCACCAACCTGAAACTCGAGGTCTCGCCGTCGAGTATCAACGTAGCTCCTCTGTCGACTCCGGGCTGTCTCAAGATATCGCCGAACTAATCTGACATTTTCCTCTGCCTCCAGCAGTAAATCAGGTCCCGAAGTCCTCCTCACTCACGTCACTCCAATATAAAGGCGACCGACACTTGTGTCCATACAACGCTTCAAACGGAGCCATCCGAATGCTCGCTTGATAGCTATTGTTGTACGCAAACTCAACCAATGCTAAGTGCCGGTACCATCCTCCTCCAAAATCCAGGACGCACTCTCTCAACATATCCTCGATGGTCTGTATGGTGCGCTCAGACTGTCCATCGGTCTGTGGGTGGAATGCCGTGCTAAACCGGAGTTGCATCCCCAAGGGTGTTTGTAGGCTCTCCCAGGAATGCAATACAAACCTCAGGTCTCTATCAGATACAATCGAGGCGGGTACACCATGTAGCCTCACCACCTCATCCAGGTACAACTACGCAAGTCGCTCCAATGCCCAGGTCACCTGCACAGGTAGAAAATGAGCAGACTTGGTGAGTCTATCCACAACTACCCAAATCGCGTCAGCTCCACTATGCGCCCTCGGCAGTCCCGTGACGAAATCCATGGTGATGTGATCCCATTTCCACTCGGGGATTGGAAGACTCTGTAACTTGTCAGCAGGAACACGGTGCTCTGCCTTCACTTGCTGACAAGTTAAACAGTGAGCCACGAATCTCCCAATGTCCCGCTTCATTCCAGTCCACCAAAAGTGTGCCTTGAGGTCCTTATACATCTTAGTCCCACTGGGATGAATGGTATAAGGTGTATAATGGGCCTCTCTCAAAATTTGCTCTCTGATCTCAGAATCCATAGGCACACACACTCGGTCCCTGTACCGAAGTACTCCCGAGGCATCTACTGAGAAATTCCCTATCTACTCTGTCTGAATCTGCCCTCTAATCCTCGTCAAGTGGGGGTCCTCACTCTGTGCCTCTCTAATCCTGTCCAACAGAGTGGGCTGCACGACCATAGACATAAGTCTAGCAGAGACCCCAGGGGATACGACCTCGATCTGCAATCGCCTCATCTGCTCAACTAGCAGTGTCTGCTGTGTAATCATCATGCTCAATCTCTGCACTGACCTCTTGCTCAAAACGTCTGCCACGACGTTGGACTGGCCAGGATGATACATGATGCTCACATCATAATCCTTCAGTAACTCTAACCACCGGCGTTGCCTTAAGTTCAGCTCCTTCTGAGTAAATAAATACTTCAAGCTCTTATGATCAGTGTAGATCTCGCAGTGCTCCCCCATAGAGGTAATGCCGCCACAGCTTTAGAGCAAACACAACGGTTGCAAGCTCCAAATCATGTGTAGGATAATTCTTTTTGAAATCCTTCAGCTGTCACGAAGTATAAGCAATTACCCTACCATGCTGCATCAATACGCAACCCAAACTGCTGTGAAAGGCGTCGCTGTAAATCACAAAACCATCACCCATCACTGGCAATGCTAGAATCGGCGCTGATATCAGTCTCCTCTTCAGCTCCTCTTCAGCTCTGCTGGCACTGCTCAGTCCAAGTAAATCTTGTTCCCTTCCTAGTCAAACTGGTCAGGGGGGTAGAGAGTTTCGCAAAGCCCTCCATAAACCGACGGTAATAACCTGCTAAGCCCAAAAAGCTTCGGACCTCAGTAACCGTCGTCGGTCTAGGCCAATCTCGAACAGCATCAATCTTTGTTGGGTCCACTGCCACTCCTGCGGCTAACACTATATGGCCTAAAAATGCAACCTCCCGAAGCCAGAACTCGCACTTCTTAAACTTGGCATACAGCTTCTTCTCTCTCAGAAACTGTAGCACTATCCTCAAGTGCTCCTCATGCTCCATATCACTCCGGGAGTAAATCAGAATGTCGTCGATAAATACCACAACAAACTGGTCCAAGTACGGCTGGAATACTCGGTTCATCAAATCTATAAATGCGGCAGGGGCATTAGTCAATCCAAATGGCATCATTGTGAACTCATAATGCCAGTACCGAGATCTAAAAGCTGTCTTGGATATGTCCTCGGCCCTCACCCTCAACTGGTGGTAACCGAACTGAAGATCAATCTTCGAGAACACCGAACCTCCCTGCAGCTGATCAAACAAATCATCAATCCGTGGTAAGGGAAACTTATTCCGGATGGTCACTTTGTTCAGCTTTCTGTAATCCACACACAATCTAAGCGACCTATTCTTTTTCTTTACAAACAACACCGGTGCTCCCCATGGTGATACACTGGGTCTAATAAAACCTCTGTCCATCAGATCCTGCAGCTGTGCCTTCAGCTCCCTCAACTCAGCAGGTGCCATCCTGTAAGGTGCCTTCGAGATTGGCGCGGTTCCCAGTACCACGTCAATCACAAACTCTATCTCCCTCTCCGGCGGCATAGTTGTCAACTCAGGGGGAAACACGTCTGGAAACTCGCGGACAATGGGATATCCTCGAGTCCAGTGCTGCCGTAGGCACCTCAACAATAGTCGCCAAGAAAGCGATACAACCTCTGCTCATCATCCGCCTAGCCCTCGCCGAGGAAACGGTCACTGCGAACAGCGTGCTCTGGCAGCCTCTGTAGATGAACTCCTTCTGTCCAGGCTCGCGGAGGGTCACAGTCCTCTCTCTGCAGTCAATGGTGGCAAAGTACTGCGACAACCAATCCATACCATGTACAACGTCAAAATCCTGGAGCTGCCGCAAGACAAGCAAGTCTATCGGCAAGATCCAAGATCCCAACTGCACTGGACAAGCCCTACAACACTCCTCGACATGCAAAATATGATCTGAAATTCGAACCTCTAATGCATGCGACAATGACACTATCTCTAAACCATGTAGGGATGCAAATGCTCTACTGATAAATAAGTGTGAAGCACCAGTATAAAAAAGAGCTCGAGTACAAACTGCAGAAATCAAAATAATACCTGCAACGACGTGGTCCGCCGCTGAAGCATCCTCAACCTGCATGGTATAAACTCGCATACTCGGCGCTGGTGGTCGTCGCTCTGGCTGTCACGAGGAAGAAGCACGATCAGGCATACCATAGGTCGCAGAAGGTCCAGCCATCTGTAGAGGAACAGGGGGTACTGAGGCCGTCAAGGGTGCTGGAAATCCCGCTTTGGGGCATGCCGCATGAAAGTGACCAATCTGTCCGCAATGGAAACAACGGCCCTGTCTCTAAGTACACAGGCTCGGTGGATGCGGTCCCTCACAAATAACACATCTGTCCTGACATAGCTGTCGCTAGGATTGCTGCTGCTGCTGAGACTGCTGCTGCCGGGGCGGTCGACGCTGCTGCTGCTGAGAGTGGCGGGGTGCACCTGACCTCTTGCGCCCCTAAAACCCACGACCCTGAGGATGGAATCGTGGAGGTCTCGGAGGTCCATGCCGACTCGTCTGTCCCTCGTCAACCGGTGCTGGGCGCTTTGCCCCCGGAATCACTGCCGGAGCTGGAGCCACCTCGTCCATCACTGCCTCCCCGCGCTCTACATAAAGTGCCTGCTCTATCGAGGCATCCAGAGTCTGCAGTCTGCGCGAACGAACGAACTGATAAATGTCTCGGCGCAAACCTCGCTCAAACATATAGATCTGATGCGCCTCATCCCTGGCCGCGTGTGGTACACTGGCCAACAACCGGTTGAAGTCTGCGATGTACGCCTGCACGGTAGGGTCTCCCTGTCGGAGATTCTTCAACTCCTCCTCCTACCTCTGCCTAACACTCTCCGGAAAGAAGGCTCCAAGAAGTAAGCTGCGAAACTCCGCCGAGGTAAGAAGCTGAGTCCCAGGCGGACCAACAAGTCGCACTCGCCGCCACCAGGCCTCGGCGTTGTGCTCCAAGAAGTTTGTTGCCAGAAGAACCTGAAACCGCTCCTCGATAAACAGACTTTCAAAATGTCGCTCCATCGCCGTGATCCACGACTCTGCCTCCCACGGCTCCAAGCTCCGCCCAGAGAAATGAGGCGGGTCAAACTGGCGGAATCTCATCAAGCAATCTACCATCTCTCGTTGCTCCGTAAGGGTCAACTGTCCCGCCGACCCAGACGGCTGTCTGCTGGTAACCGGCGCTATAGGGACTGCCGGTGCCGCCGGTACAACAGGGGGTGCCACGGCCAGCGAAGAAGGTACGGGAGAACTCTCCGGGGGTGCTACAACCGGCTGCGCCCTCTGCTCAAACATGTGCATCATCCGGTCCATGGCCTCCTCCTGACGTCGAACAGCCTCCGAGATCTGGGCCATCTGAGCTCGAAGCTCCTGTACCTCACTCTGCTGGCCCTGTCCCGACTTCTCCTGCTCGGGCTCAGAGGAAGAAGGCTGCGAACGCGTCAGCATCCTGCGCCGCGGAGGCATCGCTCTCACCTACGATAAAAGAAGAAGGTCAGGACCAAAACAACACTCGACCCAATCTAGCGAAAGTCTAAGGCATGCCGCCCTTCCTGAAGCACTATGTTGTCTGCAGCCAACATAGCCGCTTACCGAGAAAAGACATGTCAATCACTCATTCCATCACTTGGGCGAGTTAAGAAACTCAATAAGGACTCTCGCTAAAAATCACGGCTCTCACGTGAGTCATCCTAGGGTCCAACCACAAGCCTAGGGTTTCTAAGTCCATAATGACCTACATCCTAGGCTCTAATACCACTCTAATCTGTCACGCCCCGGCGTCGAAACTGCGACCCGGGCCCGCCAACAGATCCGCCGCCCATACGGAAAGCCCCGTATAGACGAAACGACTAACCTGCAAAAGATCATGCTAACCACTATACAAATATCAGAGCGAAAAGCAAACTACTTAAATAAATATATACAACTCCAAATCGTACATGCCAGGTCCTCACAATAAATAAGTCTCTCCAAAATAAAACTCTCAAAAGTAAGAAGTACAAGATACATCCCAAAATCACTGACAGTACTAGTACATCACCAAAGGGGTACATCTACTCTCTCGCAGAAGACTGGTAGGGATTTAGCTCGCGACTCCCTTACCTCTGTCAGAAGGATCAGCAACAGGAGCAACAAGAACTGGAGTAGGGGTCCCTGGAGAAGTCACCAACCATGGGTGTGAGAACTACACCATCACGTAGTTCTCAGTGGGTACCGCCAACAAGCCCGACGGTCTGCCCACTAAGTCTACTAGAAGCATAAAGTAACAAATGCAGTACTGAAAGAAAAGGGCTAGAAATAACTCTACAGCTACAATGCCTCTATCTAAATGCTCAAAGAGTGGTACAGATGGAAACATGATGCATCAACTATCTCTCAATAATACAATCACCCAATCTACATTGACTGCCAAATAGGGTCTAGTCAAACCTGCGCCCACCTATTGCCATTACATCCACGGAGGACTGGACTTACGTAGGGCGTCCGTGACAGCCCAAAAAGGGCCTAGCCAAAAGAACTGCGTCGACAAGTCGCGATAGCAAAGTAACAGGCCCAGCTCCGGAGCGACACTCGAGGGGCGCGACCCCACCAAGGAAAGTATCCGCGTATCTCTATCGAGCTCAATGCGGCTCATGCAGGCTATAGTCCAAATCCACGATCAACAAGATCGACAGTAACCAACATCACATCTCTCACTCACTGGCTGGAAATCCACACAGCCGGGACTCACCGTCGACTCAGACGGCTCCCAGAACAAATACTGATCTAAACACAGCTACCAGACTTCAGTCGGCCCCCAAGCACGAGTGTAACATGCATCCCACGACAACCCGACCACTCGGCCCACTACCCGGGCGAGAAAACTCTAAGTCCAGGTGACAAGAATAAAATGTGGGAGTGTCTAAAGCATAAATAATCTAGCCCAAGTTGGAGTTTTCTACTAGTCTGGTTGACATGCATCATATGACAGGGTGCTAGGTCAAGTTCTAATAATAGCATTTAATTTAACATAATAAGGAAGCAATAAACAATAAGATCATAATAGCAACACAAGGAGCATCAACTCTCTCTCTCTCTCTAACATGCTTCCTAACACATCTCATAATCATGCATGTTCACTACACAATAGAATTAATGAACCGTTCCCCGGTTTTGAAGACGAGACAATCCACCTGAAAGTGCACGTCGATCCAAAGTCCAAATAGGCTGCAACTGAACGGGGACAATCCTCGGATTCCCACGATTCCAACGGGCTCAAAAACACCCAAAAACTCCTCTTGGGTACAAAGATATGGTCCAAACATTGCAATAAGCAAAAATTCCCACAAACATATGCTGCTGTAAAATTAGTCCAGAAAATGCTTAAATACTACCTGCGAGATAATCTTCAAAAATTCTAATAAAAATACGACGGCGATCCTCGCGAAGAGTAGATGTCGATCGAGTCCTCACATGTTGAAATTCGATACCCGAACACAGAGATAAAAATCCGACAAGCTGTGCTAGCCAAGAAAATCACTAGCAACAATAGGGGTTTAAAGATGTACCAAAAACCCCTATAAAAACTCAAATCTGGGAGGAGTGGAGAACACAAAAAACGTAGATGTACCTCTCGTGAAACCGACACCGCAAAAATCGTCCAAAAATTCCTTTGGAATAGTTCTGTGGACCTCGTGGACCAAAATGCGACGGAAAAGGGCCGCCGAAGAAAGAACGTCGCACTGCGCCAAATCTCCGAAGACGTCGTTGCCGCGGCCTCCAAAAATTCCGAGACTTCTTCGCAAGATGCAGCACAAGATGATGAACAAGATTGCTTTAGGGCTCTATCGCAGATGGGCTCGGGAAAAGGGGTAAAAGGCCCAAGAAATGGGGCTATTTATAGGCCCCCTACAAAAAAATCCAAAAACTCGAGTTGTTGGGCTTTTGGGCCCCAAGTTCGGGCGCCCGGAAGGGATTCGGGCGCAAACAGTGCCCGAATCCCTGCCTCGGCCCGGCCTGCGACCAGCGCCCGAATCCCCCAGCGCTCGACACTTGTCCCGAACTGCGGATAGCGTGTGCGGGGCCACTGGGGATTCGCCGCGTGGCCTGCCCGGGGTCGGTGTGGTAGGTGGCGCCGGCCAATCGCAGGGCGCCACGTGGCACCCCGCGTACGGCCGCCACCTGCCCCCACCTGCCCCGCCTGCTCCCCCCGTTGCGTGGACCGCGCCCACGTGAGCCGGCCACTCACAGGCCGCCACGTGTCCCGCCCCAGTCCATGCGCCAGCCCGCGCGTCTCCGTGGACCGCGCCGCGAGAGCCCGCCAATCCTAGGCCGCCACGTGTCCCCTGCACCCGGTCCATGCACCAACGCAATTCTCTGTGGACCGCGCCGCGTAGGCCGGCCAATCAGCGGCCGCGACGTGGCATCCGGCCGGTCCACGTCTTCCCCCATGCACCAAAATGCGCAGAAAACTTTCGGGTGTCCGTTTTTGGGCATCCAAACTCAGAAAAATACGAGTAAATAGTCAATTTTCGACGTTTTTCCACGCTGAATCCAAATCCGACCTCGGATTAACCTGAAACCCTTTCTAAAATATGATGAAAACAGCCGGAAGGCAGGCTCAATCCACAAACCTCACAGAGTTCGTCCAACGCGTCCAATTGACGCGTTGCGGGTCCGACACACCAATAATAGGTGTTCCACAATGTGGGTCATGGGGAAAGCTGCACGGAGATCAGGGTTACTACAACCAGGGAAAGGAAGGGAGGAGTGAGAGTGAGGAAGAGCGGAAGCTGGCTGTGAGGGTCTTGGTGGAGTTCCTCTTCGCGCCGAAGCTTCAGTTTCCGTTTGTGTGCACGGCAGGGAGCTCGTTCGGTAGAGGAAGGCTTGTTTGGAGCTCGCACGCGCGGATGCGGCATTAGAGATGAGTACGACGCATTTCCGAGTTTTTGTGGTTTTCTCGGATTTTTGGATATTTGAGCTGAGAATGGATTTTTCCATCTTTTCTCCTTCCTTGTGTTGAGTGGAGTAGCCGAGTGTTGCGCTGCTGTGGAGCAGCAGAGGGCTGTGTGCGTGTGTGTGCTGGAGCTTGAGGCGTTGCCCAGTGTGCAGTGCGGAGCCGCGGGACAGTGCGGACTGCGCGCGCAGCGAGTTGTCGAGGTGGACTGCTGTGTTGACCTGAGCTTGTGGGAGCTGTGTTAGAGGCCTAGAGAGTGTGCTGTGAGCTCTTGGAGGTCTCCCTTGGGCGTTGGCAGAGTTGCGCGCGACCGGGGTGCCGAGGGGCTGTTTCGGCAGATTTTGACAGTGAGAGAGCTTGCACTTCACCGACTTCGGCTTTGCCTACGGAAAGCGAAACAGGTTGGTTGAAAATTTTCCGAGCTTTATGGAATGCCCTCTAATGCTTCTGTATGCATGTGTAGCATGTCTAGAGTATATGTTATTATAGCTGGTAAATCTGATAGTTGTCTAAAAAATTGCAGAATGATAATTCGAACCCCATATTATTTTTAGTAGACTCCTGACATCATATGACACTAGACTGCATGGATAGTTGGCATTAAAATTGCATCTGAACTGTTTTAAAAATCATCGAACTGGTTTTAATGAAAATTGACATTTAAAATGGTTTTTAAATTTTGTGATCGCCCAGAGGGGTTGGATAGGTTCAGGGTGCACGTATCCTCGTGCCTGGGGGCCAAGTGAATTTTTATTTGACTCTGTGGTGAGTTTCTAGTGTCTTGGGGGTTTCACGGGCTTTATCAGATTGAGTCGTGGAGTGTTCTCTGACCTAGACATGATCGAGGGATTTTGGCATTCGAGTTCCAATCTGTTTGATCGAGGATTTTAGCCTGCAGATGCCGCTTATTATGCCAAATGAGACGCTTATTTCCTCGGTGGGGTCGCTCCTCTCGAGTTGCCGCTCCGGATGCAATGATGATGATGCGCCTTATGAGGCTGCTTTGCGTGATATTGTGATATTCTGATTGGACCGGGTTGGTGTACCGGGCGATCAGATTGAGCTTTGGACCGGGTTGGAGTACCGGTAGAACCCTAGTTAATACACTAGGGGGCGCAGGCTTGACTGGACCAGATTTGGCAGTCAGTGAGATTGGGTTGATGTGAGTACCTCGTGAGCGAGTGGATGCATAGCATGTTCTTAGTTGAGTTTTTCCTTTGAGCATGATACGTGAGGCATAGTAGTTGTAGTTTTATTTCAGCTTTTCCATTACCTGCATACCTGTTGTTTTGCCTCCAGTAGACTTAGTGGGCATACCGTAGATATTGGTGACGGTACCCACTGAGAACTACGTGTTGGTGTAGTTCTCACACCCGCTGTGGTGACAGGTTTTCCGGACGTTGCTTTGCCGGCTTCAGCTCGAGCGGTGGCAGCGGATCAAGGTAAGGGCGTGGCCGAGTAGCTCCTTACCCCTTTTATTTTGAGAGTCAGATGTAGAGGTACCATGTATATCGAGATTCCACTTTTATACTGAACAGTTTGGGAGATTTGTATGTTTCACTCTGATATTATATTTCTTATTATACGCATTGTATTTATTGAGATGGTTGTCGTTCTTTTTGGGTATACGAGAGGTCATGTCTGATTGGCGGATCTGTTGGCACGCCAGAACCGACCAAATTGGCGGTCTCAGGGCGTGGCAAAGGAAGAGCTTCTCTCTCTCTCTTAGTGGCGTGGGTGTGGGCGTACAGATGAGAAAGGAAAAAAGGTTTCCTTTATAATAGCCCCTGCCAAAAGACCTAAATGCCCTTTTATTGGGCATTCCAGATGCGGACAGACCGATCCTTCATCTACGGACAGGTCCCCGAACCCCCATTATGTATTCTCGTGCTTATGGTCCGGTTCGCCCCTCCACGGACCGGTCCCCGAACCTTGGATATTAGGGATCATAGGGAAGGTTCGGCCTTTTCTCTTAGGGTCTAGTCTTCTCAGATCAAGATCTGGTCTTTCACACCAAGGTCTAGTCCTTGAGCCTCCAAGACTCCAAAAACACTTTTTCTAAAAAATTTTATTTTCGCTCCACGGAGCTCCAACTCTCTTCTAATCGTTTTGGAACCCTCGGAACTCATTCCATACAAATTCACAGTCACCTTTAGATTGTTCTTGTCCAACTTGATCAAAGTTTACTATTTTCCAATTCTGTTTTCGTGCTGAGCTCGCGCCGAAAACACTCCAATAACCTTGAAGCTTCACCTAGACTGCCGCGGTAGTCCACCAAGCTAGTTTTCGCCAAAACTCCGCTATTGTAGAAGTTCAGGTCGCTACAGAAGTAGTACTAAACTTCAAGGCTGAAGGAAAGCTCTGTGGTTGATCTCTAGAGAAGTTCACCTCATCCCTTTGGAGAAGAAGAGCGACGTAGCAGAGAAAGTACGAGTGGAGAGGAAGAAGAGAAGGCTTCGGGGAAGGTATCAAAAGGCTCTACAGGTCTATAGAAGAGGAAATGGCAAGAAAGCTCTAGAAATAGTGCAAGGAACGAGGGAAGTGGAGGCCGGCTACCACAGGGACACCCCTACTTGTGCCGCCGCCGATCTCGAGCTTCGGCGACAAGCCCGACCATCAAAAAATGGTCAAACAAGCTTATCTCCCTATATATATCTCTCTCTCCCTGCTCAGATATGGGTCAAAACCCTTTCCCACTCTGTCGCATCGCCACAGGAACACGACGCCAACCTCCCACTGCTCCAGCGATGCCACCCTGGCTAACCCCACCGCCGCTGTGCCTCATTGAGCTCGGTCTCCACTTTGAACTCGAGTTGTGCATGATTCGGCCGTGGCTTCATATCCAGCACAGTCGATGACCTTCTCGGACACCGGCGCCTCCCTCGAGAGCTGCCCTATCGTCCCTAGCCTCCCTGAGTCCTTAAAGCGGTGGGCAAATAGGTCAGGTTGGGAAGGTGCAATCTGACTTGTTACGCCCTGGAGTTGGTTGCCCAAGCCCAAGCGGTATTGCAATTCCCCAGAGCCACTACGAGGCCGGGTCTAAAAGGAAAATCCATCCTACCAGTTCTATTTCCAGTTCTCCCGATAAATATTACTACTAAACATGTTCATAATTACATTTTAGTCTTCGGTTAACACTATAAATAGTTGCAGTTATAACCAAAGGGGATTTAGTTGGATAATTCAAATTTATTCTCCTATTTCTCTCTCTCTCTCTCTCTCTCTCTCTCTCTCTCTCTCTCTTCCTCAACCTTATCCCTAGCCATTACTGTAGAACTCTCCTCAAGCTCTATTGTCAAACTTGGAAGCTCCGAGGAGGAACCGATCACGAAACCGAGCCGATCATCATCGTAACCATCGAAACCTTAGAGTAATTTCATCATTGGTGGTTGCTACTCTATTTTGGCTCAATCCGAGCTCCGATCGAACACAGTGGTGTCCCATTCTTCATTGAAGCCATCCAGATCTTCGAGAATTTCCCTTTTGATGGTTGCTTCTCAGTTTGGAACATTACACTGTGTTAGCTACAATCACTACCTCTAATGAGAGCATAGCATGTATTGGGCAATTATTAGTCCGAAACGAATTAGTATATGGAGGACCACAAAGACCTCTGGAGTTGAATCAGCCTAGGGGACAAAATATTCTTCAAGAAAACCCACCAATGCAACAGAACTCTATTGTTCCTACAGTTGTGCTGACTCAGCCATAGACGGCACCCTTCCAAGCAGCATATAGGCCGATGAATGTGAACCCCAGCCCTCAGCAATAGATTGCATGGGGTTTACCTCATCTACCAACCTATCAACCTCAAAACGTAGGTATGAGGGCTGGGGGGAGAGTTTAAACATAGGACAGTTCCAGAATCCTACGCCATATGCTCAGTTCAAGGAGGCGATTAGAAACACCTTCGATGTTGGTGCACGGCCGGCTATACAGCCAGTGGTCATATCTCCATATCTTGCAAACATTGATACGAAGCATCTATATCCGGCAAATTGGAAGATGCCAAAAATTGATAAGTTATTAGGAGAATTGTCACGCCCCGGGGTCGAAACTGCGACCCGGGCTCACCAACAGATATGCCGCCCATACGGCAACCCCGTATAGGTAAAATATCTAACCTGCAAAAGATAGTATCTAACAACTATACAGATATCAGAGCTGAAAATAAAAACTGCTAAATAAAACAACCAATCCACTGTATCACTATACAATCAAAATCCTGAGATACAACATCTATGAACCCAAAGGGAGGTAAACTAACAATAGTAATACATGACCCAACTCCCAAATAAAAATACAACAGTGTAGAGGATAAACCCATAATCCGGGTTGGTACAACTATCTCACCAAAATAAATGACACTGGTAGAGATCTATCTCGCAACTCCCTGTCCTCAATCCGTTAAGCCAGCTGGAGCAGGAGCGGACGGAAGAGCCTCTGTAAAACTGTCACCAACAGAGGGTGTGAGAACTACATCAAACAGTAGTTTTCAGTGGGTACCGTCTCCAAGCCCAACGGTCAGCCCACTAAGTCTATTAGAGGCATAAGATAACAGAAATACTGTAATAAAGAAAAGATAAGCTGAAAAGAAATCTACAGCTATCATGCCTCTATCTACGATGCTCAATGGGTGAAACAGATAATAATATGCAACCACACGAATTCGAGGTGCCCAATCGATCCAATTGTAATGACTGCCACATAGGGTCCAGTTAAGCCTGCGCTCACCTACCACCACTGACCCCTCAGGGCTGGATTTACGTAGGGCATCCCAACGAACTAAAATAACTATCATGCGAAACTACCTCAACAGGCCCAACCATCACATCCGGAGTGGCACTCAAGGGGAGCGACCCCACTGAGTAAAAATAGCGAGTATCACAACTGTAGCAGATGCAGGCTATAATCCAAACCCACGATCAACCAGATTGCAAAACTCACAAACCCAATCAACTTTGAACACCGGCCGGAAAACACTCAACGACCCTGAACCGCTCGCCGACACGACCACTAGCAACAATGAAGGGCCCGAAAATTCTGGGAGACTAGCGCCCACAACCCCAATCAAACAAGAATAGGTTCCAGGCACAACCTCCCATAGCTCTCGACCTAAATACGGAAACAGCCCTTGGAACCTAGATCAGTCGCACTCTCTTTGGGTGAGGAAGTTTATATGAAAATATGATATTTATTCCTAAAAATTATTTTCACTCGAACCGTCTCAGGGTGAGGACAAAAGTAGTTCCTTTTTAGAAAATCATCTTGATTTGAGAAAACCTATTTTAATAAATTTTAGTTTTTGATAAAATCAGTTAAAAATAAGTTTTATTTTTCAAACCCCGAAGAGCTAGTGCCTTCACCTTAATCAAACAAGAACAGGTTCCGGCGACCCCCACTGGTAAGCATCGCCCTCAAGATGGTATGTTGCCAACCACACCCGATCTCCCTCCGCCACGAAAGTATCGTGGAGCTTCTCTATGTGTAAAATTCACTTCTCAAAAACCCAATAATCGGGTTTCTCTCCATCATATGTCCGGGGCTTGGATTCCTGAAATTCCTTTAAACGAGCCATGAGTCGGTCCCGCTCTTATCCTGCTACCGTCATCGGTAAAACCGTCCTCACAGGTGGAGTCTGAACCGGCGGTGACATCACAACCTCTTCCCGGCGCCCAGCGCTCAGAGTGTGATGCAGAGACTCAGGCACCTCAGGTCGAGGTGCATCGGTCACTCTCCACCCACGTGCTCTTGTTGTTGCACGGGTGGGGGCGAAGGGTCTTGACTTCCCCTTACTGCATACTGCTAGGTCAAAAGATATTCTAGCCTCTGCATCCTACCGACGCAAAGCCTCAGCCTGCTCTAGCACCACAGCCGACTGCCACTCCACTACATCAGCTAGCATAGCCAATTGCTCTATCAAATCTCGGACCTCACTAGATCCGGAAGTAGTGGACGTCTCCGCGTCGGCCTCCTCGGCCGTCATGGAGTGAGTCGTAGGCATCACAAACAGTAACAGGCATAAAATGCGTAGGTTAGGACAACCAACGCGAAACGCAGCCCCACTCAAAACAAATCCCAATCATGCGAAAGCAAATGAAGTATGCCACAATTATTTCCCGATGTCAGGTTGTCGGCCGCCAACCTGACCTTCCAAGGAAATAGAAGGTGCAATCACTTCGATCAACTCCAACTCTACGAAGTTATAATCATGACCCAATCATGTTACTTTCGCCAAGTAATCATATAAGACCCTATCTATCACGTTCTTAATCCTTATAGTCCAACTAGCCTAAGGTTTGCTAGGTCCACTAAGACTCACCCTAGGCTCTGATACCAATATAATCTGTCACGCCCCGAGCTCCAGTGGAAGCCTACCTGGCACGTGCACAGACTAGCCGTGTGCACAAGGTACCCCCCGGTACACACAAGGTGTCTACAACAACAAAGCGGAAAGGAAGCAATATACACATCCTACTAGTAATCAGAGCACATTACAACTAAACTATGCATAAAAGAGAAGAGTAAATATCTACTATCATATATGAAGATAAAATCCAATATACAAAGTAGTCCCCTCAAATACATCCTACCAAAATACATAGGTAGTCTCTATAACAAAATACATCAACACCTCTCCAACAAAACAAAAGAAAAGGTGCCTTGCAACCACCTCGAGTGACGCGACGGGGACAAGCTAGCTAAGCGACAACCCCTTGCCACGGTCCCGAGCCCCTCCCGCTGCGGATGGCTCTAAAAAACTACAACCTAAATGGGGGTGAGAACTATTAGTCAATAGTTCCCAGTAGGTAAGCCGTCGAGAGAAACGAAGTACACCACCAAGTCAACTGAGGCATAAGATAGTATAACTGCTTATATGAAATGCAGATAATAAACAACTACTGAAGTAAAGTAAAGTACTCTACTACTATCATGCCTCTATACTCATGTACAAGGTGATAGTGATATGAATCTATCATGCTATCATAATGTCCAATTACCATGAATGTATCATCTATGTGATATACAATGACAAGTTTACTATCATGTATGTCCAATTACCATGAATATATCATCTATGTGATATTCAACGTCAATTTTAGTTAACTTTAATCATTTTCTCTTGAAGACTTTCTTTGAGTCTAAGCTTGAGCCACGCCTCATGGTCCCGCGGTAGCACCCCCCAAAAAAGCTATGCCTATCCAACGGCGTCCCAATCGGCACCCAATCCCGCACGACGATCATGATGTCGCAAATGGCCAACTCCGAAGTGTCGGCTTGGAGGGAGCGTGTAGTGATTCGGCTTTTACGTGTATTTGCGACTCACATGTTAATTAATTACGCCCTTTAAGTAGAATAAAATTATCTAATGTTTGAAAGTCGGTCGGTGTGTGGTGCGGGTATTTTTCTGTTGAAGGGCTCGGAAAATGAAGACCGACGGTGCGATCGGATCGGGAATCCGATGTACGGATCTCCCGGAATGGGGTTTCTAAGATCGCGGTGACTTAAAGCGCGCATCGGAATTCGTGTAAAATATCCGGCATGCTTTTTGAGGAATTTTGGATATCCCGTGTGATTAATTAATTAAGAAATTAATTAATCGGTGACGAGAAATTAAATTGGGAATTTATTTTCTATGATTAATTAATTAGGAAATTAATTAATCGGTGACTAGGACTTAAAAAGGTGGGGTTTATCTCGTGGGTTTAGATATTTATTATTAGAAGATAAATATCCGAATATTCGTGGGTTATTTCTTTTTACGTACGTATAATAAAAGAAAAATAAAAGAATAAAATAAAAGAAAATAAATTAATAAGAGGATAATTAAATCCCGTTACCGGAAGGAAAACCCTAATTTAAAATACCGCCTTCTCAAACCCTCATCTTTCGTGCGTACCGAAAACCAAACGAAACCCTAGTTTGAAAAGAGAGGGAGGAAAAGAGAGAAAAGAAAAAGGAGAACCCTAACCGGAGGAGAAAAGAAGGAAAGAGGGAGAAAGCGGAGGAACCCGATCGCCCCGATTGACGTCCGGAGACCGGAGAACAAGACGCCGTCATCTACGGGGAGCGGATCCGGATCTCCAACGCCGCGAGAACCAAGATCGGTTCTTTAGTTCCGATAAATTAAGGTTAGTGATCATCATTACGTTTGTCAAATTAATCAAGGGTTTTCCGTGTTCTTGTAAGGTCGTTTTAATTGGTACATCGATCGCGAATTTTCGTCGGGTTTTGATCCATGTTTTATTCTCGTTCTTGATCGAGGGTGATCGATGGTTTTTATCGAGTTTAATCGATGGTTTTTAATCGGTTTCTTTTTATCGGGCTTCCGATCGACGTTTTGGTTGCTCGTCGATCGTTGGTTTAGTCATTAGAATTATCGTGTATTTATTAGGGAATTTTTTTGGGGATGTTTCGTTGGAACATGGTGGGTTAACGGGAGGCCGCCGCCGCCGTTGATGAACGGGAGGCCGCCGCCGTCCTTACCATGGTCGCGGGGACTTCGCCGGAGTCGCACGGGAGCGAAAACGGAGAAGAAATCGCGAAACGGGAGCGAAAACGGCAAGAAAACCGCGAAATTAGGGTTTACTGTGCTTGTCCGTACAACGCGGTCCACGGGTCTAGGCATGCACCCGGTGCACGCCCGCAGCGTCGGAAGCACAAGACCCGGCGCACGGTTTCGTGCACCGGCCCGGCCCAAGGCGCGCGGTGCACGCCTCATGCGTGCACCCGGCGCATGCCGCACGGCCACCCGACGCGCAGACCCGGTGCACGCCTCGCGCGTGCACCGGCCCGGCCCAAGACGCGCGGTGCACGCCTCCTGCGTGCACCCGGCGCATGCCGCACGGCCGCCCGATGCGCAGACCCGGTCCACGGTTGCCCCTGTGCACCACCCGACACCCAAAGTTCGGTGGCTCCGTTTGGGTCCGTTTTTCTATCGTTTTGAGCGTCGTTTTCGCCGTTGGGATCATTATTTCCGTGGTTTTCTTGGCTGGCCACCTAGGATCTTTTTGGTCACTGTTTTATTATGTCGGGTGCTAATTTCGCCGACGCTCCGCGCCTCGACGAAATCGTCGGGGCCGCGCCGTCGGGTCTCTTTTCTCATCGTTTTTGCCGTCGGGGCCTTTCTGGTTTAATCATTGGTGTCCCGAGTTGGCTACCGGTTGAGGGTTGAGTTTTGCTGGATTTCCGTTAGCGGTTTTGGGTTCCGACGGTGTTCGCGACGGAGTAAGTCGCGGTCCGATTGTTGTTAGGCTTTGGCGTTACCGGTTTGATCTGAGTTTTCAGTTTTACTCGATGGTTTTGACTTGTTGGGTTTTTGATCGACGTTGCGGTCCCCTAGGCACGATGATTTCGGTTTTGTGGGTTTATTGTTACAGTGGGTGGGGACCACTGATTTTACCCGATTAGGGTAAGGTGTTAATTGGTGCTCTTGAATATTTTAGTATGCCGCGAGGAGTCCCGATTTGCTTAGGAGGGGCGCGGGCGCGGTCGGTTGTCTTCATTCCAGGTGGGTACAGTTGCTATAAGTGCAACAAGTGCAGTAAGTGCATCTATCATCATAAAAAGGCTTTCAATTTGTCTAACAAAGTAGATGGTATGTTAAATCCTTCGCTTGAATGTTCTGGGGTTGGTGCCCAGCTTAATTGGTAAATCTGGGGTTGTTGCCCAGCTTAATTATGTACAGGGTTTTAGCGAAAGGTTCCGGTGTAATCGGTTTGCTCTTTATTCCTTGTTAATTTTTAGACATCTACTTTGTTTGTCACTGACTTTACCCACTCCGTGATAGGTTTGACTAGGTGTAGTAGTCGGGACGACGGTGAGGCAGCGATTAAAGAACATTAGCTGGATGAGGTTTATTCCATTATTTCTTGCTTGAGTTATCTCTTCTCCTTGTTATCTAAGTTTAAGTTCTAAATTGCTTGATTGTGGAATATTGTGGATGTTGGATTGAGAGACGGTTTTGTGAGGTGATTTTTATAATGATCCTTAAGGATCTATATGCGGCATGTTTTATACCGAACAAAAAGGGGTTTCGAAAATATTTTCCAAAA
Organism: Tillandsia fasciculata; assembly: GCA_029168755.2. NCBI lineage: Eukaryota > Viridiplantae > Streptophyta > Magnoliopsida > Poales > Bromeliaceae > Tillandsia > Tillandsia fasciculata. The sequence goes on along the minus strand of CM054939.1, from coordinate 14,427,596 downwards.
CCAAGTGTCGTGTGGGCACTGCTTTGAAAACCTGTGGATTTATCCTTTCCGAAACGATGTAGCCGCCTTACTGTGAATGTGTAGACGTTTTTAAAGGAATGGGTGTCGAGTGGACACCGTTTGCAAACTTGTAGGTTCCTTTTAATGTGATTAAATGTCTTTACACTCTCGTACTTGTTGACTGTGACTGTGTGGTTAAAGATTGTATGTCGAATGTTGTAATGTATGACGCCGTGCATATACAAAGGAGACTCTGTCCGCGTGAAGAGTGAATTTGTATATGTGGCGGTCTGACACGCACCGGGGGCGAGGCTGATACTTATTTGTTAAGAAAAAAAAATATATATATATACGCATTTCTGCTTAGCTTTACCTAAAAACCCCCGGGGCGTGACAGATTAAATGGTATCAGAGAAAAACAACTTTAACCACAGTAGTCGGTGATCCACATCCACAGTGTCTGATGCCACAAGCAAATTGAACAAGAGATAACCAAGGTGTAGGTGCAGTAGATCGTGAGTGTGCGGGGGGAAAAAGGAGAATTTAGTTCCGGTGTGTCTGTAGGTCATGGTGCTAGACCAGTTAGGTCTAGGGGTGACTTGGTTTCTTTGTATACAGCGAATAATGGCCCGAAATGGGTTATCAGCGGAGAACGCAGGGGCAAAAAGTACGGTGCGAATAGCGGCGGAGTATCAGCTTCTCCGACAACGACTACAAGAGATGGCCGGGCAGTTAGCAACCCTTATGGAACAGATGCGATAGTGGGTGCAATAGTCGACTACACCAATGGAGGTCGCCCAGGCTTCTCTGCCCGGACCAGCCGCACAAGCAACTTTGGGACCTACGCGGGGAGCCGTTATTGGAGACCCCTTGAGGGAGAGACGACCGACCCTTGGGTCGTAGGAAAATAGGTAGATACCATGGAAAGGCTCTTCGAAGCTTTGCTAATGGAGGAGGGTGAATGGGTCCCTTTGGCAGTCCTTTTTCTTGAGGGAGACGCCCGCAAATGGTGGAAGACGGTGCGCCCGGACCCCTCGGAGGGCACCGCCCTTCCATCTTGGACCACGTTCCGAGAGAAACGGTTTGGGCCATTTCTCTCCGAAAGCATCAAGCAACAGATGGAAGGTGACCCGAGGCACAACAAGCAAGGAAGTCGGATGGTTATGGGATACCAACGGGCATTTATGAGGTTGATCAAATGTGTTCCCTTTGTTATAAGACATGAATCTCACAAGGCCCGTCTCTTTGTGAATGCCTTATGGAGCGACATCTTCAAGGTGGTGCAAACGGCGGGTTTGCACACCTTCCGGGAGGTGGTCGATAGAGCCACCGCAGTGGAGCGCGGGTTTACGATTTCTCAAGCCCGACGGGAGAGCTCAGGACACAGCAGGGATAAGAGACGAACCCGGCCAAACTTCGGAAGAGGGCATACCAAGAGGAGCCGGCCTTCTAAATACTCGAGATTGCAACAAGGAACCAAGAATGCGCCGACAGGAGGACAATGGCCGGTGGACAAGTCTTGCATTATTTGTGACGGAATACACCAAGTGACCGAGTGTCCCCAGAAGTAAGACCATTGTTTTCGCAGCGGCAAACCGGGGCACTGTCGTTGCAACTGCCCCTCGAAAACGGGGACATCATCCGTAGCAGCGTCTCCACCTTCGTCTCAGCAATCGGGAGGAGGGAGAGTCTATGCTATGACCCACCAGGGGACGGAACCGTAGAGCACGATGTAGTTGGTAATACTCGAGTTTCAGATCATCGTGCTAGAACTTTTGTGTCAACGCCTAAGCATCCCACTCTTCTACCTCACTTCATGTTTTCGCCCTACCTTAGCTATTAGAAGAAATCCCCCACCGTAGAAATAAATTCGGTCGGATCCTCCGGCCACCCCTCGAGGCAGGCGGCTGTACTCCTTCCTGTCCAACGAGGGTGAGGCGGGTTCTTGGTCTCTAAGAACTAATGCGGTTTTCGTTAAAGGTTATCGGTGTAGCGCTTGGGGCCGACAGTTGCGGCAATCTTTAAGCGGTAATTGACTGCCTGAAGTTCCAAGCGAGTCTCCGGGAACCGGACTTACCGGAACTTGTAAATTTAGCTTGTAGGAACGCCTTCTGCTCACTTTTCTTTGTTGCGGGCAAGGAGCTTGGTAGAAGGCAGTCGAGTAGCGTTCACGAGTACCGTATGGATCTCGACACGAGAAGGACAAGTACTCCTCTACCTCGGATAGATGACCTATGCGATCAACTACAAGGAGAAACGGCATTCCCAAAGATTGATCTGCGGTTCGGCTGTCACCAGCCTAGAGTCCGGGGTAATGACACAGTGAAAACAGACCTGCGAGCTCGGAATGGTCAAGATGAGTTTACGGTTATACCGTTTAGACTCATTAACACACCAGTGGTGCTCTTGGGCATGAGGAAAAGGATACTCAAGCCCTTCTTGGACCAGCCGGTAATGGTCTTACGGTTGACATTCCGATCCACTCTCGTAATGACAAGGGGTATGGGGAACACTTGCGAGTAATCCCCCAGACCCTCTAGGGTCAGAAACCATATGCTAAAACTTATAAAGTGTGAGTTATGGTCCGCGAGGGGGACTTTTGGGGCATATCGTTTCGGTGTCTGGAATTACAGTGGATCCAAGGATGATTGAATCAGGGATCAACTGGGCTCGACCAACAACGATAATGGAAATTCAAAGCTTCCTGGGTCTGGCAGGGTATTACAGACATTTTGAGGAAGGCTTCTCCAAGATAGTAATGCCCCTGACTTGCCTGACCCGAAAAGGGTAGAAGTTTATCTGGACTGACCAATGCCAGAAGAGTTTTGAGGGACTCAAAGTCAGGTTGACGTAGGCCCCGGTGCTCGCCCTACCGGAGCCTGGTAAAGACTTTGAGGTTATTGTGAGGCGTGCTTATGTAACAGGGTGAGGTCATAGCCTACGCGTCAAGGCAACTCAAGGAGTACGAGAGAAACTACCCCGTGCACGACCTGGAGCTTGCAGCGGTCGTGTTCGTCCTCAAACTGTGGAGTCACTATTCGTACGGTACACATGGCGATGTGTACTCCGATCATCAGAGCCTCAAGCACCTCTTCACTCAGAGGGAGTTGAATTTGCGGCAAAGGCGGTGGCTCAAGTTACTAAAGGACTATGATCTAACCATCCACTACCACTTCAGGAAGGCGAATGTGGTGGCTGACGCCTGGAGCCGCAAGGGACAGGCATAAGGAGCAGGTGCAAGTGCTATCATCCAGCAGGACTGTCCGATTGCATAGTTAGGACTGGAAGTGGTGCCAGCGGGCACGGCCGCACAACTCTTGACCGTGGTGGTCAGACCTACCCTGCTGGACGGGATTCTGAAAGGGCAATTGACCGAAGGCCAGCTACGACTGGTGCGAGACAGAATGTCCTCGGAGCAAGACGGAGTTTGTATGACTGACTCGGATGATGTAATAAGGTGTCGGGGACGAATTGTGTACCTGATAAGCTAGAAACGAGGGAAGAGAATCTAGCAAAAGTATGTCATACCTCCTACACCGCGTACTCTGGAGGTATAAAGAGGTGCAAGGATCTGTGGCAGTGTCACGCCCCGAGTTCAAAAACCAGTGTATAAATTTTTTTTTTTTTTTTTTTTTTTTTTTTTTTTTAAATCAGAGTTGCAAAACAGCCAGGGCAATGACAGACCGCCACATATATAGAAGAGTCCCAATCCCCTTTGGGATTGAGCATTTTCTATATATGCACGGCTAACAGGCAACAACATCAGAGTACTAACTACGTACAACATCTATTAAGATTACAAAATAATTATTACAACAATTTTACAGATGAATTACACATTTCTTTTTTTTCTGATACAAATACATGTGCTTTCGGCTGTCCAGGGTCAAACTCTAACTCGAAACCTCACCAACTCGTCCCAACATCTCAGCACCCGCGCGACCTGAAAAACAGTCACCCAAGGGTGTGAGACACACCGGAGTGTATCCCAGTGGGCACGACGAGCCGAGTAATAGCAGATCGTACCTACTGGTATACAATACTAGAGGATAGTAAATAATCACATGTTAGGACAAGCAGATATATAATTGGAGATGTAATTAAATCAACTTAGAAAATCTTGAAGCAAGCATAAGCTGACATATATAACAGGATTAGGAATCAGGAAAAATAATATTAGGTAAGCATTTATGAAGCAAATGAAAAACCAACAGGAATAGGTATAATCTTGACAGGAATATAATGAACCAAGCATGCTGAATAATTGTATAGGCAGGTATCAGACAAATGATTATCTTCAAAGTAAAATCAGGAACCATAAGATAAGACGAAAGCAGACTACAAGCAACTTATGCATCAAATAAGTGATATATCAAATTACCCAATTACCAGTCACCATATTGGTTCCACAAAACCTCAGGCGAATTTGCCCATATGGCACCACAAGCCACCATATTGGTTCCACAAAACCTCAGGCGAATTTCCCCCCACAAGGGGTCACGGGTTGCTACTGCTAACCACTTTACCGGTAAAGAACATCTACACGGGTCATGACTCCGCTGATGTTCGTGAAGTACAACGGTGCGGGCGATCAAATGCAAATGCTCAAACTCACAGTCCACTGACCGGGTAATCGGCAACAAGCCGGGAAATCCCCACTGGGATGCAATAGCAAAATCAACTGAATCTAAACTCTCATGCAGGAATAATCAGCAGATAATCAACTGTATCTCAACTCATATGCAAGATCAAAGGCAAATCTCAACTCAACATAAGATCAATAGCAAATCTCAACTCAATCAGGCAGACCAACCAAACATACAAAACTGAACACATATTTTTGAGAAAACTATTTTGAAAAGTCCAAACCTCGAAGAGCGTTGCCCTCGTCCTATCAAACAAGAACAGACTCAGGCGACACTACGAAGCTTGGGTTTCCAAACCTCGCAGAGCAATTGCCTTTGTCCTATCAAACAAGAACAGACTCCGGCGACCCTACGAAGCTTGGTAAAATATTGGTTGATTAAAATTATGTGTTCAGCAGTGTAATATTTGATCATCAGGAAAGCAAGCTCAGAATCAATCAGGCATGGCAATATCCAGAATAAAGATACGAATACTGGAAGCACTATAATTATTCTTGTAAAGCAGCAGATAACTGATAAAAGTCATAACTCAGGCATGAAGCAGTATAATCTGAATCAAAAGGAAGGTAGGCTCAAAGTAATCAAGTTAAGCTACCAAAAACAGGGGTCCAACCAGTATCGCACCCCAGAGGGCCGAACTGATAAAACCCGGACCGAAGATAACCCACCTGATATAACGCAGGCGGCTAATCTGAACCAACTGTATGCTCAGCACACCAGATGCTACCGAATAACCCTGAATGTGAATTAACAAATCAGTTTACTAACCAGTACACGATGTGAATTTTGCATCTAGACCCCTAAGGTTTTCAAATTCCAACTCTTTCTTCTCAGTGGCATTTAATCAAACATCTTAGGGGCATATTATATACACATACACATAAGCAACTTTGAAGTTTGGATTTTCTGCAAATACTGAACTAGAGGCAGTCTAACTTGGATTAAATTGATCCATAAAGAACCTGGAGCTTTTCCCCCCTACTTGGAGCAACTCGAAACCCCTCGGATGGCCGGGCTCGAGGAAGAAGAAAATGGGGATAACATTGAAAATCGTGATGCTCCAACTAGAGGGTCTGGGGCTCAACTAAATGCACCAGTAGGTGCCACTCACCCCACTGAAGTTTTCCATGCATGCGGCTGGCCCCGGGGTGCGGTGGCGGCGCGGCGGAGCAAGCTCCGGTTTGGAGCTCAATGGGCTCTAATGGCATCTTTTGATCGAGGCAACGTGGAGCTCTACAACTTGGAGAGAGTTGCTCCTTAGGTCACCACGAAGCTTCCTGTCCATCTCCTCCCGGCCGGAAGTGGCCGGAGCTCCGGAGGCCGCAAATGGTGCAAATTCTGGGTTCACCCATGGCCGCATCATTTTGATGCTGCATGGGTGCCATGCAAATGCATGGGAGCAGTCCTCGGGGTCCCCTCATCACTTCTGGGTGGGTGGCCGGCGCTGGGGTGGCTTGCCGGCGCCGGAGCAGGTAGCTCGGTCGCATGCATGAAAAGCTCAAACCTAGGGCATCGATTATCTTTTTAAACACTTAACTATATTCTTTCAAACTTTGCAGAAATGATCTGCACGTCCTACAGTACAAGCACCCCGATTTTGAGCCGTTTTGGTCAAACGATTGCAGAGTTCTTAAGAGGCGGAGCTACACTAGGTTTCCGGCCATCATACGCTCCCGCCGGCCATGCACTTTGCATGGGGGCGCGGGCTTGAGCAGGGAGCATGCTAACAACATAAGAAACCTACTGCTAGGGGTCTAAAGGGCTAACAACCAACGGTTAGGCTTCCTTACCTTGGCCGAGCTCGGGGAAGAAGGAAGTAGCCGGATCATGGTTCCCTATCCACGCGCGGCCACGGCTTGCTCCAGCAAGGTCCTTCAAGCACCAGGGACTCCTCAGACACCTCCCAATCCAACCTTGAAGAGGTCTGGTCCAACTTCACACTTCGTCGGTAGTAAAGAAGAAAGAGGAAGGTGGCTGCGGCGGCGCTCGGCGGCGGCTGGGGTCGGGTTCACCAGAGCTTGGTTGCGGCCTCACAGTGGAGCTCTCAGAAGGGGGTTGGGCTAAACCTAAAGCTCTTGGTTGAACTTTGCTTCAAGAACTCAAGAGAAGATCCTATTTATAGCTTTCTCACCTTAACTCCGGCGACCCGAGCGGCCGGAGGTTACTGCAGCCGAGGGGCCGCGTCGGTTATGGTCTGAAGATGCTGGTGGAGCTTCAGTTACCGAAGAGGAGGAAGCAGGGTTTCGGGATTACTCCATCACGTGTGTGCATGTGTTAGTTGCACATTTGCACAAAACCCCTTCATCTAACAGTATTTGGACATAAGTCCTTAACAAAAGTTGGTCCTCTTACTGTTAAGTCCCTCATCTATAAGCTGCACATCTTTTGGAGCAAAGAACATAAGGGTTTTTCCGCAAAATATAGTATTTTTTGCCGTATTTCACGCTTTTCGAGATGTTTCGCTCGTCAAAACGAAAAACGGACTTCGCCAGGACGTCCGGCTCGTCGAGACCTTCAAAATAGCCTATTTATTTGTTTGATTTGGCGCTTGTATGAAATCTAGGGCCATCTTATTCTGTATGTCGAAAACCGATGCACGCACTTAGATGCACCCGGTTCGCCAAACGCGAAAACCGTCAGTGCCATTGCGTTCAGAACGTCAAAATTAGCTAGGGTTCATTACTAATACCCCTATGTTATAATTTTTGACAACGGTTTGGCCATTAGTGATCAAAGGGACATTAAAATTCGAGAGTTACTATTCACTTTAAGTCGCGGGGCCCGCTTTTTGATTTCTGATTTCTGGAAGATCCGACCGTCGGATCGAAAATATATGAATATAAAACTTCTATGTTTCGACGAGACGATCGCAATGGTGATCTCGGATTTTCCAGATCAGACCCCGATCAAAAGTCAACATTTCTGGGCCCACTATTGGCCCACTATCTCTCCTCTTTTGCCAAAATTGACAAATTTTAATAATTTAAAAGCAAACAGAGGTTTTTAAATTCTGGGTTACTACAGGCAGACCTGCTGGTAGCCCCAAATTGAGAGAGCGATGTGACACAATTTGTGGCGAGATATTGGGTGTGCCAACAGGTGAAAGCGAAACATCAGCGACCGGTGGGGAAACAGACGCTTCGGCTTACTTGGGAGGTAGTAGCAGAAAAGACCTCGTGCGAAGAGTAATCTTGGTCTCGACCCCAGGAGAACCCTTAGAAGTGAATACTTTGTACCTTCCTGCCAATTAAGGAGGTGAAGACTTAGTTGTCTTATGTATTGGCTAATTAGCTAAGGGTTAAATGGGTCCAACTTTCTGCCTTGTGGCAATGGACCCAACGTCCAGGTGGGGGTTGAGTCAGGTCAAGATCGGTGGCGGTGTGACCGAACGCCTTAAGTTAATGGATGGCATCGACGATCCGACAATCGGGATTTTGGGGCGCGTAGGCCCGGTGGCATGCCGGTTGTCTTTACTGCCAAACCTCGATGCGGAGGCTGGCACAGGAGGAAAAGAAACTTCGCAACCGGACAATCCCTTACGTAAAGGTGCAATGGAGTAATTAACCTTGAAGAGCGCAAGGTGACTTGGGGACTTAAGACGGAGATGAGAGAACGTTTCCAGAATCGTTTAGCGAGGGTTGAGCTTAAGTTTCGAGGACGAAACTTTTTATAAAGTGTGAGTGGTGTAGTGATTCGGCTTTTACGTGTATTTGCGACTCACATGTTAATTAATTACGCCCTTTAAGTAGAATAAAATTATCTAATGTTTGAAAGTCGGTCGGTGTGTGGTGCGGGTATTTTTTTGTTGAAGGGCTCGGAAAATGAAGACCGACGGTGCGATCGGATCGGGAATCCGATGTACGGATCTCCCGGAATGGGGTTTCTAAGATCGCGGTGACTTAAAGTGCGCATCGGAATTCGTGTAAAATATCCGGCACGCTTTTTGAGGAATTTTGGATATCCCGTGTGATTAATTAATTAAGGAATTAATTAATCGGTGACGAGAAATTAAATTGGGATTTTATTTTCTATGATTAATTAATTAGGAAATTAATTAATCGGTGACTAGGACTTAAAAAGGTGGGGTTTATCTCGTGGGTTTAGATATTTATTGTTAGAACATAAATATCCGAATATTCGTGGGTTTCCTTTTTACGTACGTATAATAAAAGGAAAATAAAAGAATAAAATAAAAGAAAATAAATTAATAAGAGGATAATTAAACTCCGTTACCGGAAGGAAAACCCTAATTTAAAATACCGCCTTCTCAAACCTTCCTCTTTCGTGCGTACCGAAAACCAAACGAAACCCTAGTTTGAAAAGAGAGGGAGGAAAAGAGAGAAAAGAAAAAGGAGAACCCTAACCGGAGGAGAAAAGAAGGAAAGAGGGAGAAAGCGGAGGAACCCGATCGCCCCGTTTGACGTCCGGAGACCGGAGAACAAGACGCCGTCATCTACCGGGAGCGGATCCGGATCTCCAACGCCGCGAGAACCAAGATCGGTTCTTTAGTTCCGATAAATTAAGGTTAGTGATCATCATTACGTTTGTCAAATTAATCGGGGGTTTTCCGTGTTCTTGTAAGGTCGTTTTAATTGGTACATCAATCGCGAATTTTCGTCGGGTTTTGATCCATGTTTTATTCTCGTTCTTGATCGAGGGTGATCGATGGTTTTTATCGAGTTTAATCGATGGTTTTCAATCGGTTTCTTTTTATCGGGCTTCCGATCGACGTTTTGGTTGCTCGTCGATCGTTGGTTTAGTCATTAGAATTATCGTGTATTTATTCGGGAATTTTTTTGGGGATGTTTCGTTGGAACATGGTGGGTTAACGGGACGCCGCCGCCGCCGTTGATAAACGGGAGGCCGCCGCCGTCATTACCATGGTCGCGGGGACTTCGCCGGAGTCGCATGGGAGCGAAAACGGAGAAGAAATCGCGAAACGGGAGCGAAAACGGCAAGAAAACCGCGAAATTAGAGTTTACTGTGCTTGTCCGTACAACGCGGTCCACGGGTCCAGGCGTGCACCCGGTGCACGCCCGCAGCGTCGGAAGCACAAGACCCGGCGCACGGTTTCGTGCACCGGCCCGGCCCAAGGCGCGCGGTGCACGCCTCAGGCGTGCACCCGGCGCATGCCGCACGGCCGCCCGATGCGCAGACCCGGTCCACGGTTGCCCCTGTGCACCACCCGACAGCCCAAAGTTCGGTGGCTCCGTTTGGGTCCGTTTTTCCACCGTTTTGAGCGCCGTTTTCGCCGTTGGGATCATTATTTCCGTAGTTTTCTTGGCATGGCCACCTAGGATCTTTTTGGTCACTGTTTTATTATGTCGGGTGCTAATTTTGCCGACGCTCCGCGCCTCGACGAAATCGTCGGGGGCGCGCCGTCGGGTCTCTTTTCTCATCGTTTTTGCCGTCGGGGCCTTTCTGTTTTAATCATTGGTGTCCCGAGTTGGCTACTGGTTAAGGGTTGAGTTTTGCTGCATTTCCGTTAGCGGTTTTGGGTTCCGACGATGTTCGCGACGGAGTAAGTCGCGGTCCGATTGTTGTTAGGCTTTGGCGTTACCGGTTTGATCTGAGTTTTCAGTTTTACTCGATGGTTTTGACTTGTTGGGTTTTTGATCGACATTGCGGTCCCCTAGGCACGATGATTTCGATTTTGTGGGTTTATTGTTACAGTGGGTGGGGACCACTGATTTTACCCGATTAGGGTAAGGTGTCAATTGGTGCTCTTGAATATTTTAGTAGGCCGCGAGGAGTCCCGATTTGCTTAGGAGGGGCGCGGGCGCGGTCGGTTGTCTTCATTCCAAGTGGGTACAGTTGCTATAAGTGCAACAAGTGCAGTAAGTGCATCTATCATCATAAAAAGGCTTTCAATTTGTCTAACAAAGTAGATGGTATGTTAAATCCTTCGCTTGAATGTTCTGGGGTTGGTGCCCAGCTTAATTGGTAAATCTGGGGTTGGTGCCCAGCTTAATTATGTACAGGGTTTTAGCGAAAGGTTCCGGTGTAATCGGTTTGCTCTTTATTCCTTGTTAATTTTTAGACATCTACTTTGTTTGTCACTGACTTTACCCACTCCGTGATAGGTTTGACTAGGTGTAGTAGTCGGGACGACGGTGAGGCAGCGATTAAAGAACATTAGCTGGATGAGGTTTATTCCATTATTTCTTGCTTGAGTTATCTCTTCCCCTTGTTATCTAAGTTTAAGTTCTAAATTGCTTGATTGTGGAATGTTGTGGATGTTGGAGTGAGAGACGGTTTTGTGAGGTGATTTTTATAATGATCCTTAAGGATCTATATGCGGCATGTTTTATACCGAACAAAAACGGGTTTCGAAAATGTTTTCCAAAACCAAGTGTCGTGTGGGCACTGCTTTGAAAACCTGTGGATTTATCCTTTCCGAAACGATGTAGCCGCCTTACTGTGAATGTGTAGACGTTTTTAAAGGAATGGGTGTCGAGTGGACACCGTTTGCAAACTTGTAGGTTCCTCTTAATGTGATTAAATGTCTTTACACTCTCGTACTTGTTGACTGTGACTGTGTGGTTAATGATTGTATGTCGAATGTTGTAATGTATGACGCCGTGCATATACAAAGGAGACTCTGTCCGCGTGAAGAGTGAATTTGTATATGTGGCGGTCTGACACGCACCGGGGGCGAGGCTGATACTTATTTGTTAAGAAAAAAATATATATATACATACGCATTTCCGCTTAGCTTTACCTAAAAACCCCCGGGGCGTGACAGAGCGACCCTACCAAGCATGTGCGAATGAATACAAACGGCAAGCAAGCAAGTCTCAATCATCGTGTCTAAAATACGGAATAGCAATCAACGTGTTTAAAACACAGAATAGCAATCATCGTGTCTAAAACACAGAATAGCATCATCGACCTTTAGGTCGGGGTATAATATCTCAAGTGTCAATGCTTCATATACAATATTAGCATTATCTTGTATAATGAAAGAGTAAAGCATTTACAAGTTGTCATCATGTCTGAAATATGGAATCTCACTATTTCATCTTGATTGTACAACTTTAGAAGTTTTCTACTCGTATTTCACTACACTAGATGGCACTAATGTCATAATGTCCATTTGTACATGATCATATGCATAACATGTCCTAATAATTCTATAATATGCATAGTTATTCTCTATTCATATTCAAAAGCTTAAGTTCACAAAAATTCCTATTCAATCCCCCCTTAAAGTGCCCATGTACATACAATATTTACCTTTACTACATAGAGTATGAAAATTTCTACACATGAAGGGACTCAAATGTATAATCATAAATTATGATAAATCAAACGATACATCTTTAATATAACAATGATGCCCTAAAAATCTATAGGAGACATAGAGGGAGTTCATCCATTTCGGTGAGGTTAAACCCACCAGATAGTGGCCAAAACCTTGTGAAGGATCCCAACAAAGTTGTCCACACTTCCTCTTATGCCCTAAGAGAAGTTTCCAATGGGTCAAAACATCACAAAAATCGAATCACGAAATTTTCTAAAAATCATAAGAAAAATAGGTGGAAAATATCTTAGGTTGAGAAATCTTACTAGATCTTGAAATCCAAACAAGAAAAGCTTCAAAACCAACCTACAAGAGTATTCTAAACCCATCAATTCCACCTCAAAAGTTAGAAATCAAAAAGCCCAAAAAAAAACTCTAATTTTTCAAAAACTAGGTTTTCCTATAAAAATCCCAAAAGGAAAGGAAAAGAACTCTTTTAAGTTCAAATCCCACCTTGGAAGTGCAAATGATAGGAACTAGGGCTCCAAACTTCTTTCTTCTTCAAGCTCTTGGTGCAAGCTCTAATGGTGGAGAAGAGAAGGTTGAAGAAGAAACTATATGAGAGAGATGTTGGAGGAGGAAAATCTAAGAAGAGAGGAATTTACCTCTTGAGCTCTCTCCTTCACTCTCTCAAGCACCCTCTCCAAATGAGAGGAAATGAGAGGAAAAAGAGGGCTAAAAATTCTATTGTAACAAAATCCCTAAAGCCCCCTGAAAGAAATGTAATTACATTTCTTACTGGGCTGCCCAAACCAAAACGGTCCGGACTCTCCCGAAACAGTCCGGAACCCGAAGGTGGAATCCCAGATTCGCGCGGACAGTCCGGACTTTCTCCAGACGGTCCGGACCCCAAAGCCAAAACCTCAAATTTTCAGATTTTTCAAAAATTTTCAATTCGCACCCAAACTTTTCGGAAACCTTCTAAAACCTTCTGAAAGCTTATCAAAACATCCGAAGGGTATCATTCACCCCTCCACACACTAGAACTTCGCAATTTGCTAGAGATTAGTGTACTACAGTTAGGGTTCGGGTTTGGGTCACAACACAGAGCTCAATTTTAGGATAAAAAAATAAGTAAAGCAGCAGCACGAGGGGATCCAAGAAGGTGCCAAGAGCCCACCAGAGCCTTGAACCGGCGACTAGAAGCGGTGGATGGACGGAGCAAGGCTTGCGGCCAAGATCAAGGTGGGTTCGGGCAAGCTTGGTATCCGGTCACTCACTGGCCCATGCAAAGGTACCAGAAGGTTGCCCACGACGTAGGGATGCAAGTCGAGTGCCGTGCCGACAGCAGGAAGCGGCGGCGGCGGATGGCGGAGCTCGGCCAAGATATAGAAACAGGGAATTAGGGCTCCCTTTTTTGGCGTTGCGGTTGGTTGGAAATGTCTGAAACTTGGTGGGAAGGCAGCTGGGGTCTAGCAGAGGATAGTCAATGCCTTAGATCTCGATCCGAGGTGATAGAGGCGGCGTTGGATGATCCCCGACCAGATCTAGGGTTCTGGCTAAACCTTTGCTCCCGTCGGCTAGCCGCAGCTTCTCCGACATCAGGGCTATACAAAAGAGGCCCCTAGGGGGTAAGGAGGAGAGTGGGTTCCTCAGAAGCGAAGAAAAATCAAGAAAAAGGGCTAGGGTTTACCTTTGTCCCGAGGAAGAAGAAGAAGAAGGAAAACTTGTGTTTTTCGGTGTCGTGCTGCGGCTGCCGGCAGTGCAGTGGCTCGGGGGTGGCTTCTAGAGGGTGATGGAGGCCGCATGGAGATCTGGGTGCAAGGTTGTCCAAGATGGAGCTCCTTCCTCCTTCCAAACCCAAAATCACACGAGAAGCTTGATAATAGCTTCTTCTCCAGCGATGCAGCGGCGGCGGCCGATGGCTGCGAGGCTCGGGAAAGGAGCAGAGAGGAGGGAGGAGGCACAGGGGTGGCTATGGGGCTCGGGGTTTGTGCAGCTATGGTTTTCAAAGCGAAACCCTAGGGGTTCCTTTTAAAGAGAAGGAATAAGTTGTTGTTTAACCCATAAATCCTTAACATTTTTAAATAGGTCCCTGCTTGGAGGTGAAATATGCATAGAGACCTTTACACGTAAAATCTTGCGCGATTCGGCGCATAAAATATAGACCTTTTGCGAAAATACACAATAAAAATAGTATTTTACATATTTTTCTATGGTTCTGGCTTGCCGAATTCGAAATCGGACATTGCCACGTCGTTCAGCTCGACGAGATCGTTCATGTAGCGGTTTTGCTTCGTCAAGATTGGGCTTCGTTAGGTCAGATTAGGCGTTTCTTCACGAATACCCCCGAAATTCGAAATATAAAATTTTTTAGAAATTCAAATATAATTCAAATTTCAAGTTTAAATTTCACAGTTATTATAAGCTGTGTAGTAGCTGTGGATTTTTGGACTGCTGGATCGGGTTATTATTTATGCATCAGATTGGATCGAGACTTTATATTAGTGGTTAGAGTCATCCACCTTTGTCATAAGTATTGATTTTAGCCTGTGACAGACTTGACCTAATTACTTTATCCTCGAGTGAGTCTCTCCTCTCGAGTGCCACTCTAAAATTAGGTGGCTTGATTATTTTTGGGTATATTTCCACGTCCGACGATCTACGGGTTGATAGTGAGATCAGATGTGAGACTTGTGCAGGCGAGACTAGGCTTTTCGAGCTAGTTGGTGGATTAAGATTATTCTCGGCGGTTTATTATAATTGATGCATATCATTCATATATACTTGTTCATATTCATATTAGTGTAGAGTTGTAGTAGTAGTAGTAGTTTTCATTTTAACAGTTTACTTCATATTCTTTACTGCTTTATCCTTTATGCCTCTAGACCTAATGGGTAGATTGTAGTTGTCGATGACGAACACACTGAGGACTACTAGTTTTAGTAGTTCTCACACTCTTTGTTGATCCCCCTCCCCTCCTTTTTTTGCAATCTTCTATAGCGGTAGCACCGATGACAGACCAAGGTAAAGGGATCGCAAGTGAGATAGCTATTTTTCCTGTTTTTATGGTTAGCAGTGGATTCGAATGTTACTTTGTGTTGAGACCAGATTTTTCGCTGCTTAAGGGAACAACATGTGGCAGATACCGTCGGCCGACAGACATCAGTCGACAAGAAAATGACTCAAAAGAAGAAGATTCGCGTCTCGATCGAGACCGGTCTCAGTAGCGTAAGAATACAGCACGCGACGTATGCCATCAGCTAAAAGCATCAGCCGATAGGAGAAGCAGCCGACAAGGGGAGTAACGTCTCATCCAAGGTCGACTTCGGCCATTACCAGACCACTCCAGTCAAGCGACAAGAAAGGCGAAAGTCCAAGACAGCTTTTCGGCTGCTCAAGCCGAGAAGGAAAAGATCTTGGAAGGAAGGAGTGCGAGGTTCGGGCGTGAATCTCGCAACTGACCCAAAACGGCAAGCCGCGCCCAGCACTAGAAAGCGCTGAGGATCACACTCTGGTGTGATGACAAGGGGACGAACCAGGACGGAGGAGCGACCATTGTCCTAATTGAGGGCACTCGGCTCAAAAGGAAGTAGTTGCTGAATATTCGATAATTTCCCCCAATTTACGCCGATAATCCAAATCGGGGCTCAAGAACATGGTTCGGGATGTGTATAAATACCTGAACCATCGAAGGAAAATGGGTCTGGCAACCTCGTAAGTACGGTACCACCCCAGCTTCTTCATATCTTAGGAGTAGGTTAACTTAACTTTTATCGCTTTTCTTTACCGCTTTCTTTACCGCTTTGCTAAGAGTAGGCTTAATTGTAATTTTTATCCCTACCTTCTTCCTTATAGCCCCTTCCCAAGCAATATAAAGTTTCAATCGGCTCATCAACCGTGTCTTTATTGTATCTTGTTCTTAAAGCTATAATCGACTCCTTAGTCATGTCTTTGTCATTGTTTCTTTCACCCGGTTTGGCTACTCTAAGTCGAAACCGACGATCCCTCTCAATCCCCGTAAATCCGACTCGGTTATCCTAAGCCGAGCGGTTGTGAGAGTTACCAGAGGAGAACCCGGCCGAGCGGATCCCTACTCGGCCTGATCGCTTGATCTATTGGCACGTGGCACACTCGACATCTATGAGGGTCACTCCTAGGGGCTGATCGCGCGCAACCACTTTTTGGCCCCAACACTTTGAATCTAGACTACTGTACATTTTGATTGTATTATTTCTACATATAGGAAATGGATTTTGTATTCCGAATGATATTTTAGTACAGTTTAGTTTTTAACTAGCTTTATGTCACGCCCCGGGGTTGAAATTGCGACCCGGACTCGCCAACAGATCCGCCGTCCATACGGGAAACCTGCATAAATAAAGCGTCCAACCTGCAAAAGATAATACTACAGCTATATAGATATCAGAGCGAGAAAATAACAGCTGTAAATAAAATCCAAACCACTGTACAACTGGAATAAAGTACAAGATCCATCTCCCAAATATAAATAATACAAAATCTGATCCATAGAAAAAGTACAAATGAAAATCCTCCTATACATCATCTATGAATCCAAAAAGAAAGGTAAACTAAAATAATAATACATCAGCGTACAGTAAAATCCCACAATCCGGGATGGTACATCTATCTCACCAAAATGAACTATACTAGTAGGGATTTATCTCGTGACTCCCTGTCCTCAGTCCGTCACGCCCGCTAGAGCAGGAACGGAGGGAAAAGTCTCGGCCAACCTGCCACCGACAGAGGGTGTGAGAACTACATCCTACAGTAGTTCTCAGTAGGTACCGTCTTTAAGACCAACGATTTGCCTACTAAGTCTACTAGAGGTATAATATAATAAAAAAATTGTAATAATGAAAAGATAAGCTGGAAAGAAATCTATAGCTATCATGTCTCTATCTACAATGCTCAATGGGTGATACAGATGAAAATGATACATCGACTCTAACCCAGTATACTCAATCAACCCAATCACACTGACTGTCACATAGGGTCCAGTCAAACCTGTTAGCCTACTGCCATTACATCCACGGATGATTGGACTTACGTAGGGCATCCCACACGAACTGCGTCGACAAGACGCGATAGCAAAGTAACAGGCCCAGCTCCGGAGCGGCACTCGAAGGGAGCGACCCCACCGAGGAAAGTATCCGCACATCTCTGTCGAGCTCGATATGGCTCATGCAGGCTATAGTCCAAATTCACGATCAATTAGATCGACAATGTCCAACTCACAACACTAACCCATTGCCCGGAGGTAGTCAACAGCCGGGACCACCATCAACCTAACGGCTCCTAAAACAGGACATCAAACTCAACGTGCTAAAACCCACTGGCTGGGGATAGTCCACGTACATCCGACGGCAACCAAGGGTCCGAAAACCCTGAAAGACTAGAATCTACAACCCAAATCAAACAAGAACAGGCTCTATCATTGTTCTCGAACCAAAGAAGAAAACAACCCTTAGAACCCAAATCACTCGAATCCTCTCGGGTAAGGAAGTTTACAGGAAAAGGTGATATTTGTTACTGAAAACTATTTTCACTCGAACCCCCTCGGGGTGAGGACTAAAAGTAGTTCATTTTTTATAAAACCATATTGATTTAAGAAAACTCATTTTAATAAATTTTAGCTCTTTTAGGAAAATCAGTTAGAAAACAAGTTTTATTCCCAAACCCCGAAGGGCTAATGCCTTTGCCCAATCAAGCAAGAACAGACTCTGGCGACCCTTCGATATTTGGAAAGAAAATATTGGTTTACTAAAATCATGTGTGTCCAAAAAGATTATGGGATCAAGGTCCTGCTATCACCAGTACACTACTGCCACGAACACCGTGACGATAAATAGATCGGAGAAAACTCGACGACCCGGGACCACTGTTTATCCAAACGGCTCCCGACGCTAGTACAAGACTAGACACAACTACCAGACTCCACTCGGCCCCCAAGCACTAGTGCAACATGTATCCCACACTAAAAGAAATTCCGATCACTCGGCCCACTACCCGGGCGAGGAAAACACTATGTTCAAGGAATAAGGATGTAAAGTGTGGATGTCTAAAACATAAAAGAACCTAACCCAAGTGAGGGTTCTCTACTAGTCGGGTTTACACATGCAACATATGATAGGGTGCTAGGTCAAAGTCCAATATTCTATAAATATCATGATACAGTAATACTAGGACCTATTCTAGCATGCTGAAAGCTAATATAATAGAATTAGTGGGAAATAAACAGTTTGGAGAAAATCAAACCAACCCATCTGGAACACGCTGATCCGAAGTCCGATTAAGCTGAAACTGAACGTGTGTTCTTCAAGTTCTCACGATTCCAATGAACCTAAAAGCTCCAGAAAACTCCTCCCGGATAAACGGCGGTGCTCAAAATACCAAATGCGGCTCAATGGCCCACTGCAAAATTCACCGTGCGCATCAATGGTGTGTAGAAACCAAACCGTACACAATTTCTGTCCGGGACCAAAAGGAAAAATGCTCACCTCGATCGTGATGAAGAGTTCCAACCTGTACTTTCCCCGCGAAACACCGAAATCGCCGCAAAAACTGTATCACAAGCCGAATGCCGCAAAAGCTTCACTCAAAAATCTGCATTTACTGTTTTGCGCAACAGTCCCAAAAACCGAAAATATTCACCTTTATAGATACCTCAAAAAAATCCAAAAAAAATACGGCTGCGTTTCTTGCGAAGTGTAGATGCAAATCGAGTCCTTAAACTCCCAGTTTCAACAACCGTAGATTGAGAAAATGTAAGAATACTCCTCCGCTATCCAGAAAAATGCCGCAGAAAATAGGGTCTAAAGAAGCTCCGAAATAACCCATAAAAACTCAAAATGGAAAGGAACGATAAACACGGAAATCGAAGATCTACCTCTCGTGAAAATGTTGCTGCAAAAATCGGCTAAAAAGTCCCTCGTGTCAGCTCAGGGGAGTCCGCGGACGAAACGTCGACGGGAAAGGCCAAAATCAGAGAAGCGTCGAAGTGCGCCGAGTTGAGGAAAACATCGATGTCGCGGCCTCCAAAAATGCCAAGGATCCTTGAAAACGTAGAGGATTCAATGTAGAAAAAACTCAGCGAAATGGGGGCTCCGAAAAACTCCAAAAAACCCTAAAAGAGGGGGCTCCAAGGGCCTATTTATATGCAAAACTAGAAAAGTCCTCAAAAGGAGGTTCTGGGTACGTTTTCGGGCGCCTGGAACTTTCGGGCCCCGAATAGGGGACACGAAAAGCAGCGCCCGGATCGATCCGAGCGCGCCACGTGTCCCGGCCCACGCGACAGCGGGGCGCGGCCAACCGAGCCGCGTGGCCCAACCGCAGGCGCGGGTGGTTGGCGCCCGCCAACCACGCGCCGCCACCTGGCGGCGCGCCCGCCACGTGCGCGTGCCCCCCGCCTGCCACGTCCACCTGCCCCACCTGCCCGCACGGATTCCGTGGACCGCGCCTGCTGCGCCGGCCCATTCACAAGTCGCCACGTGCCCCCCTGGTCCACAGCTCCCCCGTGCACCCGAATACACTATAAACTTCCGGTTGTCCATTTTCAGGCGTCCGGACTCAAAAAAAAATACGTCCAAATAGCCAATTTCGATCGTTTTTTCATACCAAATCCAAATTCGGTGTCTGTTTTGAGAGAAACCACTTTTATTTTTCGACGAAGCCATCCGAATAGACAATCTTGATATATTTTTCGCGCTGAATCCATTTCTTAGGTCCGATTTACGCGCAAATACCTTCAACACACAAAAAGAACATACAGAAACCCCACTAATCACACTGTAAATCATCCACGGGGATTCGGGTCTTCACACTTTATCTTCTAACTATATTTTGTTCTTTTATATGGCTATTATATACTTGAGCAGGTACTAGCATTTCGTGTGCACAGGGCTTTCGTGTATGCAACGGAACTGTTGGCGAGTTTGGATTCTGATATAACCCGAGGCATGACACAGTCGTGCTCAAATCCTACGACACTCTCGTCACCGTTGTTGTCACCGTCCGCGGTCATGTGTTCCATCGCAATCTTACCTTCGCAATTTGTGTCATATTCGAGGCAGCATCGGTAGTGGTGTGAGTGAGATAACATAGTGGAGTGTGTCGTGGATATTAAAGCGTTGTAGAAAGAGAGAAAGAAAAAAAAAAAATTATTTTGATTAGTTTATTAAAACTTGGGTAGAATTTGTAAAATTTAAATTAATTGTTCGTGTTTGAAAAATACAAATCTATAAATTTTTTAAGCAAAAAATAAAAAATAAAAAAAATAATATTAGAATAATAATATATTTTTTTATATAATAAAATATAAAAACAATTAAATATTTATAAAGTTATGTTGATACGACTGGTTTAATCAGTGTCGTCATCTACTCTTTACCAAATTGCATAAAACATTTTTTATGTTAGTAACGGCCGTCTCTCGCCTTATTTTCTCCCCTACCGCACGCACACTCTCTCTCCCTCTCTCTCTCTCTCTCTACTCCGATTAGAGACTTCGCCGAGCTTCGTTGGTCGATCCAAGCCGAGCTCGTCTCTGGAGGGTTCGTTCGGTCTCTCGATCACCAATTCCCGTCGATCACCAATTCCCCCAAATGGATCCGATTCTTCGAGTGGATCTAGGGTTTACATGAAGAAACCCTAGGTTCCATGGCGATTAGAGGGATCGATTTCAAGTGGTATGTTTGAATTCACGATTTTGCTAATTTTAGATAAAATGATACTTAATTTGAATTCCACTGTTTCTCTCTTGTTGATGTTGTTTTTTTTTTTTTTTTTTTTTTTTTAATATAGGTACGATGGGTTCTTCCTATCGATGCTTGCTACCAGTGTGTATCCTTTTGTTTTCCCGTCCTTCGAATTAACTATAAATTTTTTTTTTGGGGTAAATTACATAATTAGTCCCTAAGTATCGATCGAGTTTTCAATTCGGTCCTTAAACTTGATTTGCTGTATTAGATGGTTTGAATTTTAGAAACATTTCAAATTTAGTCCTGCCCTTTCCTTTATTTGTTTGGAGAAATCAAAATGGCTTAATTATACTTGGTGATTTTTTTTTTCCATTTGGTATACTGTATTATATATATATATATATATAGAGAGAGAGAGAGAGAGAGAGAGAGAGAGAGAGAGAGAGAGAGAGTCCGGCTACTATATTCTTATGAGTATGATCGACTTTGTACTTATAAGTTGTTTTCGATAATAGAGTTTCCGAATCGATGATCCATATTGTTAAATATGATTTAAAAGATTTGAAATTTCTAGAAAATAAATTTCATAATTTTTCGACATTATTTACTTTACGATTAAAAGATCTCAAAATTAATAATTTTTAACGGTTTAGTGTAAAAGAATCGGAATAGGATGAAATTTTGATAGAAAATTCTATTCACTATCTAGATAGAGATCTATAACTTCGATCTTAAATTGAAGAATCCAATCCTCTACTTTTAGGAGGTAATTCGACTTTTACTGTTCATTCTATACTCACTTGATGAACTTTATTATAATTTTGAAAAATTATGAAATTCATTTTCTAAGAGCTTAAAATGGTCTAGATCATATTTAACGATATGGATCGTCGATTCGGAAGCTCCATCATCGAAAACAACTTATGAGTACGAAGGAGTCTATACTCATATATATATATATATATATATATATATATATATTAAAAACTTAATAGCACCAATGACTTGGTGCTATTAATAGCATTCTAGCCTAGCTCTATAGAGTTCGGCTACTATGCTATCGATAGCACCAAGCATTTGGTGCTATCAAGTTTTCTACCCTTAGATCAAACTCTTTGATCATTTTCACTCATTGGATTTTACTATTTCCCCAACCACCCATTAAACCCAAGGAGCCCACTATCATCTCAACCCACACATCTTTTAATCCAAGGATAAAAAACTTAATAGCACCAATGACTTGGTGCTATTAATAGCATTCCAGCCTAGCTCTCTCTCTCTCTCTCTCTCTCTCTCTCTCTCTCTCTCTATATATATATATATATATATATATATATATATATGAGTTCCTATACTTTTAAAAGTACCAAGTCATTGGTGTTTGTAGGTTTTTAACCCTTAGATGAAAAGATGTGTGGTTAGGATGATAATGGACCCATTGGGTTAAGTGAGTGGATGGTGGAATAGAATGATCTAAGAGATAAAAATAGTCAAAGAGATAGATCTAACGGTAGAAAACTTACAAGCACAAATTGCTTGATGCTTGTACAAGTATAGTAGCCGGACTATATATATATATATATATATATATATATATATATATATATATATATATATATATATCCAAAGGCACTACTAAACTATCGTTTTTTTTTCTCAATCTCTACATTACAAAAATAAATCTATAAATTTACATCGAAGCTAACAGTTTCGTAGAAAGAACTGGCTAAAAGTAGCAGAACATATATTTGGCTCATTTTGATAAGAAAAAAAAACATTTAGAAACAGCTTGAAAATAATATTGATAGAAGGTTTCAATGAATCTATCTTGGAGGCTTTTTTCTTTTTTCTTGCTATGTAAACAGTGTCTATTTATAAAGTTGTTAGCTTCTGTCCAAAACAGTAGATTTATCGACAGTCGTATAGATATTGGTGAGAAAACGATAGTTTACTGATATCTTTGAGAAAAAGAAAATAGTATACATAGCAAATGAAAATAAACCTAAATTATAGTGTATAGATTGATCAGCAAACAATAATTGAATGGTTTCTTTATAAAAAAGATAGTACAGTGTAGAAAATTGACACTTAAAGTGTTTTGTAGTATGGTGTAATAGAGCCGATGAAAATCTGAAGTTACATGTCAAGTCACTGTTTGTAAAACTGTTAGCTGCTGTTTTTAGCAATAATAGCATGATTACTACACTAATTAAGGTTTCTAAAGACTTTTGAAGGCGTTAATCTTGCAAATCAAGAAGTCTTTCTACATGTATGAAAGAGAATAGTGTTTTTATATTTTATATTCAATGCTTCCCCTTATGGTTGCGTTAAAGAGAACAGTGTTCTTATATTTTATATTCAACACTCCCCTTTACATTTGGGTTCAAGACGTTGATAGAAACATGGGCTTGAATTGAATGAAAGGATGTTAAATGAGACTAGGAGCCTGGTAAGATTCGAATTCAGGACCTTTCACTCTAATATCATGAGAGATGATGTGAAATAACCGTTTTATCTCTAAAGGCTTAAGGTACTAGAGAATGATATTTTATATTTTATATTCAAACAACATGCACATGTAACTTAATGAGCTTTAGGAACAAGGACTTAGCATGCCAAATCAAATTTCCATCCCTCCAGGCAATAGATATTGATGGGTTTAATTGTTCAAGCCCTCTAACGCAACAAAATTTAAGATTTAGGGACAAAACTGAAACTCGCAAAATGGTTTAGGAACTAACAGTGCAATTCAGCCCATTTCATTTTGAGAGTCAGAATTTGGTGAAGATGTACTTCTTGACTGCATCATGCTAGAATTATTGTTTCAATCAACTGGAAAAGGTACCATCTTTGCACGCATCCATTGCATATATGGATTGTGGTAAGTTTCTAAAGCAGTCGGTAGCTTTAGGTTTTAGCTGGTTTTCGATTGATCCTTAGGCGTGAATTTAAGAGATGATTTTGATTTTCAGGTTGACTACACAACAGTCTTCATTTTCCGGCTTTTGATGTTTGTAGACAATGGACTTGCTGCTGGAATGGGCTTGTAAGTACTTCAAGCTCTGCTGTTGTTTCTTCTGTGCATTAATTTTTGATATAGTCTCTAGTGAAACCTAATGCTACCTGTATGAAATGGAGAATTTAGGAGGAATGCCACTTGGTGGTTACATTGTATGTGCATTTCAGATCGAATTTAAGCATTTTTTTTTTTCAGTTTGTTGATCATCCAAATTTGATATTAACACTTGAGATTCAGAAATGGAGGAAGATGATAGTTTTATATCAACTTTGTTGCCAAGTTACTTGTACTTCTTTTACAAATGGAACATTTTTTGATAAAGGAATATTGAGAATTATTTCAGGTGTAGATTGACTTGCAAATTCAGACGTTCTTTTTGAATTGATAGATGTCGTTTTTTTAGCAGATTTTACTTTATGCTGTATGGTTTGCTTTGCAATGTCAACAGTTAGAGCTTTTGAAAAAATGGAAATTCGCCAATGCAAAATCATCATCCTCCTGCAAGCCTTTTCGAGGCTTCTTAGAAGCAAAAACTTAGTTGCAAATTTGGTAGTGTTTACAAAATTGTTGTATTTGCTATTGACCTGAGTAGAGCTCTCCAGAAAATGGTTACAAAATCCTGAATACGAGGCAAATTGGTTTAAAGGGAGATCACTTTGAAACCGTCGAGCCATTTCTTGGGTAATGTTGTCTATCTTAGAGGTTGAAGTTTTGGTTTTTGCAACCAAGTAGTGATTATATAGTTTTGTTTTTGACGCTGTGGGGTTTGGATGATATAGGAAGATAAATTATTCTCTATAGGTCTATAGAGAGTTTTCTTCCTCTATGAGACATAATTATGCAAATAACCAAGAGAAGTACAACCCAGTATTAGCAGATAGAGGCCCAACAAAGACAGCCATGAGGGCAAAATGGACAGAAAGTGATTAACGCTTTTTTCTTGCAAAAACTATATGATGTTCATGGATAAATTATAATATAAAATTGCACATATTTTAGGTCTATTGAAGACATTTGTCATCCAAAATAAGTTTTAAGGGCTTAACTCGGGATAATTTGAAGTGCTGGTTATTTCTAATGCCCATAAGCCATCATCTCAGTTGCATCTGAAACTGATCAATGTTAAATAAACCAAGTCTTTCAGTGATAAACTATCAGAATCTGATTGAGCTAATCTGTACTAGTAGAAAATTACAGAAAGCAAAACTGATTAAAAGCAGCTAAAGCTTCTTGATTTTAGCGGTAACTCCAAAATCAAGTTAAACTGCCATAAAACTTTCATAGGGAATCTATCTTGGGGCTTTAGCATAAATTGTGAAAGACATTTAGCTTGGGACTACTTTTTATCTTGAAACTGTGTTTTCATATGGATTGAAGTTGCATAATTAACTTATATTGGTATCATAATGTACGGTTTGATGCTTATTAGATGCATTATATCCTGTGACGCCTCTCTTGTCATCATGATTCTTATGTATTGTTCCATTTTTCTCTAGTTAGTTTACTTTGTACTATTATCTAGAATTTCCTATTTTTGTTTGATGTCTACTCAAAGATAAACCTAAAGTCCTAACCTTAATTACAAACTAGATAAGGCTCTTTTGGCTTCATACGATTTATCTACACTGATTGCTCTATAGCCTATATTTGAATAGTTTCATAAACCATATTCTTCCTTAGCACACAAAAATATGGATAAACTCCATCCAGAAATTCTAAATAATAGAAAAGCCATTAGACATTAATCTAGACTTGATGTAAACTTGTTTTTGGACTCCAACCAACTTATTGATTCAAATAAAATAACTCTATGCAAACTAACTTGACCTGCTAACATTGGAGTGCACCAGTTACATATGGACTTTGATGAGAGATTTCGTGAGTGGTGTGGTAGTTGTGGTTTCTGTTTCCAAGGCATAGTTCAAGTAAGGTCCTTACCAATTATGTATCAGAGTTATAATGCCTATCTATCCCATTGGCTAACATGATCACTGTTTTCCTTTTTTTATTATATAATTTCCATTGTTGTACTACTGTATTTGATTTTTGCCTGATGCTTCTAAGACTTGCAATGATCTGTTCTTTCCCACTTTCTGAAACAATGCCTGTACAGAGATCTTGGATGGCAGCAGAGATACGCACGTTTTTGTGGTAGAATTGTGGTTCTTTCAGTTCTTGTTCTTTTTCTCTATCCCTTTTTATGGGTTTGGACAGTGATTGGAACATTATGGTTCACTAGTGCAAGAAGTTGTGTAAGTTCTTATGTTGTAAATTCGTGCTCAGTTTCCTTACGAGTCTCAAATAGGCCTACCGGTATAGATATTCAACCGTGTAGTTTTCTAATGAGTGCAGTTACCAGAGGAAGGTCAAAAATGGGGCTTTCTTATATGGTTGCTTTTCAGCTACTGTGGACTTGTTTGCATTGCATGTGTTTCTGCAGGAAAGGTTTGTGATCTGTGATTTACTCTTAAGTTGAAAATTTAGCCAACATATTCATATTCTTTTTGTAAAAAATGCTAAGTTTGTGTGAACTATATGTATTTTGTTTTGGTTTTTATTTGGGAGTTGTGTTCTTTTTTCCTTTTTCAGTGGTTAACTCGAAGGAATGCACACCTAGTGCTGCGGGCACAGCAGGGAAATTCAATTTCAGAATATGGGGTATGGTTTCTTAATGGCTTACCTTCGCATCTGTAGGTTCTACAAAATCTATTTCAGTTATAAATTTATTTAGAAACTATTTTATCATTAAGAGAAGACCAAACACCTTTTTCTAGTTCTGAATTCTAGTTTCAAAGAGATAGATCATCTCTAGAAACTGGAAAGCACAAGACCATATCTATACTAACTTATTAAAAGAACATAAAACCTTGTAAGTGCTAAATATGGAACTTTTGCCTGTTTATCGTCTTGCCTTAGTTGACTTTTTTAAGGGTGAATATGTAGAATTATAGATAGATCATTTTGTAGTGAGATACATATCGATTATGCATACGTGTTCTAATCTATTGCACCACCGTATGGGCAATTATGGGCAATCATTTGTTCAACTCTTGTTGAACTGTGGCCTCACACATGTTGAAGAATGCTTCTAAAAAGAAAAAGAAAAAGAAAAAAAGAAAAAAACTAAAATGCACTCCCCCCCGCCCCCTTTGCTTCCCGAGCGTTAGAGACCTTCATATTACTCTCCTTGATTTTAATCCCTTATCTTAGCCATCATTCATTTATACATTGAAAATTTCTTTGTAAGTTGGAAAGAAAGGGATTGGGAAATAAGAAGGGCAGTTTCACCCCTTTTATATAGCATCAAGTATTTGTTATATTTTTCAACAAATACTTGATGGTGGAGAGGGGATAATGGTCTAAAAAATAATTTCAAAGTTTACGTGGAGAAGTGGTTATGACAATAAATTTATGGGGCTTTTATGCATTTTAGTCCAAAAAGGAGGGAAACTTGGATCCCCCAATCCCTTGTTCTTGTCATCTGGCAGTACTTAAAATAGATAACAGTGTTTCTGAGATATCTGTGTCTGCATTCAAAGAAAAGATGGAAGAGCATGTTGAGTACAAGACCAAACATCTCAAAGAGTACTATTCCGTTTGTGCAGAAAGGGCACTTCACTAAGTCAAGTATGTTGGATTCATTGAGTGGGATGGGAACTAATCTTTACTGTAAATCAGGAATGTAATATATATTTTGGACTTCTACTCTTGGAAGGCTCTCTTTCTCTATCTCATGAATTTTTCTTGCATTTATCTCATTTAATGAATAGAAGTACTTAATAGCAAGGTTTTAAGTATCCATCGGCACGGGCCGTATCTACCGTGCCGTACCGTGCCGTACCGTGCCAACAAGATACCGGCACGATACAGCCTCCGTGCCGATGACACAGTTCAAAACCCTTTTTTCTTAAAATTACTAAGTAATTTTCTTAATAAAGTTCAAAATATTTGATAAAGATACATAATAAGCAATTAAAAAATTTTGTTGCTAAAGAAATTAAATATTTCATGCCATTATGTGTCGGCACGCATGTATTTTTTGTGACCGGCACTCATCGGCACGGCTCGGCACGCACCGTACCGTACCGTGCCGGCAAGTTTTCGGCACGACCCCGTGCCACGGCACTTAAATCCTTGCTTAATAGGTATGTTGGGTATGATCTATGCAGGTTCTAGTTGACATGATTCGTGTACCTGATTGGGCATTTGAAGCTGCTGGTCAGGAACTGAGAGCAATGGGTCAAGATACTGCGTATCATCCTGGTCTCTATTTAACGGCGACCCAGGTGATTTTCCCTGTAAAAGAGTTGTCCTTATCACAATTTTTAAATTGTTGCATCTCTTCGAAAGTGTAGTTTCTTACAAGACTACAATTAATTTAAGTTGGGGAATCATCCAATTCATGGTTGCAAGTCAGTTTTATATTAAATAAAGTTTTTTGAAGAGGTTCATTTTTGTTAGTTTAAGAGTATATAGGTCAGAAATCAAGTTCTTGAAAGAATATAAGAAGCTTCAGATTTTGCAAGGACACATATAAATGGGTGGTTATGCAGGGGGTAAATATCTCCTTTTTTATTTGTACTTTGTACTGTGTTTGGTGCCATTTTAATTTCATATTTTTGTTGACTAATATTTCTGGAAATAATTAATAATGATTTAGGAAAGATGTCAAAAAAAAATCCCCTGGTCCTTAGAATGTAGCCATATACAATGGCAAAACCCAGAGGAGAAATTATTGCTTGGAACTTATCCACCACATCTGCCATGCACAGCTCAGCCCATCTTTCTTTATCTCTCTCTATTTTCAATCTACACTACTTTGAACGGAAATACTTTTTGATATGGAAAAGGCTTCAGTTCAGCAGATGGTGAGGACGAAAGAAGAGATTGGATGGGCAATCCGAGGCTGACATGGCGAACCTGGTCCAAGCATTAATTTTTCTAGATGGAGTGCTAAATTTAGTTATTTTTAGTTACCGAGTAAGAATTGACGTGCCACTAGCGTGGCCCATACCGCTTTGCCACTAGCACGGCACGTGCCGTGCTAGTGTCAACGCAGGCCCCTATGCCATTGGCACGCCACTGGCACACACAAGTTTGGCACTTTTTTAAATATATATATATATATATATATATATATATATATATATATATATATATATATATATATATTGTTAGCTTTTTAGGATGTTTTAATATTTATAATGCATATAAATTTAATCCAAATTGTCTCTCTCATCCGGTCTAAGTCGAAATAGTCATATACAACTCATAAAAGTATATAAATACTAATATAAGACTAATAATTAACAACATATAATATTCAAGATAATTCAATATGTCCAAATTATAACTCTAAAGTCTAAATTTTTATCTTCCATTGCTAGTAATACGTTGAGTGCGTAAATGGATCGTACTAGTAATTGTCATCATTAGTTACTTGATTGATTCCTCGACTATATAAATATTATTAATACTGGTGAAGGCTTATTTGCTGCTGGTACATTTTGTAATAATTGTGAACATATTCATTATAGCGAATTGTATCATGATGCACGTATATTATCGTGACCGGCACTAGCACAAAAACAATGGTAACACCATCAAAAAACCTCTTTTGACCCCTTAAAATAGGAAAAAAAAAAAAAAATTGAGTAAATAAAGCCAAACCATGCTAGTTTGGCATTATCAAGCACGGGGCGATACATGAGCGGCACGTCACGATATGGGGCGATACAAGGACGGCATGCTACGATATGAGGCGATACACCATGATACGAGGGCACGCCCACAGTTTCTGGGTGTCAGGCGGTATAGACCCATGCCACGTGAGTGGTAGTGTCCATCATCCTTTAATTTTCGTGTAGTATCGATCTAACATTTACACTAAAACCAATTGCTATTAGTTTTCTGTATCCCTAATTCCCTATAGCTTGATGTAATTTTTTCTTATAGTATCTCCAACTATAGAGGCCATAGATTTATGTATTTGAGATTTCTGAGTAGCTCTGTTAATACAGAGAGAAGCTGTTGAGGCACTTATTCAAGAGCTCCCAAAGTTCCGGCTGAAGGCTGTTCCAACCGACTGCAGTGAATGTCCTATCTGCCTTGAAGAATTCCGTGTCGGCAATGAGGTAAATTTTTTTTTTTTTTAATATCTTTTTGCAAGTTTACTTTATAATAACTTTGATCATGCTGCCATAAATATTCAAACATCCATAAAACTTTCAAACATTTGGAACGAGTCCTCAAACGTTTTGATGGCCTTGGTGTAATGATATATTGCCTTTCATTCCTGTGAATTAAGTGCTTGCTTTGGTTGGCTTTTGGAATAGCTTCTCTACTTCTACTTCGGAAAGCAGAAGCTTCTAAAATTTAGGCATTTGAGTGACAAATAGTTTAAACTAGTGGGAAACTAGAATGCAGTTTTGGGCCCTAACAGTATAAGCTCCTTTTGGAAGCTTTAGTTCTGTTATGGCAGCAAGCTGTAGATAAGATTTTAACAAGGAAGCTATTTAGCGGTTCTTTGAAGAGTACTCAAACAAGACTTGCGGAAGCTCTAGCCACGTCAAACACGCCCTAATCTTAATTGTCTTTATTTAAGCAGGTTCGAGGCCTTCCATGTGCTCACAACTTCCACGTGGAGTGCATCGACCAATGGCTACGATTGAATGTAAAATGCCCTAGATGCCGATGCTCTGTCTTCCCCAATCTTGATCTAAGTGCTCTCTCCAACCTCCGTCCAGAATCCGACCGGCTGCCCTCCACCACGACCGAGGTGACGACAGCCACTGCCACCAGGTATGCATAGTTACAAAAGTCTCCTACTTTTGGAATTGTTTGTAGATCTACAGTTGGACAAATATTTCTTGAGTTATTTGCTAATCCATGAATCCCAGGAAGAAGAAAATCGCCAGCAAATACGAACAATTTATGAATTATTTATAGTCAAAATGAATTATTTTATCATTTAGTTACTTTTTTATAGTCTCAAAGTGAAAATTAGATAATTGCATAAGAAATCTTACATTTGTATGTTCTTAATTGTATACATGTTTATTCATTTAATCAAACAAATTCTGAAATTTCTCCCAGATACTTCAGCCCAATAATGGATTTTTCAGCTTTGCCTTTTTTTTTTTTTTTTTTTTTTTTTCCTGAATACAGTAATTACCTTGTATATATAATTTTAACATTTTGCATCTACAGTTTATTAACCGAGTTACTTCCAATCATTCTTTCCACCCCCCCCCCCCCCCCCCCCCCCCAAATTTCTCAAACTTCTGCTTTTAACTTTTCAGTTTTACCCTTGCTTTAACTTGTGACGATGCAGGTATGTCGCGAGGTCCCAACCTGCAGGGCAGAGTTACCTAGTACGTTTGCAGGGTTTGCTACACCCAGTTCGGTCCGAGAACTCGAGCTCGAGCACGGGAAGCAACGACAATGCTCGCCTCGAGAGCGGCCTACATACGGTGGTTGTTTCTCAGGCCTCGGCGGTGAGTGCAGTGAGCCCTGAGGTGCACTTTTGTGTTGTGGTTGATCAGCCACCTGAGCGCTGATCGAGCTACTTTTCTGTTTAATCTCTTTCTTTTCTTTTCTCAAGTGAGTGGATTTTGTGCTGCGTCCCTCTTGATATCTGTAACTTTCTTTGATTTTTTCTGTAAATCATGGATGAATTAAGCTACTTGCTTCGTTTCTGTAACATGTTCTCAAAATTGAGAGAGAAAATGATAAGTGTTCCGATATATGAGTGGCAACTGCTGAAAGGGCGGATTGTATCCGGTTCTTGTGGATTAAAATAGAAAACAAATTCCCCAAATTTATATATATATATATATATATATATATATATATATATAGAGTTCACTGCATTATGTTTTGTGCTCGGAGATGTATGAGTTTTGGGTAGTCTCTAATTTTTTAGGGTTATTTACAAAAGTAACCACCCTAACATTCTATATTACAAAAATAGTCTCCTAAAAAATTTATTTGTAAAAATAGGCCTCCGGAAGTCAGGGGACCCAAAAGCGGTGAACCATTTGCCGCTTTCTTGAAAAGCGGTAAATGGTTTACCGCTTTCTGAAAATTTATCGTAGTCGGTTTGCCGCTTTTAAAAGTGGCAAATAGTTTGCCTTTTTTTTTTTTCTTTTTTTTTAAATAATCTTATTTTATATTATAATTTAAAAAATAATACTGAATAAGTAAAATTATAAAAATAGGCGTAGTTAGGGTTAAACTATTCATTAGCAGCATGATTTTTTTTTAAAATTTATTTATTTTTAAAATTTAATTTATTTTTAATAAAAAATTTATTTTTGATTTAAATAATTATTAGTGGTATGATTTTATTTTTAAATTAATTTATTTTTAAAATTTGATTTGTTTTTTGGGTAAACAAAATAAAAATCTGAAAATATTCATGTAAAAGAAAAAAATATTTTAAAATTAAATTCAAATTTGATTGTTTTATTTATTTTCTAAATTTAATTTGTTTCAATTTATTATTAATTCAAATTTGATTCTTAATTTAAATAGTTATTAATTACATAAATTTATTTTTAAATTTTGATTTATTTCGATTCAATTTGAGATAATCTGAAAATATAAAAAAAAATTATGAAATAATATATTAATATTTAATAAACAAAAGATAAAATTATCCGTTAGAAAAAAAAAAAAAAAATTCGCTACGTAATTATTATTAGTGATATATTCTTTTATTTTTTAAAAAATTTATATTCTTAATTTATATCTGAATAGTTTACCGCTTAAAAGCGGTGAATCGTTTACCGCTTTTCAAAGCGGTGAATGGTTCACCGCTTTTAAAAGCGGTAATTGATTCACCGCTTTTAAAAGCGACAAATGATTTACTTAAAAGCGGTGAACCATTTGCCGCTTTTATAGGATTTTAAATTTTCTGGAAGCTTATGAATGCGGTGAATGGTTTACTGCATTTAAAAGCGGTAAACCATTCGCCGCTTAAGACTATTTTTGTAAAAAAAAATTTCACAAGCCTATTTTTATAATTATAAAAAATTTTAAGATTATTTTTAAAAAAATTCAATTTTTTATATATGCTGCACACTTGTACTTCAGTGCTTGATTGGTTGAAGACTCCAACATTTATTGTAAAGAGACCTTTTAACCCTATTTGAAGTAAACTAAAATAACTGATCATTCTACAGACAAAGGGGTAAAATTGTCAGTTAGGAGATGAGTAAAATTTTTTTTTTTTTTTTTTTTTTTTTTTTTTTTTTTTTTTTATTACTCATCTCCTAACTGACAATTTTAGAGTTTAGGGTTTAGGATCAGAGAGTAAAGTACAATACAATACTTGTGAAAGTTTAGTACGAAAGCGTTTTAATCAAAAGTATAGGGGCGAAGAAAGAATAGTGAGGATGGTTCCTGGACTTGGTTTCATCGGTTTCTTTTGTTTGCTTGGTTGTGCTGCCGCAGATGACAAATGAATTTGTATTCTTTAAATAATCATCTTATGTGCGGTCGATACTAGTCAATTATTAGAGAAGCTGATTGTTATTATCACCATATTATAAGCCTCCTCGCTTTCATTCTTGTATCTATAGGCAGGGACGAAGCCATAGTAGGGCCCAAGGTGGCCATGGCCCCCCTCAACATTTTAATATTACTCAATAGTCTTTGATACTAATTTATCACTTTCTTTCTTTTTAGATAATAATGGCGCCCCTCAACTTTTTAATATTTATTTTTGTGCCAACATAATTTTCTTTATTTTTTATTTGTATACATTTTAAATAGATGATAATATATTAGGAGTCTCGTACTTACAAGTTATTTGAAATACATACTTTAACTCCAAATTTTTTATTTTATATTTTTTAAATTTCAAACTATTTCTGGTAAGCTATTTTATTTAACTTAATAAAATATTATACTAAATTTAATAGATCTTTTAGCTAAAGTCATTGATCTAATTGAATTACGGTTATATTTAGTAAAATTTTTAATTATTTAAATAAAATAATATAAATAAAATAATTAAAAATTAAATATTTTTAAATTTAAAAAATTAATATTTTTATATTAATTATTTAATTAATAATTTTTTTAAAAAAAATTGATAATGTACTAAAATTTTTATTTGAATATATTTTGGCACCCCTCATAATTAAATTCTGGCTTCGTCACTGTCTATAGGGACCGTGATACTTTTTTTAAAAAATTTATTTTGACTTAAATTGCACTATGTTTGTATTTTCAAATACTCTTTTTGTATTTTTATATTTTATTAATCTCTGTTAGATTTATTTTCGTTTTTTCTATTTTGTGCTATTTTTTGTTAACAAATCTATTGTCTTATGCAAATTTACCAATTTAATTAAAAGACCGTTAAATAATAAAAAATATATAAAATCAATTTTAAAGATTCACTCATTGAAAGATTTTAATGTTATTTTCAATTATCTTTTTGTTATTCTTATATATTTTATTATTTTTTATGTTAAAATGGGCTGAATGTACTCTTTATCACTTTTAATTAATATTTTTTTAATAGCTTTTATATGAAATTATAGATTTATTCCTTACATTGTAAGAATTAAAGGAAAAGAAAAGTTGAGTAGTGTTTTTGAAAAATCTCATACAGTGTAGAAGTGAAAAAAATCTATAAAATATTGTGTAATTAAGCATTTTATTGTTTACTTTTATTTCGCCATAAATATGCCGAACTTATTTGTACTGCAGCTCATTTTGGAATAACTATCAAATATTAATTAATTACATACAGATCATTAAAAATATATCAAATACTAAATATATTTTTACAAAATTTAATTTTTTATATTTATTCTTTCAAAAATTTAACGTTATTTATATATATCCCTTTTATCTATTAGAAAATTTTCATTAATCATAGGTTAAATGCTTAACTTTAGTTAGTGAATAATATAAATTTATATTTTTACCTTTTTTTTATATTATAATCTATTAAAATAAATAATAATATTTTTTATATTATAATCCATTAGATTTTTTCCTTCTCTTTCTTTCTTTTTTCTCTCTCTCTTCCTCTCTTCTCTCTTCCTTTTTTCCCCCTTCCTCATTTTTTTTCTTTCTCTCTCTCTTCCCCTTTCTCTTTCTCTTCCTTCTTTTCTCATGCTAATTTAGAATCCTAAATTTTTTATTCCCGAATTACCTACAATCAAAAGATAAAGAAAAAAAAGAGTGAGAGCGGATGTGAAGATTAATGGTGGATAGTATTAGAAAAAATAATCGCACTCAATCTAATTGTAATTAAATTATCTAACTATTTTTATGATTAAATTGAATAACAAAATTTATCGTTAAGTGCTATGAAAATTTCAAAAATTATAGTAGAAAGAAGTCGAAATAAATTAATCCGGAAGCGTGCATGCCCTAAGGTGTATTTCCGTCCTTCGTGCGGATTAATTGGAGACACCAACCCAAGATATGACCGGAACTCCTCTTCCTATGAGCACGACCGTGGAAGAAGTTGACGAAGTTTCTTTCAACACCCGATAAAAAAAAAATAGATTAAAAAAAATAAAATAAAATCTCTCAAACAAATTTTCCTTCTCTATTATATTTTTTTTTTTTAAAACCAACTTCTCTGCACTATTTTCTATGTTGTCCCTATACATGCACAGGGGAGCTATTTATAGGGTAAAAAAAAAAATGAACGTTGGGATACGTTCCTAGGGGTGGCAATCCAGCTCGCTGTTCGCGAGCCAGCTCGTGTTCGGCTCGAAATGAGCTCGAGATCGAATCGCTCGTTTAGTAAACGAGCCGAACACGAGCCGAATTTTTCAGCTCTTTAATAAACGAGCCGAACACGAGCTAGGGTCAGCTCGCTCGTGTTCGGCTCGATAACAGCTCGAATATATATATATATATATATATATATATATATATATATATATATATATATATATATATATATATATATATATATATATATATAAACTTTACTATTTAGATTTTAGGCCATCAATTTTTTGTGAATTTTAATTATTAGATTAAAATTTTAATTTTTTAATTTTTTTAAAACTTTACACCTAATAGTTGAATGAAAATTAAACTTATTGTTCGCGAGCCAGCTCGTGTTCGGCTCGTTAATAAACGAGCCGAACACGAGCCGAAATTTTCAGCTCGATATTTAAACGAGCCAGCTCGTGTTCGGCTCATTTATTAAACGAGCCGAACACGAGCCGACCCCAGCTCGCTCGTGTTCGGCTCGTTGACACCCCTATACGTTCCTGTGCAGGTATCACGGGCGTCAATAGCATTAATGTGCCTTTTCATTTACAACGTACCCAACATAATAAATACATAATTAAA
The DNA here is from genome assembly GCA_029168755.2 of Tillandsia fasciculata. Lineage (NCBI taxonomy): Eukaryota > Viridiplantae > Streptophyta > Magnoliopsida > Poales > Bromeliaceae > Tillandsia > Tillandsia fasciculata. The sequence continues at coordinate 14,391,632 of CM054939.1, read as the reverse complement.
AATTAAATAAAATTAATAAACAAAATTAAAATTAATGAGTAGAGAATTTTGAATTTACACCAACAATACCCCACAAAATTCAAAATTTCGAAAGAAAATTAAACTCAACAAATTAAAATAAAATTATCGAGTATTTATAATAAATAATAGGTAAGGTGTCTTTAAGAGACTTAACCTCATTTAGTGTATGTAGCTTCTATTAGAAGGAATCGGAGTGAACCAGGTCTTGAACTACGTTCTTTTGACTCTGACTTCAACTACTACACATATAGTACAAAATTCTCTGTCGCGAGTCTGTGTGTTAAAGGCCCTGCACAGTATCTTAATTTTTTATAAGAATTTCTATGGACATCCCACATCTCATAATCGCGGCGTTATACGAATATTCTTATATAGGTGGTCTCCTCTGGAGATGTGTGTAGAGTCACATCTCGCAAAATTTATCACCTCAGATTCCATTAAGACCTATAAACTCAAACTCAACCACTATACAGAGCACAACTCATCATAGGGATGGAATTGGAAGTAAAGTTTCTCTGAATAAACTGTAGAAAGTGCTTTTTGGCCAACTCGACAGCTTGTTTTTACCACATTGAACCTTTTTCAAGGGATCTCCTATCACAAAGGTTAAGGGCAAAGTCCTATCCCCCTCGATGACTCTAGGATCTTAGTTTTATTCAGATCTTTCGTCAAACAGTCTGCAAGATTATGTTCAGATCTGATAAAACTTAAAGAAACATTATCATGAGAAGTTAGCCATCTAACAGACTTTTGTCTCAATTTAATATGTCGACTAGCCTTAGAATTTATTATTTTTTTTTTTACAAAAATTAATTGTAGCTCGAGAATCGCACCGAATAGAAATAGGTGGAATAGGAGTAGAAATTAATGGAATTGATGACAGAAGGTTCTTGAGCCACTCGGCTTCAAGACAAGTAGTGTCAAGGGCAACCAACTCAGCCTCCATAGTGCTTCTGGCTATTATAGTCTGTTTGGTGGATTGCCAAGAAACTGTACTATCACCAAGAATAAAAATATAGTCAGAAGTAGATTTAATATCCAAAGAATCAGAAATCCAATTGGCATCGCTGTATCCCTCAATTACAGCAAGATAACCAACGAATCTAAGAGCAAAAGAAAGAGTATATTTAAGATAACGAAATACTCTTTTCAGAGCAATCCAATGAATCATACTAGGACTACTAGTATATCTACTCAATCTTGATATGGCATAGGCAATGTCAGGTCTAGTTCTATTGGTTAGGTACATTAGATAACCAATGATCTGGGCAAATTTCTCCTGATTTAGTGGATTACCAGTGTTTTTCACAAGTTGAACATTGGGATCAAAAGAAGTAGAAATAGGAGAACAGTCAGAATATCCAAATTTATCAAGTACCATTTGGGTATAATGAGATTGTGTCAAAATAATAGAATCAGATGATTTATGAATTTTCATTCCTAAAATCACATCTGTTTCACCAAGATCCTTCATATCAAAATGGTTCGATAAGAAAGACTTGGTTAATCAAATCAAGAACAGGAGCAAGAATCAGGATGTCATCAACATAGAGACAAAGAAGGACACAACGATCATCAAATCTCTTGAAATAGAGACAGTTGTCAAAGTCGTTGGTGAGAAATCCATATGATGCTATAATATTATCAAATTTCTTATGCCACTGCTTAGGTGCTTGTTTTAGTCCATATAAAGAGCGAACTAATTTACACACCTTATTCTCTTGACCAGGCACAGAAAAACCTTCAGGTTGAGTCATATAGTTTTCTTCTTCAAGATCACCATGAAGAAAAGCGGCCTTGACATCCATCTGGTGAATCAAGAGTTTATGAATGGATGCTAATGCAAGAAGAATTCGGATAGTAGTAATGCGAGCAACAGACGCATATGTGTCAAAGTAGTCAATATAAGTCTTTTGCCGAAAACCTTAAGCAACAAGTCACACTTTATACTTCTCTACTGATCCGTCAGTCCTAAGTTTCTTTCTAAAGATCCACTTACATCCTAGGGGTTTACTACCAGGAGGTAAATCAGTGAGAATCCAAGTGTTGTTACTAATAATTGACTCTATCTTACTTTTTACAGCCTCCTTCAAAAAAGAAGCATCAAGAGAACTCATAGCTTCCTTATAAGATGAAGGTGTCCTTTCAATTAGGAAACTAAAGAAGTCTTCACCAAAGTTATTCTCAAAGCAAGTTCTCTTACTTCTTCTTAATTCAGGTATTGGATCAGGTTCTACAGGATCTAAACTATAATGCAAATCAAATGCATGTATATGATCAGAAATAGATGCATGATCAAAAGTAGACTGATAATCATGGGCTAATTTAGAGATACGAGTTTTGAAAGAAAAAATATTTTCAAAGAAAGTTGCATCTCTAGATTCAATCAAAGTGTCATTAGAAATTTTAGAAATCTCAAAGTTGATCACAAGAAATCTATAGGTATTACTATCTAATGAATATTCAACAAAGATAGCATATACAGTTTTAGATTTTTGGGTTCAGGAATAAATACCTTAGCCAAGCACCCCTATACTCGGAAGTAACTCAACCTAGGTGCTCTTCCTTTCCAAAATTCATAAGTTGTCTGGGTTTCATCCTTAGAGGGAATCCTATTAAGGATATAACAAGCTGATAAAAGAGCCCCCCCCCCACAAGTTCTGAGATACACCAGAACTTAAAATCATGGCGTTAACCATGTCCAATAGGGTTGGTTCTTTCTTTCAGCTACACCATATGACTGAGGTGAGTAAGGAACTGTTACTTCATGAATTATTCCATATTCCTCGCAAAATAGATTTAATTCATTTGAAGTATACTCGCCTCCTCTATCAGACCTTAAAATTTTAATCCTCTTATCTAATTGGTTTTCAGCCTCAGCTTTAAAGGTTTTAAACTTATAGAGGACTTCATCTTTGGTCTTCAAGAGATAGCCAACGTATCCAGGAACCAAAAGCCGGATCGGGTAGCTTGTTTTACTAGCCTTCTTGGATCGTCCTTGTCTTGATAATTCTTGACTCTCCACGAATCTCCTGGTTGCAGATCGGATGCGCAGATCGGATCGGATGCGAAGAGGGCTACCAGAGTCCTCTTCTATGTCCACACTCCAAAACCCCGGGAACATAGGTGGAAACCCGGAGAGAATGTAGAGAGAGAATGAGGAAGAAGAAAATCACTTTTTCTTCTTGTGTATCGTAGGTTCTCGTACACCGTATAAGGGAAGGGGTTCTATTTATAGATTATTAGAACCCTTAGGATATTCTCTTTCTCACGTAGAGATAAGATAATATCGGTTAGGATATGGGTTAAGATATATTTCTTAACCAATAAGAAACATATCCTTATTTTTAACCCATAAGGATAAATCTTATCCTTATCCTTAACCTATAAGAATAAATCCCGATCTTATCCTTAACATAAAAGGATAAATCCGAATCCATATCAGATATGGATTGATCCAAATTAAAACAGCCAATGTGGACACACCACATGGCTATAATCTCCCACTTGGCCACATTGGCCAATTTTCTCTCATATACATTCTACTCTTCATACTGGTAATGGAGCGTGCGACTAGATGGGAAAAATCACAATGCAGGAGTGCCATATTAAGTCACCACCCAACTAACATAGCACATCACTGACTAAAACGTATATGCCCCAGACGTTAACACACACCGGATCAAGTATCACAAATCCACCTCCTGTAATCACAGGGCTTGACCCTACAACATCTCTTGTACTCATGATTATCTCAAGTAACACAACCGAGATAATCGCCCGGGCAATGAGTCACAAGACTTTCTTAGTGTGCTATCGAAACATCTTCCTCAGCCTCTTACATTAATCTGTATCAGTCCAAGCACTTTACTAGACATGCTCCGCGAGATCGTATTTTCTTATGACCCTGAGATACACGCTAAGTTAGTTACTTTTGACCTCTACTTCATAATGTAGTTCTAAGTCGAAGGTATAAAAAGGGTTAGTGCTCACACAGTGACATAGAGGGAAGAATATATGTCACTCTACTAACTGGTCGACAATCACATACAGTATGATATGTATGCCATGGCGGAGCATCCACCCAATGGGTCGTGTCACGCTCTAAAATGCCATGCGAACCTTGGTCTAGGCACCACTAAGGCATCTAACCACTATACAACTCAGGTCATCTCTCTAACCCAAGTATTTAGGTTCGGCTGCTATACAAGCTCGATATAGAATTTCACAAAAGAATTCTCATATCCAACTCACAAGAGTCTCATCTTAAACTAATTAAGGCGACTTTCAAATCGTAAATCGTATCAACACTTTATTCATAACGTATATGAACAAAGCAATCATATTACAACTACTAAAGTTTAATATGATTATTTAGTCTCATCCTGCTCACCACTTAGGTGCTAGGGCGATCACCCGTGTGAGTGGGCTGACTTGAGCCTGGTGACTAATGGTAATATGTGCCTACTAGTATCAATTACGCAAAGAAAAACATATTTTCATTAAGAAAAGCGTAAGATACAAAAAGTCTTAATAATGTCCATACATCATAACCTGCGAAGACCCAAACTCCTAATGTGGGTCAGGAACATATCCCTAGCTATCGGCTTGGTCAATGGATCAGCTACCATCCTAGTGGTAGAGATATGTCTAAGAGTGATCTCGCCTAGCCTAATCATCTCTCGAATGTAGTGAAAACGGATGTCAATGTGCTTGGTCCTGCCATGATACTTGGGGTCCTTCACATACTCCAAAGCAGCCATGCTGTCAGAGACCATCTCAACAGGCTCATCAACTCGAGTCACAATGTCGAGGTGCTGGAGAAATCTCCTCAGCCAAACAGCCTCCTGAACGGTTGCTAAACAAGAAATATACTCCGCCTCCACGGTAGACAAGGCAACGCAACTCTGCTTTTTACTGCACCAGGAAATTGCCCTACCTTCAAGCATAAACACATAGCCTGAAGTGGACCTGCGCTCATCTCTATCACCGCCCCAATCAGCATCACTATATCTTTTCAATCTCAAGTCCCCAGCTTGAAAGCATAGAACGAGATCACTGGTTCCCTTTAAGTATCGAAGGATCCTCTTGACCGCTTGCCAATGAGCAGGTCCTGGGTTGCTCTGGTAACGACTTACCAAGCCAACAGCGAAACATATGTCAGATCGAGTACACATCATAGCGTACATCAAGCTGCCAATCGCACTCGCATAAGGAGCCCTACTCATTTGCTCTTTTTCTTTATCCGTTTTAGGGCACTGATCAAGACTCAAAGTGTGATTCTTTTCCACTAGAGTATCAACTGGTTTACTATGATGCATCCTAAACCGCTCCAGAACCCTTTTAATATAAGATTCTTGAGACAGACCAAGAAGTCTCCTAGAGCGTTCTCTGATGACCTTAACACCGAGCACATAGCTCGCCTCACCCATATCTTTCATCTCAAAATTGAAAGACAACCACTCTTTAGTGGTATTGATCAACTCGATGTCATTCCCAGCCAATAGTATGTCGTCGACGTATAGAGAGAGAAACAAAATTCCCTTCTCTGACTTCTTGACATATACACAGTGGTCTTCCTCTATCATGGACATACCGATAGAGAAGATGGCTTCATGAAACCTGAAATACCACTGTCTCGATGACTGTTTGAGACCATAAATGGACCTTTTAAGACGACATACTTTGTCTTCTTGACCTTCGAGTACAAAACCCTCAGGTTGATCCATGTAGATCTCCTCCGCTAATCCTCCATTGAGGAAAGCTGTCTTGGCATCCATTTGGAACAATTCCAAATCTAGATGAGCCACTAAGGCTAAAATCACACGTATAGAGACAAATCTCACAACGGGAGCAAATGTCTCGTTGTAATCTACCCCCTGCCTTTGATTGTAGCCCTTAGCCATGAGCCGAGCCTTATATTTATCGATTGATCCATCCGCCTTGCCCTTAATTTTTAAAACCCATTTATTTTCAATAGACTTGCGCTCAGGTGGAAGGTCAACCAACTCCCATACTTGGTTCTTGCTTATGGAATCCATCTCATCTCTCATAGCAGCCATCCACTCATTACAAGCTGGTGATTGTAGAGCTTCTACATAAGAAGCAGGCTCATCATCATCGAGCGGAGTGCACATGAAAATATTCCCTTCGATCTCAAAACGTCGACGGGGAATGTTTCCACGTTCACTTCTACACAGTTGAGGGCCTAAACTCTCGGCTTCCAAGGGTATGCTTCCACTCATAGAAGCACTCCCACTAGCCGTAGGATCGCTACCACTTCCTTCAGCGACTTCGGGAAGTGATCGATCACCCTCACCAGAAGATGGGATAGCGTCGTCTTGTAACTCATACAATACGACGTCTTTTCGAGTTTCACCAATGCTTGGAAATTCCTTCTCTAGGAATTCTACATTACAAGACTCAATCTCGGTCATCCCACCATCTTGGTGTTCACCATACACACATAGCCCTTCGAATTTTCAGGGTGTCTGATGAGCACATGCTTGCTTGCTTTAGGGCCGAGTTTTCCGAATTTATGTGAGAGGTTGTGAACATTTCCAGCTGAACCCCAAGGGCGTAAGTAGTGTAAACTTGGCTTTCTACCACTCCACAACTCATATGGGGTAGAAGGCACTGATTTACTAGGGACTCGATTAAGAATATAGGCAGCAGTCAAAAGAGCATCTCCCCAAAAACTTATAGGAAGATGAGCATGCGCCATCATAGACCTAACCATGTCCAGTAGAGTACGATTCCTTCGCTCTGCAACACCATTTTGTTGCGGAGTACCTGGAATAGTGAGCTGTCTCATAATGCCCTTTTGCTCATAGTAAGTCTTGAACTGATCAGACAAGTACTCACATCCTCGATCAGTGCGAAGCACTTTTACACTTCTTTCTATTTGATTCTCAGCCTCCGCTACAAAGCGCTTGAAGCAATCTAAAGCTTCAGAACGGTGAGAAAGCAAATACACATAGACATAACGGGAATAATCATCAATAAATGTGAGAAAATAGCACCCACCATGCCGGGCCCTCACATTCATTGGCCCACAAATGTCTGAGTGGATCAGCTCCAAAGGATGAGAGGCACGAGTAGCCTTACCAAAAGTTTTTCTTCATGCCTTTCCAGCCAGACAAGGCTCGCACACAGATAGGTCAACTTTGGCAACAGACCCCAAAAGGCCTACTCGAGCTAGTCTGTTCATTCTTTCTTGACCTATATCGCCTAGTCTGGCATGCCATTTAACGGATTCATCACAGAGATTAGAAGAAGAAGAAGCAAAAGCAAACGAATCATCCTCCAAATCTAACTTAAAGAAACCATTTATTAATATACCATATCCAAATAAAGTACCATGAAAGAAAATGTCAAGGCGGTCTCTGTCAAAATGAAAAAAATAGCCTAAATGTAGCAAAGCTAAAACTGAACATAGATTACATCTTATACCGGGTGCATATAGCACATCTTGAAGAAGTAAGGTGCGGCCACCACGCAATTTGAGTCGGTACGAACCAACTCTAATAACTTCCTCCATTGAGCCATTCCCAAGGGTGACAAATTGTGTGCCAGTCGGTACTCGATGGTAATCTACAAATCCCGCTCGATCACGCACTACGTGCTTGTTTGCTCCTGTATCCACGATCCAATCGGGAAGAGAATTAGCTACTAAAGCATAAGAGCAAACAAAACGGTGTGAGAGTGGTAGGGCTACCTTTTTCGGCTTAGAACAATCCCGAGCGAAATGACCCTTCTTCTTATAGTTATAGCATTTTAGCTTCGCAACATCTCTGTTGCCAGCGCGCTTGCCTCTGCCGCGCTTTCCAACTCCATCATGAGGAATTTGATTTTTACTTTTCTGCGCTCCATTGTTGTAATGCTTTTTGCGCTTGGGTGCAATCCCACCGTGCTTCTCAGAGCGTGCAACAAGAGCGACAGAACGGTTCACATCCAGGCATTCTGCCTCAAGCTCTAGATGACGTGATATGTCATTAAATGTTTTAATGCCCTCACTGTGCATCATCAGGAGCTTCATCTGGGACCATTCAGGGTCCGGCAGTGAACGAATCACCGCAAGAACCTGTTGCTCATCGTTGAGCTCATTTCCAGCAGCCTTAAGGTCCCGAATCATGGTGCTCATCACACGAAGGTGCTAAACCATTGAGTGCTTTGGGTCCTTAATGTACTGCTGAAATTTTAGATTTAGGGCACGCAGCCTCGTAACGGAAGTTTGCCCAAAAACAATCTTCAGATTTTTCCACATGTCTTTGGCAGTCTCAAATGTCTCAAACTGTCCAATGAGGTCATCCTGCATGGCACACAACATAGTATACCGAGCAGTGAACCATTTGTCATAGACATCCTGCTCATGCTAGTGTTCTGCAGTAGAGTTATCTAGAGGCACGGCCTTTTTGACAGAGAGAGTTTCAAGAACACCTTGTTCATTAAGCAGGTATTGCATTTTTCCGTGCCATATGTCATAATTCTTTCCGTTTAGCTTGTCACCCCTCGTGAGGTCAGCTATAATATTTTTGGAAGCCATTTCACTACATTTAAAAACAGGTATGGACATTAGGCACATATTTCAAAAAATTAACAAGATTGAAAAAATATCTCCTTCACAACAGGATCGAAAATTTCGCTAGGCTCATAATCATCACCCAGTGTCGGTTCAAGAAATTTCAGTCTTATTAATTTTCTCTTATTTAATTTTGAAATTTATTCAAAAAAATGGAACTCATCCATTTTAAAAGAACACATTTTTATATATATATATATATATATATATATTTAAGAACTTATCTTAAAAAAAAATAGAGAATCCATATCACACAGATAATAAAAAAATAAGTGCTTGTGCCAAAATTTAATTTGAAAAACGTCGATGGTGTGCAAAACACATTCCTCTTACATGACCTTAATTATTACATCACATTTACAGAAATGAAACCTACTACATCACTACAAAGATGTACATCAAAGGGAAACATATTCTAAAGGAATGCTGCACACACCGAATCCGCTTTTCTAAAATTAAATTTTGTGGAAAAAATACCGAAAGAACACAAGTATTTATATGCACCAAAAGAGCATATAACGATTCATAACAAGCCACAAAAGCAATAATGTTTAAATCCACACAAGATTAGGAGGTATACAACACATGCATATTTTTATATAAATCACACATGTAAATAAAAAACTTCACACCACATAGGTGCATAAAAAAATTTATTTTTTTAAAAAAATAATAAAAAGAAAAAAAATGCGGGACTCCACGCAGGTCGGGCCGGCCTCGTGCACCCAACACGAGGCCCTGCTTTCACCCATGGGCGCTACTGGCTGGGCCGAGCCCAGCGCCAGCAGCGCGATGGGCATGCGCCCGCCCACAGAGGAGGCGGGCCGGGTGGGCCCAGCGCAGGGCCCCGCACCCGCTCGGGGGTTGCAGGCCGGGACAGGCCCTGCGTCCACTACGCGGGGCCCGAGCCCGCAGCTGGCCAGGCACTGCGCCCATTGCGCGGGGCCCGAGCCCCCTCGGTGCTGTAGGCCGGGCCGGGCACTGCGCACCCAGTACAGGGGGCCCGCACCCGCTTGGGGGTTGCAGGCCGGGCCGGGCCGGGCCCTGCGCCCGAAGCGCTGGGGCCCGGCGCCCGCCTGAAGGGCTCCGGGCCGAGCGGGGCCCGTGGCCTTTCGGGCACGCCCTACGCTGCGTTTTTTTTTTTTTTTTTTTTTTTTTTTTGATGTATAAAAAAATATTTACAACATATGTAAATAAAAATAAATAAAATTATTTACAACAAATGTAAAATAAAATAAAAAAATATTTTGTGATCAATACAAACTAAAACTAATTTAGTTTTATTATTATTTTTTTTATCTTTTATTCGATTTCACATAAAAAAAAGAATCTAAAATTTATAGAATTAATCTACGAAAAAATATGATCAACAAAATATTTTTCAAATCACACAAACACAGGCAAGATCTCAGGCGAAAACAAGCAAAACGCTCTGATATCAATTGTTGGAATTAGAGGGCAGCGAAAACTTACAAACTGAATAGCCAACGTATCCAGGAACCAAAAGCCGGATCGGGTAGCTTGTTTTACTAGCCTTCTTGGATCATCCTTGTCTTGATAATTTTTGACTCTCCATGAATCTCCTAGTTGCAGATTGGATGCGCAGATCGGATCGGATGCGAAGAGGGCTACCAGAGTCCTCTTCTATGTCCACACTCCAAAACCCCGGGAACACAGGTGGAATGTGATGACCCGGATCTCCGCAGAGCTGCTGCAGTGCGTTGGGGTGGCTATTGGAGGCCTACTTGGTGTGTTGGAGGTGTTTGGGACATAATTGGGCACAAGTGTTGGACTTCGGGCTTAAATGGATCACGTGAGTGATCGGAGGACCCCGTGGAGGGTTTAGAAGTGGTTTCGCGCGAAACGGATATTAAATTTGGGCTCCGCGCGAAATTTGGGCTAAGAACGCATTTCCGGGTGCCTTCGGCAATTTTTAGAGTTGGAATTTGGCAAAACGGACGTCAAATTCGGATTCAGCGCGCGAAAACGGTCAAAAAGGGACTACCCACTTGTCATTTTGGAGCTCGGGTTACTGTTCACCGCCGGAACAGTTATTCCGGCGATCGCCGGCGGCGGGCAGCGGCGGAGAGTGGCGGCGCGGCCACGGGCAGGCGGAGAGCGGCGGCGGGCAGGGCGCGTGGGCGCGGGCAGGGCGCGCGGGTGCGCGGTCCACGCGGCCGGTGTGCACCGGAGCGGGGTGCCACGTGGCGTCTTCCCATTGGGTGGTTCTTTGGTCCCGGTCTACGGAACAAGGCAGTGTTTGGTGGACCGGGCGGGAAAACACGTGGCATCTTGTCATTGGTCCGGTGTATGACGTTTCGTGCACGGGGTGCAGCGAGCGTGGGGCGTTGACACGTGGCGTGCGAGGATTGGGCGAGCTACTGTGCGCGTACGGCGGCAGGCGTGCAGGTGTCAGTCGGCGTGGCAGCGAGGGCGGCTGGCGTGGCGGCCACGGCGCCGACGTGGCACACGCGTGCGCCACGTGGCGGCCGCCAATTGGCCAGCGCCAACTGCCCCGTTGACCAGTGGAGCGCCACGCGGCGCGAGGTGATCGGTCGGATCGGCTGTCCCGTGTTCGGGGACACGTGTCGGCGCGTGGAGCGGGTTGGACGGCCGTGCGGTCCGACCGGATCAGGTGCGCGGAGTGGGCCGGGCTGGGCCGGGCCACTGTGTGCGCCCGGTTTCGGGGCCCGAAAGTTTCGGGCGCCCGAAACCGGGGACACAGAGGGGATTTTGGAATTCTTTTGAGTGGGCCTATATATACCCCCCTCCTCTCCCTCTTTCTCACCTTTTTTCGAGCTTTAGAGAGGGAATGGGAGGGAGAGCTCAATACGAAGTTTGTTCCCCTTGATGTCCTTGAGCTCGTGGTGGATCCCCGGAATTTCTGGAAGCTCGGCAACGGCGATATCATTTTTACAGTTCGCCTCGGTTTTCTCCCCATTTCGGCCCATTACCGTCGCAGATCAGTCAAAAATTCACTGTGAGCAAACCAGGAGGAGTTTTTGGACGATTTCTTCGACAGCGTGTTCCTAAGAGGTAAGGCTTCGATTTTTGTGTTGATCGCTTCGCTCCGTTTCGCACTTTTGGCACGTTTCCCGAGACATCTTTGACCCCTATTTTTCTGTGATGGATTTTGGACAGCACCGGCTTGTCGATTTTATATCTCAGCCTAGGAACATCGGATCAAGGCGTTTCAGGACTCGATTTTGATCTACTCGTCGCGAGGAACACAGTGGTGATTTTTCTGAGAATTTTGGAAATTGTTTCAAAGGTGATAATTAAGCTTTTCTTGGACAGATTGCTACAGGAATTCTGGTTTGGAAGGTTTTGAGGTGCAGCGGTGTTTTATTTTTATCTTGGCCTACAGGTATCGGATCTGGGCGTTTAAACAGTCGTTTTGGGGCTACTTTTCGCGAGGAACGCGACCGTGAATTTTCTGGATTTTCTTGAGGACTGGACAGAGGTGTTATTTAGCCTTTTTTGGGGCTGATTTTGGATAGTGGTTAATTGTTCAGTTTTGAGATTAATTGTGCGCAATGTTTTGTGCAGTGGGGCACAGTTTTCGGTGGATCGCTGTGTTAGAGGACTGCGGGCAGCGAGAAGTCTCTTTTGGTGTTGTGCGCGCTTTTCGAGGTGGGTGGTTGTTGCATGCCTCTACTTCTGACTTGCTCACTAAGTTTATTAGAGAAATCCCACTTTTGAGCATATTGATTGATTATTATGCATGATTGCCTGATATACATGTGAGCCTATCATCTGAGATTAATTTTGTGGATATAGCATGTTGGGGATATTATTGGGATAATATTGCTGTTGGAACATGATCATTGGAATAATTTAATAGTGATAATTAACATGCTATATTAGTACCTAGATTTTTATGAAAGTGGATTAAATGGATTAATTGTTGGGACATAATGACATATCTAGGTGCGGGTGCCACTTTGGGATTTATTATGGATCAGGGATTATTTACATGTGTAGTCGACTGATGATTTTTGCCTGATGGTTATATTTATGTGGATATTATTAATTATTACACATGTAAACTGTTATTTGACATATTCTCCCTTTCACATTGCTGAGGACTTTTGCATGCTTATTTGGACATCTAGATAGGCCACTATTTTATCGCTACACTATCATATTGGGATTTGACTTAGGAGAAACCATGATTGCTTTCTTTCTCCTTCTTATTCAGACTTTTGAGTCATGTTGCTCGGGTTCGAGCAGAGGTCTGGGATAGTGTAGCCGGGACCTTAGGGTCAGTGACAGGGTGTACTTGATGTTGGATTGGGGGTTATTGCGGCAACCGCGGACAGTAGGCGGTTGACCGGATCTTGATTATTTTACCCAATTGTGGGTTGTGGGTTATTGCGGTGACCGCGGACTTTGGGCGGTTGACCGGATGTTTACTGTTGCATCAGATTGGGTATCAGATTTTCCTAGTGGATGGTGTTTCCCACTTTTTGGAGTATTATTGCATCAGATCGGGATTTTATTAGTGGACGGAGTTTCCCACTTTGATCATAGTCTTGATCCAGTCCTGCTATTGTGAGACATTGGTTACAGAGATACTTTACTCGTGTGGGTCGCTCCCCTCGAGTGCCACTCCGGAGTAGGCTTTAGACCGTGTTGGGTTCCGGTCATTTGGACAGTGGAGATACTGAGTCCTTGAGTTCGACAGCAGAGCAGGCAGTACCAGTTTTACTGGTGGCACTAGATTGGGTCTATTTGGTCAGATACTGTTTTCTGATGCATTCATACCGTCATTTCCTTCGGTATTGCATTTAGAGGCATACTTGTTGTGGTTTCCCCTTTTATTCAGTAGTTCTGGTTACAGCTTTACCACTTGCCCCTTTTCTTGCCTCTAGTAGACTTAGTGGGTACGCCGGAGCTTGAGGCTTTACCCACTGGGGGAGGCTACTGGTTTACTAGTGGTTCTCACCCCCATTGTTGTTTCCTTTCTTTTCTTTCCCCCTGTTTTGCAGAGTCCTCTTCGGGAGTTGCTGATCTTCGGTCGTTGTTCGAGGCGAGGGAGTCACGAGCTAGATCTTTACCACCCGAGGAGTGTAGCTGTATCCCCTGGTTGGAGATCCCTGGTAGCTGTTGGTTGGTTTTTACTGTTTTCTCTGGAGAGAGATCTGTTGTATTTGGAGAGACTGATGTTGAGACTGATGTACTATAGTTTTAGTTTATCTCCTTTTTATAGTTGAGAGATGCTGTACTGAGAACATTGTATGATGATTATTTGTATTTGAGGAGATGGATATTGTACTCTATTTCATGTTGTACAGTGATTGGATTTTATTTTACAGCATTTCATTTCAGCTCTGATATTTGTGTAGCTATAGTACTATCTTTTGCAGGTTAGACGCTTCGCCTATGCGGGTTTTAGCATAGGTGGCGGATCTGTTGGCGAGCCCGGGTCGCAGTTTCGACCCCGAGGCGTGACAGATTAGGTTGGTATCAGAGCTTAGGGATAGGTCAGTTGGGACTGTAGAAACCCTAGGCTTACGGTTGAACCCTAGGATGACTTCGTGAGAGTCGTGATTTTTAGCGAGAGTCCTGATTGAGTTTTATACCTCTCCCGAGTGATGGGATGGGTGATTGGCATGTTTATTCTCCTAAGCGATTATGTTGGCTGCAGACAACATAATGCGGCGGAACGGTTGACATGCTCTAGACTCTCACCGGATTGGGTCGAGTTTTTTTTTGTGCTGTGGTGCAGTTGGTCGTGGTGAGCGGTGTCTCCCCGACGCGTTGTGCGGATTGGTGTGCACTCGTCGCTGCTGTGGAGCTTGAGCAGATTGTTTTGGGGCCGGATATCCGGATTGAGGTTAGAGAGCTTCAGGCCCCGATGGTAGGATTGTCAGAGGTATTTCAGCGGCAGAGTGAGCCGCTGGTCTGGGTGACACAGTTGTCGGTGCAGTGGGCAGCTCGACAGTGTTTTTCCTCTAAGACCACCTGGTTACAGTATCCTCAGCGGCAGTGATTTCTGAGGCGCCGATGGAGCGAGTAGCCCCCTCCGTGCCAAGGTTAGTGCCGAGGCACCGAGGTGGGGTGGATAGCTGACAGTTGATGAGTTGTGGGACATCATTGATGGATGGAGCCAGTTTTGGCAGATGAACCACCCCGATTCATGGATTTGAGTTGGAGCCTTTGGAGGCAAAATCGTGGTTGGTGGTAATGGAGTGATCAATTGAGGGTCTCCCTGTGCTAGAGAGTTGAGGCAGTTGTTGAACTGTACGCTTCAGGTTTCGAGGGACGAAGCGCGTAGGATGCGTGCGACTGGGAGTGGATTGCGCCAGAATACCCTTTTTGTTTATCTGATCCCTCTGTTTTGGATTTTGGATTTTAGATGCCTCGATGGAGTAGGCATTGTGTATGGAGCGTACTATTGCAGTTCCTTTGGATAGGGATCTGCCGCCTGAGGCGAGTTCTGGATAGAGGCGCCTGACGCTAAGTGTTGGGGGACAGATCGGCTGGCAGAGGCACTTTCGTTTTCCTTTCCTGGATGGTGGATATCCTTGTGGACGGATTATGTAAAGCTTACCCAATGGAAGGTTACCTTTTGTGATGGATAACATTCGTGTTTGGGGTACAATAGATGTCAGAGGTCAGGTGGACCCCGGTGGCAGCATCAGCATCGTTATCAGAGTGGCGCAGCGGTAGCGTGGATTTATTGTCTGCGGAAGACCGTATTCATCGCCTCAGTGTGAGCAAAGGCGGAGAATTGTGCTCCTTTTGTGGATAGTCTTGAATTTCAGGCAGATTAAGTGACGACCACCTACATTGAGCGGTTGAGACTGTGCTGCCTGAGTGGAGGGCACCAAGGCAGTGGATCGGGTCGTCGCAGGTGTGATTTCATCACACCAGTCGGAGTTAGAGCATGTTGCATTCCTGCATGGACTAGAGGTAGATTTGTTACCACATGCACTAGAGGTACAGGTTCCTGTTGGGGTGGTGCATGTGGAGGAGGCTTGTGGATCATGTCCAGTGCAGTTGAGACCTCGAGTGGTATCGGCAGACTTATTGGTAGTTGTACCTGGTCAGTGTTTGACCCAGTGCGTGGGATTGGTTGGCACAGTGCCACATGGTGTATGACCGCGGAGAAAGAAGGTTATGATCTTCTGCAAGCAGACATTAGAGACTTGTTCATTGAGACAGTCAGAGCACACAGGTTGCAGCGACTATGCGCGAGGTGCCTACGGCGGCACCGGGACGCGAGGATATCCCTGTTATTGTGAGATCCCGGGTGTGATTCCACCGGAGCTGATAATGATGCCGCCGGTTAGGGAGATTGAGATTGCGATTGACGTGGTTCAGGGAACCACGCCAACCCCGATAGCACCTCATTGGATATCACCTGTAGAGCTGAGAGAGCTGATGGCGCAGTCGCAGGATCTGATGGATCGAGGGTCTGTTCGATCTAGTGCCACGTCGTTGGCACACGACAGTAAGGGTCCTTATGTGGGGTGACCGCAGGCAAGTCTGGATATTATTTAGGACCTTTTGATGGAGTTATACTCCGACAGTTGTCTGCTTAGGATGCATGTATCTTTTGGGATCATACAGCTGAGTATTTCGCCAAGATGGTGTTCAGGACCCGGTAGGGGCATTATGAGTACAGTGAGGACAAATGGATTGACTAATGCCCGGTCGTCTTTAAGATCTGAGGAATGGGGTATTCTTGCTGCGCTTGGAAGAATTATTTGAGATATTCTTCTGGGATGTTTTGATTTTACCCCATCTCTGTATGGTTTAGAGCTGGTGGGGTACTTGTAGATGGTGTAACAAGGTCTGTGAGGAAGAAGCTGTATGCCAAGTTGTTGTGGTGCAAGTTTTAGCTTCGAGAGCATATCTTCTTGGATCACTTAGTCTAGCCATAAGAGGCGGTGGTGGAAATCCGGCCAAAATGGATGCTATGCGAGAATGGCTGAGACCGGCAGTTATTTGTTGAGGTGAGGAGCTTGTGAGCCGGATAGTGCCAGCAGAGCTTGACGAATTGGTGATGAGATTGATACCAGCCCTGATTTCAGCATCGCCAGTGTTGGGAGATGGGTTTGTGAGATACAGTGATGCCTCCCATTGTAGCTATGAAGTTACAGTTGGTTTTGTGGCAAGCATCCATTATCACCCCGATAGGGCCACTGGGGTGGCGGATACCCGGAGCAGGAGAGCTATTTGGGGTTGAGTTTGTTGACTCCGCAGCTGGCGCTGTGTGGATTGTCGAGGCAGACGTGGCGTGTGATGGTGTCACTGAGGGCTCCTTTCCTTTCGGAATTGCCTAGCACGTCACTGGTTTGGGAGTTGAGGACACAACTCCCGGAATTTGATGAATGATCGTCTGGAGCAGGTACCCTTTTTCGAGCCTGGAGGATTGGATTTACCAGCTGCAAGGGTACTGGATCTTCTCGAAGATTGATTTGCGATCTGGTTCTCTCGACTGCTTATAGTTGTGTGCTGATGCCCGAGAGTTGGGGAGGTGTTTTGACACCCTGATGGTTTTTGGATTAGAGATCAGAGTTTACGTGATCAGTTGGAGGACTTATGTTGGGTACCTCGGGAGTACAGAGGTACCTGGATCGAGTTTGTGTGCCGATGGACTTGTGGTTGGATTATCTGAGGCCCTGGGAGGAGCGGAGGCTTGTACCGATGCAGATTACTTGGTAGCTCGAGCGGTTAGCCCAGCTGTACTTGGTTGAGTTGGTACGGCTTTTCTGGAGTGTCCGCCTTTATTTTGTTCTTGTTAGAGACCCGAGGACCGCATCGCGTCTTTGGAAGAGGTACTTGTCAGCCTTGGGAGCTTGAGTGGTGGATGATTGGATATTTACCCCCTTTATTTGGTTGAGATTCCGTGTTGAGGAACGACTTTAGTTTTAAGGACGAAACTTTCTTTTAGTGGGGGAGGATGTGATGACCCGGATCTCCGCAGAGCTGCTGCAGTGCGTTGGGGTGGCTATTGGAGGCCTACATGGTGTGTTGGAGGTGTTTGGGGCATAATTGGGCACAAGTGTTGGACTTCGGGCTTAAATGGATCATGTGAGTGATCGGAGGACCCCGTGGAGGGTTTAGAAGTGGTTTCGCGCGAAACGGATATTAAATTTGGGCTCCGCACAAAATTTGGGCTAAGAACGCATTTCCGGGTGCCTTCGGTAATTTTTAGAGTTGGAATTTGGCAAAACGGACGTCAAATTCGGATTCAGCGCGCGAAAACGGTCAAAATGGGACTACCCACTTGTCATTTTGGAGCTCGGGTTACTGTTCACCGCCGGAACAGTGATTCCGGCGATCGCCGGCGGCGGGCAGCGGCGGAGAGCGGCGGCGCGGCCTCGGGCAGGCGGAGAGCGGCGGCGGGCAGGGCGCGTGGGCGCGGGCAGGGCGCGCGGGCAGGGCGCGCGGGTGCGCGGTCCACGCGGCCGGCGTGCACCGGAGCGGGGTGCCACGTGGCGTCTTCC
Source organism: Tillandsia fasciculata (assembly GCA_029168755.2). NCBI lineage: Eukaryota > Viridiplantae > Streptophyta > Magnoliopsida > Poales > Bromeliaceae > Tillandsia > Tillandsia fasciculata. The sequence continues at coordinate 14,373,569 of CM054939.1, read as the reverse complement.
CATTGGGTGGTTCACAGGTCGCGGTCTACGGACAGGCGGTGTTTGGTGGACCGGGCGGGAAAACACGTGGCATCACGTCATTGGTTCGGTGTTTGGGGTTTCGTGCACCGGGTGCAGCGAGTGTGTGGCTTGACACGTGGCGCGCGGGGATTGGGCGCGTCACTGTGCGCGTACGGCGGCAGGCGTGCAGGCGGCAGTCGGCGTGGCAGCGGGGGCGGCTGGCGTGGCGGCCACGGCGCCGACGTGGCGCACGCGTGCGCCACGTGGCGGCCGCCATTGGCCAGCGCCAACTGCCCCGTTGACCAGGGAGCGCCACGCGGCGCGAGGGGAGCGGCCGGATCCGCTGTTCCGTGTTCGGGGACACGTGTCGGCGCGTGGAGCGGGTCGGACGGCCGTGCGGTCCGACCGGATCGGGTGCGGAGTGGGCCGGGCTGGGCCGGGCCACTGTGTGCGCCCGGTTTCGGGGCCCGAAAGATTCGGGCGCCCGAAACCGGGGACACAGAGGGTATTTTGGAATTGTTTTGGTGGGCCTATAAATACCCCCTCCTCTCCCTCTTTCTCCCTTTTTTCGAGCTTTAGAGAGAGAATGGGAGGGAGAGCTCTATATGAAAGTTGTTCCCCTTGATGTCCTTGATCTCGTGGTGGATCCCCGGAATTTCTGGAAGCTCGGCAACGGCGATATCATTTTTACAGTTCGCCTCGGTTTTCTCCCCATTTCGGCCCATTACCGTCGCAGATCAGTCAAAAATTCACTGTGAGCAAACCAGGAGGAGTTTTTGGACGATTTCTTCGACAGCGTGTTCCTAAGAGGTAAGGCTTCGATTTTCGTGTTGATCGCTTCGCTCCGTTTCGCACTTTTGGCACGTTTCCCGAGGCATCTTTGACCCCCATTTTTCTGTGATGGATTTTGGACAGCACCGGCTTGTCGATTTTATATCTCAGCCTAGGAACATCGGATCAAGGCGTTTCAGGACTCGATTTTGATCTACTCGTCGCGAGGAACACAGTGGTGATTTTTCTGGGATTTTTGGAAATTGTTTCGAAGGTGATAATTAAGCTTTTCTTGGACAGATTGCTACAGGAATTTTGATTTGGAGGTTTTGAGGTGCAGCGGTGTTTTATTTTTATCTTGGTCTACAGGTATCAGATCTGGGCGTTTAAACAGTCGTTTTGGGGCTACTTTTCGCGAGGAACGCGACCGTGAATTTTCTGGATTTTCTTGAGGACTGGACAGAGGTGATATTTAGCCTTTTTGGGGCTGATTTTGGATAGTGGTTAATTGTACAGTTTTGGGATTAATTGTGCGCAATGTTTTGTGCAGTGGGACACAGTTTTCGGTGGATTGCTGTGTTAGAGGACAGCGGGCAGCGAGAGGTCTCTTTTGGTGTTGTGCGCGCTTTTCGAGGTGGGTGGTTGTTGCATGCCTCTACTTCTGACTTACTCACTAAGTTTATTAGAAAACCCCACTTTTGAGCATATTGATTGATTATTATGCATGATTGACTGATATACATGTGAGCCTATCATCTGAGATTAATTTTGTGGATATAGCATGTTGGGGATATTATTGGGATAATATTGCTGTTGGAACATGATCATTGGAATAATTTAATAGTGATAATTAACATGCTACATTAGCACCTAGATTTTATGAAAGTGGATTAAATGGATTAATTGTTGGGACATAATGACATATCTATGTGCGGGTGCCACTTTGGGATTTATTATGGATCAGGGATTATTTACATGTGTAGTTGACTGATGATTTTAGCATGATGGTTATATTTATGTGGATATTATTAATTATTACACATGTAAAACTGTTATTTGACATATTCTCTCTTTCACATTGCTGAGGACTTTTGCATGCTTATTTGGACATCTAGATAGGCCACTATTTTATTGCTACACTATCATATTGGGATTTGACTTAGGAGAAACCATGATTGCTTTCTTTCTCCTTTTATTTAGACTTTTGAGTCATGTTGCTCGGGTTCGAGCAGAGGTTTGGGATAGTGTAGCCGGGACCTGAGGGTCAGTGACAGGGTGTACTTGATGTTGGATTGTGGGTTATTGCGGCAACCGCGGACAGTAGGCGGTTGACCGGATCTTGATTATTTTACCCAATTGTGGGTTGTGGGTTATTGCGGTGACCGCGGACTTTGGGCGGTTGACCGGATGTTTACTATTGCATCAGATTGGGTATCAGATTTCTCTAGTGGATGGTATTTCCCACTTTTGAGTATTATTGCATCAGATCGGGGTTTCATTAGTGGACGGAGTTTCCCACTTTGATCATAGTCATGATCCAGTCCTGCTATTGTGAGACATTGGTTACAGAGATACTTTACTCGTGTGGGTCGCTCCCCTCGAGTGCCACTCCGGAGTAGGCTTTAGACCGTGTTGGGTTCCGGTCATTTGGACAGTGGAGATACTGAGTTCTTGAGTTCGACAGCAGAGCAGGCAGTACCAGTTTTACTGGTGGCACTAGATTGGGTCTATTTGGTCAGATACTGTTTCCTGATGCATTCATACCGTCATTTCCTTCGGTATTGCATTTAGAGGCATACTTGTTGTGGTTTCCCCTTTTATTCAGTAGTTCTGTTTACAGCTTTACCACTTGCCCCTTTTCTTGCCTCTAGTAGACTTAGTGGGTACGCCGGAGCTTGAGGCTTTACCCACAGGGGGAGGCTACTGGTTTACTAGTGGTTCTCACCCCCATTGTTGTTTCCCTTCTTTTCTTCCCCCTGTTTTGCAGAGTCCTCTTCGGGAGTTGCTGATCTTCGGTCGTTGTTCGAGGCGAGGGAGTCACGAGCTAGATCTTTACCACCCGAGGAGTGTAGCTGTATCCCCTGGTTGGAGATTCCTCGTAGCTGTTGGCTGGTTTTTACTGTTTTCTCTGGAGATAGATCTGTTGTATTTGGAGAGACTGATGTTGAGACTGATGTACTATAGTTTTAGTTTATCTCCTTTTTATAGTTGAGAGATGCTGTACTGAGGACATTGTATGATGATTATTTATATTTGAGGAGATGGATATTGTACTCTATTTCATGTTGTATAGTGATTGGATTTTATTTTACAGCATTTCATTTCAGCTCTGATATTTGTGTAGCTATAGTACTATCTTTTGCAGGTTAGACGCTTCGCCTATGCGGGTTTTAGCATAGGTGGCGGATCTGTTGGCGAGCCCGGGTCGCAGTTTCGACCCCGGGGCGTGACATGGAAACCCAGAGAGAACGTAGAGAGATAATGAGGAAGAAGAAAATCACCTTTTCTTCTTGTGTATCGTAGGTTCCCGTACACCGTATAAGGGAAGGGGTTCTATTTATAGATTATTAGGACCCTTAGGATATTCTCTTTCTCACGTAGAGATAAGATAATATCGGTTAGGATATGGGTTAAGATATGTTTCTTAACCAATAAGAAACATATCCTTATCTTTAACCCATAAGGATAAATCTTATCCTTATCCTTAACCTATAAGGATAAATCTCGATCTTATCCTTAACACAAAAGGATAAATCCTAATCCATATCAGATATGGATTGATCCAAATTAGAACCAGCCAATATGGACACACCACATGGCTACAAATTCATTTGAAGTATACTCGCCTCCTCTATCAGATCTTAAAATTTTAATCCTCTTATCTAATTGGTTTTCAGCCTCAGCTTTAAAGGTTTTAAACTTATAGAGGACTTCATCTTTGGTCTTTAAGAGATAGGTGTAACAATACTTGGAGTAGTCGTCTATAAAAGTCACAAAGTAGCGACTGCATCCACGGTAGGTATTCTATTAGAATCACAGACATTAATACGAATCAGTTCAAGAATCTGGGTATCCCTATAAGGAACAAATTTAAAAGGTTTCCTAGGCTGCTTAGCGTGGGTACAAATCTCACATTTAGATTTGGAATCAATCTTGAGTTTAGGTAAAATATTAAGATTGGTCAATTTCAGAATAGATTTAAGGTTCACATGCCCTAATCTGCCATGCCATACATCACAAGATTCAGTACTTAAAACAATAGGAGAAGAAGTAGAAGAAGTTGAAAAAGAAGATTTTTTATTATCAACAAAAGAAAGTACGTTCAATTTGAACAAACCCTCAGATACAAAACCTTTTCCAATAAACATTTTCCCTCTAGAAATTATAACTTTATTAGATTCAAGTACAATCTTATAACCTAATTGTACTAATAGAGATTCACTAATCAGGTTTTGTCGGATCTCGGGAACATGCTGCACATTGTGAAGGATCAAAGTCTTTCCAGAAGTTAACTTCAGTTTGACTGTTCCGATCCCTAGCACATTGACAGTTTTTTCGTCTCTAACAGTCACACATCCTCTACCTGAGTCCTGATAGGAGGAGAATAGGGACCTATTAGTACAAACATGGATATTGGCTCCTGAATCTAACCACCAATCTAAATCATGATAGGTGAGGTTAACATTAGGAACAAAAGAGACTGACCTAAAAGTGGAGTTTGAAGGTTCACCCTCAATCATGTGTTAGTATTTTGCGCAAAATAAACGCAGCGGAAAAAGAAATCAAATAAACAAATATTTAAAAACTTGAGTTCCGATCTCAAAAACCATGCAAAATAGGATCTCTCATGTATTTAAGATTAAACGAAGAACGAAGATCTAATCTTCACCTTTGCGCGGGAAAATCTACACCGCAATTTGATGATCGTGAAATTTGGTTCTCTTGAAGTCGCACATGCGTCCGGCCTCTACAGGTATCCACACAAGTTTGTCGATCTGATCGAAGGTATCCACACGAGGTTGTCAATCTGATCGAAATTCTCACCGGGGTACTAGCTCCCTTGCAGTGTAATGGTCCAGATTCCCATTCTATATTTCCCATGAATCCAATGTGTAAAACACCTGTTGATTGTGTGTCTAGTCCATAGTGTATCAAAGGGATAGCACAGATGGACCCATTGAGATATTTATTGTCAGATTGGCCTTCGGCTGCATTTGCCAAATTTTAGAAAAGGTTTTGGGCCAAATAGAGGTCGGATTTGGATTCAGTGCGGAAAAACGCTTGAAAACGGCTATTTGCTTGTTAAATGCTGAGTCCGGATGCCCAAAAACAGACTCCCGGAAGTTTTTAGTGGTCCCTGGTGTATGGGGGGGACCGTGGACCGCCGGCTTGCCACGTGGCGGCCTGTCATTGGCCGGTTCGCAGCGCTCGGTCCACGGAGCGGCGCGGCTGGGTGCATGAGCCCGGCGCAGGACACGTGGCAGGCGTGGATTGGATGACTTTTGGTGCGCGGTCCATGGAGTTTGAGCGGCGGTGCATGGATTTGAGCGGCGATGCATGGATTTGAGCGGGGGGACACGTTTCGACCCCTGGTTGGTTGGCGTTGGGTGCGCGGTCCACGAAGTTCCCCGCGCGGGTGCATGGACCCGGCGCAGGGACACGTGGCAGCATGCCATTGGCGGGCTCACGAGGCGCGGTGCATGGGGAAGCGGGCTGGCGCCTCGGGGCGCGTGCGTGGCAGGCGGCCAGGCTGCGCCTGCCCGCACGTGTGACCGCGACAGGGCAGGGGACGCGTGGCGCCCGGCCATTCGCGGGCGCCACCTACCCGGCTGACTGGGCGGTGCCACGTGTCGGCACCAGGCGCGCCCGCACAGCTGTTTGCTGTGCGGGACACGCGTCCTTCACCTGGGAGGGCCACGCGGCGGCGATTGACACGCCCCGCACAGCTATTTGCTGTGCGGGACACGTGTCAGCACGGGGTGAATTCGGGCGCGTCGGACGGGAAGCGTGCGACCCCTCCTGGCGGATTCGGGCGCCCGAATGTTGGGCCCGAATCCGCTAGGCCCATGTAGTGGGCTGAGGCCTATAAATAGTATCTTTGGGCCACCTTTTCACCCTTTTCTGAGCAGTTTCTCACAGAGCGTTCTTCAGGAGTATTCTTCCTCCCTCTGAGCTACACCCCGCAGAGCATTCCTGGGATTTTTAGTGGCACACATCCCGAGGTTCTCATTTTTACGGCGCAGCGCGACGCTCGTTCATTGGTGACCGCCTTCGTCGCGTTTCAGTGCGAGGACTCCCTCGGCTTACTCCGACCTCCGATTCAGGCGATTCTCAGGCCGTTGGATTCACGACAGGTAGGACTCCGATTTCTCTGTTTTGAGCTCCCTCTCTTTTCGAGTTTATCTTGGAGTTTTCGGAGCTTCCTTTTGACCCTTTTTCTTTCGCGGAGTTTTGCACAGCGCTGTGGTATTTCGGCGATATCTTCGCGTACAGGCATCAGATTGAGGCGTGCCAGTAGGCGTTTTGCATCTACACAGCGCAAGGAATATCCTCAATTTTTTTTGGAATTTTCTGAGTTCTCCCCGAAGGTGAAAAATCCCTGTTTACAGAACTTTGTGCTACAGATTTTGAGATTGGTTTATTTCGGGGTGGTTCCCTTGTCGAATTTGTATCTCAGTGTAGGAAACTCGGATTTGAACGTACAGGTACTCGTTTCGACCGGTTCGTCGCGAGGATCGTGACAGTATTTTTCTTGGAATTTTTTGAGCAGAACTCGCAGGTGAAAATTGCACAAATCTGGACTATTAGTATTGGGACAGCATGTTCTTGAGTGTAATTGTAAGTTTAATTGTATGTTTTGGGTATTTGTGATCAGTGATGTGGTGATTGTTTGGACCGAGCGTGGACTTCACTTTTGGGACAGGAATTTAGCGCTCGATGTGGGTATCGTTGTAAACCTCCTACTTGTGATAACCCACTAGGCATATTGGAGCTATTCCTATATTATATTGCTAGTATACCAGTGGAATGAACATAGCATGCTTAAGTTGAAAGAATGGACTTGTTGTTAACACTTGCATCTCTAGAGGACTAGGTATTAATAAAGTGTTAATGCTTGCAAAAGATATGTTGTCTAAACCCCTTGGGAATAGTTTGCTAAACCATATTATGTTTTATGTATATTGGGACATCTTATGCCTGTATATAGACTGGTTTACGGCAACTTAGTACATTGGATATTCATGAAATAGCATACTTTAATTTTGTAAGAATTAGAATACCTGAAATCATGTTATTAAGTAAAGGACTTTTGCATGCTTGTATGGTCACCTAGTTAGGCCACCTTTTTCTGCTACACTATCATGCTGGAACTGACTTAGGAGAAACCATACTTTCATTTCCTTCTACTGTTATCTAGACTTAGGGGATAGTGTGCTCGGGTTCGAGCGAGGGACTGCGATAGTGTAGTCAGATACTTAGAGTTTTGGGGCAGATGGGGACTGATGGTAGGGTATTGCGATAACCGCGAACTGTGGGCGGTTGACCGGATTATCATTATTATTGCATCAGATTGGAGGTGAGGGATCGGGCATCCTTTAGTGGAGGGTTTTTCCCACTTATTTAGAGTCATGATCCAGTCCTGCTATATCAGATTTCTTATGGCTACATACTTTACTCATGTGGGTCGCTCCCCTCGAGTGCCACTCCGGAGTAGGCTTAGGACCGAGCCGTGTGCCGGTCGATTGGACATTTTTAGATCAAGCCGTGTGCCGATCAGATACTGGGTTCTTGAGTTTGACAGCAGAGCAGGCAGTGCCAGTGATTACTGGTTTATTGATTGGGTACACTTAGTCAGGCATTCTAGTACAGCTGCATACAGTTAGCCATTCATCTAGCTTGGTATTTTAGAGGCATTTTAGTGGTAGCTTTTTATCAGTAGTTATATTTACAGCTTACCACCTTTGTTTCTTTTCGCCTCTGGTAGACCTAGTGGGCATGTCTGAGTTTGAGGTCTAACCCACTAGGGAAGGTTACTGTTTTTATAGTAGTTCTCACCCCCACTGTTTTCCCTTTTTCTTTTCCCCTTTGTTTTGCAGAGTCATCTGCTGGAGTTGTGGGACCCTCCTCGGCGGATCGAGGTAAGAGGATCGCGGATTAGATAGCTGTCTACCTGGTCGCCAGTTTAGCTGTATGATGTATCCCCTGTACACTCAGATACTTGTACTTTTCCTTTCTTTTGGGTCTGGCTTCGGCCAGCTGGTTGTATTTTGATTGGTAAGCTGGGAGAGACACATGTATATTTGAGAGTTTCCTTTTTGTACATTTACTTTTCAGCTTTATCTGAGATATACTAGTTGTAGTTTAGCTCTGTTTTATGCTCTTTCAGTATTTCTTATATCTGAGCAGGTTACCAGCGCTTCGTGTACACGGAAAATTCTGTGTGCACGGCGGATCTGTGGACGGGCCCGGGTTCTGGTTTACACCCGGGGCGTGACAAGAATCTTCTTTTTCAAACGTGGATATTTAGAAAAGAGGAAGACGAGGAAAGAGATGACGGCTAGAGTTTTCACTTTTCTTTTCTTTCTCTTAAAGAAAACTCATGTACGTTAAAAAAGGATATAATCATTAAGATAAACATTAGGATAAACTTAAAATTAGATTTAAGTTTATCTTATCCGTAATGGGTTCAATCAATTAAATCTTAATTTAATTCGACTTGAACTCAATTCTAATTTGATCAAATCAAATCATTAATGCAACATTTGCACTTAAATCCTCTCACAACTCACTAACTATTAGTAAGTCCTCTCTCGCAACATTTGCACTTTAATATCCTTAATTTGTAATAATTACAAATTAGTCCAATTATCAACATATTGATAATTAAGTCCTCAGGCGATTCAAAAATCATGATCCAGCTATCCGATCAGTCATAATCTCTTATGTGTGTGACCCCATAGGTTCTATTCTATCCGATAGTGAGATATATTGTAATCACCATCAACAATATTGCTGAAACTCTTTTCAGTGGGTCAGAACAATTCCAACTCAGCCCAATAAGAATTATCGATCATCTAGATAATTCTCGTTAGTCCCAGAATCCACCAATGACGCCTAGCAGCATGTAGTGGCATTCCAGTAGAATGGAATACTGAACCTTTAGGTGCAGTTAACGTGTGATACAATCATTCTATCAGGAGTCCCAACTAGACGAAGGTCATAGAATTACTCGTCAAACCCTACCGTCTGTCATATGTCAAATTTATTCGACTTGAGTTTCTAATATCGGAAACCATTTTCGTTATTTACTACGCCTTGGCCAAGATTTTCTAAACTTGGTCTCATAAATCACATAGGACTAACTCCCTTATCTACTAAGGGCGATAGATTCCATATAGGTGTACACCCTATTCCTACAACGAACCTACTACAGCTAACATGCAATGTAAGGACCCAAATGGCTAGAGACCAAGTATATGTACAATCAAACTACAATAACCCCATTGTGAATAGCCGAGACACCGCAGGTCAAAGGACCAGTCACACTACTGCAACATCGAGTAAGTCACTGACGAGTGAGTAGACATCCAAGTGACTTCTCGTGATGGTCACGCTCGGTACCCTTGTTCTCTAACAAACACCTGCACATTCGCTCCAATGTCCCCATACTGTTGACTCGACCTGTGCACCAATCTCACGGGATCGATCACTGTCCCCGTGACGATCCATTGATCGGAAGCATTTAGTAATTAATCACTAATGATACATGCCACAAATTCTCAACTCGATCTTGAGAATATGTATCATCAACTTATTAATTCCTTGGACAATTCATGGACACATACACAACATGAATTGAAATAAAAACCCAATAACATTCATAATGTAAAATATCAAATACAAATTTATATCCTAAAAAGAATACATGTGTCGGCCATGTTGGCTTCTAGAGCATACATCTAACATCATGTTGACTTGAGGTTTAGGATAATTGTTTTGATTGTTTTGGCCCTTCTTGTAGACAACCTTCTCTTTCTTCCGATAAAAACATTTTGAAGCAAAATGATTGTCCCAGCCGCAGACATAACAAAATTCATCCTTCTTCTTATTCCCACTAGATTGGTTAGTATTGGGTTTATGGGTATAGTTTTGGTTTCGGTTTGGGTTCTTAAACTTAAAGCCTTTACCCTTAGGTTTAAAATTTTTACCTTTGGATTTATACTCATGGTTTTAGTTTGAAATTTCGGTCAGGTTTATGTTTGATCTGTTGTTGGTCGGTTTAACCTCTCTAAGTCGATATTGGTATTCTATTCTAATAGCTTAAATTACAGACCTAAGTTGAAGAGCTCTTTGGGTTCTTCTAAGTTCATGGAAAAATTTTGACCAGGAATGGGGTAATTTGTCCAATAGGCAGGTAGCTTGATAGGTATCATCGAAATTTGAACCATTTCTATTAATCTGTTGGACAAAATTTTAAAATTTGTGGATTTGATCATTTATAGGAATGTTTTCTACCATCTTAAAATTGTTAAAATCAGTAATGGTGAACCTAGCAGCGCCTTCCTTATCTCTAATGTAAGCATCTTTTAGAGAACACAATAAATCTTTGGCAGTTAGGTTTTTCCTATATGTTTCATAATGTTTATCTGAAAGACAACTAAGAATTCTATATCTACAGTGGAATTCAATTTCCTCGGGGAATCTGTCAAATACAGGTTCAGGAGGTAATAGCAGATTTAGAAGAATCAGCAGGAGGTGGAAAAGAAAATTTAGAAGTAGGATAAGGAGGTGCTTTGCCAATTGCAGTTATAAGTTCTAAGGTAATTAACCAAGTCTCCAACTGTTCTTGCCATTTCAGAAATCCTAAACCTTTAAACTTTTCTGGCTTAAGGCTAGAAGAATCAACATAAGCCATTTTGGACAATCTAGTTGAGGAAATAGCGAAATTAAGAATAATAAGAATGAGCTGCAAAAAAGGTTCAAAAAATCTTTTTAGAAGAACAAACATATTGTTTAAGGTTTCTACCCTAGTTATCCAAAATATTTTAAGTGTTTAAGTTTTAATATTAATCTTTTATCTCAGTTGGTTCAATAGCAAACAGATGATCCAAACAATTAAAAGTTTGAATTTAATTTAAATATTTTCAAATATAAATACAATCAAATAAAATATGTAAGTTGCAGGAAAAGATATATGATTAAACTAAAAAATATAAGGGTAGATTTTATGCTTACTGATTATAGGTCTATATATAAAGATTATAATTGTGGGTTCGAATCTCACTTGAAACAATTATTATTATTATTATTATTATTATTATAATATATGTAAAAATATTTTCAAATATTTTCAAGTTTGAATTTAATTTAAATATTTCCAAATAATTAAAAGTTTGAATTTAATTTAAATATTTTCAAATATAAATACAATCAAATAAAATATGTAAGTTGCAGGAAAAGATATATGATTAAACTAAAAAATATAAGGGTAGATTTTATGCTTACTGATTATAGGTCTATATATATAAAGATTATAATTGTGGGTTCGAATCTCTCTTCCGCTCCACGACTCCCCGTCTCCTCTCTGCGCTCATCCTCTCCCCTCCTCATCCCCTCCTGCGCTTGCCGCCTCTCATCGATCTCCTCCCAAAACCCTACCTTTTACACCTTTTAAAAACCTAACACCCACTTCAGGTGCCGCTTCCGCCCATGGCGCTTCCGCACGTGGCACTTCCGCCCCACGGACGCTAAGCGCGTCGCCTTCTACAATGACTACCGTCGCTTCGACATCACCCGCTCCCCCAACTACACTACTCTAACGCCAAGATCGGCGACTACCACTCCGGCGTCAATGCCTGCAAGAAGAACAAGAAGCCCTGCACCGGCAACCTCTCCGACGCCGATGTCTTCGGCCTGCGGAACGCCGGATAGGCCGAGGCCGCCCCTCCGCCCCGTTTTTTGTCCCCATCGTTGGCAAAACAGTCAAGACACCCTCCCCGTTGTGGAGTCCGAGTCCGGGTTCAGCCGCAGCAGGTACTTTCAGTTCTCACGAGCGGTTCGTCTCCCCCCCCCCCCCCCCCCCCCCCCCCCCCCCCCCCCCTCTTTCTCTGTTTTGATTTGATCTAAATTTTAAGTATATTTTAAATAGAGAAAAATTAGATTCCAAAATCAATTAATTCAATATTATATAAATATAATCTGTATAGGTAAAATGCTCAAAAAATGATATCCCGTATCTGAGCATGAATGATAATTTTTCAAAACATATGTAAAAATATGCATGAGCAACTATCGAATTAATGTACTATCAACAAAAGAATTATGATTACGTGGGTGGGACATAATTTTAGGATAAAAATTTCAATAAAAAAAAAATGAGATATCAACAAGAGATCTTGCAAAGTGAGAATAAAGAACATCTAATTATAATCAGATTAATCTATTAACATTAATACAATGTCTATAGGAATATTAAAGATTGATGAGAATAGAATTTACAAAACATGGACTAACACAATGGCATTAAGAGGGCCAATTTAAACCAAATTTTTCGGCTCAATTTGACCGACAAATTCTTCTTCTTACATACGCTACTTATTCTCTTCTTACTTATTCTGTTGCTTTTGCTTCTTCTTTTTATAATGTATTGATATTTTACTTATTACAAATGTTTAGCACATATTCTTTTTGTTTTTATTTTTTTGCTTCTGATGAGTATAAATTTCTGAATAAAATTATTCTTCTTAAGTTTTTTTTTTTAAGCTTGAATTCACTTTGCTGCAGCATCTTCTACATATGCAGTTATATTTACTTATAATAATAAGTATTCCATCAATTCTTAATGTCTCTTTCTGAAGATTTTATATCCGAAAATTCACATCATGCTACACTGTTTGTAGAATTCACTTCCTAGGTTCATTGTAGAGAACCTAGAAAAGAACAAGATTTTATATGCACGACTAGAGAAATTGTCGGTGAAACATTATTGCACCCCTGCTCAGCTTGCTCTAGCTTGGATTTTTCACCAAGGAGATGATGTGGTCCCAATCCCTGGTAAGGAGTTTGAAATTTGAAGTTTTTTTATTACTGATTTTGCATGTTGTAAAAATCTTTGATTATACACAGAAGATATGGTATAGGAGTTTTGAGTTCATTTGTATTATTCATTTCATTCTAAAAATTTGGAAATGCTCTACCTACCTAACTTAGAAGTCCAATTAGCTTGGTATTTTGGGGCCCGCGTGGGGATGTTAAAATAGCTATTAGTTGTGATGTGTTGGGATTTTTTTTTATTGCAACCAAGAAGTTTGAGTGTATTCCAAAGCTAGGTTCTTATAATCATGATTTTTCGGAGGGTCCATTCCACCTAAGCAGTGAGTTCAAGGAGTAAAAAAAAAGGAATGTATGATTGTATACATTGTGTGGTAGATTTCGTTTGATGCTTCTGTTGACCATACCTGCTCCTTGATTGGAGAATGGAGACATGCTGAACAATATATTCATTCATCCTCATAGTCTCTTGGGGAAATCATGTCTATTAAGATTAGTAAACTAAACGAAGGACAAACTGACAGTTAGAATACATGTAATGATTTGAGAAATTTTGCTAACTTAGTTGAAATAAAAAATGGTGTGTGGATTATTTCAAAGCACTAGGTATCATCTAGATGCCAACTTTTTTGTTAAAAATGCGTGATTTAGAGAAACACATGGCTGTTATAGTTTACTTGGGAGTTTACTTGACATATAGCTCCCTGCTTTCTCCATGTTCCTGGATGTCATAATGGTTGCAGTTGTTTTTCTTGCAGCTTCTCTATATGTTTAGTTCCTTGATCTTGAATCCTCGAAAACATTATCGGTGTCGCATCAATTCCCTCCAATTCATGAATTTCAATGTTGCAAGATATGTTTTTGATAGCCGAAACAATTTCCATCGCCGTTTCCTATGCCCTCCTCACCGTTTCCTTTGTTTGTATTCAAGACATATAAACTCTATGTTGGAAGCTATGAATAATATACAGTGCAAAGTATGATCACTTTAATGTTGCCGAAGTTCTAATTATGTCATACTCTAATTAAGTCAACCCAAGTGAGAAGATATGTTGGTGGTCTGTACAGACTTTGATTAAGTCAACCCAAGTGAGAAGATATGTTGGTGGTCTGTACAGACTGCATGCTTACGAGAGGGCCGAGCCGAGCCTCTTAATTTCTAATTTAAATTAATTTTAATTCTTTTGTTTGAAATTAAGAAACTTGCAGAATTGTGCCTGCTTTTTCTACTCTTATTTTGAGGCGTTGATGTTGCTGTTGCTGTTGCTGCTGCTAGTACTGTTGTTTCTTCTACTTTTATATTTCTTCTTCTACTACTACTTTTATTTGATTATAGATCTTGAATTTAATCTATATTTCTTCTTTTCTTTAATCCTCTCTGCAAAAAATAATAATAATAATAATGAACAAACTCTATGTTGGAAGCTATGCATAATTATAGTGCAAAGTACGACCACCTTAATATTGCCGAAATTCTAATTTTGTCATGCTCTAATTAATTAAGTTAACCCAATTGAGGAGACATATTGGTGGTTTGTAAATTTTAAACACAATCTTTAAGTAAAATTCTTCTACTTTTATATATTCATTAATTAATTTTCTCTATTGCAAAAGCCTGAACTTTTATTATTTTTTGAAGTAATCCAACAATTTATTGCATGTTGGTCTTGCTTTGTATATATCTTTTGTATACATGTCACTAATGTCATAGCCAAATTACTTTAAGTGATTTTGTATATCTTTTGTATGTTGGTCTTACGTCTTCGTTTATTTTTTTAGAAATAAACTTATTGGAAATGTAAAGCAACTAGATTTCGAACTTGGAATCTCGGATACCAACCACCAAGTTCTTTACCACTTGTGTTAGGAAAGGTTGATTGTCTTCTCGATCCTTACGGTTTTGTTCTTTTTTTTTTTTTTTTTCTTTCTTTGTCACGCTCACTAAACTTCACTAACTGAGACACTTCCAATTATAAACCATTTATCGAATATGTCTATCCTTGCAATAGATTGGCAATATCACGTTAGATTGGTTTTATATTAAATCAATTCTTATATTTCTTTTGTAGATTTTGTGTAGATCATGCATTTGAGAAACCCAAGGATGAGAATGCCTTGAACCTGATGAATGCCTGTGCAGTCTCTATGAATGCCTGTGCAGTCTCTATGAATGCCTGTGCAGTCTCTATGCTTGAGCCATTCCTAGAAAATATATTTGCTTACGGTGTGAGTGATGGATATAAGTATTTTTTTTTTTTTTTCATTTCTATTAATTTCACAGGAACTGGAATCCTGGATCTGCAACCGCTCAAGGTGAAGACCGTGTAGGATCACTACGATGAAGAAGAAGCAAGTTCATACACTTGTCCTGAGGCGCACAAGCGGTGATGACCTTGTTCTGATGCTTGATGGCGTCGATGAAGGACAGGGTACCTCGACCATAGAAGATCCAACTGCTCCTTCGATCCTTTACAAGTGTTGATCCAAGCTGAGGTTTGTGGGAGATCGAGATTCAGAGTTGGGAGGAAGAAGAAGAACAAGGACTAGAGGATTGGAGAGGAGAGGAGAGAGGTAGAGAGAGAAAGTAGAGGGAAAAGAAGTAGTTGAGGAAATGAATGTGTTAATACTCGTTAACCGTTTCAGTTACAACTGTATGTATTTATAGTTGGTCTAATCAGGGACCAAAATGCAAATTCAGACCAAATGCAAATTCAGTAATTAACTATACTTATGTACTTGTATTTTCTATGCAATGATACTTGGGCTCATTCCGCCTGGGCTTGGGCCGTGAGTGCTCGGCGTAACGGGTCGGACTCCTTGCTCTCCAAACCCGCCCCTCCTCCTGGTAGGTGACAAACCTGGCTACCACTTATCGATATTCCAGAGCCTTCTGAAGTCTTTCTAGGCTGGTTTGTTTGGGGTACAAGGGGGGATATCCCCCCCCTTGTACCCAAACACAATAGAATGGGGGGGGAATACCAATCCCCCCCTTTTTCCCACTGTTCTGGTACAAACCGGAATCATCCCAACCCCCCCCGAACCAAAGTGAACCAAAGTTTCTCTCTCATCTTGCCCTCTCTCTCTCTTCGATTATTGCAAACACTCCCCACCCCTCTTCTCCATTTCTCCATCTCCCTCAACTCTCTCTCGCTCCGATAACCTCCGCCGCTCGGATCTCGTCCGCCATCAACTCCCCCCTCGATCAACGCCGCCCCTCGACGCCGCGGATCTCGTCCGCCGCTCGGTTCAAGTCCGCCATCAAGTCCCTCTCGATCCGAGCCCGCTCGGAAGTCCTCCGCCGCTCGGATCCCCTCCGACGCTCGGATTCCTCCGCCGCTCGGATCTCCTCCGCCATCAACTACACCCCACTATCCGAGGCCGCTCGGATCTACTCCGCCGCTCCGATCCCCTCCGGCATCAAAGGGCATATTCGTCTTTTTACATTATTTATTTACACAACTTTTACCCATACATAAAAATGTCAAAGGGCATATTCGTCTTTTTACTTAAAAGTCAACTATTTATCCCTCTTATTCTTCATTCCCAACCAAACACTATTTTTCTTATACTGGTACAAACCTATACCCCAACCAAACACTATTTTTACTTTATCCTACCTTATACTCAATTTTATACTTGTACCTGGTACTACTAATTCCCACTAATTCCCCAACCAAACGCTACCCTAGGGTATCCACATCTCCCGAGGCTCTCCTTCCCTCTCTTCCCCGGCCGACTCTTGCGCGTACAAGCTTCCCAAGTCCTTCCAGAAACTGAAGTGTAGCTCGTTCCCCTGAAGTACTACGTTACCACCTTGCTCTACTCCAAACTGGGAAATAGTGGCCTTGAAGCTGGTAGCTCCCATCTTCGAATGCAGCCGAAGTGACGCGTCTTCCTGGTAGTAGCGAAGATCCCCGAAGATATGAACAGCCGTACGGACAGCAGCTAAGTACCACCTCTTCCCTTCCCTGTCATAGTCGTATATAGAAGTATATACTATTTATTATTATTATGTTTATTCCTGTAGAGTTTATTACATCTAACGCCAAGATCGGCGACTACCACTCCGGCGTCAATGCCTGCAAGAAGAACAAGAAGCCCTGCACCGGCAACCTCTCCGACGCCGATGTCTTCGGCCTGCGGAACGCCGGATAGGCCGAGGCCGCCCCTCCGCCCCGTTTTTTGTCCCCATCGTTGGCAAAACAGTCAAGACACCCTCCCCGTTGTGGAGTCCGAGTCCGGGTTCAGCCGCAGCAGGTACTTTCAGTTCTCACGAGCGGTTCGTCTCCCCCCCCCCCCCCCCCCCCCCCCCCCCCCTCTTTCTCTGTTTTGATTTGATCTAAATTTTAAGTATATTTTAAATAGAGAAAAATTAGATTCCAAAATCAATTAATTCAATATTATATAAATATAATCTGTATAGGTAAAATGCTCAAAAAATGATATCCCGTATCTGAGCATGAATGATAATTTTTCAAAACATATGTAAAAATATGCATGAGCAACTATCGAATTAATGTACTATCAACAAAAGAATTATGATTACGTGGGTGGGACATAATTTTAGGATAAAAATTTCAATAAAAAAAAAATGAGATATCAACAAGAGATCTTGCAAAGTGAGAATAAAGAACATCTAATTATAATCAGATTAATCTATTAACATTAATACAATGTCTATAGGAATATTAAAGATTGATGAGAATAGAATTTACAAAACATGGACAAACACAATGGCATTAAGAGGGCCAATTTAAACCAAATTTTTCGGCTCAATTTGACCGACAAATTCTTCTTCTTACATACGCTACTTATTCTCTTCTTACTTATTCTGTTGCTTTTGCTTCTTCTTTTTATAATGTATTGATATTTTACTTATTACAAATGTTTAGCACATATTCTTTTTGTTTTTATTTTTTTGCTTCTGATGAGTATAAATTTCTGAATAAAATTATTCTTCTTAAGTTTTTTTTTTTAAGCTTGAATTCACTTTGCTGCAGCATCTTCTACATATGCAGTTATATTTACTTATAATAATAAGTATTCCATCAATTCTTAATGTCTCTTTCTGAAGATTTTATATCCGAAAATTCACATCATGCTACACTGTTTGTAGAATTCACTTCCTAGGTTCATTGTAGAGAACCTAGAAAAGAACAAGATTTTATATGCACGACTAGAGAAATTGTCGGTGAAACATTATTGCACCCCTGCTCAGCTTGCTCTAGCTTGGATTTTTCACCAAGGAGATGATGTGGTCCCAATCCCTGGTAAGGAGTTTGAAATTTGAAGTTTTTTTATTACTGATTTTGCATGTTGTAAAAATCTTTGATTATACACAGAAGATATGGTATAGGAGTTTTGAGTTCATTTGTATTATTCATTTCATTCTAAAAATTTGGAAATGCTCTACCTACCTAACTTAGAAGTCCAATTAGCTTGGTATTTTGGGGCCCGCGTGGGGATGTTAAAATAGCTATTAGTTGTGATGTGTTGGGATTTTTTTTTATTGCAACCAAGAAGTTTGAGTGTATTCCAAAGCTAGGTTCTTATAATCATGATTTTTCGGAGGGTCCATTCCACCTAAGCAGTGAGTTCAAGGAGTAAAAAAAAAAGGAATGTATGATTGTATACATTGTGTGGTAGATTTCGTTTGATGCTTCTGTTGACCATACCTGCTCCTTGATTGGAGAATGGAGACATGCTGAACAATATATTCATTCATCCTCATAGTCTCTTGGGGAAATCATGTCTATTAAGATTAGTAAACTAAACGAAGGACAAACTGACAGTTAGAATACATGTAATGATTTGAGAAATTTTGCTAACTTAGTTGAAATAAAAAAATGGTGTGTGGATTATTTCAAAGCACTAGGTATCATCTAGATGCCAACTTTTTTGTTAAAAATGCGTGATTTAGAGAAACACATGGCTGTTATAGTTTACTTGGGAGTTTACTTGACATATAGCTCCCTGCTTTCTCCATGTTCCTGGATGTCATAATGGTTGCAGTTGTTTTTCTTGCAGCTTCTCTATATGTTTAGTTCCTTGATCTTGAATCCTCGAAAACATTATCGGTGTCGCATCAATTCCCTCCAATTCATGAATTTCAATGTTGCAAGATATGTTTTTGATAGCCGAAACAATTTCCATCGCCGTTTCCTATGCCCTCCTCACCGTTTCCTTTGTTGTATTCAAGACATATAAACTCTATGTTGGAAGCTATGAATAATATACAGTGCAAAGTATGATCACTTTAATGTTGCCGAAGTTCTAATTATGTCATACTCTAATTAAGTCAACCCAAGTGAGAAGATATGTTGGTGGTCTGTACAGACTTTGATTAAGTCAACCCAAGTGAGAAGATATGTTGGTGGTCTGTACAGACTGCATGCTTACGAGAGGGCCGAGCCGAGCCTCTTAATTTCTAATTTAAATTAATTTTAATTCTTTTGTTTGAAATTAAGAAACTTGCAGAATTGTGCCTGCTTTTTCTACTCTTATTTTGAGGCGTTGATGTTGCTGTTGCTGTTGCTGCTGCTAGTACTGTTGTTTCTTCTACTTTTATATTTCTTCTTCTACTACTACTTTTATTTGATTATAGATCTTGAATTTAATCTATATTTCTTCTTTTCTTTAATCCTCTCTGCAAAAAATAATAATAATAATAATGAACAAACTCTATGTTGGAAGCTATGCATAATATATAGTGCAAAGTACGACCACCTTAATATTGCCGAAATTCTAATTTTGTCATGCTCTAATTAATTAAGTTAACCCAATTGAGGAGACATATTGGTGGTTTGTAAATTTTAAACACAATCTTTAAGTAAAATTCTTCTACTTTTATATATTCATTAATTAATTTTCTCTATTGCAAAAGCCTGAACTTTTATTATTTTTTGAAGTAATCCAACAATTTATTGCATGTTGGTCTTGCTTTGTATATATCTTTTGTATACATGTCACTAATGTCATAGCCAAATTACTTTAAGTGATTTTGTATATCTTTTGTATGTTGGTCTTACGTCTTCGTTTATTTTTTTAGAAATAAACTTAGTTGGAAATGTAAAGCAACTAGATTTCGAACTTGGAATCTCGGATACCAACCACCAAGTTCTTTACCACTTGTGTTAGGAAAGGTTGATTGTCTTCTCGATCCTTACGGTTTTGTTCTTTTTTTTTTTTTTTTTTTTCTTTCTTTGTCACGCTCACTAAACTTCACTAACTGAGACACTTCCAATTATAAACCATTTATCGAATATGTCTATCCTTGCAATAGATTGGCAATATCACGTTAGATTGATTTTATATTAAATCAATTCTTATATTTCTTTTGTAGATTTTGTGTAGATCATGCATTTGAGAAACCCAAGGATGAGAATGCCTTGAACCTGATGAATGCCTGTGCAGTCTCTATGAATGCCTGTGCAGTCTCTATGAATGCCTGTGCAGTCTCTATGCTTGAGCCATTCCTAGAAAATATATTTGCTTACGGTGTGAGTGATGGATATAAGTATTTTTTTTTTTTTTTTCATTTCTATTAATTTCTTTAGTGAGATGAAGAAGATCCAGCTTTTTATCATAGTTGAGGCATTACATGCCACTGAAACAATGGCTGTGTATATATCCACTGTTGGAGCAAAGATGAATTATAACAATGATTTAATTAATGTACAATTTCTGCTTTACTATATGATGGTTATTAATTTTTTGGTTTTCCCTTTTCGACCTTTAGTTGCTACCTTTTATTTGTGTATATATATTAAGATTGTTTATTTTCTTGCTCTCTTTTATTGGTCTACTATTCAGAATATTGATTACTATATTGTGTGCGATCAATTCTTACAAACTATTTAAACTGATGTTTTTAATTTGATAGTTTATAACACTACTTTTTATATATTAGATGAGCTGTATATTTCAGGTTTATTTTTTCAAACTATCATTTATGATCAACAATGATAAAAAAAAAAAAAAAAAAAAAAAAAAAAAAAAAAAAAAAAAAAAAAATAAAAAAATAAATAAATAAATAAATAAATTACTGTGATAATATCTGTCCGCATTGCACGAATAACTACACTAGTACGCATTATATACGAAGTTTTGTAAAATAAATAATATTTCTAAATTCTACTGTAGAAGAGTCATTGAATGAGTCAGAAGGAAATGGTGGATAGTACCCTAAGGTTGCGTTTGGTTCGAGTATAAGAAAATTTTGATTATTTCTGGAATAGGTATAAGTTATGGTATTAGCAGGAACTAATGTTAATTTATGTATGTTTGGTAAATTATACAGAAATAAGAAGATTAGAGGGGATATAACTTTTTATTGATTATTTTGCCCTTTATGATATAATTATAAACTAAATCATTTTATTATATTAATTAACCTTGTAACAGATTTAAATTAATATTAAAAAATTCAAGCTGGGGTTGGAAAGCGGAGAGGGTTCCGGTGAAGCGCGAAGACCGTGCGGCGGCAGGGAAGCGGAGAGGGTCTCCGCTTCGGTTCCTCGGAGATCGTGCGGCGGGACCGAAGCGGAGAGGGTTTCGGGGAAGCACGGAGTTCCGAGGAAGCTGCCTCGGAGAGCGTGCGGCGGCAGGGGTTTGGTTCGGGTTCCGGGGAAGCGCGGCGTCTCGGGGAAGCGCGGAGTTCCAGGGAAGCTGCCTCGGAGGGCGTGCGGCGGCAGGGGTTTGGTTCAGGTTCCGGGGAAGCTTACGCGGTCCCGAACAGATCAAGAGGGGGAAGGAGGGAGCTGGGAAGCTGCTGCGATGGAGGAAGAGGGGAAAGAGGAGGGAGCTGGAAAGCTGCTGCGATCGAGGAAGAAGGGAAAGAGGATGGAGCATGGGAAACCATGCGGGGACCGGGAATCCAAAGCTATTCCAGCTGGGGGTGGGAACAGCTGTGGGTTATTCCGCTCGGGGTGGGAGCAGCTTCCCACCCACACCTTTTCTTGTTTGGGTATAACAGGGGGGGGGGGGGGGGGGATAACTCTTTATCCTCCGCCCCCCCCCCCCGGGTACTAACCAAATAATGCCTAATAGTTTTAGTTTAGTTTAGTTTAGTTTCATATATTTTATTTTTTTTACATCATTTAGAAAGGGCAAGAGATTAGATTTTTTGATATGATTTGATAGAAATTATGCGTGGAAATAATAATCTACATTAAGTTTAAAATATTCTATTGCAAGAAATGATGCGGAAAAATAAAATCTACTAGAGCAACAAAATTGAAAATAAAGAGAACTATATACTTAAAACATTTAAATTTTGAAAGGGACTACAATGCAAGGCAAAATAAAATGGTCTACCTTTAGCCTTTTAACAATAATTCCTTGTTATCTAATTAAACGAAAAGATAAAAGGAAAAGATAAAGTGATTGCTGGCTATATTCTTTTTGAAGTGGTCCACGTACATAACATCAAATCAGTAATAAGAACACCATCTGAAACATTACGTAATACATTCATTGTTGGAATAATTTCATGGGATTCCTTCCTTCAACCTTATACTAATATATATTTATTTTTTAAAAAATTTAATATTTAAAATATTTTTCTAATTTAAAAAAGATCAATTTGCATAAAAAAAAAAAAATCACTTGTTTTGTTGTTTTGCAAAAATAGGCAATTTTTTTTTAGATTTTGCATAATATGTTTGAATTTTAATAAACTAACTAAAATACCCATATTTCTTCTTTTCTATTTTTTTTTTCTTTCTCATTTATTTTCTGTCTTCATTGTCTTCCTCACCGTCACTTCATCATTTTCTCCTCTTGCTTTCTTTCTCTTCTCCTCCTCCACTTCTCTCGAGCCGACGTTGCGCTCCTCTCTCCTATTTCGCCCACACCTCCACGAAAGTGAGGCTATGGCGAACGTCGTGGACGACGACAGCAACGAGAATGCCACAAGATTTGAAGACAATGGGGACGAAGAGCGGGTCGGGACGGAGAAGGCTGCTATATTATCAAAGAGATAGATTGAACGATAGAAAACTTATCAGCACCAATTGCTTGGTATTTTTACAAGAATAGTAACCGGACTATATATATATATAGAGTTCGGCTAGAATACTATCGATAGCACCAAACAATTGGTGCTATCAAGTTTTCAGCCGTTGGATGAAAAGATATGCGGTTGGGATTATAGTGGTCCCCTAAAATTTTTACTATTCAACCAACCACCTAGTAAACCCTAGGGGACCACTATAATCCCAACCGCATATTTTTTTATCCAACGGCTAAAAACTTGATAGCACCAATGGTTTGGTGCTATCGATAGTATTCTAGCCTAATTCTATATCAATGGCTTGGTGCTATCGATAGTATTCTAGCCTAATTATATATATATATATATATATATATATATATATATATATATATATTATATATATATATATATATATATATATATAAAAGAGGGAGAGAAAGAGAGAGAGAGAGAGAGAGAGAGAGCTAGGTTTGAATGCTATCTATAGCAAACGGGCTCCGTTGCCACCCATTTATTTTCGATGATAGAGTTTCCAAAACGACGATCGACAATGTTAGATATGATCTAGACCATTTAAACTATCTAGAAATTAAATTTTATACATTTTTGACAATTTTTTTCGATCTATCAAGTGGACAAAAAAAATGAACGACTGAAAATGAATTTTGTTCAAATAATGATGATAGGAGCCTTATAATAAAGATTAAGAATATAGATCTTATTTTAAATAGTTTAAAAAAAAATTAATTAAAATTTAATTAATTTAGAATTCTTTACACCGTTAAACTAGCAAAAGACTCATATCTATCATTAAAATTATAAATTTTACAACCCTTTGATCATTAGGTTAGCGATGTCAAAAAGATTTGAAATTTAATTTCTAGATACTTCCGGTGGTCTAGATTATGTTCAACAGTGCCGATCATCAATTCGAAAGCTCCATCATCGAAATGTTATTAATAGCACTAAGTCATTGGTGCTATTAAGTTTTTAACCCTTGGATTAAAAGATGTGTGGTTGAGGTGATAGTGGGCCCATTGTGTTTAATAGGTGGTTAGGAAAATAGTAAAATGTAACGGATGGAAATGATCAAAGAGGTTGATCTAAGGGTAGAAAACTTGATAGCACCAAATACTTGGTGCTATCGATAGCATAGTAGCCGGACTATATATATATAGTTGGACTGGAATACTATCGATAGTAAACGGACTCCATTGCTACCGATTTGTTTTTGCTGACGGAGCTTCCAAAATGACAATCAACACCGTTAAATATGATCTAGGCCATTGGATTATCTAGAAATTAAATTTCATATTTTTTCGATATTCTTTTTTTCTCATTCAACTGGATACAAAAATGAACGCCTGAAAATAAATATCCTTCAAAAAGTGATGATAGAAGTCTTGTAATCAAGATCGGAAGTATAGATCTTGTTTTAAATAGTTTAAATAATTTTCTAACCAAAATTCAATTTATTTAGATTTTTTTACACTGTTAAATAAGAAAACGTCTCAAATCTATCATTAAAATTACAAATTTTACAACCTTTTAATCATTAAGTCAATTATATAGAAAAGATTTGAAATTTAATTTCTAGATAGTTCCAGTGGTCTTGATCATGTTCAACGGTACAAATCATCGATTCGGAGGTTCATCAACGAAAACAAATCGGTAGCAATGAAGTCTGTTTGCTACCAATATATATATATATATATATATATATATATATATATATATATATATACATATATATATATATATATATATACATATATATATATATATATATACATATATATATATATATATATATATATATATGAGCTAGGATGGAGTACTATTAATAGTATCAAGTCATTGGTACTATTAAGTTTTTAACCATTAGATTAAAAAATATGTGGTTGAGATGATAGTACGCCCCTTGGGTTTAATAGGTGGTTGGAAAATAGTAAAATCTAACGGGTGAAAATAATCAAAGTGGTTGATCTAAGGGTAGAAAACTTGATAGCACTAAATGCTTGGTACTACCGATAGTATAGTAGCCGGACTATATATATATATATATATATATATATATATATATATATATATATATATATATATATATATATATATATATGGGCGATGCTACCTGTACACCCCTTAGGGCACAATCAACAGGCCACACGGTCACTACCGTCATCAGGGGTGAACTCACGCCGCCTGGCCCGTAAATCTTTCTTGCCCTAACCCTTAGGGCACAATAACTTGGTTCTCGCAACATAGCGATCCCCATTTACCTTATGAGTCGGTCTCTCACTGACCCTACTAACCACACTTTGCCAGCAATCCAGCTGACACAAGCACAAAACACCCTATGCCGAAGGTGCAAGGTGCGCCGACAAAAGTTCGGCGGCCACTGCCACTCTCTCTACTGTCGCCCCTAAACGCGGCGACGCCGTATACTCATGCGTCATTTATGCAGCCTCAGCTTGCTGCGCTATCAGCCACTGGAGACTATTGTTCTGCTCCGACTGTCACCCTGACGCCACTCTTAGGCGTCGGAACCTGTCTTCCTGTCGGCGGGGAATTTCCGCTGACGGCAAGAAGCTTGACCTGCTGCTGGACCACACCAACAAGTGCGGTCACCTGCTATCGCAGCTCGTGTACCTCGTTTGACCCCGAGCCCTCTCGTGACTCGAGTCAATACAGATGCGTCTCCCTATGTGGTGTCATCGCTAATATGCACACCACAACGAAACAACTAGCCCAAACTTAGCCGTTTGAGCA
The DNA here is from genome assembly GCA_029168755.2 of Tillandsia fasciculata. Taxonomy (NCBI): domain Eukaryota; kingdom Viridiplantae; phylum Streptophyta; class Magnoliopsida; order Poales; family Bromeliaceae; genus Tillandsia; species Tillandsia fasciculata. Next base: position 14,347,984 of record CM054939.1, on the reverse strand, counting down.
ACACGCAGTGTATATACCGACAAAAAGGCTCGTCGACCCAATCATGCGAAAGTATAAGAGGGTACTCCTTTTCATCTCCAACATTACGTTGTCGGCCGCCAACGTAATATCCGAAGAATGAAAGCTCATCACCCTCGATCAGTCCCAACATCCTTTTGGGAACTACAATACCCAATCAAGTACTTTCGCCCAATGATCCACACACTCCCTCGTGCTAATCCCTAGGGTCTCCCTAAGGTTTGCTAACCACCTAGGACTATTCCTAGGCTCTGATACCACTCTAATCTGTCACGCCCCGAGTCCGCCGATTTGTACGGTTCGGGCACGCCAACAGACCCGCCAATCGGGTATGACCTTTCACTACCCGAAAGGAACGGTAACATCCATAATAACACAACAAGTGTATGCGGAAGCTTAATATCAGAGTACTAAAAATCACTATAAATTTAAATTTTTGCAACAACTAAAGCGGAAAAGGAAGCATACAAGAGTGAACCATGAATTAAATTTATTACACTTTGCATTCCTGAACTTGCAAATAAAATTATTACAATTCTTTTACATAATTTCCTCACCATACAAGGTTCACTCAAGAAATATATAAAAGGGATACCTCTGCTAGACCCTCTAGGTCTCTATGCTGCTGGGCCCTTGCCCCTGTCGTATGCCTCGCCGTCTGCGTCTGAACCGTCACGATCGCTGCATCCATACCCGTACCTGTGGGGGGAGTCACCCAAGGGGTGTGAGAACTACAACTGAGTTCCCAGTGGGTTCAACCACCGAGAAAGAATGTTCTACACCACTTGGTCCAATGGAAGCAGGATAGCAAGATAACTATGCTATAAATAACTGCAGATGCTGACTAACATGATCATAACCTGTATGAATAAATCTACACTATCTGTGTATGTTCCCTGACTCACTGCTATCAATCGTGCCACTCTGGGCTACTATCCATAAGTTCGGCCACTATGCCGCTACAAAAGGGTTATGTTAATCCGGCCACCTAGGCCACTCTATTACCTCTTTATTCTTTTCACATTCTTGTGTTTTAATCTCAAGCTACTCGCCCCTTGGAAAATCTCGCCCCCAACAGGCCCCAGCCCGGCAGTCATGCTACCATAAGGCGAGACAGTCCAAGGTTATCGATAGCTTTTCTTTTTCTCTTTTCTTTTCTCATTGCCTCAAATGAGTTTAAGGCACCTTGGCACTCATTTTCCTCGAGAGTGAAATCTGCTCAACCCTCTCGTCTCGAATGAGTTTACAGCACCTTGGCACTCATTCACTAGGGAGTGAAATCTGCTCAACCCTCCCATCGGCAACTTGCCCTTTTTACTTTAATTCACTTGGGAGTGACATATGCTCAACCCTCCCAATTAGCCATTTAGACTTTTCTTTAAGGGGTCCGAGGGTTCCAAAAGACGGATGCCTACAACCCCAATCAAACAAGAACAGGTTGTGACACCGCCTCCCGTAGTACCCGGCCCAATGTACTTTATTTTTCCTGTTTACCTTTTCTTTAACATTCTCTTTACACTTTTGGTTTCAGATGAGTTTAAAGCACCTTGGCACTCATCTACCCGGGAGTGACATATGCTCAACCCTCCCGTTAGCATTCATGCCTCAATGCTTTCACTTTTACTTTTCTTTCTTTATCCTAAATTCTTTACTCTAGGATAACTTGGGTGTCTCTAACACCATTTTAGATTGAACATCTTGTTTGTTCACATTTTCTCTTAACCTTGCCACTTGGCAATTTCTTAGCTTCTTAGCCCTTTTCAACTCTTCCTACTTGCTTGTTCTCATTTTGCAACCCTATGTTCATAATTAAACTTAGGGTTTCACTATGTCACAAGGACATTAATCATCTCGAATATCCTGGCCTAGAGTTATTAACTTTACATTCACTTTACATTGGCCTAGAGTTATTAACTCTACATTTACTTTACATTGGCCTAGAGTTTATTAGCTCTAATTGCATTCAACTTATTCCTAGAGTTCATTAACTCTATTTTTTAGCTCCTCATCATTTTCACCCTAGAGTTCATTGACTCTAAGTTCCACTTTTCATTATCCCTAGAGTTTATTAACTCTATGATTTTCTCTTTTTCACATTAACCTAGAGTACATTGACCCTATGTTTTTCCATGCTTCACTTGTCCTAGAGTTCATAACTCTATGTTAAATACTCTATATTCAACCTTAGGTTATCTCCTAAGTTGATGCCACTCGTTCTTCTAGGATTAACTCCTAGGTTGACATGCCACTCATTAAATCCTTATTCTAGGTTTTCTCCTAGGTCTTACAACCATCATGCATTTTCTCTATTTTTATCCACATAATATTCTAGGGTTATTTCCTAACATGATCACTCTACACATAAATCCTTTACTTCTTATATTCATGCACAATTTAACCTACAATAGGTTTAATATAATCCGCTCTTAGGGTTAAGCCCCTATTATCACATACATGGTATTAATTCCCTAAATACTTACTAACATGCTTCTAGGTCAGAAAGCAAAGGAAAAAGTGGAGAGATCACCCATTTTCGGAAGAATCCCCCACCTCGATGTTTTATCCTGTTCTTGAAAGAGACGAATTTCGCTCTTTTGATCTCCGAGGTTTTCCCTAAATTGTAAGGAAAGAAAAATCATGAACGATTGATTCTCATGATTTACTAAATCCATAAACATTTCAAAGCTAAATCCCCTTTTGACAACTTAAAGGAAAAAAATCCCTATTCGGTCATTTTCCCCACCAAAAGGCTAATTTTTTATTGGTTCATGAAAATGAGAGGAGAATAATCATCCCATGGCATGTTGCCAAAAAGAAACTTGCTCAACTCGATCCGGGGTCAAAATGCTCTCAAAAATTTGAGAAAAGCTCAATTTGAGCAATTTCCCCAATTAATGATTTCGCACATTGGCAAAAATCAGCAAATTTTCATCATTTCATTCTTCTTCAAAAATTTGAGAGAAGTTCACATTGAGCAAAGTACCATCAACTATTGATTTTGCTCATCGAAGAAAAGAGAAGAAGGAAAAAGGAACTTTCTTCCTTCTTCTTTTCTTCCTTTTCTTTTCTTTCTCCTTTCTTCTCTTATTTTTTTTTCTTCTTGTAAAATCCTGCTGCTGGGCAGCAGCTTGCAAAGCTGCTGCCCAGGCAGCCACTTCTAGCAGCTGCTTATGCAGCTAATTCAGCTGCATAAGCAGCTGAACCCCGCCCCCTCTGCTGCTGCAGTTTGCAACAGCAGCTGCAGCAGCAGCTTGGCCAACTAAGGCAGCTGCTGCTGCCTAGCAGCAGCAGCTGCGGCAATTGCAGCTGCTTGGCAAGCAGCAGCAGCCCCAGCTGCTGCCAAGCCTGCATAAAAGAGAGAAGAAAGAATGAGAGAGAGAGAGAGAGAGAGAGAGAGAGAGAGAGAGAGAGAGAATCACCTTCTTTTTTTTTTGGAGAGAAAAACTGAGAGGGAAAGGAAGAGGATCAATCATCTTCTTCTTTTTCTTCTTCTCCTTCTCCTTCTTCTCTTTCTCTTCTTCTTCTTCTTCTTCTTCTTCTTCTTCTTCTTCTTCTTCTTCTCTTTCTCTTCTTCTTCTTCTTCTTCTTCTTCGTTTCCTGCTCCAGCAGAAAAGAGAGAGAGAGAGAGAGAGAGAGAGAGAGAGAGAGTGAGTTTCAAAAGAGAGGAGAGAGTAGAGTATTTACTCTCTGCAGGGGGTAGGTGGGGGAAAGGGATGATTTTACCAAAAAGCCCCCAACTTAACCCAAATTTTACTCAAATACCCTTTAAAATGCTGCAGTTTTCCTGCAGTGAGCAAATTTGAGTACCCTCTTTTCACTGCACTTTGCCGTCAGCTGGGAGATCGAAAATAAAATTTTTCTTCTCCCTTTATTCTAAAAATTTTTCTTAAACTTCCCATCATTTTGTTTAAATTTTTGGACTACTCTAAGCTCTCGAAAGAGAGCCCCGAAAAAGCTTCGCGATCAACTGCACTGTCAAAAACTGCAGTTTCAGAATTCACGAAGCATTTTTCTTCGCTTCGTTCTCCAATTTTTCCTTAATCGCTCACCTAGGATTTTCACCCCTCTTACTCAGAAAACCTTTGTGAGACACCCCACGATTTCTTTTAAATTTTTGGGCCACTCTAATTCCTCGAAAGAGAGCCCCGAAAAAGCTTCGCGATCAACTGCACTGTCAAAAACTGCAGTTTCAGAATTCACGAAGCATTTTTCTTCGCTTCGTTCTCCAATTTTTCCTTAATCGCTCACCTAGGATTTTCACCCCTCTTACTCAGAAAACTTTTGTGAGACACCCCACGATTTCTTTTAAATTTTTGGGCCACTCTAATTCCTCGAAAGAGAGCCCCGAAAAAGCTTCGCGATCAACTGCACTGTCAAAAACTGCAGTTTCAGAATTCACGAAGCATTTTTCTTCGCTTTGTTCTCCAATTTTTCCTTAATCGCTCACCTAGGTTTTTCACCTCTTTTACTCAGAAAACTTTTGTGAGACACCCCACGATTTCTTTTAAATTTTTGGGCTACTCTAAGCGCTCGAAAGAGAGCCCCGAAAAAGCTTCGTGATCACAAATTTCAGAAATTCCAGAATTTGCTAAGTCCTCGGGGTTCAAGTCACTTTTCGACCCGATGCCCTTCGCGTCAGCCCGAAACACACCGAACTCGACTGTAATCATATTTAAAATATGTTACAAGTCTTCTCGCCGCATTTCGCCATTTTGCAAATTCGGCGAACGTGGGCTTAAATTTTACAAGCTTAAAGCTTCGACTTTCAACTACAACTCACTTTTCGACTCAACGGCTTTTTCGTCGATTCGAAATGCTTCCAACCCACTTGTAATTACATTTGAAATGTGTTACAAGCATTTTTGCTGAGTTTCGCCACTTTCCAGAAATCGGCAAACTTAAGCTTTAGAATTTGAAACTTCAAATTCTCAACTTACAACTCACTTTTCGACTCAACGGCCTCTGCGTCGATTCGAAATGCTTACAACTCACTTGTAATTACATTTGAAATATGTTACAAGTATTTTTACTGAGTTTGGCCACTTTCCAGAAATCGGCAAACTTAAGCTTTAGAATTTGAAACTTCAAATTCTCAACTTACAACTCACTTTTCGACTCAACGGCCTCTGCGTCGATTCGAAATGCTTACAACTCACTTGTAATTACATGTGAAATATGTTACAAGTATTTTTACTGAGTTTGGCCATTTCTGGGTCACCAAAAGCCTCGCTGTATCAAAAATCGCTGGCGGACCCGTTCTCGCAATCCGGGTGTCCGATCAACGCGAAATTTTTACTGTGGCCTTAAAACAATATTACGGAGCTCCCAGAATTTTCTCAGAATTTTCTGACTTTGTGAATTTTCTGCTAAAAATCTGGGCCCACTTTTTCAATTAAAATTCTAAATCTCGCATTTTTAATCCGGTTTCGGCCCAATTCGCTTCCACATCATCCTCACTTCTCTAACTTTCATAAAAATAGTATTTCATACCATTTTTATTTAGATTTATTATATGTGTCGAAAATCCGGTACATTACATTCTACCCCCCTTAAAATAGTTTCGTCCTCGAAACTTAAGTCACACTTCGACTCAAATCTGATCGAGAGGGAGGAATCTTACCCCCAATGTTGGGCCTACTATACATCGTTACTAGGCATCATACTGCCACCAATGACCCAGTCTTTGTCTGCAAAATTTCCACTTTAATTCCGCCATCATTCTTTCACAACGAGGTTGCATCTGCAACCAATTACACTTACCGCATTTTTCCGGTCGCTCCGCTGCCTAATGTGGGGGGCAAAGGCCAATCCACAAGTCCTCAGCTATCACGCACGCTGCTAGTGCTCTAAGTCCACGGGTTATCAGCTAACCCGACATCTCAGACTACTAATAGGTTCACAGACCACGGCCAAATAGAGGCCTATAGCCCAAAACTAGTCCACAGACCCAATCGTCGAACGGGTAGATCCACACTTAGGATTACTACACCAACACTCCCACTAGGAGCTACAGTACCTCAATCACCACTAGCTCTACAGCCTGGTCATATCACACTCTCAGTGCACTAATAGCCTCAATGCTCACACGTGGCATTCCACGTCCCCGAGTCATCGCTCGGACTACCGCCCCGACCAAACCTCTATCATGCCCCGCCCTCAGGTCTCGGGCCGCTGTCTCTCACAGCTGACTGCGCCTGCCCACTGGGCTACAGGCCCACAGTCCACAAACATGGTCCAGGCACGGATCGTCCTAACGCGAACCCGCAAATCGTCACCACGCGACCACTATGCTCCACTGAGCGATACCAACAACCTAGTCGTCAATCACGACACGAACTCTCTATCAACTCTGGCCACACTGGGCAAAGACTAATGTGCCATCTAATCAGCTCTCTCTGGCTAAACGATACTTGTGCTCCATGAGCACCCGAACAGTTGGGCGTCCTACGCCTCCCACGCTAACTCGCAAAAATCAAGTGTTAAGCGATTTGCTTAAGCACCCTTACGGCTCTTGTGTAACTCTCCCAACTGGGTTGAGGCACCACGATAATTGCTCACCAACTCTGGTGATTTACCCGCAAACCCTGCGGTGGCAATCCCTGCCATTATACCGGTCCATTAGAACGGCGCCTCAGAACTCTCGCTCTTTCGAGAGGTTCCCGCATCTTGAAGCCTACTTTGGGCCTCACCAACGCTACTATGCGGCAACCTAGCCACAATCAACACGCCACACGGTCACTACCGTCATCAGGGGTGAACTCACGCCGCCTGGCCCGTAAATCTTTCTTGCCCTAACCCTTAGGGCACAATAACTTGGTTCTCGCAACATAGCGATCCCCATTTACCTTATGAGTCGGTCTCTCACTGACCCTACTAACCACACTTTGCCAGCAATCCAGCTGACACAAGCACAAAACACCCTATGCCGAAGGTGCAAGGTGCGCCGACAAAAGTTCGGCGGCCACTGCCACTCTCTCTACTGTCGCCCCTAAACGCGGCGACGCCGTATACTCATGCGTCATTTATGCAGCCTCAGCTTGCTGCGCTATCAGCCACTGGAGACTATTGTTCTGCTCCGACTGTCACCCTGACGCCACTCTTAGGCGTCGGAACCTGTCTTCCTGTCGGCGGGGAATTTCCGCTGACGGCAAGAAGCTTGACCTGCTGCTGGACCACACCAACAAGTGCGGTCACCTGCTATCGCAGCTCGTGTACCTCGTTTGACCCCGAGCCCTCTCGTGACTCGAGTCAATACAGATGCGTCTCCCTATGTGGTGTCATCGCTAATATGCACACCACAACGAAACAACTAGCCCAAACTTAGCCGTTTGAGCAACACGCAGTGTATATACCGACAAAAGGCTCGTCGACCCAATCATGCGAAAGTATAAGAGGGTACTCCTTTTCATCTCCAACATTACGTTGTCGGCCGCCAACGTAATATCCGAAGAATGAAAGCTCGTCACCCTCGATCAGTCCCAACATCCTTTTTGGGAACTACAATACCCAATCAAGTACTTTCGCCCAATGATCCACACACTCCCTCGTGCTAATCCCTAGGGTCTCCCTAAGGTTTGCTAACCACCTAGGACTATTCCTAGGCTCTGATACCACTCTAATCTGTCACGCCCCGAGTCCGCCGATTTGTACGGTTCGGGCACGCCAACAGACCCGCCAATCGGGTATGACCTTTCACTACCCGAAAGGAACGGTAACATCCATAATAACACAACAAGTGTATGCGGAAGCTTAATATCAGAGTACTAAAAATCACTATAAATTTAAATTTTTGCAACAACTAAAGCGGAAAAGGAAGCATACAAGAGTGAACCATGAATTAAATTTATTACACTTTGCATTCCTGAACTTGCAAATAAAATTATTACAATTCTTTTACATAATTTCCTCACCATACAAGGTTCACTCAAGAAATATATAAAAGGGATACCTCTGCTAGACCCTCTAGGTCTCTATGCTGCTGGGCCCTTGCCCCTGTCGTATGCCTCGCCGTCTGCGTCTGAACCGTCACGATCGCTGCATCCATACCCGTACCTGTGGGGGGAGTCACCCAAGGGGTGTGAGAACTACAACTGAGTTCCCAGTGGGTTCAACCACCGAGAAAGAATGTTCTACACCACTTGGTCCAATGGAAGCAGGATAGCAAGATAACTATGCTATAAATAACTGCAGATGCTGACTAACATGATCATAACCTGTATGAATAAATCTACACTATCTGTGTATGTTCCCTGACTCACTGCTATCAATCGTGCCACTCTGGGCTACTATCCATAAGTTCGGCCACTATGCCGCTACAAAAGGGTTATGTTAATCCGGCCACCTAGGCCACTCTATTACCTCTTTATTCTTTTCACATTCTTGTGTTTTAATCTCAAGCTACTCGCCCCTTGGAAAATCTCGCCCCCAACAGGCCCCAGCCCGGCAGTCATGCTACCATAAGGCGAGACAGTCCAAGGTTATCGATAGCTTTTCTTTTTCTCTTTTCTTTTCTCATTGCCTCAAATGAGTTTAAGGCACCTTGGCACTCATTTTCCTCGAGAGTGCAATCTGCTCAACCCTCTCGTCTCGAATGAGTTTACAGCACCTTGGCACTCATTCACTAGGGAGTGAAATCTGCTCAACCCTCCCATCGGCAACTTGCCCTTTTTACTTTAATTCACTTGGGAGTGACATATGCTCAACCCTCCCAATTAGCCTTTTTACAACTCACTTTTCGACTCAACGGCCTATGCGTCGATTCGAAATGCTTACAACTCACTTGTAATTACATTTGAAATATGTTACAAGTATTTTTACTGAGTTTGGCCACTTTCCAGAAATCCGTAAACTTAAGCTTTAGAATTTGAAACTTCAAATTCTCAACTTACAACTCACTTTTCGACTCAACGGCCTCTGCGTCGATTCGAAATGCTTACAACTCACTTGTAATTACATGTGAAATATGTTACAAGTATTTTTACTGAGTTTGGCCATTTCTGGGTCACCAAAAGCCTCGCTGTATCAAAAATCGCAGGCGGACCCCGTTCTCGCAATCCGGGTGTCCGATCAACGCGAAATTTTTACTGTGGACTTAAAACAATATTACGGAGCTCCCAGAATTTTCTCAGAATTTTCTAACTTTGTGAATTTTCTGCTAAAAATCTGGGCCCACTTTTTCAATTAAAATTCTAAATCTCGCATTTTTAATCCGATTTCGGCCCAATTCGCTTCCACATCATCCTCACTTCTCTAACTTTCATAAAAATAATATTTCATACCATTTTTATTTAGATTTATTATATGTGTCAAAAATTCGGTACATTACAATCAAGTTTTTAACCATTGATTAAAAAATATGTGGTTGAGATGATAGTAAAATCTAATGGGTGAAAATGATCAAAGAAGTTGATCTAAGGGTAAAAAACTTGATACCACCAATAACTTGGTACTATTAATAGTATAATAGCCGGACTATATATATATATATATATATATATATATATATATATATATATATATATATATATATATATATATATATATATATATATATATATATATATATATATATATATATATATCTAGAATACTATCTATAACACTAAACAATTAGTGCTATCAAGTTTTCAGCCGTTGGATGAAAAGATATGCGGTTGGGATTATAGTAGTCCCCTAAGATTTTTACTATTCAACCAACCACCTAGTAAACCCTAGGGGACCACTATAATCCCAACCGCATATTTTTTCATCCAACGGCTAAAAACTTAATAGCACCAATGGCTTGGTGCTATCGATAGTATTCTAGCATATATATATATATATATATATATATATATATATATATATATATATATATATATATATATATAGAGAGAGAGAGAGAGAGAGAGAGAGAGAGAGAGAGAGAGAGAGAGAGAGAGAGAGTCCGACTATTATATTATTAATAGTACCAAGTTATTGGTGCTATCAAATTTTCTACCCTTAGATCAACCAATTTGATTATTTTTTTCTGTTAGATTTTATTATTTTCCAACCACCTATTAAACCCAAGGGGTACACTATTATCTCAACTACACATATTTTAATCCAAGAATTAAAAACTTAATAGTACTAATGACTTAATACTATTAATAGTATTCCAGCTTATATATATATATATATATTATATATATATATATATATATATATATATATATATATGTATAAATATATATGTATGTATATATATATATATGTATATGTGTATGTATATATATATGGGTATATATAAGTATACACCCCTTTAGGGGTGTATATCTTACACCCCACCCCATCCTGGGGTTGGGTGAATTCCACTCGTCACTCGATGTGACGAGTGGAATAATACCCACCCCAGGATGGGGTGGCGTGTAGGATGTACACGCCTATACCCCTAAAGGGGTGTACACCTAGCATCCCTCAATATATATATACATACATACATATTTATACATACATATATATATATATATATATATATATATATATATATATATATATATATATATATATATATATATATATATATATATAGAGAGAGAGAGAGAGAGAGAGAGAGAGAGAGAGAGAGAGAGAGAGAGTCTGGCTACTATTGTGGTGACCCGGATCTTTGCAGGGGCTTCTACAGTGTGACCAACAGCTTCTGGAAGCCTACGTGGCATGTCGGCGGTGTTCGTGCGCCAATTTGGACACAAGTGATGGACTCGGGGCTTAAAATGGATCACGTGGGTAATCGGGGGACCCCTTTGGATGTTTAGAGGAGTTTACGCGCAGAATGGATGTCAAATTTAGGCTCAGCGCGAAATTCGGATTAAAAATACCTTTTCGGGAGCCTCCGGTAATTTATAGGTTTGGAATTTGGTAAAATGGACGCCGGATTTGGAATCAGCGCGCGAAAACGGTCAAGATGGGTTATTTACTTGTATTTTTCGGAGCTTGCTACAGTAATTTTTACTATTCATGTCCGGAACAGTGTTCCCGGCGATCGCCGGCGGCGGAAGGCAGCGGCGCGGGCTCGGGCAGGCGGCGCGCGGCCGCGGGCAGGCGCAGAGCGGCGCGGGCAGGCGCGCATGGGCGCGGGCAGGTGCGCGGTCCACGCGGCGGGCGTGCACCAGGGCGGTGCCACGTGGCGTCCTCTGCGCGGGTGGTTCGGGCAGCGCGGTCCACGGAAATTTTTGGGTGCACGGTGGACCGATGGGAGGACACGTGGCGGACTGTGATTCGCGGGTGTTGTGGACCCGGTCCACGGAGCGCGAGGTGGTTTCCTCGGGATGCGTGCGCGGCATGGGCGCGGCAGCGGCGACGTGCGCGCACGTGGGCGCGGATCCCGAGGCGATAGCGCACGGGACAGCGGCGCGGGGAGGGACACATGGCGGGTAGTGAGTGGGCCTTTTTGGTGTTTCCTATTTTGGGGATACATCGGGCATTTCTGAATTTGTTTGTTTTGGATTTGCTCTTTAAGCAATCCGAGTGGCTTTGGGAGGGGGATTTCGACCCCTTCGAGCTCTCAGCTCAAAGGGTGATGTGAAGGAGAGTTCTTCTCCATGAAGAGTAGTATACACCTGTCAAGTTTCAGATTTTTCGGCGGCACGGATTTCGAGATTTCTATTTTACCGGCGCGGCGCGACGTTTCTTCTTCGGTGTTCTTCTCCGTCGCATTTCGGTGCACGAGCTCCCCCGGCCTACCCCGAGCTCCTTTTTCTGTGATTTTTGCGCCGTTGGCTTCACGACAGGTAGGGCTTCCTCCTCCTAATTCCGAGCATTTCTTGGGGTTTTTCGAGCTTCTCTTTGACCCATTTTCTATTGCGGAGTTTTTGGACAGCACCATAGTATTTCCGCGATATCTCCGCAACCGGGCATCGGATTGAGACGTTCCAACAGGCGTTTTGCATCTACACATCGCAAGGAGCATCCTCGAATTTTCCTGGATTTTTCTGGATTTTTCCTGAAGGTGAAAAAGGCATTATTTTCAGTGTTTGTTGCTGCAGTTTTCTGTACAGAATTCTTTGGGGTAGTTCCCTTGCAGAATTTATATCTCAGTGTAGGAAACTCGGATTTGAGCGTGCAGGTACTCGTTTCGACCGGCTCGACGCGACGAACGCAGCGGTTATTTTCTCGGATTTTTCTGAGTTCATCTCGCAGGTGAAAACTGTGTATTTTTGGGACTGATTTTGGGACATCGGATAACTTGTATTATTGTGTGTAATTTTGGACACCCCTGTGTATAATTTTGCAGTTATCGTGGCAGGTGATCTTTTACTGGGCGAGGACACTTTTGAGACTTGGATTGCGCAATTTCAGGTGGGTGGTTGCTATATCCCTCTTTTCTGATGTACCCACTAGGAATATTAGAGAGATCCTCTCTATTGGACATGTTGAATGATCATCTAACGGACATGCATGTTTAATTGAAATAATTGTGAGCCTATCATATGGACAATATCATAGTGGAAACTTGATAGTGGTTGGAACTTATACATGCTTATGGGAACATTATTGGCATTTCACTTAGCATGGGGGATTTACTTTTATGTTGGGATATTATGAAATGTCTTGCGGGAGGGTACCACTTGAGGATCTTTTGGATAGGCATAGGGGGATGGTTTATATGAGAGTGATTAGCAGATTATAAACAGGTGTGGTCGGATTATGATTTTAGCATGATGATTATACCCAGAGGAAGCTATTAATTGATACACTGGTCGAACCACTATTTGTCACATCTCTCATGAGGACATAGGCTGGCTTATTTGGACATTTTGTAGGGCCATTTCTTATCGCTACACTTTATGTTGGGATTTGATTTAGAAGAAACCTATTTGCTTCTTCTCCCCCTATTCTTTAGTCAGGTGACTATTTGTTGCTCGGGTTTGAGCAGGGGATTGGCATAGTGTAGCCGGGGCCTGAATTTTAGCTTATGGGGTATTATGGCTACCGCGGATAGTAGCGGTGGACCAGATGTCATATGTGGGACATGTTTGTGATCATGGGTGTTGTTGTGAACCCCTACTTTTGATTACCCACTAGGCATTGGAGTAGCTTCTATGATTAGAAGGCTGATTAATAAATTGTGGGCTTTGGCATGAGGTATAGACAGGCACAGGTTATCTCCTATTTACTGTCCTTATGCATTTATCAGCATGCTTTAGCAAGGTAAGATCATATCGATATCTGCTTTATTTTATATATATCATCTTTGGACATTTGCATGCTTGTATGGTCACCTAGATAGGCCACCTTTTTCTGCTACACTATCATGCTGGAATTGACATAGGAGAAACCCTTTTTATTATTCTTTTCTCCTTTTATTTGAGGCTCAGGGTATTTGTAGCTCGTGCGCGAGCAGGTTGTTTGGGATAGTGTAGTCAGGTCCTTGGGTTTTGGGACAGGCAGGGTATTGCGGCAACCGCGGACATTGGGCGGTTGACCGGAGATTTCTTATGCATCGGATTGGGTATCAGGTCTCTAGTGGATGGAGTTCCCGTGATTTGTCTATCTTGCACTAGGTTGAGATCGGGTCTTTCTTTAGTGGATGGGTTTTCCCACTTTGATCAGAGTCATGATCCAGTCCTGCTGATTTATGATACTTATGTTACTGAGATACATTTTCCTCGTGTGGGTCGCTCCCCACGAGTGCCACTCCGGAGTGTGCGACCGGACGGATAGAGGCCGGTCTACTACTACTTTAGTATGCGATCGGACGGGCAGAGGCCGATCTATTACTTACCTTGGGATACGACCGTACCGGGCAGTAGTCGGTCAGTACTCCCACAGATGAGTTTAGCAGGCAGTACCAGTGTTTACTGGTGGTCAGATTGGGTTATTCAGGCAGGCATTTATATTCTGATGCATACCCTTAGCTATTTCTCTTAGCTCAGCATTTAGAGGCATACTAGTGGTAGCGTTTCATCAGGAGTTATATTCATAGCATACCACCTTTATTCTCTTTTTGCCTCTGGTAGACCTAGTGGGCGTGTCAGAGTTTGAGGTTTTACCCACTAGGGGAGGCTACTGGTTTACTAGTAGTTCTCACCCCCATTCTTCTTTCCTCTTTTTTTCCTCCCTTGTTTTGCAGTGTCTTCTGCGGGTGCTGCTGGGCTTTCAGTGGCGGGTCGAGGAGAGAGGACGGCTGAGTAGATAGATCTCGAGGCAGGATGAGCGTGTTAGCTGGACTGTTGGTGTACCCATGTTTCCTCAGACGGTTGTACTTTTACTTTGGGACTGGCTTTTGCCAGCAGGTTGTATTTATTATCTGTGAGCTGGGAGAGACTGATGTATCATTTATACAGATGTATTGTATTTTATTTCCAGCTTCAGTCTGAGATGTATTAGTTTTAGTTCAGCTCTGTTTTTATTACTCTTTTATTGTATCTCTTATATTTGAGCAGGTTATTAGCGCTTCGTGTACACGGGAAATACCGTGTGCACGGCGGATCTGTAGACGGGCCCCGGTTCTGGTTTACACCCGGGGCGTGACAGATTAGTTGGTATCAGAGCTTAGGGATAGGTCAGTTGGGACTTAGGAAACCCTAGGCTTTCGGCGGACCCTAGGATGATAGGGCACGAGGGACGCGACATTTTGCGAAAGTCGGCGATTTATTTATTTGACTCTTCCTGTGAGTGAAGAGGGATCGACATATTCTATTTCTGTGGGACAGTTATGTTGGCTGCAGACAACATAAGGTTACAGAAATAGAGGGATGTCTTTGACTTTCGCTAGATTGGGTCGAGTGTTTGGGGTGTGCTGATTTGCGGTCTGTCGTGGCGAGCGGTGTCTCCCCGACTTTGGGCCCTGATCCGGGTGCACTTTGGTGCAGCAGTTGGGTCTGAGCTAGTTGTTTCGGGCCGGATACCAGATTGGAGTCAAAGAGCTCCGGACCCAGATGACAGGATTGTCAGAGGCTTATCAGCGGCAGAGCGAGCGAGCATCTGGTTTTAGTGACACAGTTGTCGAAGCAGCGGGCAGCTCGACAGTGCTTCCTTCTGAGACCACCCGGTTGCAGTATCCTCTGGGGCGGGGATTTCTGTGGTACCGATGGAGTGAGTAGCCCCCTCCGTGCCAATGTTTAGTGTCGAGGTACCGAGGCAGGGTGGATAGTTGACAGCTGTTGACCTATGGGGCACCAATGATTAGATGAGCCAGTTTCGGCAGATGAACCACCCCGATTCATAGGATTAAGTTTGGAGCCTCCTGGGGTAGGATAGTGGTTGGTGGTGATGGAGAGACTATTTGGCAGCCTCCTGGTGTCAAAGGGTTTACGCAGTTGTCGAACTGCGCGCTCTATGATTTGGGGGGGGGGGGACATGGCGCATAGGATATGCGTGACTGTGAGCGGACTGCGTCAGGATACCTTTCAGGTTATTTGATTTCCCCCGTTTTGAATTTTGGATGCCTCGTTGGAGTAGGCATTGTGTATGGCGCGTAGCGTTGCAGTTCCTTTGGATAGGGGTCTGCCGCCAGAGGCGAGTCTTGGATAGAGGCGCTTGGCGCTAGGTGTTGGAGGACAGATCGGCCGGTAGAGACATTTTCGTTTTCCCTTCCAGGATGGTGGATATCCTTGTGGATGGATTATGTAAAGCTTACCCAAGGGGGATGTTACCCTGTGTGATTGATAACTGGCATGTTTGGGGTGCAATATATGTGATTGAGGGGTGAGCTTAGTAAGGATAATTGTATAAGGAATTGCATGAATCAATTGAGCTTGGTCGTATGGCGATGATATCCAGGTGGATTTCTGAGATGTCAGAGGTTGGGTGGACCCCGATGACAGCATCAGCCCTTTTATCTGAGTGGCGCAGCGGTAGCGTGGATTGGCTGTCTGCGAGAGACCACATTCGTCACCTCAGTGTGAGCATGGACAGAGGTCATGCTCCTTTTGTGATTGGTCTAGATATTTTGGCAGGCTGAGCGACGACCACTTGCATCGAGTGGATGAATCTGTGCCGCCCGGTTGGAGGGCGCCACGGTAGTGGATTGAGTTGTCGCAGGTGTGATTTCATCACAGCAGCCGGAGTTAGGACATGTTGCATTCCTGCATGGACTAGAGGTAGAGTCGTTACCACATGCACTTGAGGTACAGGTTACTGTTGGTATTGTGCAGGTGGGGAAGGTTTGTGGATCATGTCCAGTGCAGTAGAGACCGTGAGTTATGCCGGCAGACCTATTGGTATTTGTGGCAGTTCAGTGTTTTGACCCAGTGCTTGGGATCGGTTGGCATAGTGCCACAGGATGTTTGACTGCTGAGAGAAAGGACTTTGATTTTCTGCGAGGCAGACAATTGAAGGCTTGTTTATTGAGACTGTTAGAGCACACAGGTTACAGCGACAGTGTGAGAGGTGCCTACGGCGGCAGCGGGACTTAAGGATATCCCTATTGCCCATGAAATTCCGGGTGTGAGTCTACCTGAGCCGATGATTATGCCGCCAAATAGGGAGATTAAGATTGCGATTGACGTGGTTCTGGAAACCGCGCCAACTTCAGTAGCACCTCGTTGGATATCGCCTTTAGAGCTGCGGGAGTTGATGTCATAGGTGCGTGGATTTGATGGATAGAGGGTCTGTTTGACCTAGTGCCACGTCGTTGATACACGATGGTGAGAGCCCTTTGGGATTGGAGCCCAGGCAGGTCCAGGTATTATTTAGAATCTTTTGATGGAGCTATATTCCGGCAGTTATTGTATGATGCCTGCACCAATGTGGAATTTCAGCTTAGGGCTTTGTCTAGATGGTATTCAGGACACGGTAGGGGCATTATGAGTACAGTGAGGCCAATGGAATGACTAATGCCCTGTTGCCTCTGAGATTGAAGAATTCTGTGTTTCAGTTGGGCTTGAACGGTTTGATAGCGGCATTCTCCAGGGATATTTTGGTTTTACCCCTCCCCGAGTGATTTAGAGCTTGTGAAGCATTGTAGATGATGTGATAAGGTCTGTGGGGAAGAAGCGTTATGCCAAGTCGTTGTGGTACAAGTTTTAGCTTCGAGAGCATAGCTTCCTGGATTGCATATTCAAGCCTTAGGGGCGGCGGTGAAAATCCGGCCAAAATGAATGCTATTTAGGACTGGCCGAGATCGACAGTTATTGTTGGGGTGAGGAGCTTTTGGATCGGATAGTGCCAGCAGAGCTTGACGAGTGGATGATGAGATTGGTACCAGCGCCGATTTTAACCTAGTTAGTGGTGGGAGATGGATTTGCGAGTTATAGTGATACCTCCCATAGTGGCTGTAGAGCTACCATTGGATTTTGTTGAGCATCCAGGGTCACCCCGATAGAGCCACTGTGGTGGCGGATACCTGGAGCAGAAGAGCTTTTGGGGTTGAGTTTTACGATTCTATAGCTGGCGCTGTGTGGGGCCATTCTGGTGTACAGGGTTTGAATTGTGTCCCAGAGGATCCCTTTTGAGGAGAGGCTGCGGCTGAGCAATCCACTTGGGTGGTTGAGTTTTGAGGGCGACCGAGTGTGAACCCTTGCTTGTTAGGGCCCCTTTTCTGTGCAGGTGTTTGTGTGGGTGTGATTCGGGTCGCTTTGGTTGAGTTGGCTCTTGGGAGTGATTTTAGAGCGTGTTGCTCGGGCTGTTCGTTCCTTTCCCCCAGTCTTTTGTTGGAGTTTTGAGGTTTTTCTGCATCTCAGCTCAGGAGTGTTATGTTTTGGACCCCTCGCCCGTGATTGACTCGCTTCTTTTGAGCCCTGTGAGAGTTTGGAGTACGAGGGACGCCCGTTGCGAATTCCGGCTCGCGAGGTGAGGGAATTGCGCAATCGGGCTATGCCGTACTTGTCACGCCCCCGGGGGTTTTTGAGTCATTTAAAGCGGAAAATTGCGTGTCTATTTTTTTTTTTCTTAATAAGGTGATATAAACCTCAACCCCGGTGCGTGCCAGACCGCCACATACACAAATTCACTCTGTCCACGGACAGAGTCTCCTTTGTATATGCACGGCGTCTCATTTACAACATACAATTCATCACACATTAATCACCAACCAACAACCATACCGTAGACCTTCATCACCAATTAAAGCAAGTTTATAAAGCGGCGTCAGTGTTTGGAAAGGATAAAACCCAGCGTTTGCAAAACCCGTGCCCACACGGCACTTCGTTTTGAGAAAACATTTTCGCAATCCTTTAATTTATCATGAAAACATGCCGCGTAAGAGGAACGCCACTAAACGTAATTAAAACATAAGAATACACCTCATCCACAGAGCTAATTAATACATGTTCACAACTAAAGCCATCCACAAGCAAATTAAGTATTTATACGAAAAAGGAAATGAGATATAATCATAATAACCAAGTGTCCGACTACGGTCCTCACGACGCAGCCCCACCGTCACCCCGGCTGACGCACCTAGTAGCAGTACCTGTCACGGAGTGGGTAACGTCAGTGACAAACAAAGTAGATGTCTAATAGTATCAAGGAAGGAAAAACGAACCGAAAACACCGAGTACACCGTAACCTTTCGTTAAACCCCTGTGCATATTTTAAACTGGGCACCAACCCCAGAGTACCTGTCGGGGAGACTAAAGTCCCCCCTCGTGCACAAACACCTTTTGATGCTTTTAACCTCTTCACGGGGCTAGTGCGGCCCCTATAGCTGCCGTGAAGGGGTCCTCACGGCTCCCACCCCTTTGTGAGGCACACGGGTCAAAAAGACCACTTTTCCGGAAAAGTACACCATGCGGTGGCCCGATCCGCCGGTGTACGTGCAGCATCCGAAACCGGATTGCCAAGATTGGCGTGTGGTGAGCACCGCGACCGCAGCCGCTTAAATTGTTAGATAAAACATCATTAAGCGAAAGGTTAAACTGTCCATCTACTTTGTTAGGTAAATTTAAGAGTACTTTAATGGCGATAAATGCACTTACTGCACTTGTTGCACTTATAGCAACCCTACCCACCTGGTTGGAGAGAAGACGGGTCACCCGAGCCCTCTGCACTCTCCCGCTGCGCACCTGGACCTATAAAAAGTCCGCACGGATACTAAGATCAGAATACATACTAACATATTGCAACAGAAATACCCCACTCTATTATGTACGAAGAGTCCGGCACCGTCCCGCTGTCCGGCGGGACACCCTTGCCTTGAGCGGCCGTCGCCGTCCGTCGGAGCCGCGCGCGGCGTGGCTCCGCGGACGGCGCCCGCATAGTGCCCCGCGCGGCGTCCGCGCGGTGCCCGTGCGGACACGGGCCCGCGCGGCGCCCGCGCGGCAGCGGGCCCGCGCGGCGCCCGCGCGGGTGCCCGCGCGGGGCCGCCCGTGCGGCACCCCGCGCGGGTGCCCGCGCGGCTCCCGCGCGGGGCCGCCCGCGCGGCACCCCGCGCGGGTGCCCGCGCGGCGCCCGCGCGCGGGGCCGCGCCGCGCGGCACCCCGCGCGGGTGCCCGCGCGGCACCCCGCGCGGGTGCCCGCGCGGCGCCCCGCGCGGGTGCCCGCGCGGCGCCCGCGCGGGGCCGCCCGCGCGGCGCCCCGCGCGGGTGCCCGCGCGGCGCCCGCGCGGGTGCGACCCGCGCGGCGCCGTCGCCGCTTGCGGCGGCGTCCGGTCGTCCGCGATTGTTTTCCCCCTCCCCGCGCGATGCCCTAGCGGCACCGCGCGTCTCCGCCGTCCGTTCCGTCCGTCTAGCACAATTACGACGACGGCGACGGTAACGGGGACGGCGGAGAAACTCAAGAAATTGACGAAAAGGCGACAGGAAAAATCCGGAAAAATTACTAAAAAATATTCTACTAACCGGAGATCGTCGGGAAGGTGTCCGGTCGTGTTTCTTGCCTTCGGGTCGGGTTTGGGACGATCGGCTCCTTCTCTTTTCCTTCTCCTTCCTCCGGTTAGGGTTCCGTTCTCTCTTTTCTTTCCTTTTCCTCACCGGTTGGGGTTTCGGTACGCACGAAAGAGGAGGGTTTGAGGAGGCGGTATTTTAAAAATAGGGTTTCGTTCGGTAAACGGGGGAATAAATAGATCTCCCTATCTATTTATTCTTTTTATCCAATTTCACGCATACGCACCGTCAAAATCCTTTCGGATATTTTGACTCCGATTAATTAATTTATTAATTAATTAGTCCTTACCGATAACCCTATTACTTAATTATTTAATTAATATCCGCTTTATCTTACACGTGCGTAACTAGGAAAACCCAAAACATCCTGTTTCTATTTCTCAAATAAATATCTGACTTACGAGATAAAATCTTCACCCTTTTAAATCCTGGCCACCGATTATTTAATCACCTTCATTAAATAATCATGGGGAATAAATTCCCACTTGGATTTAAATCATCGGTTATTTAAATTTCCAATTTTCAAATCCCGGTCACCGATTATTTAATCCCCTTCATTAAATAATCTTGGAAGATAAATTTCCAAATTTAAGTATCTGGATTTTATCTCTTATCCAATCCGCGAGATAAAATCCCCCCTTTTATTCGTACGTAGGAGGATTTAAATTTCCGTCACCGGATAATTGATTAATTAATTAATTAATTATCCCCTACGAGATAACCCACCTCATCTCTAACGGGTGCAAGATATTTTTGCACGGTTTCCGAAGCGTGACTAATTACCGCGTCGCTAAGGATCCCGTTCCGGGAGATCCCGACATCGGATTTCGAATCCGATCGCACCGTCGGTCATCGTTTTTCGCGCTCTATCGCAGAAAAATACACACACCTTGTCCCGGCCGACTTTTGAAAATTAAATAATTTTATTTCGCTTAAGGCTTAAGCGATTACATGTGAGTTCAAAAATACCCCTAAGGGTCGGGTCACTACACCACTCACACTTTATAAAAAGTTTCGTCCCGAAACTTAAGCTCAATCCTCACTAAACACCTCAGGAAAGCATTCCCTCATTTTCGACTCCAGTTCCCACGTCGCCTCGCGCTCGTCGTGGTTGCTCCACTGGACCTTCACATAGGGGATTGTTCGGTTGCGCAACTTCTTGTCCTCTCTTGCCAAAATCCGCACCGGCGTCTCCTCGACGCTCAAATCCTCTCGCAACTCGATGGTGGAGGCATCCAAGGCATGAGAGGGGTCTGCCAGGTATTTCCGGAGCATTGAAACATGGAAGACGTTGTGGACTCGTTCGAGGTTCGGTGGCAGGGCTAAGCGGTATGCCACCGGTCCTACGCGCTCCAGGATTTCGAACGGTCCCACGTACCTCGGACTTAGCTTTCCCTTTATGCCGAAACGCCGGTTTCCCTTGGAGGGTGAAACCCGGAGCAGCACATGCTCGCCCACCATAAACTCTAGGTCTCGGCGTCTGTTGTCCGCGTAACTCTTCTGCCTGCTCTGGGCGGTCAGTAACCTTTGCTTAATTAATCGCACCTTTGCTTCGGTCTCCTCCACCAAATCTGGGCCCAGAAACTTTCGCTCACCTAAGTCGTCCCAGCATATTGGAGACCGACAGCGGCGCCCGTACAGTGCCTCGTACGGCGCCATCTGAATACTGGCCTGGTAACTATTATTGTAGGCAAATTCCACCAGGGGCAAACACCGTGCCCACCCTTCGCCCAAGTCCAGAACGCATGCTCGAAGCATGTCCTCCACGATCTGTATCACCCGCTCTGATTGCCCATCGGTTTGCGGATGAAAAGCTGTGCTGAAGTGCAACTTGGTCCCCATCGCTTGTTGCAGGCTTCGCCAAAAGTTCGACACAAAACGTGTGTCTCTGTCCGACGTGATGGATGTCGGTACTCCGTGCAACCTTACTATTTCATCGATATATGTTTGTGCCAGTCGTTCCCGAGTCCACGTCGTGTGTATGGGCAAAAAGTGGGCCGATTTCGTCAATCGGTCCACGACCACCCATATCGCATCGTGTCCCTGTGGCGATCTCGGGAATCCGGTCACAAAATCCATGGTGATCATATCCCACTTCCACTCGGGCACCGGTAACGGTTGCAATTTTCCTGCCGGGCGCTGGTGCTCGGCCTTCACCTGTTGGCACACCAGGCAGTGTGCCACAAATCGCGTCACGTCTCCCTTCATTTTGGGCCACCAGAAGGTTTGCTTGACGTCCTTGTACATCTTCGTTCCCCCGGGATGCGCTGCATATGGGGCAGCATGCGCCTCCCGCAGAATCTCCTCCTTGAGCTCCGGTAGATCCGGCACGCAGATTCGTCCCCGAAATCGTATCGTGCCGTCGGAGTTCACCATGAAATCGCTCTCCTTGTCGGCGGTTATTCTACTCCGCACCAGCTGGAGCTGATTATCAGTCGATTGGCCTTCGAGAATCCTGTCCAGCAGAGTAGGTCTGACCACCAATGTCAGAAGCTGTGCGACTGTCCCTGCCGGTACTACCTCTAGTCTTAATCGCGAAAATTCCGCAATCAGACTATCCTGCCGTGTAATGGCGCTTACATCCGCCTCCACGGCCTGTCCTTTGCGACTCAGGGCGTCGGCCACCACGTTGGCCTTTCCCGGGTGATAGTGGATCGTTAGATCGTAGTCCTTTAATAGCTCAAGCCACCGCCTTTGTCGCAGATTTAGCTCCCTTTGGGTGAAGAGGTACTTGAGACTCTTATGATCTGAGTACACATTGCAGTGTGCCCCATACAGGTAGTGTCTCCAAAGCTTGAGGACAAACACCACCGCTGCGAGTTCCAAATCGTGCACGGGGTAATTCCGCTCATACTCCTTGAGCTGCCTTGATGCATAAGCTATGACCTTTCCCCGTTGCATGAGTACTCCACCCAATCCATTTCGCGACGCATCGCAATATACTTCGTAATCCTCCCCTGGCTCTGGCAGGGCGAGAATCGGGGCTCGCGTCAACCTATCCTTAAGCTCCTCGAAGCTTCTCTGGCACTTATCCGTCCAGATGAACTTTTCCCCCTTTCTTGTCAGACGGGTTAGGGGGGTGGCTATCTTGGAGAAGCCCTCCACGAAGCGCCGGTAATACCCGGCCAATCCCAGGAAGCTTCGAATTTCCGTCACCGTGGTCGGTCGGGGCCAGTCTGTCACCGAATCTATCTTCTTCGGATCCACCGCGACTCCAGCCGCCGAGATTACATGCCCCAAGAAACCGACCTCTCGGAGCCAAAACTCACACTTTTTGAGTTTGGCGTAGAGTTTCCGTTCCCGAAGGGTCTGGAGGACTGTGCGCAGATGTTCTTCATGTTCCTCGTCCGTACGCGAGTAGATGAGGATATCGTCGATGAAGACAACCACGAACAAGTCTAGAAAGGGTTTGAATACCCTGTTCATCATATCCATGAACACTGCCGGGGCATTTGTGAGCCCGAACGGCATTACCGTAAACTCGTAATGGCCATAACGAGTACGGAAAGCCGTTTTGGGGATGTCCTCCCCCTTGACCCGGACCTGATGATAGCCCGACTGCAGGTCAATTTTTGAGAACACCGTCGCCCCCCGTAACTGGTCAAAAAGGTCGTCGATTCTTGGCAGGGGGTACTTATTCTTGATAGTGACCTTGTTTATCTCCCGGTAGTCGATGCACAACCGGAGACTTCCGTCCTTCTTTCTCACAAACAGGACGGGCGCGCCCCAAGGTGACGC
The DNA here is from genome assembly GCA_029168755.2 of Tillandsia fasciculata. Classification (NCBI taxonomy): domain Eukaryota; kingdom Viridiplantae; phylum Streptophyta; class Magnoliopsida; order Poales; family Bromeliaceae; genus Tillandsia; species Tillandsia fasciculata. The sequence continues at coordinate 14,324,441 of CM054939.1, read as the reverse complement.
GCTTGGTCTGATGAAACCTTTGTCCAAAAGGTCCTCCAACTGTGCCTTGAGTTCCTTCAGCTCCGCGAAGGCCATCCTGTACGGTGCCTTGGTGATGGGCTTGGTGCCGGGGAGCAGTTCAATTGGGAAGTCAACCTCTCGTTCCGGCGGCATTCCGGGAAGCTCCGCCGGAAATACATCCGGGAATTCCCTTACCACGGGAATTTCTGAAGGCGAGGGAACGGGTCGGGTGGCTAGATCTACAGAGGCTAGATAAGCCACGCACCCGCCCTCTATCAGCTTCCTAGCTCTTGACGCGGAGATGACGGCCAGGAAGGAAGTACTTTTGCACGCCAAGTACACGTTTTCTGGGAATCCCGGCTTCTGTAGCTGCACCTGTCGCTTCTCGCAGTCGATGACCGCCTGATACTCGGTGAGCCAGTCCATGCCCAAGACCACGTCGTATTCTTTTAGCGGTATGACCACCAGATCCCAGGGGCACGACAACCTTCCCAGCCTTATTGAACATGAGGTTACCAGGCCAGTTGCCGCGATGGGCCCCCCAGGGGTCTGGACGGTCATTAAGACATCCAGAGGACTACTTTCTAGCTGATGGGTTTGCGCAAAGGTACGGGAAATAAAGGAGCGAGTCGCCCCGGTGTCAAACAGAGTTCGAGCTCGAAAATTAGAAACGGAAGTAATACCTGCGACCACCTCCTCTGGCAGTGCCGCTCCATGCTGACCCATGGAATAGAGCCTCCCTCCTGGTTGTGGTCGCGATTCTCCTTCTGTTCTTGGTGCCGAAGGGCGCGGGGGCATTCCCGTTGGCGCCCTACCCCGTCCCGGTGGCTGCGCCGTTGGAGTGGAAGCTGCGGAAGATGCCGCTCCAGGGTTCAGGGGACAGTTGAATCGGAAATGTCCCTGTTTGCCGCAGCGGTAGCAGTGATCTTGCTTCTTAGGGCATTCAGTCACCGGATGCGACGCTCCGCAAATAACACACGACTTGTTTGCTGGTCGAGGTCTCCCGGCCGGCGCACTCTTGTTTCCCTGCTGCGTCTTGGGGTATTTTGGGGGCCGGCTCCCGCCAGGAGGGCCCCCTCCCGGGTAGGTCTGCGTCCGTTTCTTTTCCCGGTTGTTTTCCGATCCCTCCCGTCGAGCTCGGGTCATGGCGAACCCCCGCTCCACGATGGTGGCCCTGTCCACCACCTCTCGGAACGTGCGCAGGTCCGCCGCCTGAACCATCTCGAAGATGTCGCTCCGCAGCCCATCCACAAAAAGACGGGCCTTGTGAGGTTCATCCCGTACAACAAACGGGACGCAATTGACCAACCTCACAAACTCCCTTTGATACTCCACGACTGAGCGGTTCCCTTGCCTGATGTTCTTCAAATCGTCTTCCAGTTGCCGCTTGACGCTTTCAGAGAAGAACGCACCGAAGAGTTCCTCCCTAAAGACCGACCATGTCGGTAGCGGGTCGTTGGTGGACGGATCCGGACGTACCGTCTTCCACCAGATGCGTGCATTCCCTTCCAGAAAGTGGACAGCTAGTGGGACCCGCTCTTGTTCCTCTATCAGTAAATCCTCGAAAAGCTTTTCCATGGTATCCACCCACTTCTCGACGACCCATGGGTCGGTCGTTTCTCCCTCGAAGGTGGGTGGGTCATGCTTCTTGAACTCAGTCAAATTCGTCCTGACCCTCTCCCGCGTCGCTCGCTGCTCTGCGATCCCTCCTGCGGTGGCGGATCCCCCAAGGGTAGGGGTCGTCCCTGCCTCCCCCGCTGTCGCTCCCAACACGGGCCCCGAAGTCGTTGGGGTGGGTACTTCCCTTGGGGCTGGGGGCTGTTCCGTCGTCGTACCACCCCCCCCTTGGGGCTCCGTAGTGGGTGCTGTGGCTTCGGGCGGAGGGATCGGTTCACGCTCGGTGGTTGCGGTAGCCTGTCGCTGCGTCAGCTGACGAACCTGCTCCGTCAGCGTCGCTAACTGCCCGGCCATTTCCCGCAGTTGTCGCCGGAGGGCCTGGTTTTCCGCGGCGGCTGAGGCCGCTCCGTCCGCGTCCGCATTCTCGGTGGACGACCTAGTCCGAGCCATTGCTTGCTGTCACCAAAGAAGCCATGTCAACCCTATGGTTATAACCCTATCACACCGTCTCACGATTTCACCTATGTTACGTTCCCATTTCCCCGTACTCTCACGTACTACGCACCTATACCTTGGTTATCTCATGTCCCATTTGCTTGTGGCACCTCGCACTGTGGATGTAAGTCACGTCTACTATGGTTGTGGTTGTATTTCTCTGATACCATTTAATCTGTCACGCCCCCGGGGGTTTTTGAGTCATTTAAAGCGGAAAATTGCGTGTCTATTTTTTTTTTTTTCTTAATAAGGTGATATAAACCTCAACCCCGGTGCGTGCCAGACCGCCACATACACAAATTCACTCTGTCCACGGACAGAGTCTCCTTTGTATATGCACGGCGTCTCATTTACAACATACAATTCATCACACATTAATCACCAACCAACAACCATACCGTAGACATTCATCACCAATTAAAGCAAGTTTATAAAGCGGCGTCAGTGTTTGGAAAGGATAAAACCCAGCGTTTGCAAAACCCGTGCCCACACGGCACTTCGTTTTGAGAAAACATTTTCGCAATCCTTTAATTTATCATGAAAACATGCCGCATAAGAGGAACGCCACTAAACGTAATTAAAACATAAGAATACACCTCATCCACAGAGCTAATTAATACATGTTCACAACTAAAGCCATCCACAAGCAAATTAAGTATTTATACGAAAAAGGAAATGAGATATAATCATAATAACCAAGTGTCCGACTACGGTCCTCACGACGCAGCCCCACCGTCACCCCGGCTGACGCACCTAGTAGCAGTACCTGTCACGGAGTGGGTAACGTCAGTGACAAACAAAGTAGATGTCTAATAGTATCAAGGAAGGAAAAACGAACCGAAAACACCGAGTACACCGTAACCTTTCGTTAAACCCCTGTGCATATTTTAAACTGGGCACCAACCCCAGAGTACCTGTCGGGGAGACTAAAGTCCCCCCTCGTGCACAAACACCTTTTGATGCTTTTAACCTCTTCACGGGGCTAGTGCGGCCCCTATAGCTGCCGTGAAGGGGTCCTCACGGCTCCCACCCCTTTGTGAGGCACACGGGTCAAAAAGACCACTTTTCCGGAAAAGTACACCATGCGGTGGCCCGATCCGCCGGTGTACGTGCAGCATCCGAAACCGGATTGCCAAGATTGGCGTGTGGTGAGCACCGCGACCGCAGCCGCTTAAATTGTTAGATAAAACATCATTAAGCGAAAGGTTAAACTGTCCATCTACTTTGTTAGGTAAATTTAAGAGTACTTTAATGGCGATAAATGCACTTACTGCACTTGTTGCACTTATAGCAACCCTACCCACCTGGTTGGAGAGAAGACGGGTCACCCGAGCCCTCTGCACTCTCCCGCTGCGCACCTGGACCTATAAAAAGTCCGCACGGATACTAAGATCAGAATACATACTAACATATTGCAACAGAAATACCCCACTCTATTATGTACGAAGAGTCCGGCACCGTCCCGCTGTCCGGCGGGACACCCTTGCCTTGAGCGGCCGTCGCCGTCCGTCGGAGCCGCGCGCGGCGTGGCTCCGCGGACGGCGCCCGCATAGTGCCCCGCGCGGCGTCCGCGCGGTGCCCATGCGGACACGGGCCCGCGCGGCGCCCGCGCGGCACCCCGCGCGGCACCCCGCGCGGGTGCCCGCGCGGCGCCCGCGCGGCGCCCGCGCGGCGCCCCGCGCGGCGCCCGCGCGCGGCGCCCGCGCGGCGCCCGCGCGGGGCCGCCGCGCGGCGGCCCGCGCGGTGTCCGCGCGGCGCCCGCGCGGGTGCGACCCGCGCGGCGCCGTCGCCGCTTGCGGCGGCGTCCGGTCGTCCGCGATTGTTTTCCCCCTCCCCCGCGCGATGCCCTAGCGGCACCGCGCGTCTCCGCCGTCCGTTCCGTCCGTCTAGCACAATTACGACGACGGCGACGGTAACGGGGACGGCGGAGAAACTCAAGAAATTGACGAAAAGGCGACAGGAAAAATCCGAAAAAATTACTAAAAAATATTCTACTAACCGGAGATCGTCGGGAAGGTGTCCGGTCGTGTTTCTTGCCTTCGGGTCGGGTTTGGGACGATCGGCTCCTTCTCTTTTCCTTCTCCTTCCTCCGGTTAGGGTTCCGTTCTCTCTTTTCTTTCCTTTTCCTCACCGGTTGGGGTTTCGGTACGCACGAAAGAGGAGGGTTTGAGGAGGCGGTATTTTAAAAATAGGGTTTCGTTCGGTAAACGGGGGAATAAATAGATCTCCCTATCTATTTATTCTTTTTATCCAATTTCACGCATACGCACCGTCAAAACCCTTTCGGATATTTTGACTCCGATTAATTAATTTATTAATTAATTAGTCCTTACCGATAACCCTATTACTTAATTATTTAATTAATATCCGCTTTATCTTACACGTGCGTAACTAGGAAAACCCAAAACATCCTGTTTCTATTTCTCAAATAAATATCTGACTTACGAGATAAAATTCTCACCCTTTTAAATCCTGGCCACCGATTATTTAATCACCTTCATTAAATAATCATGGGGAATAAATTCCCACTTGGATTTAAATCATCGGTTATTTAAATTTCCAATTTTCAAATTCCGGTCACCGATTATTTAATCCCCTTCATTAAATAATCTTGGGAAGATAAATTTCCAAATTTAAGTATCTGGATTTTATCTCTTATCCAATCCGCGAGATAAAATCCCCCCTTTTATTCGTACGTAGGAGGATTTAAATTTCCGTCACCGGATAATTGATTAATTAATTAATTAATTATCCCCTACGAGATAACCCACCTCATCTCTAACGGGTGCAAGATATTTTTGCACGGTTTCCGAAGCGTGACTAATTACCGCGTCGCTAAGGATCCCGTTCCGGGAGATCCCGACATCGGATTTCGAATCCGATCGCACCGTCGGTCATCGTTTTTCGCGCTCTATCGCAGAAAAATACACACACCTTGTCCCGGCCGACTTTTGAAAATTAAATAATTTTATTTCGCTTAAGGCTTAAGCGATTACATGTGGGTTCAAAAATACCCCTAAGAGTCGGGTCACTACAGTACTGGTTGTTGCTATTGTTGTTGCTGAGGAGTAATCACGGGCAGTGGCAGGCGACTTGGAAGCTGGAGACGGCGGTGTTGAGTATTGACCCCTGGCTTCTGAGACTCCTTGGGAGTTGCTTTAGTTTCGAGGACGAAATTTTCTTTTAGTGGGGGAGGATGTGGTGACCCGGATCTTTGCAGGGGCTTCTACAGTGTGACCAGCAGCTTCTGGAAGCCTACGTGGCATGTCGACGGTGTTCGTGCGCCAATTTGGACACAAGTGATGGACTCGGGGCTTAAAATAGATCACGTGGGTAATCGGGGGACCCCGTCGGATGTTTAGAGGAGTTTACGCGCAGAATGGATGTCAAATTAAGGCTCAGCGCGAAATTCGGATTAAAAATACCTTTTCGGGAGCCTCCGGCAATTTATAGGTTTGGAATTTGGCAAAATGGACGCCGGATTTGGAATCAGCGCGCGAAAACGGTCAAGATGGGCAATTTACTTGTATTTTTCGGAGCTTGCTACAGTAATTTTTACTGTTCATGGCCGGAACAGTGTTCCCGGCGATCGCCGGCGGCGGCGGGCAGCGGCGGAAGGCGGCGGCGCGGGCTCGGGCAGGCGGCGCGCGGCCGCGGGCAGGCGCAGAGCGGCGCGGGCAGGCGCGCATGGGCGCGGGCAGGTGCGCGGTCCACGCGGCGGGCGTGCACCAGGGCGGTGCCACATGGCGTCCTTTGAGTGGGTGGTTCGGGCAGCGCGGTCCACGGAAATTTTTGGGTGCACGGTGGACCGATGGGAGGACACGTGGCGGACTGTGATTCGCGGGTGTTGTGGACCCGGTCCACGGAGCGCGAGGTGGTTTCCTCGGGATGCGTGCGCGGCATGGGCGCGGCAGCGGCGACGTGCGCGCACGTGGGCGCGGATCCCGAGGCGATGGCGCACGGGACAGCGGCGCGGGGAGGGACACGTGGCGCGTAGTGAGTGGGCCTTTTTGGTGTTTCCTATTTTGGGGATACATCGGGCATTTCTGAATTTGTTTGTTTTGGATTTGCTCTTTAAGCAATCCGAGTGGCTTTGGGAGGGGGATTTCGACCCCTTCGAGCTCTCAGCTCAAAGGGTGATGTGAAGGAGAGTTCTTCTCCATGAAGAGTAGTATACACCTGTCAAGTTTCAGATTTTTCGACAGCACGGATTTCGAGATTTCTATTTTACCGGCGCGGCGCGACGTTTCTTCTTCGGTGTTCTTCTCCGTCGCATTTCGGTGCACGAGCTCCCCCGGCCTACCCCGAGCTCCTTTTTCTGTGATTTTTGCGCCGTTGGCTTCACGACAGGTAGGGCTTCAACTTTGGTGTTTTGAGCTCCTCCTAATTCCGAGCATTTCTTGGGGTTTTTCGAGCTTCTCTTTGACCCATTTTCTATTGCCGAGTTTTTGGACAGCACCATAGTATTTCCGCGATATCTCCACAACCGGGCATCTGATTGAGACATTCCAAGAGGCGTTTTGCATCTACACATCGCAAGGAGCATCCTCGAATTTTCCTGGATTTTTCTGGATTTTTCCTCAAGGTGAAAAAGGCATTATTTTCAGTGTTTGGTGCTGCAGTTTTCTGTACAGAATTCTTTGGGGTAGTTCCCTTGCAGAATTTATATCTCAGTGTAGGAAACTCGGATTTGAGCGTGCAGGTACTCGTTTCGACCGGCTCGACGCGACGAACGCAGCGGTTATTTTCTCGGATTTTTCTGAGTTCATCTCGCAGGTGAAAACTGTGTATTTTTGGGACTGATTTTTGGACATCGGATAACTTGTATTATTGTGTGTAATTTTGGACACCCCTGTGTATAATTTTGCAGTTATCGCGGCAGGTGATCTTTTACTGGGCGAGGACACTTTTGAGACTTGGATTGCGCAATTTCAGGTGGGTGGTTGCTATATCCCTCTTTTCTGATGTACCCACTAGGAATATTAGAGAGATCCTCTCTATTGGACATGTTGAATGATCATCTAACGGACATGCATGTTTAATTGAAATAATTGTGAGCCTATCATATGGACAATATCATAGTGGAAACTTGATAGTGGTTGGAACTTATACATGCTTATGGGAACATTATTGGCATTTCACTTAGCATGGGGGATTTACTTTTATGTTGGGATATTATGAAATGTCTTGCAGGAGGGTACCACTTGAGGATCTTTTGGATAGGCATAGGGGGATGGTTTATATGAGAGTGATTAGCAGATTATAAACAGGTGTGGTCGGATTATGATTTTAGCATGATGATTATACCCAGAGGAAGCTATTAATTGATACACTGGTCGAACCACTATTTGTCACATCTCTCATGAGGACATAGGCTGGCTTATTTGGACATTTTGTAGGGCCATTTCTTATCGCTACACTTTATGTTGGGATTTGATTTAGAAGAAACCTATTTGCTTCTTCTCCCCCTGTTCTTTAGTCAGGTGACTATTTGTTGCTCGGGTTTGAGCAGGGGATTGGCATAGTGTAGCCGGGGCCTGAATTTTAGCTTATGGGGTATTATGGCTACCGCGGATAGTTGGCGGTGGACCAGATGTCATATGTGGGACATGTTTGTGATCATGGGTGTTGTTGTGAACCCCTACTTTTGATTACCCACTAGGCATTGGAGTAGCTTCTATGATTAGAAGGCTGATTAATAAATTGTGGGCTTGGGCATGAGGTATAGACAGGCACAGGTTATCTCCTATTTACTGTCCTTATGCATTTATCAGCATGCTTTAGCAAGGTAAGATCATATCGATATCTGCTTTATTTTACATATATCATCTTTGGACATTTGCATGCTTGTATGGTCACCTAGATAGGCCACCTTTTTCTGCTACACTATCATGCTGGAATTGACATAGGAGAAACCTTTTTTATTATTCTTTTCTCCTTTTATTTGAGGCTCAGGGTATTTGTAGCTCGTGCGCGAGCAGGTTGTTTGGGACAGTGTAGTCAGGTCCTTGGGTTTTGGGACAGGCAGGGTATTGCGGCAACCGCGGACATTGGGCGGTTGACCGGAGATTTCTTATGCATCAGATTGGGTATCAGGTCTCTAGTGGATGGAGTTCCCGCGATTTGTCTATCTTGCACCAGGTTGAGATCGGGTCTTTCTTTAGTGGATGGGTTTTCCCACTTTGATCAGAGTCATGATCCAGTCCTGCTGATTTATGATACTTATGTTACTGAGATACATTTTCCTCGTGTGGGTCGCTCCCCACGAGTGCCACTCCGAAGTGTGCGACCGGACGGATAGAGGCCGGTCTACTACTACTTTAGTATGCGATCGGACGGGCAGAGGCCGATCTATTACTTACCTTGGGATACGACCGTACCGGGCAGTAGTCGGTCAGTACTCCCACAGATGAGTTTAGCAGGCAGTACCAGTGTTTACTGGTGGTCAGATTGAGTTATTCAGGCAGGCATTTATATTCTGATGCATACCCTTAGCTATTTCTCTTAGCTCAGCATTTAGAGGCATACTAGTGGTAGCGTTTCATCAGGAGTTATATTCATAGCATACCACCTTTATTCTCTTTTTGCCTCTGGTAGACCTAGTGGGCGTGTCAGAGTTTGAGGTTTTACCCACTAGGGGAGGCTACTGGTTTACTAGTAGTTCTCACCCCCATTCTTCTTTCCTCTTTTTTTCCTCCATTGTTTTGCAGTGTCTTCTGCGGGTGCTGCTGGGCTTTCAATGGCGGGTTGAGGAGAGAGGACGGCTGAGTAGATAGATCTCGAGGCAGGATGAGCATGTTAGCTGGACTGTTGGTGTACCCATGTTTCCTCAGACGGTTGTACTTTTACTTTGGGACTGGCTTTTGCCAGCAGGTTGTATTTATTATCTGTGAGCTGGGAGAGACTGATGTATCATTTATACAGATGTATTGTATTTTATTTCCAGCTTCAGTCTAAGATGTATTAGTTTTAGTTCAGCTCTGTTTTTATTACTCTTTTATTGTATCTCTTATATTTGAGCAGGTTATTAACGCTTCGTGTACACGGGAAATACCGTGTGCACGGCGGATCTGTAGACGGGCCCGGGTTCTGGTTTACACCCGGGGCGTGACAGTGCTATTGATAGTATCAAGCACTTGGTGCTACCAAGTTTTCTACCGTTAGATCTACACTTTTGATCATTTTCAACTCTTAGATTATACTATTTCACCAACCACTCACTAAACCTTAGGGTGCCACTATCATCCTAACCACACATTTCCTAATCCAAGAACTAAAAATCTAATAGCACTAATAACTTGGTGCTATCGATAGCATAGTATTGTATATATATATATATATATATATATATATATATATATATATATATATATAGTCCGACTACTGTGCCTGTACAAGCACCAAGCAATTGGTGCTTGTAAGTTTTCTATCGTTATATCTACCCCTTTAACTAATTTCATTTCTTAGATCATTCTATTCCACCAACCACTCACTTAACCTAAGGAGCCTACTATCATCCTTACCGCACATCTATTCATCCATGGGCTAAAAACCTACAAACACCAATGACTTGGTACTTTTAAAAGTATAGGAGCTCAATTCTATAGAGTCTGGCTACTATGCTTGTACAAGCACCAAGCAATTGGTGCTTGTAAGTTTTCTACCGTTAAATCTACTCTTTTGACTAATTTCATCTCTTAGATCATTTTATCGGGCAGTCCGGGATTGAGACTGTCATGCCCCGGGTGTAAACTAGTACCCGGGCTCGTCTCCAGTTCCGTCGTGTACACGGAATTTTTCACAGACACGAAGCGTAAAAACCTGCTCAGATATATAAGATGAACATAAAAGAGCACAAGTATAGAGCTGTAAACTGAAACTAAACCATCTTAGACTGAAACTGTAAAATAAGGTTGTAATCAATAGTATAACATCATCTCTCAGCTCTCCAAAATAGAGTACATCCAGCTGGCTAAAACCAGTCCCAAAATAAATAGTACATCAGTCTGAGTAACAGGAGTGCAATATAATGTCTAATACAGTCTCTCTCTCATGGCAGGAGATCTATCTACTCGGCGATCCACTTATCTCGGTGGGCAGTCGACGGTCCAGCAACTCCCGCAGAAGACTCTACAAAATAAAGGGGAGAAAGAAAAGGGGAGGGGGGGAGCAACAACGGGTGTGTGAACTACTAGTAAAACCAGTAGCACACAGTGGGTAAATCCTCAAACTCCGACGTACCCACTAAGTCTACTAGAGGCAAGAAAGGAGGTAGAGTGGTAAAGCTGTAAATAAATCTGCTGATAAGAAAAAATACCACTACTATGCCTCTAATGCTATGATGAATGATAATGATTATAAATGCATGCATCAGTGTAAAATAATCACCGAGATATAACCCAATCAACCCGAGCTAAAGAACTCGGACACTGCCTGCAAAACCATCATGATCGGCATAAAGAACAAATATCGCCAATGTAAAAACATACTCAAGTAACTGACCGACACTCATTGACCGGAACTCACTGTCCGGTACTCACTGGCCGGTATATCAATCGCCTACTCCGAAGTGGCACTCGAGGGGAGCTACCCACACGAGGAAAGTAACCAAGTCGAAAGTATCTTAGTAAGCAGGACTTGATCATGACTATGCTCAATGTGGAGAACTATATCCACTAAAGGAATTCCGGCCCCGACCTGATGCAAAATCCATAACCGGCGCAACCGTCCAAAATCCACGGTGGCCAAACCAACCCACGAGTCAAAATCCGGTGTTATCCCACCCCGACTCGATAATCCCAACTACACTATCCCAAACCCATACTCAACCCAGAGCAACATGTAACATACTAGGAGAATAGAAATGAAGATAGTGAGTTTTCTCCTAAGTCAAATCCAACATGATAGTGTAGCAGAAATGAAAGTGGCTTATCTAGATGACCATTCAAGCATGTATTTGTTCTCATTTGGAGTAAAGAGTAGCAACATTCATGATTCTCACATAAAACGAACTTAGAAATTACCAACAACATTTAATCATATTTGAAGGGATTAGGAGTCATGAACAACACTTAGTCTCATAAGGAATAGATCTAAACTTTCAACAACAACCACCTTCCCATGAATGAATTAAGAATCACTAATATATGTCATTTTCACATAAGCTAGATCAATAATCAACAATCGTACTCATTCTCACAAAAGCTAGATCAATAACCAACAATAATACTCATTTTCACATAAGTTAGATCAAAATTCAATCAACTAGCTAATCTTACATAGATAGGCTAAGAATCAACAAATATTACCAACATCACACACTGTAGGTTAAGGATCAATAAAATCAACTATTCTCACATCAACCCATCAACCACTCTCACATAAACCTAACCAACCATTCTCACATAAATCAATCAACCATTTTCACATAAACCAATCAACCATTTTCACATAGATAGGTGATCAATCAACAACTACAACAATCTCCCATAGTGTAGGCTAAAGATCAATTACTAAAATCACTCTTACATAGCATAGGTTTAAGGAGTATCACTTATGATCAACTTCACATGAGATAGTGTAACATCAACCAAACTAATCATTCACACATGGATATGCTAAGAATCATTTAATATAGTATAAATATGGACATTCAAGCATGATTCACCGAGGAATAAGAAGGCAATAATCAACTATGTCGTATGGAAATCTAATAGCCCGAGTGGGTAAATCGCAGCGTTGGAGGTGCTCAACAACCCACGTTGTAGCTTGATGATCCGAAGTCCGATCATGCTGAAAATCAGCGTGCACGATCCTCTGCCAATTACGAGTCCAACACACCAAAAATCGCCCTGAGATCACTGTCGGATTGAGCACAATCATCAAAACAAAATTGCTGCGCAGATTTCTCAAAAAATTCCAGCAAGTAACCTCTTAGAAGATAGATTTAATTTCGGGATATAATACCTCAATTTTAAGCTCCAATCTAAATTTATAGGTTCTCCTCTATCCAAGGATTAGCACCAAAGTCCTAAGAACCCATTTTAATGCTTCCTTAATTATCCAATTAAGCAAAGTGTCAAGTGTTGTCCAAAAACACATTCAAATATTAGCATGCACTTCTAAGATTAATACGGACCAATCCATACAGAATTTTTCACCAATTTCAAAAGGAAAAATACTCACCTTAAACTTAAGGAAAAATACTCACCTTAAACTTAAAAAGATGTCTAAACTTTAAAATCCGAAATAACAAAAAATTACTTCAAAATCTGCATCCCCAAAGTCCACATATCAAAAAAACATTCAAACATGATTCTGTTGTAAACCTCATCATAGGGGCAAACGAACTCCAAATTCAACAAGCAAGGTACCAATGAATTTCTCTTCGAGAGTAGATACAAATTGAGCCAAAGAACACCAAAATCTATGCACAGATCAAAGAGAAATTTTATAAATACTTTGAACTATCAAAACCACAAATCTGTGCACAAAACTCCAAAGATGGCAAATAAACTCTAAGAAAACTTCAGATCTGGTGAAGTGGTAAATACCAAAATTGTAGAAATTCAAGTTCTGAAGATTTTTCCATAAAAATCAGCTCGAAACTCTACTCCTACAGTCTAGGGGAGGGAAAATACCAGGTGCTGTCCAAATTCCCACGCTGTGCATAAGGGTCCCAAAGATGGCATAAAAACTCTATGAAAACGCAAGCTCTAGGAAAAGTGTTGGGTAACAAAGTTGTAGGTCTACCTCTTGTGAAGATGCCAAACCAAAAATCAAGTCAAAATGCCAACAGATGAATCCTGTAGGGCCTCTGCACTGAAACACGACGAAAATGGCTGGAAATGGCTTTAAAGGTGATTCTTTTCCAAGCTTGAGCTAGAGGTACTTCAAGAGCTCCCCCAAGCTCTTCCATAGGAGGAGGAGAAAGAAGAAGAAGAATAAGAAGAAGAAGAAGAAGAAGAAACTCACTGTAAAAATCTAGGAAAAATAACCAAGTGCCAAAAACTCGAAATTGGAGGAAAAATGGGCTATTTATAACCAAAGAATCATCTGCAAAGGGACATTAGGGGACATTTTGGGGTCTCCAAAGCCGGCTGGGGGAGAGGAGAGAGGCACGGGGCACGTGGCAGCAATCCGCACGCACCAGGCCGAGATCGGACTCACTGCGTTGCACCACACCGTGCACGCGGGTTGGTGGGTGCCTGCCAGTAGCCGCGCGACGCATGTCCCGCACCCTCGAGACCCCGCGTGCCGCGCCTGTGAGCGACCGCCATGCGTCGCTGCCGCGCCAATCCCAGCCCGCCATGCGTCCATGTCGCCGCTCGCTGCTCCCGGTGCACGCATCCAGGCCGTGGACGGGTCCGCATAAGAAATGGGCCCAGTGAGTCCATTTAGCCAAATTTAGCTATTTTCGCACGCTGAGTCCGTTTTTCGCGTCCGTTTGACACGTAACGCACTCGATACACCAATAATAGGTGTTTTATCGCCACGGACCACCCGGCCAAGTAACACGGAGATTCGGGTCACCACAGAGACGACCTCGAGGCTAAGTTCCATGAGCAATTATATCGGGCAGTCCCCGAACTATCGATTGCCGATATAGTATCGTATCGGCAGAATGCCTTTCACGCCCCGGGGTCCTTTTTGTAAATCCATTTTAAGAAAACCAGCAAAAAAAAATTGTATAAATTTTTTTTTTTAAATACCTTTGAATACACCCCGAGACGCGCGCAAACCTGCCACATGAATAAGAGCTTTCCTATACAAACGGACAGAATCTCCCCTGTACATGCACGGCATAGCACCTGAATACAACATAACCACACATACAACCAGAACGAAGGAACGATAACTAACCTAAGGTAATCAAGGTATAACATGAGTCCACAATTATAAGTCATCTACCACAATATACGTTAAATTACAGTTAAGAATAATCCATAAATAAATCAATCTAAATTAGGAGATCTAAATCAAAGACTGCATCAACTAAACTAAAGAAATATGCTAAACTAGGAACAATATGAACGAAGAGTGGAAGCACAAAGGATCATGCATGATCAAGCTCGGAACAGGGCTCTCTAGTACCATCTTCATGCATCGTCCCGACCCTCACCACCCGAGGTACCTGGAACTGGGGGGTAGTGAGAAACCAGCAAGAGTCTCCCAATGGGTACCGCAAGCCAACGAAGGCAAGCTGTACTCACTAGCAACCGAAATAAAACAAACGACTATAAGGTATCACAGGGTCAGATATAGTATCAAAATGAACAGGTAAACCGAATACAGTAGCAATGGAATACATCAAACAATAATATCAGAATAACAGCTACTGTAAACTAGAAAGATACTAATCATCAATAATATCAACGACAAACAAATACAGCAGCAATCATGACTGGAAAGAACTATAACTACCAATCAATGCATAAATATCCGCTACTGTAAAAATAACAAATATGATAATGCATCAAACCGATGAATAATACAAATCACCCAATCATAAGCTATATTGGTCTAAAGACCTCAGGCAAAACCACGTCCTGCTCACCCTGGCATATAACCCTAGCAGGGGCCGCATCGGGTTCACGGGTTGAAAGTATAACCACTTTTCAGGAAAATAACACTCTCTTGCAGTGGATCAGACTGCTGGTGTATGTGAAATGCACTCGAGTTGTGGTGATCGATGCAAAATGCTCAATGACCAACCGTCGGCAAATAGCCAAGAAAGAATATATAAGGAATCACTGACCGAATCCAACAAGTCATATCACAAGTCTCAGTATGTCACCGACCAATCAAGTCCACTATTACCGAAGGAAGTCATAGTGTCATCGACCAATCAAGTCCACTATTTCCGAAGGAATGTCACAGTGTCACCGACCTATCAGGTCTATATAACTCGAACATCATACAATAAATACGAGATGCCATAAATCACGAAGTCACGAAACCATGCTATGTCTCAAGATCATGTGCTATAAACATATCATATAAACTCTAGCAAATCACAGAATACCGCTCTACATGTAGGTCACTATGCAAATAGGAGAGTAGAGCAGATAGAAACGAAGTGAGTGGTGCTCAAGTGCTCAACATGCAATGTGTCTAATCAAGAAAAGAAACACGGAGGAAGGAATGTCACTGAGAAGGCACCACTGAACCAACTTCGGATCAAAGTACCCACCTAAAATTCGATGAAGCATCTAACTCCAAAAGCGTTGCAACTAGTCACCTGCACCTACGAAAGGTACTACAAAATCATAAATCACTCGATACTAAAAGTGACTCAAAACCACACCGAAAACAATCGACTCACACCCTGAGAAACATACGGGCCATCGGTACCTTTTATCGATTTTCGAAACCCGCCGGAGATCCTCGGCAAATCACCGTGTCACGCCCCGGGGGTAACCAGAACCCGGGCCCGCCAACAGATCCGCCGTGTACACAGAATTTTCCATGTACACGAAGCGCTGGTAACCTGCTCAGATAGATAATATACAATAGAAGAGCATAACAGAGCTGAACTAATAGAACTAACAGTAATCTCAGACTGAAATAAACTGTAAACTGAAATAAAAGTACAATATACTCCCAGCTCACCATAAATAATACAACCAGCTGGCCACAGCCAGACCCAAAAGTAAACTAATAAAGTCTGAGATACAAAAGGGGAGTACAGTAATAGTCTAGCTAAACTCTCGCTCGGGGTAGACGATCTAGCTAGTCGGCGATCCTCTTACCTCGATCTGCCGCTGAAGGCCCAGCAGCTCCCACAGTCGACTCTGCAAAACAAAGGGGGAAAAAGAACAAGAAACAACAATGGGGGTGAGAACTACTAGATAAACCAGTAGCCTCCCCTAGTGGGTAAAAACCTCTGATGCTGACGCACCCACTAGGAATAAAGAGGCAAAAAGGAAAGAACAGTGGTATGCAATAAAGACTGCTGAAAAGAAACTACCACTACTATGCCTCTAAATGCAGTGCCAAAAGATGACTGTATAGATGCAACTATAAAGCTGTCTGCCCAAAGAAAACCCAATCAGAGGGCCAGGAAATACTGGCACTGCCTGCTCTGTCATCCCTCACAACTCACCAACTGACCGGCACCCATCACGGTCAAAAAGCCTACTCCGGAGTGGCACTCGAGGGGAGCGACCCACACGAGTAAAGTATCTCTGTATCAATCATCTCTGTAACCGATGTCTCACAATAGCAGGACTGGATCATGACCATGATCAAAGTGGGAATACTCCATCCACTAATGCAACCCCGATCCCCAATCTGGTGTGATAATAACACCCGGTCAACCGCCCAAAATCCGCGGTTACCGCTGAACCCATGGACCCCAATCTGACAAAGTAAAAACATCTGGTCAACCGCCTAACATCCGCGGTTGCCACTATGCCCCACAATCCCCTAAGACAAGTCCAAACTGTCCCAGACAATACTATCTCCAAAATCCCGATCAGACTCGAGCATCATGCATCGATAGAGAAGAATAACAATAACAGATGTTTTCTCCTAAGTCAAATCCCATAATATCGTGCTGCAATAAAAATAGTGGCTTAACTAGTTATTCCATGAGCATGCAAGTGTTCTCTTTTAAAAACATTTAAAAAGGAACTAAGTTTCATGTGAAGAATAATCTTTGAACTCTTTTAAAAATATTGTTGGGTTACTAATTTGCATGCGGTTCACGATATAGCAATTGTCCAATTTTCTTGTCCCAGATATTTCACATAGAAGCTACTAAATTAATTTAGGGCCAAATACAATAGGTTTATATATCACAAGTTATCTATCACATGCATAGTTGGGAAACTCTTTTATTCCTAGTGTGCAGGTCAACAAAGAGGGCAACGCAACCACCCACCTCGAAAAGCGTGTACAATGTACCCAGAAAATACCCGCTGTCCTCTAAACACACCGTCAGCTGCAACAATGTCCTACAACATCACATAAGTGTACACGGTGTAAATATAACAATTCCCAAAACAGCTTTTGCTGTTTTAAAAATCAGCACGCAAAACGAGGAATTTTCACCTCTGTCCCGAGCTCCTAAAATCCCAGAAAAATCACGGTTGCGTTCCTCGCGAAAAATCGCCCAAAATCGACTCTTGAATCGCCTCGATCCGATATTCCTACGCTGAGAAACAAATCGTCGAAGTTGCCGCTGTCCAAAAATCCAAACAGCAAAATAGGGTGTCAAATCACCTCGGGAATCGTGCCAAGGAATCGGAATCCAGAGAAACCATCAACACGAAAAACGAAGCCCTACCTCTTAGGAACACACTGGCGAAGAAATCGTCGAAATCGGACCTCTGTACTGCGCAGGGGACTCCTCGGACTGAAATGCGACGATAACGGGCCGAAATGGGGGAAAACCGAGGCACACTGTAAAATCCGGAACGCCGCTGTCGATCTTCCAAAAATCTGGGAACGCACCACGAGGTAGAAAAATGTGAGAGGAAAAACTTCTCTTCACAGACCTCTCCCTGGTTCTCTCTCTTTCTCTCGGAAAAAGCCCAAGAGAGAGGGGAGGAAGGCCTATTTATAGGCCCAAAAAACATTTGGGAAAATGACCCCTGTGTCCCCACTTTCGGGCGCAGGGGACATTTCGGGCTGCTACAGTGCAGCCCGGCCCAAGAAGTTTCGGGCGGCTACAGTGCGGCCCAGCCCAACCCGGGCCGCACACGGGATCCCCGCCCGTCCGACCTCCCGTCCAACCCGGCCCAGGGCCCGCCACGCGTCCGCCAAACAGGCGGCAGCCGTGCGGGCCCAGCGGGGACGCGCCACGCGTCCCCCTGCGGGGCGGCGGGGTGGGTGGCGCCCGCCAATGGCGGGGCGCCACGTGGCGGGCGCTTCCCCGCCCGTCACGCCCGCCGGGCGCCGCCTGCGCACCTGCGCCGCGCGTGCGTACGGCCGCGTGCGTACGGCCGCAGGTGCGCGCCCGCGGGTGCACCGCGCGCACATGCGCCAACCAACCCGGGGCCGCCACGTGGCGCGCCCCGGTGCACCGTGCACCGCGCCCCACCCTGCGCCTGCCCGGCCTGCCCGCGCTGCCCGCGCACCCTCCCGTGCGCCGCGCGCCCTGGACCGGACCAACCGGCGCCTGCCACGTGGCCCGCCGGTGCACCGTGCACCGGCGGCCCGTTCCGTGGACCGGGAGTGGCGCGCCGGCCCAATCAGAGGCTGCCACGTGTCCCTGGCCGGTCCACAAGTCCCCCCGTGCACCATTTTGCACAGAAAACTTCCGGGGGTCCGTTTTTGGGCATCCGGACTCCAAATTAAATAAGTAAATAGCCGTTTTCAAGCGTTTTTCCGCGCTGAATCCAAATACGGCCTCCGTTTAGCCTGATTCCATTCCTAAAATTCGGCAAAGGCAGCCGAAGGTCAGGCTTGACCCCAAATCCTCCCTGAGTCCAAACAACACATCCCTTTGACATGTTGGGGCCCAACACACCAACACTAGGTGTTCCACACCCCGAACAGGGGAAAAACACAGGGGAAAAACTGGGACACTACATCCTCCCCCACTAATAAAAGTTTCGTCCTCGAAACTAAAATCATACCTCAATCCAGAGCCTCGAACAAGTAGGGGTAGGCGTCCATCATCTCTGACTCTGGCTCCCACGTCGCCTCGCGCTCATCATGATTGCTCCAAAGGATCTTCACATAGGGGATGGTCCGATTGCGCAATTCTTTCACCTCCCGATCAAGAATCCGTACTGGGCGCTCCTCATATCTCAAATCCTCGCTGATCTCGAGGGGTGCAAAGTCGATGACGTGCGACGGGTCGAAGACGTACCTCCTCAGTGTGGAAACATGGAAAACATCGTGGACACCAGCCAGTCTCGGGGGAAGTGCAAGTCGATAAGCAACAGGCCCGATACGCTCCAACACCTCGAATGGTCCAATGTATCGGGGGCTGAGTTTCCCGCGAATGCCGAACCTCCTGATCCCCTTGGACGGCGAGACTTTCAAAAATACATGATCTCCAACCTGAAACTCTAAGTCTCGTCGCCGAACATCAGCATAGCTCCTCTGTCGGCTCTGAGCGGTCTGAAGATGCTGTCGAATCACGCGGACCTTCTCCTCTGCCTCTAGCAGTATATCTGGCCCCAAGGTCCGTCTCTCGCCTACGTCACTCCAATAAAGTGGTGATCGGCACTTGCGTCCATACAACGCTTCAAACGGAGCCATCTGTATGCTCGCTTGAAAGCTGTTGTTGTACGCAAACTCAACCAAGGATAAGTGCCGAATCCAACCTCCGCCGAAATCCAAGACGCAAGCCCTCAGCATGTCCTCCAAGATCTGTATGGTCCGCTCTGACTGCCCATCAGTCTGAGGATGAAAAGCTGTACTGAATCTGAGCTGAGTCCCCATCGCAGTCTGCAAACTCCCCCAAAAACGCGAGGCAAACCTCGGATCTCTATCTGACACAATGGAGGCGGGTACTCCATGCAGTCTCACAATCTCATCAAGGTATAGCTGGGCTAGTCGATCGAGTGGCCAAGTAGTCTGCATAGGCAAGAAGTGCGCTGACTTGGTAAGTCGATCCACCACTACCCAGATAGCATCTGCTCCGCCCTGTGCCCTCGGCAATCCGACCACGAAGTCCATGGTAATGTGGTCCCATTTCCACTCAGGGATTGGGAGACTTTGTAACTTGCCAGCTGGCACCCGATGCTCAGCTTTTACTTGCTGACAAGTCAAACACTGGGCCACAAATCTCCCGACATCCCTCTTCATGCCATTCCACCAAAAATGTGCCTTGAGGTCCTTATACATCTTAGTCCCCCCAGGATGAAGGGTATAAGGTGTATAATGGGCCTCTCTCAATATCTGCTCTCTGATCTCAGCATCCACTGGCACACATGCTCGGTCCCTGTACCTCAGTACTCCCGCAGCATCCACTGTAAAGTCCCCTGACTGATCACTCGGAAGCTGATCTCGAATCCTGGTCAAGTGGGGGTCCTCACTCTGTTTTTCCCTGATCCTGTCTAGCAGAGTGGGCTGCACGACTAATGACGTCAGTCTAGCAGAGACCCCAGGGGACACAACCTCTATCTCGAGCCGTCTCATCTCCTCCAATAGGGGCGCCTGGTCTGTGATCAACATAGACAAACTCTGAACTGCTCTCCGGCTCAAAGCATCAGCGACCACGTTAGCCTTGCCTGGGTGGTAAAGGATATCCACATCATAATCCTTTAATAGCTCTAACCACCTACGCTGCCTCAAGTTCAGCTCCTTCTGGGTGAACAGATACTTTAAACTCTTGTGGTCGGTGTAGATCTCACAATGCTCCCCGTACAGGTAATGGCGCCAAAGCTTCAGTGCAAACACCACGGCAGCGAGCTCTAAGTCGTGGGTAGGGTAATTCTTCTCGTAATCCTTGAGCTGTCTCGATGCATAAGCAATTACCCTCCCATCCTGCATCAACACGCAACCCAGTCCACTGTGCGATGCGTCACTGTAGATCACATATCCTTTCCCCATAACAGGGAGGGAAAGGATAGGAGCAGTCATCAGTCTGTCCTTCAGCTCCTCGAAGCTCTTCTGGCAGTCCTCACTCCAGATAAACTTAACCCCTTTTCGCGTCAACCGAGTGAGGGGTGTGGAAAGCTTCGCAAAGCCTTCCACAAACCGACGATAATAACCAGCTAATCCCATGAAGCTGCGCACCTCTGATACAGTCGTCGGTCGGGGCCAATCACGAACTGCCTCAATCTTCGCCGGGTCTACAGCTACACCGGCGGCGGAAATCACATGGCCCAAGAAAGCTACCTCCCGAAGCCAAAACTCGCACTTTGCCAGCTTGGCATACAACTTCTTCTCCCGTAGAAGTTGTAGCACAGTCCTCAAGTGCTCCTCATGCTCGGCCTCGCTCCGGGAGTAAACCAGGATATCATCTATGAACACCACCACAAATCGATCCAGGAATGGCCGAAATATCCTGTTCATCAAGTCCATAAAGGCGGCAGGGGCATTAGTCAATCCAAATGGCATAACTGTAAACTCATAATGCCCGTACCGTGATCTGAAAGCAGTCTTAGGAATATCCTCGGCCTTCACCTTTAATTGGTGGTAACCAGACTGTAGATCAATCTTGGAAAAGACACAAGACCCTTGCAGCTGATCAAAGAGATCGTCGATGCGCGGCAGAGGGTACTTGTTCTTGATGGTCACTTTATTCAGCTCCCTATAGTCCACACACAGTCTAAGTGACCCATCCTTCTTCTTCACGAATAGCACCGGTGCTCCCCAGGGCGACACACTGGGTCTAATGAAACCCTTATCCATCAAGTCTTGCAACTGTGCTTTAAGCTCTCGCAGCTCAGCCGGTGCCATCCGGTAAGGAGCCTTAGAGATTGGCGCAGTTCCTGGGACTACGTCAATCACAAACTCAATCTCTCTGTCGGGCGGCATACAAGTCAGCTCAGGTGGAAACACATCCGGGAACTCGCGGACGATAGGGATATCCCCGAGTCCCGGTGCCGCCGTAGGCCCCTCTACAACACTAGCCAAAAAGGCTACACATCCTCGGTGAATCATCCGTCTCGCTCGGGAAGTCGAAACCATAGAGGCAAAGAAAGCGCTCTGACATCCCCGGTACACCAACACCTCCTGGTCTGGCTCTCTAAAAGTGACAGTCCTCTCGGCACAGTCAATAGTCGCAAAATACCGAGCCAGCCAGTCCATCCCGAGAATCACATCAAAATCCTGCAGCTGTCTCAAGACCAACAGGTCTGCTGGCATAATCCAGGACTCGATCTGCATCGGGCAGGACCAACAACACTCCTCCACGAGCAAAGTGTGATCGGGAATCTGTACCTCTCGTGCACGTGGCAAAAGTCCTACCTCTAACCCATGTAATGATGCAAAAGATCTACTAATGAAAGAATGCGATGCTCCAGTATCAAATAAGGTGCGAGTCCTAATGCCAGAAAGTAAAGTGATACCTGCCACCACATGGTCTGCTGCTGAAGCATCCTCTACCTGTGCAGCATACACTCGCCCACTCTGAGCTGGAGGGCGATAATCTGTGGAATGGGAGGAAGATGGCCTGCTCGCTGGAGCATAAGGCCGCTGAGCCGTCGACCGCTGCTGCGATGATACAGGGGCAGATGCTGAAGAAGGGGCGGCTGAGGTCGAAAAGGGGCACGCAGCTCGAATGTGCCCTGGCTGTCCACATCCATAGCAACGACCCCACCGCTGGTCACAGGTGCCGGGGAAGTGCGGACCTCCACAGAAAATACAACTGCTGGGGGCCCGTGACTGTCGGGACTGCTGCTGCTGAGACTGTCTCTGTCGCTGTGGCTGCCGCTGAGACCCGCGCTGCGACGACTGCGATTTCTGCTGCTGCTGCTGCTGCTGCTGGGGCCTCTGGGATCCACCAGGCCCTCGCCGCTCCGAACGCCCACGGCCCGGAAACTGAGGCGGTGGCGGTCGGGGCGGCCTCCAAGTACTGGCCTGTCCCCCTTCATCCTGGGCTGGTCGCTTTCTGTCGGAGCTCTGAGCGACCGCGGCCCGCTGTCTGGCCACCACCTGATCACCTCTCTCCACCCACTGTGCATGCTCTGCGGCTGCATCCAGAGTCTGAAATCTCTGAGCATGCACCAGGGTGTAAATCTCTGGACGAAGGCCTCCCTCGAACATCTCAACCTGGTGCGGCCCGTCACGAGCGACGAAGGGCACGCAGTTCAACAACTCCATGAACTCCTGGAAATAGGCATGGGCCGATCGCTCGCCCTGCTGCAGGTTCTTCAAGTCGTCCTCCAACTTCTTCTTCACACTGGTCGAAAAATAGGTGTCCAGCACCAACCGTCGGAACTCCTCCCAGGGCAGCTGCCGAGAAATCCGGAACTCCGGTGGCTCTACCCGCTGCCACCAAAAATCTGCATCCCCGTCCAAACAGTGCACCGCCATGTGCACTCGATACTTCGGGTCGATGAAGAAGTCCCGAAAAAGCTTCTCCATCGCAGAAAGCCATTTCCCAACAGCCGAGGGCGGAGCATCCCGCCCTGAGAATCTAGGTGGTCCCCGCTTAACAAACTGGGAGAGTTTGTCAGCAAAATCCTGCTCCTCCTCCGCAGTCAAAGGCTGAATAGCTCCAGGAGCCCCGCTACTCGAAGATGGCGCTGACGGCACAAAAGGTGCAACAGGAGGCACGAAGGCCTCAGGAACAGCTGGGGGTGGTGCCTCTCTCTGAGCAAGCAGCTGATCGATCCTCTGCTGCTGCTGACGATGGCTCTCCGCCAATTGGGCCACCATGGCCCGCAGCTCACCAATCTCAGTGGATCCCGTCTGCTCCGGCTCAACAGGGGGTGTAGGGGCACCCAGAGCGGGAATCCGACGTCGGGGAGGCATCCTGCCACAAGAAAACACGAATCAGTAACATAACCCCACACGACCCAATCTAGCGAAAGTCAAAGACATCCCCCAATTTCTGCGACTTTATGTTGTCTGCAGCCAACATAACGGTCCACCAGAAATTGGGTATGTCGATCCCTCCTCACTCACTGGAAGAGTCCAATAAATAAATCGACGACTTTCGCGAAATGTCACGCCTCTCACGCCCTATCATCCTAGGGTCTGCCAAAGCCTAGGGTTTCCTAAGTCCCAACTGACCTATCCCTAAGCTCTGATACCAACTTAATCTGTCACGCCCCGGGGGTAACCAGAACCCGGGCCCGCCAACAGATCCGCCGTGTACACAGAATTTTCCATGTACACGAAGCGCTGGTAACCTGCTCAGATAGATAATATACAATAGAAGAGCATAACAGAGCTGAACTAATAGAACTAACAGTAATCTCAGACTGAAATAAACTGTAAACTGAAATAAAAGTACAATATACTCCCAGCTCACCATAAATAATACAACCAGCTGGCCACAGCCAGACCCAAAAGTAAACTAATAAAGTCTGAGATACAAAAGGGGAGTACAGTAATAGTCTAGCTAAACTCTCGCTCGGGGTAGACGATCTAGCTAGTCGGCGATCCTCTTACCTCGATCTGCCGCTGAAGGCCCAGCAGCTCCCACAGTCGACTCTGCAAAACAAAGGGGGAAAAAGAACAAGAAACAACAATGGGGGTGAGAACTACTAGATAAACCAGTAGCCTCCCCTAGTGGGTAAAACCTCTGATGCTGACGCACCCACTAGGAATAAAGAGGCAAAAAGGAAAGAACAGTGGTATGCAATAAAGACTGCTGAAAAGAAACTACCACTACTATGCCTCTAAATGCAGTGCCAAAAGATGACTGTATAGATGCAACTATAAAGCTGACTGCCCAAAGAAAACCCAATCAGAGGGCCAGGAAATACTGGCACTGCCTGCTCTGTCATCACTCACAACTCACCAACTGACCGGCACCCATCACGGTCAAAAAGCCTACTCCGGAGTGGCACTCGAGGGGAGCGACCCACACGAGTAAAGTATCTCTGTAACCAATCATCTCTGTAACCGATGTCTCACAATAGCAGGACTGGATCATGACCATGATCAAAGTGGGAATACTCCATCCACTAATGCAACCCCGATCCCCAATCTGGTGTGATAATAACACCCGGTCAACCGCCCAAAATCCGCGGTTACCGCTGAACCCATGGACCCCAATCTGACAAAGTAAAATCATCTGGTCAACCGCCTAACATCCGCGGTTGCCACCATGCCCCACAATCCCCTAAGACAAGTCCAAACTGTCCCAGACAATACTATCTCCAAAATCCCGATCAGACTCGAGCATCATGCATCGATAGAGAAGAATAACAATAACATATGTTTTCTCCTAAGTCAAATCCCATAATATCGTGCTGCAATAAAAATAGTGGCTTAACTAGTTATTCCATGAGCATGCAAGTGTTCTCTTTTAAAAACATTTAAAAAGGAACTAAGTTTCATGTGAAGAATAATCTTTGAACTCTTTTAAAAATATTGCTGGGTTACTAATTTGCATGCGGTTCACGATATAGCAATTGTCCAATTTTCTTGTCCCAGATATTTCACATAGAAGCTACTAAATTAATTCAGGGGCCAAATACAATAGGTTTATATATCACAA
The DNA here is from genome assembly GCA_029168755.2 of Tillandsia fasciculata. Classification (NCBI taxonomy): domain Eukaryota; kingdom Viridiplantae; phylum Streptophyta; class Magnoliopsida; order Poales; family Bromeliaceae; genus Tillandsia; species Tillandsia fasciculata. Next base: position 14,299,252 of record CM054939.1, on the reverse strand, counting down.
GTTATCTATCACATGCATAGTTGGGAAACTCTTTTATTCCTAGTGTGCAGGTCAACAAAGAGGGCAACGCAACCACCCACCTCGAAAAGCGTGTACAATGTACCCGAAAATACCCGCTGTCCTCTAAACACACCGTCAGCTGCAACAATGTCCTACAACATCACATAAGTGTACACGGTGTAAATATAACAATTCCCAAAACAGCTTTTGCTGTTTTAAAAATCAGCACGCAAAACGAGGAATTTTCACCTCTGTCCCGAGCTCCTAAAATCCCAGAAAAATCACGGTTGCGTTCCTCGCGAAAAATCGCCCAAAATCGACTATTGAATCGCCTCGATCCGATATTCCTACGCTGAGAAACAAATCGTCGAAGTTGCCGCTGTCCAAAAATCCAAACAGCAAAATGGGGTGTCAAATCACCTCGGGAATCGTGCCAAGGAATCGGAATCCAGAGAAACCATCAACACGAAAAACGAAGCCCTACCTCTTAGGAACACACTGGCGAAGAAATCGTCGAAATCGGACCTCTGTACTGCGCAGGGGACTCCTCGGACTGAAATGCGACGATAACGGGCCGAAATGGGGGAAAACCGAGGCACACTGTAAAATCCGGAACGCCGCTGTCGATCTTCCAAAAATCTGGGAACGCACCACGAGGTAGAAAAATGTGAGATGAAAAACTTCTCTTCACAGACCTCTCCCTGGTTCTCTCTCTTTCTCTCGGAAAAAGCCCAAGAGAGAGGGGAGGAAGGCCTATTTATAGGCCCAAAAGAACATTTGGGAAAATGACCCCTGTGTCCCCACTTTCGGGCGCAGGGGACATTTCGGGCTGCTACAGTGCAGCCCGGCCCAAGAAGTTTCGGGCGGCTACAGTGCGGCCCAGCCCAACCCGGGCCGCACACGGGATCCCCGCCCGTCCGACCTCCCGTCCAACCCGGCCCAGGGCCCGCCACGCGTCCGCCAAACAGGCGGCAGCCGTGCGGGCCCAGCGGGGACGCGCCACGCGTCCCCCTGCGGGGCGGCGGGGTGGGTGGCGCCCGCCAATGGCGGGGCGCCACGTGGCGGGCGCTTCCCCGCCCGTCACGCCCGCCGGGCGCCGCCTGCGCACCTGCGCCGCGCGTGCGTACGGCCGCGTGCGTACGGCCGCAGGTGCGCGCCCGCGGGTGCACCTCGCGCACATGCGCCAACCAACCCGGGGCCGCCACGTGGCGCGCCCCGGTGCACCGTGCACCGCGCCCCACCCTGCGCCTGCCCGGCCTGCCCGCGCTGCCCGCGCACCCTCCCGTGCGCCGCGCGCCCTGGACCGGACCAACCGGCGCCTGCCACGTGGCCCGCCTGTGCACCGTGCACCGGCGGCCCGTTCCGTGGACCGGGAGTGGCGCGCCGGCCCAATCAGAGGCTGCCACGTGTCCCTGGCCGGTCCACAAGTCCCCCCGTGCACCATTTTGCACAGAAAACTTCCGGGGGTCCGTTTTTGGGCATCCGGACTCCAAATTAAATAAGTAAATAGCCGTTTTCAAGCGTTTTTCCGCGCTGAATCCAAATACGGCCTCCGTTTAGCCTGATTCCACTCCTAAAATTCGGCAAAGGCAGCCGAAGGTCAGGCTTGACCCCAAATCCTCCCTGAGTCCAAACAACACATCCCTTTGACATGTTGGGGCCCAACACACCAACACTAGGTGTTCCTCACCCCGAACAGGGGAAAAACACAGGGGAAAAACTGGGACACTACACACCGGAACGCAACTGAAACCCACACAGTGTCCCAGAGAGTTCCAACACTCACCAAATACCACCCGCTCCCCCAAGACATACCGATTTGGGTGTCCGGACAGCAAGACACACAAATAATGCGAATAGGCGTGATTAACTGTGGTGTCCCAAATTTTCATGCGACTTGACTGTGTAGTCGGCGGCGAGAAAACACATATTTTTGGTGTACCAAGTCGTTGCACGTCAAACGGACGCCAAAAAGGGACTCAGTGCGCGAAAACAGTCAAAATTGACTATTTTCGGGCTAAACAGGCTTACTGGGCCCATTTTGGAGGAGGGCCAGTTCACGGCCCATGGCGGGTGCACCGGGACTAGTGAAGACGCGGGCAAGCCACGTGGAGGAGCCGGATTGGTAGGGCCGCACGCTTTGCGCCGCGATTAGCGCGGGCGGGCCACGTGGCAGCGCGACATTGGCCGGCGCGCGGACCAGGTTGTCACGCCCCGGGGTCAAAACTGCGACCCAGGCTCTCCAACAGATCCGCCACCTATACGACAATCCCGCATAGGCGATGCATCCAACCTGCAAAAGTATTAACTCACAACTAAACAGATATCAGAGCTGAAGAAAATCTGCTATAATAAAAATCTGAACCACTGTACAACTGAAAAAGAGGTACAATATCCATCTCCCATAAATAATGATACAATAATCTGGTCCACCGAAACTGAAATACAAGTAAAAACCACCTATACAACATCTATAAATCCAAAATGGAAGATAAACTAAAAATAAAATACAATAGTGTACAGTGAAATCCACAATCCGGGTTGGCACATCTATCCCGCTGAAGTAAACAACACTGATAGGGATCTATCTCGCAACTCCCTCGCCACAATCCGTCGATCCAACTAAAGCAGAGACGGAAGGGAGAACTTCTGCAAAACTGTCACCAACAGAGGGTGTGAGAACTACTAGTAAAACCAGTAGCCCTCAGTGGGTAAATCCTCAAACTCCGACGTACCCACTAAGTCTACTAGAGGCAAGAAAAGGAATAAGTGGTAAAACTGTAAACAGGACTGCTGATAAATAGGAACTACCACTAACATGCCTCTAAATGCAATGCCAAAAAGAGTACTATATGAATCCATCAGTAAAAGTGAATGCCTGAATAGACCCAATCAATGGACCAGTAAAAATCGGTACTGCCTGCTCTGCTGTCGAACTCAAGAATCCAGTAACGGGGTCGGCACACATGGCTCGCAATCCAAAATAACTAACAGACCGATACACATGGCTCGGTCATAAGCCTACCTCCGGAGTGGCACTCGAGAGGAGCGACCCACACGAGTAAAGTATCTCTGTCACAAGTATGTCAAAATTGCAGGACTGGATCAAGACTATGCTCAAGTGGAAAAACCCATCCACTAAAAGGGACCCCGATCCCTACACTGATGCAACAAGTAAACATCCGGTCAACCGCCCAAGCTCCGCGGTCGCCGTAATACCCCACCATCCGCAATCTGGTACAACAACCGACGTCCGGTCAACCGCCCAAAATCCATGGTCGCCGCAATATCCCACAATCAAGTCCAACCTGTCCCAGACTCCCAGATTCCGACTACACTATCCCAAACCCTTGCTCGAACCCGAGAAATAAGTATCCTGAGTCTAAAATAAAAGAAGAATAATATAGCAATCATGATTTCTCCTAAGTCAAATTACCAGTATGATAGTGCAGCAGAAAAAGGTGGCCTATCTAGATGTCCATACAAGCATACAAGTGTCCTCATGATGATAAAAGAAAGACAGTTAACATTGTTCTTACATTTTCTAGAGCATGATATCCCAATATAATAATCAATCTCATTAAAGGGTTAGATGCTAACTTGGCATACATCGAGTCTATACAAGTATGCAAGTTTTCTCATTTGGAAATGAAGGGAGAATAGTAACCATCACGATTTTCACCTAACATGAATCAGGAGATAACCGACAACCATTAATCTCATAAGGAGTGAATCTCACATAAATAGATCAAGATTAAAGAAGTTAACTATTCTCACACAAACCACTAACCACCCTCACATGAACCATCTAATCACATAGACATGCCAAAGATCATTTAACATTACTTAAATATGGACATTCATTCAATTATCACCAAGAAATAGATTAAGGTTCTACAACCTTCATTGATCTCATATAGGATGAACATAGAATCTACCAACAACATTCATTTTCACATAAGTTAGATCACTGACCAACCACAATACACATTCTCACATAAAGTAGTCTAAGGATCAACCACTATGGTTAATATCACAAGATGTAGGACGAAGATCAACAAGCTTAATTATCCTCATATAGATAAGCCAAGTATCATTTAACATAACCATCTCACATGACATAGGCTCAATAATCACCAACAATATCACTCTCACATAACCATAGTAACCATCCTCACATAGTCATGTTAGCCATTCACACTTAACCATCATAATCATTCTCATCTTAACCAAATAACATTTCACATAAAACCATATTCACTTTTCTCACATAGCTACCATGTCCTTCACGCATCAACCAACCATCCATTCTCTCATAGATAAGTGAAGAATCAACAATTATAGTGATCATACATAGTGTAGGCTAGAATATCAATAACCAAAACTATTCTCACATAACATCGGTTTAGGAATGATCACTTATAATCAACTTCATATGAGGTAGTGTAACATCAACCACACTAATCATGAACTCATGTATAAACCAAAGATCAATCAACTTAATATAAACATGGATATTCAAGCATGATTCACCAAGGAGAAGAGAGCAACAATCAATCATGTCATAGGGGAAATCAATAGCCCGAGTGGGTAAATCGTCATTTTCGGAGAAGCACAACAACCCACCTAAAACCTGACGATCCGTTTCCCGATCTAGCTGAAATTTGGCGTGAGTAATCCTTATCCTCTCAGGAGTCCGATGCCGTGAAAATCATCTAAATCCGCCACACGGATTGGGCGCAATCACTGGAACAATGCACGCGGCGCAATCAAATTCCAGAATTTCAGCAAGTGTAACGAAGCTAAATAAAAAGTATCTGCAACCTCAAATACCTCAAAATGAAGTCTCCAACAGTAAAACAAAGATGTCCTCTTCCATACAAATATCTTCAAGTCCTCAAAAATCCATCCTTAATTTTTTTTTAAATTCAAATACAACAAATATCACATTGCTGTCCCAAAACTGCTAACATAAACTTGCTTGGACTTCCACGTTTAATTAGAGGCTTTTCCGAAGGGAATCATCCACATATCACAAAAGAGAATTTGCTCACCTTGAAGTTAAGAAGAAGTCCCAATTTGAATTTCCAAAAAAGACCTAATATTCCCAAAGATATCTGCATTCCAAGGTGCATTGCTCAAATCAAAAACTAAAACAGGGACTGCAGTAAACCTTTTAACAGCACTGGGAAGATCGTTAAAGTTACTTAATCAAATGAGCTCCAAATCCAGCAAGAGAGATACCATTGGATTTCTTGTCGAGAGTAGATGCAAATTAAGCTAAAGAACTCCAAAATCCATGCTCGGATGAAGAAGAAAACTCATAAATACTTTGGACTATCCAACAAGTTCCATCTGTGCACGAATGCAGCAAGGTGTTCCAAAGATCATAAATAAACCCCAATAAAAACTCAGATCTAGGGAAAGTGATATATACCAATATTGTATATCTTCGAGTCCTAAAAATTTCTCCACAAAAATCATCCAAAAACTCCCATCCTACTGCCCAGAAAAGCTAAAACACTAGGGACTGTCCAAGATTCCAGACTGAAACAAAGGGCTCCAAAGACAGCTCAATAACTCTGTAAAAACTCATGATTTAAGGGGAGAGTTGAATACAAAAATTGTAGCCCTACCTCTTGTGAAAATGCAGAACCACAAATGAGGCCAAAACTCTCCCTGGTTTGCTCTGTGGAATTTTTACACCGAAACGCGACGGAGAAGTCATCAAACTGCATATGGTGGAGCTTGCTTCCTTGAGAGAATGAGGGTGATGAAGCCTCTAAAATCCATCTCTTTGCTGATGAAGATGCAGAGGAGTTGCAGATGGATGTACTGTAGAAGTCCCCAAAGCTGGAGGTTCCAAAAGAGGGAGAAGTAGGGGGGAGAAGGGCTTAAAAAGAGGAAAGAAGAAAAAAGAAGAAGAGTGGAGAGGAGGGGGTGGTACTGTGCAAGGCACAATACCGGGCCGGCCTAGCCGCGCACGCGGGCGGGGGCACGTGGCGCCCATCCGGGCGCCCCACCCCCGGGCGGATGGCCCGGATGGGGCCACGCCCGACGCGGCGCCCGCCAATGGCGCGGCGCCGCGTGTCCCCTGCGTGGGGACACGCAATGCGGGGCGATGCATGTGGGCGCGCTCTGCCCAACGCAGGCGCGCCACCTGGCCCGCGCCCGCCTCTCCTGCGCCGTCCCGTGGACCGCGGTCAGAAAGAGGCCCAATAAGCTCCGAAAATTCCACTTTTTGCTGTTTTCGCGCGCTGAGTCCAATTCCGACGTCCAAAAACTCAAAACTTGCATCCAAATAGTTGTTTCACTCGTTTTTCCACGCTAAATCCAAATACGGCGTCCATTTTGTGCGAAACCACTTCTATTTCTGACAAACCTCTCGAAAGGGTAGAAATTGATCTATTTCTCACGCCGAGTCCGTTTCTAGGGTCCGGTTCGCGCGCAACCAACACTATCAACTGAAATAGGCCTCCACAAGCTGTCGATCACACTGTAATAACTACGAAGATCTGGGTCATCACACAGGTAGACCGGGCGTGCCGCACGCCGCGTGCACCCCTCTGTGCTCCCCGCATGCCACGTAGCGACCTCCGATTGGCGGGCGCCAACCAGCGCGCCAGCTCGAGGCGCACGGAGCGCGGCGTGGGACGCGTGGCGCAATCCCGCGCATTTGGATGCCGTGCGGAGGTGGCGTGGATGCATGCCACGTGTCCCGGGCGTGGTCCTGTGTGGATCCGTGCGCCCGGTTTTCCCCTTTTACCTGAATTGGGTTTTCTTGGTTTTTCCTCTATAAATAGCCCCATTTGAGCAACTATTTCGGGTTTTGGGGATTTTTCTCTCAGGGCCTCCTTCGACAGGGAGCTAGATCTACAAGTCTTCTACACTTCTAGTAGTTTTGGAGATTTTTTGGAGATTGTTTCATCAGCTTCTTTCCCGACTCTGCAAGCTTCGACGTTCCTCTGATTGCGGTTTTCTTCGCCGACATTTCTTCCGCGGACTCCCCTGGTGTCATGCCCTGGAGTCGAAACTGCGATCTGGGCTCGCCAATAAATTCGCCACCCATACGGGAAGCCCCGCATAGGAGAAGCGTCTAACCTGCAAAGTCAGATCTATAGCTAAACATGTATCAGAGCAGTAAAGAAAAGTAACTAAAATAGGCCAAAATCTGAACATCTATCAAATATACAAAATCCAACTCCCAAAATAAAATACAAATACAATAAAAAGTCCCAGACTGTCCAGTACTAATACATCAGTCTACAGGGGTACCGCTATGTCTCCAAAATGCAAGGAATGGAACTACTCGGCCACGTCCTTACCTCGATTAGCAGCCTTCGAACGAGCTGAAGTTAGAACAGGTACCTCTGAAATAAAAACACCGCAACGGGTGTGAGAACTACATCCAACAGTAGTTCTTAGTGGGTACCGTCTCCAAGACCAACGGTCTATCCACTAAGTCTACTAGAGGCATAAGATAACAATATGGTAAAATTGGAGATAAAAGCTGGAAAATAACTCTACAGCTATCATGCCTCTATCTATCATGCTCAAGTGATGATACAGATGATAAAAATGCATCTACTCGATATGCTCAGTCAACCCAATCATCCTGACTGCCATATAGGCTCCAGTCAAACCTGCGCCCACCTACTACCACACATCCACAAGAGGACGGGATTTACATAGGGCGTCCCACACGGACTGCATCGACAAGTCGTGATAACAAAATAATAGGCCCAACTCCGGAGTGGCACTCGAGGGGAGCGACCCCACCGAGGAAAGTATCTGCGCATCTATGTCGAGCTCAATATGGCTCCTGCAAGCTATAGTCCAAATCCACGATCAATCAGATCGGCAACAACAACAATCGATCACAAACAACATCACCCGGAAACTCCAGGGCTCGAGATCACTGTCTACCCACGGCTCCCAAACTCTAGTACTAATCTGACCTCAGCTACCAGATTCCACTCGACCCCCAGGCAAGAGCGCAACATGCACCCTACACTATCCCAACAACTCAGCCCACTATCCGGACGAGGAGAAATACTATGTCTAGGAAAGCAATAAAAAGTGTGTAGGGCTGTCTAAATACAACAACTAGCCCAAGTGAAGATTTTCTACTAGTCTGGTCAAAATTATGCAACATATGACGGGGTGCTAGTCAAGTTCTATAATTCTATCAATAACATGATACAAGAATAATAATTGTGGGTTATGGGATCTAAGAATCTAAATAGAGGAAAAACTACCTAGAGGGGGGTGAATAGGTGTAAACAATAAAACTCAGAAATCTTTACGTAAAAATAACCCAATGCAGAAAATAAAGAAAGTACGCAATATTTTACGTGAAAAACTCTAATTCAGGAGTAAAAAACCACGAGGCCGATCACACAGTAAAATCTACTAAGATTAAAACACGTACAAGGTGATATAACGCACACTACGACTCAACCTTTTCCATACGATCCAAGTAGATCTTCTCTGCAGTACTCAACGCGCCTCGATCACACGATTTGCGTCCAACTTCAAATCCACGAAGTCCAACGTCGAATCCACGATGTCTAACCGAATCCACAGTCTTCACTAATATAGCACGAGTCGATTACACGAACGCGCCTAACTCTGAATCCACAAAGTCGATAGCACCTTGAATCACAAGGCCACGCGAATCCACGCGCCGATGTTCTTTTCGGAAATCGTTGTTTGTTTATTGATGGTGATGGAGTTGAATACTTAGATAATCATATATAGACAAGAAAATACCGTCTAACTATTCATCAATTTGATTCTACAAGAAATAAGAGTTTGAAAAATCCTAGAATCAAATTAATCAATATAGAAAAAGAAACATAAATTAGAACGTGTTTTCCTTTCTTTTCTATATGTGGATTATCTTCGGTTTATTTTTCCATTCCCTAAAAGATGATCTTAGGGTCTATTTATAGGCTAGAAACCTTTTGGAAAGAGATAAGAATAAAAAATTGCCTTAACAGAATATTTCTCGCACGGGGGTCCGGACTGGATTTAGTCTGATCCGGACTGTCGTCACAGCCAAGAAAATTTCCAGAAATATGGTTCGGTGTCCGGACTGATTCATGCGATAAAGGAAAACCAATGTTCGGGGTCCGGACTGAAAGAGGGTTGATCCGGACTGAAATTGCGCATGAACCAAATCATGTTCGGGGTCCGGACTGGATCTACCTGATCCGGATCCAAAACACCAAAAATGTCCAGTTTTTTATTTTTATATCATGAAAAATTATTCCAAGTGTTTCTAAACTATAAGAATGTATTCAAATCATCAAAAATATTTAATTGAACGTATCTGAATATTTTGAATCCATTCTTTTTGAGATTGATGTATGTGATCGACAAGTTTTCAACTTCAATATTCAAGACTTAGTCTACTTCACGAAATACGTCAATACAAAAATCCTTAACAATAATGGCACCTATACTAGGGTTGCCGGAGTTTGTTCTTGTTTGATTGGGTGAAGGCATTGGCCCTTCGGGATTTAGAACATAAAACTTGTTTTAACTGATTTTTCTTAAAGAACTAAAATTTATTAAATTGGGTTTCTCAAATCAAAATGATTTTCGATGATAAATGTCATCTTTTCTTATAAACTTCCTCACCTGAGAGGGTTCGAGTGATCTTGGTTCTAAGGGCTGTATCCATATTTTGGGTCGAGAGTTACGGGGGGCTGTGCCTGGAACCTGTTCTTATTTGATAGGGTTGTAGGCGCTAGTCTCTCGGAACTTTCGGACCTTCTTTTGTGGATAGCAGACTTCACTAATATAGCACGAGTCGATCACATGAACGCGCCTAACTCTGAATCCACAAAGTCGATAGCACCTTGAATCACAAGGCCACGCGAATCCACGCGCCGATGTTCTTTTCGGAAATCGTTGTTTGTTTTTTGATGGTGATGGAGTTGAATACTTAGATAATCATATATAGACAAGAAAATACCGTCTAAGTATTCATCAATTTGATTCTACAAGAAATAAGAGTTTGAAAAATCCTAGAATCAAATTAATCAATATAGAAAAAGACGCGTTTTCCTTTCTTTTCTATATGTGGATTATCTTCGGTTTATTTTTTCATTCCCTAAAAGATGATCTTAGGGTCTATTTATAGGCTAGAAACCTTTTGGAAAGAGATAAGAATAAAAAATTGCCTTAACAGAATATTTCTCGCACGGGGGTCCGGACTGGATTTAGTCTGATCCGGACTGTCGTCACAGCCAAGAAAATTTCCAGAAATATGGTTCGGTGTCCGGACTAATTCATGCGATAAAGGAAAACCAATGTTCGGGGTCCGGACTGAAAGAGGGTTGATCCGGACTGAAATTGCGCATGAACCAAATCATGTTCGGGGTCCGGACTGGATCTACTTGATCCGGATCCAAAACACCAAAAATGTCCAGTTTTTTATTTTTATATCATGAAAAATTATTCCAAGTGTTTCTAAACTATAAGAATGTATTCAAATCATCAAAAATATTTAATTGAACGTATCTGAATATTTTGAATCCATTCTTCTTGAGATTGATGTATGTGATCGACAAGTTTTCAACTTCAATATTCAAGACTTAGTCTACTTCACGAAATACGTCAATACAAAAATCCTTAATAATAATGGCACCTATACTAAGGTTGCCGGAGTTTGTTCTTGTTTGATTGGGTGAAGGCATTGGCCCTTCGGGATTTAGAACATAAAACTTGTTTTAACTGATTTTTCTTAAAGAACTAAAATTTATTAAATTGGGTTTCTCAAATCAAAATAATTTTCGATGATAAATGTCATCTTTTCTTATAAACTTCCTCACCTGAGAGGGTTCGAGTGATCTTGGTTCTAAGGGCTGTATCCATATTTTGGGTCGAGAGTTACGGGGGGGCTGTGCCTGGAACCTGTTCTTATTTGATAGGGTTGTAGGCGCTAGTCTCCCGGAACTTTCGGACCTTCCTTTGTGGATGGCGGTTGAGTACGCCCGGCCTGTGGATTTACTGTGGTCAGCCGAGTGGTCTGTTTTGGGAGCCGTTTGGGGATGGTGGTCCCGAGCCGTTGAGTGTTTCCAGCTGATATTGTTAGTGTTGAGTTATTGTTTCTGATCTATTTGATCATGAATTTGGATTATAGCCTGCATGAGCCGTATTGAGCTCGACAGATATGCACGGATACTTCCACGGTGGGGTCGCTCCCCTCGAGTGCCGCTCTGGAGCTAGGCCTGACCGCCTACGTATTCCCATCCCAGTGGGGATGTATGGTAGTAGGTAGGCGCATGTTTGACTGGACCCTATGTGGCAGTCAGTGTGATTGGGTTGATTGAGTATGCCGAGTTAGAGTTGATGCATCATTTTCATCTTTACTACCCATTGAGTATTTTTGATAGTGGCATGATAGTAGTAGATTTTATTTTCTGCTTATTTACCTTTCCTTACTGCATTGTTATCTTATCCAAGGTACCCACTGAGAACTATTGTTTGATGTAGTTCTTACACCCACTGTGGTGACTTTTTCTAGTGGTATCCACCCCTGCTCCTACTCTAGTTGTTGCACTTGCTGATCGAGGTAAGGGAGTCGCGAGCTAGATCCCTGCCCCTTCTTGGAGAGTAGCTGTACCCTTTAGGAGATTTTTAGTATTGTCAGAGGATTTGATGTATCTTGTACATTTTACTTTTTAGAGTTTTATTTTGAAAGACATATGTTTTGTGAGGATCTGACATGTACTATTTGGAGTTGTCTTTTTACATTTCAGTAGTTTACTTTCCACCTCTGATATCTGTATAGCTATAGTATTATCTTTTGCAGGTTAGATGCTTCGTTTATGCGGGGCTTCCCGTATGGGTGGCGGATCTGTTGGCGGGCTCGGGTCACAGTTTCGACCACGGGGCGTGACATTAACAAAAATCGAACAATAATACAAGGTTCCCAAAGAAGCCAATTTCGGCTTCGAAACACACCACAACCTATCCACTACCTCTGGACACACGAGGAAGTAAGGATAACCAGTCAACAAGGCTCGACAACAGACGCATTGCATTCAAGTTGACATAACTGAATTTCGAAACAAAACTGCGATCGGGCGACCGATTTGGCCGATAATCACGCCAGAATCCCAAAACAAGCATCACAACCGTCCACGAACCTAGGACAACTAGTCCAAAGGTCAAGCACGGCTCGTGCACGCTTCCCGCGGTAGCACACGTGCATTATTTATACAAAAACCCCAAAATATACTCTAAATAGCACCATTAATACATAAATATAGAATAATTAAGCAATTTATCTACCTTCATGCACTTCGGAACCCAACAAATACCACAACCCGCTAGGTCTTGACGTTCTGAAGGCGATGCTCGCTGTCCAGAGTGCAAACGGGCACCGGAGAGTGCGCCGAGGCAAGCCGAACCTCAAAATCTAAAGTTGCTGGGGGCGGCGCGGTCAAACACGCAAACCAAGGCAAAATTATTGTCGGCGAAGGTGAGCACGGCGATCTACACACTCACAAGAATACCGTGCTCCCTTGTGGCAAAATCACCGGCGACCGGGGGTGGCCAGAACGAGAAGTGCGACCACAACAGCGACTTAGAACCATAGTCCATAGCAGGGGGTAGCTTCGGCGGGGCGTGACCACGTGCTGGGCTGCACACAAGTTGGGTCGCGTGTAAGAGCGCACAGAAGCGGCGCGCAAAATGTAACGGCGTGCATGCAACGCGCTCGGACGGTGCGCAGATAGGGAGAGCGCAAGCAGCGTGCTGGAACGGCGTGCATGCAACGCGCTCGGACAGTGCGCAGATAGGGACAGAGCAAGTAGCGTGCTGGCAGCACGCGGCACGGGTGCAGGGGCAGCGCGCTGCGCGGCCAGGCAAGGCACGCAGCAAGGCGCGCGGCATAGGCAGCAGCAGGCAACGCGCAGCGCACTCCCGGCTAGGGCGCTGGGCGCAAGACTCTCGGGTGACGCACAGGGCGTGCAGGCGCGCGGCCGAGGCAAGGGCACGAGGGGCGGGGCTACAGGCGCTCGGCCAGGCAACAGGCACGCAGGCTTGCTGCAGGGCACGGCACAGCAAGGTTAAGGGCGGCGGCCGCGATCAGGGCGCCCGGAAGCCTTGTCTCCACGGCTCCGACGACGGCGGCGGCTACGAGGAATGAGATGGGGCTTGGTTTAAGGGAGAGATAATTTGGGAAAAGTAGGGTTTCCTCTTGTGTTAATAAAAATCTTTAATCCTCTTTTTAAAAATCTTTTGCAAAATTACCCTTACATCCCCAAATCCCTTTTTTACTTATCCAAGATTCCAATTTTAAAAAATTAAACTCCCAAACCTCAAAAATCGTACCAAAAGCCGAAACGCCTCAAGATGACCAATTTCATGAATCTCGATGTGTAAAATGATGCAACTATTCCCGAATTATCGAAATCTGCATTTTCGGTCCGATTATCTTGCAAAACGTGTAGATCTGTAAGATCCGGGTATCGGATTTGAAATCCAATCGTACCATCGCATTCAGTTCGACGACACCATCAAAGTGACGATCTTCTTTTTCGAAGATCACACCAGATTCAAAAGTTGGTCATTTTTCGAAGAGAAACTCGATTCCCGTAATTTTTCGTCAAACTCCATTTTTCATGCTTTTCGGTGCAACCAGCACGGTGAATTCAAAAACGGACTTGACCACACCCTTCAGCGCTGATTCACTAATAAATTAGTGATGAAAATTTTGAGAAGTAAATCCTTAAAATACAGAAATTAATATCCTCCTAGATTCTCGGGATAAATTTCGAACTTTACTGAAATTCTGAAATCCAAATTTATGATTTCCCACAATGCCGGAGAGATGGTAGAGGAATACCTCAACCGTTTCAAGACGGCAAGAAATCGATGCTTAGTAATGATGCCAGAGACCGAGTTTGTGATGATCCGGACTCCCGCAGAACTGCGCAACCTTAAATAGTGACTGTAGGAAGCTTGTACAGTGCAACGAAGCCTGTAGAATCGAAATTGGATATTTAAAATTGACTCTGCGCGAAAATCGGAGCAAATGGGATTTTCCGGGAGCTTTTTACAAAATTTCGGATGAGAATTTGGCGAAACGGACGGCAAAATCGGACTCAGCACGCGAAAACGGTCAAAATGGTATATTCGCTTTATTTTTCGGCACTTTGGTACTGTTCACCGGAACAGTAACCGCCGGCCGGAATTACTGTTCCGGCCGGCGGCGGCCGACGGCGAGCGGCGGCGGGCGGCGGCGCACGGCGGCGGGCAGCGGCGCAGCGGCAGGGCAGCGGCGGAGCGCGGAGGAGAGCGGCGCGGGCAGGCGCGGGCAGCGCGGGCAGGCGCGGGCAGGGGGCTCGGTGCGCGGTCCATGGGCCAGGCGTGCACCGGGTGCACCGAATTCTTCCCTTGCCACGTGGCGGCACCCGATTGGCTGGCCGGCTTCTAGAAGCTTCTGGATGGGTGACACGTGGCAGCATCCTATGGGCCGACATTTTCGGAAAACCCGGAGCGCGGAGCAACCACGTGCACCACGTGGACACGTGGCAGCCTCCCAGTGGCCCTTGCACCGGCTGTTTCCTGTTTGGGCAACGCGTGGCGCTTCCTGGTTGGTCCGTTTCGGTGTTTCGTGTTTGGATCAGATCCCGTGTGGGAATATTCTCTTTTGGCCCACTATATATAGAAGTCCCCACCCCCTCTCTTTGCACCTTGGATTCCGAGCCCTTAGAGAGAGAAACAGAAAAAGTGTTCAATATAAAAGTTGTTCCTCTCTCTCTCTTCTTTCTCTCTCTACAATCTCAGAATTTCTGGAGGTACAGATTGTGAGTTATCTGCGACGCGGCGCACTGCGACGATTTTCTTTCTAGGCCCATTTCCCGTCGCAGTTCCGTCGAAAATTCACTGCGGGCTAACCGGGTGGAATTTTTGGACGATTTTTGCGGCAGCGCGACCGTAAGAGGTAGGGCTTCGATTTCCGTATTGATCATTTTGCTCCGTTTCGTACTTTTGGCACAGTTTTCAGGTCCTCTTTGACCCCCCTTTTTACTGTGATGATTTTTGGACAGTACCGACTTCTCCGATTTTTATCTTGACGTAGGAGCGTCAGATTGAGGCGTTTAAAGAGTCGATTTTGATCTACTCTTCGCGAGGAACGCAACCGTGATTTTTCTGGGATTTTAGGAGCTCATTTTAGAGGTGAAAAATTCCTCTTTTCCCGTGCTGTCTGAAAAACAGCGAATATTGTGCTTTTTGGGTTTTGTATTTATACCGGGAGCATTGGTTTGCAGGATTGAGGACTGTGGACAACCAGGAGACTACCTGGGGTGTTGTTTGAGCTGTTCAAGGTGGGCGGTTGTTGCTTACCTCATTTTTGACAAGCTCACTGGGATTACTAGAAATCCCCTAAAATATGACAATTAACGAGAACAATTGGGACAAAGTAACATGATAATTGATGAGAACCCTTGGGACAACTAACAGGACTACTAACAGGACTACTAACAGGACTACTAACAGGACTACTAACAGGACAACTAACAGGACAATTAATGAGAACCATTGGGACAAATTAATATGACAAATGACAAGGACCGCTGGGATAAACTCCCCTAAAAATTAATGTAACCCCACAAATGATATGATAACTTATATTGGGACACTGTGATTGAGACAAAGGCTATGATCTCGCATGCAAATGACTTTTATTCAGTAAATCAATTGTTTTAAACCTTTGACTCTATTTTACAACTTCTAAAAATAAAAACAGTTGCATGCATGCCCGGACATCAGGTAAGGCCACTATTCATTGCTACACTATCATATTGGGATTTGAACATGTTTTATTGTTGTCCTTTGCATTCAGATGTTGTTGCTCAAGTGTGAGCAGGGGTTTGGGATAGTGTAGCCAAGGTTGTGCTAGATTGTGGACTTGTGGGGTATTGCGGTGACCGTGGACAGTAGGCGGTCGACCAGAGGATTATCCTTGCATCAGATTGGGGTTGAGTCTGGTTTATTGCGTCAGTTGGGGATCTGGTTTTCCTAGTGGATGGTTTCCCCACTTTGATCATAATCATGATCCAGTCCTGCTGATTTATGACACCTCTGATACTTATTACTGAGATACTTTACTCGTGTGGGTCGCTCCCCTCGAGTGCCACTCCGGAGTGTGTTACAACATTATCCCCTATCGGCACCCCCGATTTGGCCAACATTATCCCCTATCGGCATACCCGATTTGGCAAATACTATTCCCCATCGGCGTTATACCCGATTTGGCAAGGCACAACAGGAAGTACCAGTTTTGCTAATAACACTAGATTGAGTTCATTCAGACAGGCATTTATACACTGATTCATACATTTTCTTGGCATTTAGAGGCATGGTGGTGGTAGTTTCCTTTTTATCAGCAGTCTTTATAGCTTACAACTGTTCTTTCCTGTTGCCTCTAGTAGTCCTAGTGGGTGCGTCAGAGTTGAGGTTTTACCCACTAGGGGAGGCTACTGGTTTATCTGGTAGTTCTCACCCCCATTGTTATTTTTCTGTCCCTTTCTCCTCCCTTTCTTTTGCAGAGTCGTCTGCGGGAGCCGCTAGGCCATCGGCAGCTGATAAAGGTAAGGGGATCGCTGAATAAATAGATCTCCTGTGAGGCCGAGAGCTATTAGACAGATAATACACCCTCCACTCAGACTGTGATATTCTCCTTTTATTTTGGGTCTGGCTTCCGCCAGCTGGATGTACTATTTTGGTGAGCTGGGAGATTATTGTACTTATTACAGTTGTATTTGTATTTCCAGTCTGAAATACTATGTGGTTCTTCTATTCAGCTCGATGTTATGCTCTTTTACTGTTCATATTATATCAGAGCAGGTTACCAGCGCTTCGTGTTCGCGGGAAATCCCGTGTGCACGGCGGATCTGTTGGCGAGCCCGGGTTCCGGGGCGTGACAGATTAAAGTTGGTATCAGAGCTTAGGGATAGTTCAGTTGGGACTTAGGAAACCCTAGGCTTTTGGCAGACCCTAGGATAATAGGGTATGAGAGACGTGACATTTCGCGAAAGTCGCTGATTTATTGCTTGACTCTTCCAGTGAGAGAAGAGAGTCCGACATATCCAAATTTCTGGTGTACAGTTATGTTGGCTGCAGACAACATAAAGACACAGAAATAGGAGAATGTCTTTGACTTTCGCTAAGATGGGTCGTGTGGGGTGATGATACTGAGTATGGTTTCTTGTGGTAGGATGCCTCCGCGACGTAGAATGTTGACGCGTTCTCAACCTGATTCCCCTGAACCTGATCAGGAGGAGTCCGAGCAGGGCCAGCAGAGTGAGGTGCAAGAGCTGCAGGCTCAGATGGCCCAGATATCTGAAGCTGTTCGGCGCCAGGAGGAGGCCATGAGCCGGCTGACGCAGATGTTAGAACAGAGGGCGCAGCCTGTTGTAGCACCCTCGGAGAATTCTCCCGTACCTTCTTCTCCTGCCGTGAATCCCCCAGTTGTACCAGTGACCCTGGCATCCCCTGTTGCTCAGGGAGCAACCCGGCCATTGACTCCTGCAGAGGAGCAGGAGTTTTCTGACAAACTTACTCAATTCTGTAAGCGGGGACCGCCCAGGTTTTCAGGGCAAAATACTCAGCCTTGGGAGATCGGGACTTGGCTTTCCTCGATGGAGAAGTTATTTCGGGACTTCTTTATTGACCCGAAGTACAGGGTACATATGGCTGTACACTGCTTAGACGGGGATGCTGATGCATGGTGGCGTCGGGTGGAGCCCCTGGAATTTCAGACCACTCGACAGCTACCCTGGTCTGAGTTCAAGAAGATGATTTTAGATACGTACTTCTCCACGAGTATGAAGAAAAAGCTGGAAGATGATTTGAAGAATCTCCAGCAAGACAACCGGACAGCATTGGACTATTTTCAGGAGTTCAAGCGGTTACTCAACTGCGTACCTTATGTCGCCAGGGACGGACCCCACCAGGTAGAGCTCTTTGAGTCGGGCTTGCGCCCAGAGATCTATACTCTGGTGCATGCTCAGAGACTACAGACCTTGGAGGAGGCAGCGGAGCATGCCCAGTGGGTTGAGAGGGGAGACCACGTCGTCGCCAGACGCGGGGGCCTGGTCGCTCAAAGCGCTGACAGGAAGCGACCAGCGCAGGACGACGGGGGGCAGGCCAGTTCGTGGAGGCCGCCGCGACCGCCACGGCCTCAGTTTTCCGGCCGCGGACGTTCTGAGCGGCGAGGGCCTGGTGGGTCCCAGAGGCCACCGCAACATCAGCAGCAACAGCATTCGCATCAACAGAGATCGCAGTCGCGGCAGCAAGGGCCTCCGCGACAGAGGCAGCAGGCAAGGCAGCCCCAGGCTACGGTTAGGTGCATTTTCTGCCAGGGACAGCATAACTCTGATACATGTGATCTGAGGTTTGGCCGCTGTTATCGATGTGGACAGTCTGGCCACCTCCGAGCTGCCTGCCCATATGCACCATCGACGGCTCCTTCTTCAGCATCTGCTCCTTCTTCGTCTCAGCAGTGGTCGACAGCTCAGCGACCATATGCTCCAGCGAGCAGGCCATCTTCTTCCTATCCCACGGAGTATCGCCCTCCAGCTCAGAGTGGGCGAGTGTATGCTGCGCAGGTAGAGGACTCTCCAGCCGCAGATCATGTGGTGGCAGGTATCACCTTACTTTCTGGCATTAGGACTCGTACATTATTTGATACTGGAGCATCGCATTCTTTTATTAATAAATCATTTGCATCATTACATGGGATAGAGGTAGGACCTTTACCACGTGCACGAGAGGTTCAGATTCCCGATCACACCTTGCACGTGGAGGAGTGTTGTTGGTCCTGCCCGATGCAAATCGAGTCCTGGATTATGCCAGCAGACCTGTTGGTCTTGAGACAGCTGAAGGACTTCGATGTGGTCCTCGGGATGGACTGGCTGGCTCGGTATTTCGCAACTATTGACTGTGCCGCGAGGACGGTCACTTTTAGAGAGCCAGGCCAGGAGATGTTAGTATTCCGGGGATGTCAGAGTGCTTTCTTTGCCTCTATGATTTCGACTTCCCGAGCGAGGCAGATGATCCAACGAGGATGTGTAGCCTTTTTGGCTAGTGTTGTTGAGGGGCCTACGGCGGCGCCGGAACTCGGGAATATCCCTATTGTTCGCGAGTTCCCGGATGTTTTCCCACCTGAGCTGACTAGCATGCCGCCAGATAGGGAGATTGAGTTCGTGATTGACGTAGTTCCAGGAACTGCGCCAATCTCAAAGGCTCCTTACCGAATGGCACCGGCTGAGTTGCGAGAGCTTAAGGCGCAACTCCAGGATTTAATGGATAAGGGCTTTATCAGGCCGAGTGTGTCGCCTTGGGGAGCACCGGTGCTATTCGTGAAGAAGAAAGATGGGTCACTTCGACTATGTGTGGACTATAGAGAGTTAAATAAAGTGACCATCAAAAACAAGTACCCTTTGCCGCGCATTGATGATCTTTTTGATCAGCTGCAAGGGTCTTGTGTCTTCTCTAAAATAGATCTGCAATCCGGTTACCATCAGTTGAAGGTGAAGGCCGAAGATATTCCAAAAACGGCATTTAGATCACGGTACGGGCATTATGAATTTACAGTTATGCCTTTTGGGCTAACTAATGCCCCTGCCGCATTCATGGATTTAATGAACCGGATTTTCCGACCATACTTAGACCGGTTTGTAGTGGTGTTCATCGATGACATCTTGATCTACTCCCGAAGTGATGCCGAGCATGAGGAACACTTAAGAATTGTGCTGCAACTTCTGCGAGAGAAGAAGTTGTATGCCAAGCTGGCAAAGTGCGAATTTTGGCTTCGGGAGGTGGTCTTCTTGGGCCATGTGATTTCCGCCGCAGGAGTGGCAGTGGACCCGGCAAAGATTGAGGCAGTCCGTGATTGGCCCCGACCGACGACGGTTTCTGAGGTACGTAGCTTTATGGGTTTAGCTGGGTATTACCGTCGGTTTGTGGAAGGCTTTGCGAAGCTTTCCACACCCCTCACTCGCTTGACACGTAAAGAAGTGAAATTTATCTGGAGTGAGGACTGTCAAAGGAGCTTTGAAGAGCTAAAGAATAGACTGATGACCGCACCTATCCTTTCCCTCCCCGTTATGGGAAAAGGATATGTGATCTACAGCGATGCATCACACAGCGGACTTGGTTGTGTGTTGATGCAAGAAGGGAAGGTAATTGCCTATGCATCAAGGCAACTCAAGGATTACGAGAAGAATTACCCTACCCATGACTTAGAACTCGCTGCTGTAGTGTTTGCACTAAAACTTTGGCGTCATTACCTATATGGAGAACACTGTGAGATCTACACCGACCACAAGAGCCTAAAATACCTGTTCACGCAAAAGGAGCTAAATTTAAGGCAGCGTAGGTGGTTAGAGCTATTAAAAGATTATGATGTAGATATCCTCTACCACCCAGGCAAAGCTAATGTGGTCGCTGACGCCTTGAGTAGGAGAGCGGTGCAAAGTTTGTCGATGTTGCTCACGGACCAGGCACCGCTATTAGAGGAGATGAGACGGCTCGAGATAGAGGTTGTGTCCCCTGGGGACTCTGCTAGACTGACATCTTTAGTCTTGCAGCCCACTCTGCTAGAAAGGATCAAGGAGAAACAGAGTGAGGACCCCCACTTGACCAGGATTAGAGACCAGATTCCGAGTAATCAGTCGGGGGACTTTGCGGTAGATGCCTCGGGAGTACTAAGGTACAGGAACCGAGCATGTGTGCCAGCGGATGCGGAGATCCGAGAGCAGATTCTGCGAGAGGCCCATTATACACCTTATACCCTACATCCTGGTGGGACTAAGATGTATAAGGACCTCAAGGCACATTTCTGGTGGAATGGCATGAAAAGGGATGTCGGAAGATTTGTGGCTCAGTGTTTAACTTGTCAGCAGGTGAAAGCTGAGCATCGAGTGCCAGCTGGCAAGTTACAGAGTCTCCCAATTCCCCAGTGGAAATGGGACCACATTACGATGGATTTCGTGGTTGGACTTCCTAGGGCACAAGGAGGAGCAGACGCTATCTGGGTAGTCGTAGATCGACTTACCAAGTCGGCGCACTTTCTGCCCATGCAGACTACGTGGCCACTCGAGCGACTAGCCCAGTTATATCTGGATGAGATAGTGAGATTACATGGAGTACCCGCCTCCATTGTATCCGATAGAGACCCGAGGTTTGCTTCGCGTTTCTGGGGGAGTTTGCAGACAGCCTTGGGGACTGAACTCAGGTTCAGTACGGCTTTCCATCCGCAGACTGATGGGCAGTCAGAGCGGACGATACAAATCCTGGAGGACATGCTTAGGGCTTGCGTCTTGGATTTCGGCGGAGGGTGGATTCGACACTTATCCTTGGCTGAGTTCGCGTACAACAATAGCTTTCAAGCGAGCATTCAGATGGCTCCGTTTGAAGCATTGTATGGACGCAAGTGTCGATCACCGCTTTATTGGAGTGACGTGGGCGAGAGGCGGACCTTGGGACCAGATGTCTTGATAGAGGCAGAAGAGAAGGTCCGAGTGATTCGGAAGCATCTTCAGACCGCCCAAAGCCGACAAAGGAGTTATGCCGATGTTCGGCGACGAGACTTAGAATTTCAGGTTGGAGATCATGTATTCCTGAAAGTCTCGCCATCCAAAGGAATCAGGAGATTTGGCATTCGTGGAAAACTTAGCCCCCGATATATTGGACCTTTTGAGGTATTGGAGCGTATCGGGCCAGTGCCTACCGACTTGCACTTCCTCCGAGGCTTGCTGGTGTCCATAATGTATTTCATGTCTCTACTTTGAGGAAGTATGTTTTCGACCCATCGCACGTCATCGACTTCACACCGCTGGAGATTAGCGAGGATTTGAGGTATGAGGAGCGCCCACTGCGAATTCTGGATCGAGAGGTAAGAGAATTGCGCAATCGGGCCATTCCCTATGTGAAGATCCAATGGAGCAATCATGACGAGCGCGAGGCTACATGGGAGCTCGAGTCAGAGATGAGGGATGCTCACCCCTACTTATTCGAGACATCGGACTGAGGATTATTGTTTAAGTCTCGTTTCGAGGACGAAACTCTTTTTAGTGGGGGAGGATGTGATGATCCGGACTCCCGCAGAACTGCGCAACCTTAAATAGTGACTGTAGGAAGCTTGTACAGTGCAACGAAGCCTGTAGAATCGAAATTGGATATTTAAAATTGACTCTGCGCGAAAATCGGAGCAAATGGGATTTTCCGGGAGCTTTTTACAAAATTTCGGATGAGAATTTGGCGAAACGGACGGCAAAATCGGACTCAGCACGCGAAAACGGTCAAAATGGTATATTCGCTTTATTTTTCGGCACTTTGGTACTGTTCACCGGAACAGTAACCGCCGGCCGGAATTACTGTTCCGGCCGGCGGCGGCCGACGGCGAGCGGCGGCGGGCGGCGGCGCACGGCGGCGGGCAGCGGCGCAGCGGCAGGGCAGCGGCGGAGCGCGGAGGAGAGCGGCGCGGGCAGGCGCGGGCAGCGCGGGCAGGCGCGGGCAGGCGCGGGCAGGGGGCTCGGTGCGCGGTCCATGGGCCAGGCGTGCACCGGGTGCACCGAATTCTTCCCTTGCCACGTGGCGGCACCCGATTGGCTGGCCGGCTTCTAGAAGCTTCTGGATGGGTGACACGTGGCAGCATCCTATGGGCCGACATTTTCCGGAAAACCCGGAGCGCGGAGCAACCACGTGCACCACGTGGACACGTGGCAGCCTCCCAGTGGCCCTTGCACCGGCTGTTTCCTGTTTGGGCAACGCGTGGCGCTTCCTGGTTGGTCCGTTTCGGTGTTTCGTGTTTGGATCAGATCCCGTGTGGGAATATTCTCTTTTGGCCCACTATATATAGAAGTCCCCACCCCCTCTCTTTGCACCTTGGATTCCGAGCCCTTAGAGAGAGAAACAGAAAAAGTGTTCAATATAAAAGTTGTTCCTCTCTCTCTCTTCTTTCTCTCTCTACAATCTCAGAATTTCTGGAGTTACAGATTGTGAGTTATCTGCGACGCGGCGCACTGCGACGATTTTCTTTCTAGGCCCATTTCCCGTCGCAGTTCCGTCGAAAATTCACTGCGGGCTAACCGGGTGGAATTTTTGGACGATTTTTGCGGCAGCGCGACCGTAAGAGGTAGGGCTTCGATTTCCGTATTGATCATTTTGCTCCGTTTCGTACTTTTGGCACAGTTTTCAGGTCCTCTTTGACCCCCTTTTTTACTGTGATGATTTTTGGACAGCACCGACTTCTCCGATTTTTATCTTGACGTAGGAGCGTCAGATCGAGGCGTTTAAAGAGTCGATTTTGATCTACTCTTCGCGAGGAACGCAACCGTGATTTTTCTGGGATTTTAGGAGCTCATTTTAGAGGTGAAAAATTCCTCTTTTCCCGTGCTGTCTGAAAAAACAGCGAATATTGTGCTTTTTGGGTTTTGTATTTATACCGGGAGCATTGGTTTGCAGGATTGAGGACTGTGGACAACCAGGAGACTACCTGGGGTGTTGTTTGAGCTGTTCAAGGTGGGCGGTTGTTGCTTACCTCATTTTTGACAAGCTCACTGGGATTACTAGAAATCCCCTAAAATATGACAATTAACGAGAACAATTGGGACAAAGTAACATGATAATTGATGAGAACCCTTGGGACAACTAACAGGACTACTAACAGGACTACTAACAGGACTACTAACAGGACAACTAACAGGACAATTAATGAGAACCATTGGGACAAATTAATATGACAAATGACAAGGACCGCTGGGATAAACTCCCCTAAAAATTAATGTAACCCCACAAATGATATGATAACTTATATTGGGACACTGTGATTGAGACAAAGGCTATGATCTCGCATGCAAATGACTTTTATTCAGTAAATCAATTGTTTTAAACCTTTGACTCTATTTTACAACTTCTAAAAATAAAAACAGTTGCATGCATGCCCGGACATCAGGTAAGGCCACTATTCATTGCTACACTATCATATTGGGATTTGAACATGTTTTATTGTTGTCCTTTGCATTCAGATGTTGTTGCTCAAGTGTGAGCAGGGGTTTGGGATAGTGTAGCCAAGGTTGTGCTAGATTGTGGACTTGTGGGGTATTGCGGTGACCGTGGACAGTAGGCGGTCGACCAGAGGATTATCCTTGCATCAGATTGGGGTTGAGTCTGGTTTATTGCGTCAGTTGGGGATCTGGTTTTCCTAGTGGATGGTTTCCCCACTTTGATCATAATCATGATCCAGTCCTGCTGATTTATGACACCTCTGATACTTATTACTGAGATACTTTACTCGTGTGGGTCGCTCCCCTCGAGTGCCACTCCGGAGTGTGTTACAACATTATCCCCTATCGGCACCCCCGATTTGGCCAACATTATCCCCTATCGGCATACCCGATTTGGCAAATACTATTCCCCATCGGCGTTATACCCGATTTGGCAAGGCACAACAGGAAGTACCAGTTTTGCTAATAACACTAGATTGAGTTCATTCAGACAGGCATTTATACACTGATTCATACATTTTCTTGGCATTTAGAGGCATGGTGGTGGTAGTTTCCTTTTTATCAGCAGTCTTTATAGCTTACAACTGTTCTTTCCTGTTGCCTCTAGTAGTCCTAGTGGGTGCGTCAGAGTTGAGGTTTTACCCACTAGGGGAGGCTACTGGTTTATCTGGTAGTTCTCACCCCCATTGTTATTTTTCTGTCCCTTTCTCCTCCCTTTCTTTTGCAGAGTCGTCTGCGGGAGCCGCTAGGCCATCGGCAGCTGATAAAGGTAAGGGGATCGCTGAATAGATAGATCTCCTGTGAGGCCGAGAGCTATTAGACAGATAATACACCCTCCACTCAGACTGTGATATTCTCCTTTTATTTTGGGTCTGGCTTCTGCCAGCTGAATGTACTATTTTGGTGAGCTGGGAGATTATTGTACTTATTACAGTTGTATTTGTATTTCCAGTCTGAAATACTATGTGGTTCTTCTATTCAGCTCGATGTTATGCTCTTTTACTGTTCATATTATATCAGAGCAGGTTACCAGCGCTTCGTGTTCGCGGGAAATCCCGTGTGCACGGCGGATCTGTTGGCGAGCCCGGGTTCCGGGGCGTTACAGAGTTTGCTAAAATAACATTTAACGGCGTACACTTCAAGACCCGCGACCATTTCGAGGGTTGATTTTTTCCTAATCTTTTTGATTTGGGGGTCCGGGTTGCTCAATATGAGCAATTTCAGTAAAACAATAATGAGGAGCAGCCGAAATAGGGCAGCGGACAAGACTGGAGGAAGTCGAAGGAGCATAATGTCTTATTCGTTGAACAAAGCTCGGATCATCGTGAGCCGAACGAAATGAATGAAGACGAGTCTTCGGCCGAAGAGGCCGAAGTGTGCGCGACCGAAGATGTCCAAAGCATAAAGGAATCTAGCCCAAGTGAGGGTTTTCTACTAGTCTAGTTAATACATGCAACATATGGCGAGGTGCTAGTCAAGGTTCCAATATTTATTGTTAAGAACAATAATTAAACTACTAATTCTATCATACAAGTTTGCAACTCAAACAACATGAAGTGAGCATTTTCATGCAACATATTCTCAATCAAACTAGTATGTAGAACATAATCATGCAAGCTCTCAATCACATAGGGTGAACACTTCCATCATGAAGCTCTCAATCACATAACATGAATCATCTCAACATATAGCTCTCAATCACATAGTATGAATCATTTCAACATATAGCTTTCAATCACATAGCATGAATCATCTCAACATATAGCTCTCAATCACATAGCATATATAACTTATCAAGTAAGCTTCAATCAACAACATGGATGACTTTAACATGCAAACTCTCAATCCACAATAACATGTAAAATTCATCATGTAAGCTTCAGTCAACATAATTTAGACCATTTCTTATGCTTACATCTCAATCATAAAGGTTGTACATTAAATCATGCATGCATACTAACAAATAGAGTTAGAGAACCGTCCGTCGATTTTGGAGACCAAAACAACCAACCTGAAAGTAGTCAACCCGACGCCCGATCAAGCTGAAATTTGACGTGTAGAATCCTCAGCCTCTCAGGAATCCAACGCCATGAAAATCATCCTAATCCGCCACTCGGATTGAGCGCAGACGTTGAAACACTACACACTGCGCGGTTCAGCCCAGAATTTTTGCATGCACAAAGAGGAATAAAAGGAGTGAAATTTTGCATTATACTCATAAAAGGGGAGCCCCAAACAGTAAATCCAAGGTGTCTTCTATCATAACAATATTTCACAAGCACCAAAAACTCAACTTAAATTCCCTTTAATTAATCCAAACCACAAACTAACACATGCTGTTCAAAACTGTGAATCAAATTTTAGCATGAAGTTCTAAGCATCATAAAGGCTAATCCATCAGAAATTTTCCACAGGTTTCAAAGGAGAAAATATTCATCTTAAATTTAAAAAGACATCCAAACATTGAAATTCCGAAAAAGATTAAATATTCCCAAAGATATGCTCATACAAAGGCTCAATGCTCAACTCAAAAATTCAAAAACATAA
The DNA here is from genome assembly GCA_029168755.2 of Tillandsia fasciculata. NCBI lineage: Eukaryota > Viridiplantae > Streptophyta > Magnoliopsida > Poales > Bromeliaceae > Tillandsia > Tillandsia fasciculata. The sequence goes on along the minus strand of CM054939.1, from coordinate 14,272,667 downwards.
TTGCAGTTAACTTTGCAATAGGGCCTAGAAGATCGTTAAAGTTATCTGAGCAAATAAGCTCCAAATCTAGAAAGTAAGGTGCCAATGGATTTCTCTTCGAGAGTAGATGTAAATCGAGCCGAAGAACTCTAAAATTCATGCACGAATCACCGAGAAATTACATAAATACTTTTGACTATCCAAAACTTAATATTAACTTTCCAATACTTAATCCAGTGCACAAGAGTTCCAAAGATGACAATTAAACTCTAAGAAAACTTTAGATCTGGGTGATGTGGTACATACCAAAGTTGTAGATATTCAAGTCCTGAAGATTTTTTCATAAAAATTAGCTCGAAACTTCAATCCTACTGTCATGGAGGTGGAAATTACTGAGGGCTGTCCAAAACTCCCAGGCCGTGCACAAGGGTCCCAGAGATGGTATAAAAACTCTATAAAAACTCCATAAAAACTCATAATTTAGGGGAAAAGTTGAATATCAAAGTTGTAGGCCTACCTCTTATGGAGATCTCCTCTAAAAATTAGCTGAAAATTCTAAGAAATAAGCTCTATAGAATTTTTGCACTAAACCGCAACGGAGTGGGCTGAGAATGCAGCAATGGTGGTGTCCTCCAAAGTTGATGAAGAAGATGATCAAAGGGTCTTCAAAATCCTCCAAGAAATTCAGGGATTGAAGAGGATTGGTAGATGAACCTCTAATGAATGTCCCCCAAAAATCCCAGGTCCCTAAAGAGCTCAAATGAGGAGAAAGAACCCTCTAAATAGCCATCGAGAAGAAGATGGAGAGGAGAATTCATTGTTCTAGCAACAGTAACGGGCCGCCATGTGGCGCACATCCAACGGCCACGCCAGCCGCGCCCGTCTCCTAATCTGTGGCCACGTGTCACGCCCTGACAGGGCAATCAGCGCCGCCAATGGGAGAGCGACACGAGGCCGCCCCTTATCCTCAGCGCGCCTCACGCTGCCCGCGCGCCTGCCCGTCCTGCTCACCTGCCCGCGCCGCCAGCGTGGACCGTGCCGATTGCACCGCCCTCTCCCGCGCCACCACATGGCTGTATGGCAACAATGGGAAGCCGCCATGTGGCCAGTCCGGTCCACCGCACTCGAATTTCAGTGAAAACTTCAAACTGTCCGTTTTCGGGCGTCCGGACTCAAAAAAATACATCCAAATGGCCAATTTTGATAGTTTTTCTGCGCTGAATCCAATTTTGGTCTCCGTTTTGCGTGAAACCCCTTCTATTTTTCGACGAAGGCATCCGAATAGGTATTCTTGATCCATTTTTCGTGCTTGGTCCAAATCTTGGGTCCGATTTGCACGCAACCAACTCTATCAAACAAAAATGAGCCTCCACAAGCTGCTGGTCAAGCTGTAATCCTCCATGGGGATTCCGGTCATCACACAAACAGATGGGTGAATTATGTTTTTAAAATAAAACTATAGTAAAAATCAATCCAAAAAATCCGCAATAAATAGAAATAAGAAGAGTTGGAGAAATTCAAACTCAAAGAAGTATGTGATCAATCTGTTTCGAGGTTCGACACTTTGCCTACGTCCCCGCCAACTTCTCAACATTAGAGAACGTTGGATTTAATTCCACTAGGTGATACTTTTGCAGGTAAGCACCAAGCCTTTACACCAAGAACAATTCTTCTTGCAAGAAGATCACAGTATTACACTTTCCTTTATCTCTTTTACAAATTGTATCTTACTACAATATTCACTCAAGCCTAGAGAGAGAGTATAGAGCTAAGAATATTGAATAATAAGAATTACAAGCTCAGGGATGTTAAAACAAACTACCAAAGCCCTCTATTTATAGACAAAATCCAACAACTCTCGGTTTCATAAATTATGAACTTTCGGAAGCCCGAACATGAACTTTCGAACACCCGCTTCTGCAATAATCTAGGGCTTGTTTCTTGAAACGGATCATCAAAGCTTTTATCGGTTCTGGTGACCAACTCCCACCTACTCAGCACAATGAAAAACCTACATGCAATATTTGAAATCCGTGCACCCGAAATATCATTCGGGCGCCCAAAACTCCAGATTTCTTTCGGGCGCCCAAAACACTGGATTCATGATTTCGATTCTACACAGTGGAGTTTGAAACACGCAACCAATTCAAAATCAAATTTCAAAGTTTTCGAGCGCCCGGAATAACTTGCAGGCGCCCGAAATATCTTCCAGGTGCACTTATGATTAGTTTGGATGCCCAATTCCAAGAGTTTGAAATTTCACAATATATTCCAGAGTCCAAAACATTATTTGGGCACCCGAAATAACTTCCGAATGCACCTTCGTGGAATATGGACGCCCATAAGAATGGATCCAAAGTCGCATTATTTTGAACCCTACTTTTGGGTGCTTACTCCAGAGCTTGAAATTGCTGTTTTGATTGAAAGTTGACTTGAATTGATTTTAGATTTGACAAATATAGTTTTTGACATTTTTCTAATAACACAATTTGAGTTATATTCCATTTTGGTTCATATGTGCTTTTCAAGATTAAGATATTCAATTTTAGCTCAAAAAATCTCAACTTTAAGCAAAAGTGAATTTAGTCACAATTTAGCTCTAAAAGATAAAAAAGTGGTCTTTTGACCTTAGAAGCATAAATAGCTTCAATTCAAAACTCTTTCCTTGCAATTTATCCTTCTTAAGTTTTTTTAAATATTTGAGAGATCTAAATACAAAAACTCAAGATCAAACATCAATCCAAATTTCACTATTATTTGTAATCATTAAAATTTAATTATAAATTAGGGTCACTAGGCCAACACCTCATTCTCCTACATAGCCTCCATGTCGCCGCTACGGTCGTACCCCTACCTCACTCACGTCTCCACCATCACGGATCGCCTCATGAATACAATAAGCCCTAGTCGCACTATTCACAGCGCAAGTGCGGACCTCCCCCAGAGGGCGACGCCCACGACACAACCCTCCACCACGATGCGCTCGGCCTTGGCGACAATGAGCTCAGCCCGTGATGCGATGAGGAGCATAGCCGTGAAGAAAAATAAGAAGATGAAGAAGTAGAAACAAGGAAGAGAAAAGAAAAAGGAAAAAAAAAAAAAAAAAAAACTCTGCTGCCCTTTTCATTCGTTCTTTTCTTTCCCCCCGCTCGGTGAAGCTAGGTTCAAGCTCCTCTACGGCTTCATTGAGGTGGATTACGGCTAAAACCTTGCCCCCCAAGATCTTTGCACGAAGAGGGATGAAGGTGATGCGTGAGGTGTTCGAGGCCGTGGTGGGGCAGCTCAAGGTAGTGGGGAGGGTCGGGGTCGGCATCGACAATAATGACATTCGTACTATCATTGAGTTGTGGGAGAGGAAGTATGTTGTACATACACCAATCACGCCGCCGTCGGAATGTTAAATGGAAGTTAGACTATTTGAGATAGAAATTGCACTATTTAAAATCAAGTTACACCATATAAGACTAAATTGCACTATTTGAGACTAAATTGCACTATTTGAAAAGTTGCACAAATACTACAATATAGTCCCAAATATTGCAACTTTGTCTCAAATAGAAATGGTACAACTTTTTTTTTTTTTTTTTTTTTCTTCTTTAGCTTCTTGGCCTTCTTCAGAGCGGTCGTGGCATGTGGTTGCCTTCCTAGGAAAATAAAATTATGTTTTTTGTTTTCTTTCTTTTCTCTTCTTTCTTTATTCTTTTTTTCCTCCACCCTTCACATCCCTTCCACTATGTTGCCCCCTCTCTCGCTCTTGCCTCATTCATTGCATGCTTTGTAGCTGCCGCCCCCACTCTCACCCTGACGCAGTTCCCTCCTCGACGTCCTCCAATTCTATGGAGCCCTCGCCGCTACCACAGTCCACAGCCACGCCCTATGCTGTAGCCTCACCATCGAACTCTTCATCTTGAATGACCTTGATCCGGGACGATCTAAACTCCGGATAAGTCTCATCCATTGAGGATAAGGCGGAGGCGGTTACAACTACTCCGGATAAGTCTCAATCATTGAGGATAAGGCGGAGGCAGTTACAACTACTTCGGTTAGGATAGGGATCAAGGTAGTTTAATTAGATCGGGTTGTTAAAACCAAATTGGATAAAGCCAATTTGGTTAAGAATAAAATTGTTATTGTTTCTTATCTTTTGTAAGCCTAAGGGCTATAAATAGGGGTCTATTGGCTCTTGTAAATTCATTCCCAGTTAGAGAGTAAAAAATAGAAAGCTCTTCCACCTACAAATATATTCTTCGTCTTCTCTTTTTTTCTCTCATCCGGGTTTCAGATATCCATCGGGGAGGCGCTGCGACATCTCCTCCTCCTCCGACGAATCAAGTGGTATCAGAGCGCCAGGTTCTGGCGTATGGTGCGAACCAGAAGCGTCTACAAAAATACCAGCGAACAACTCTCCGTCCTCGACATCTTCCGCAGGCCATCGACGAGGAAAACGAAGAGCCCGCCTACCATGTCCGCAGACGAGCAGATAGCGACAACGGCCGACCTTGCCGCCAAAGTTGCGACGTTGTCTGACGACATGAAGACCGTCTTAGATTGGATCAAGGCCCAATCTGCAGCACCATCGACAATACCGGTGGAGAAGAGCGGTCGACTCGCAGGAACTCCTCCAAAGGCGCATGTGACGCCGATGAAGGGCGCTGCCGAGGGTACCTCGGGTGCGCGAGACGACGACGACTCTGATGATGACGGAAGCATCGCTCCGTCGCTTGCAGAAGGAAGGCCACAACCGTTCAAGGCCAAGATCGAGATCCCCAATTACGACGGCACTGTCGACGCTGAAAAGTTGGACGCCTGGCTCGACCAACTGGAGACGTACTTCGACCTCTACAACTACAGTAGCGCGAACAAGGTAATTTTCGCAAAACTAAAACTTGTAGGTCATGCATTGACTTGGTGGAAGGCCATCATCCAAAATTCCACCAATGAGGAGTTTACCTGGAGTCAGTTTAAAAGATTGATCCGCCAGAAATTCTACCCTATGGGGTATGAAGAAGAGCGATGGAAGCGCTGGCATGTCCTGCGCCAAAGGCGCGACCAGACTGTGCAGGACTATACCACCGACTTCCGGCGCCAAGCATTGGCGCTTGGCATATCCCTTGACGATCCGCAGATTTTTCGCAAATTCACTGCCGGCCTACAGGAGCGTATCAATGATGAGCTCCGCCTTTTCGGTGTTCGTGATATCGCCTCAGCAAGCCAAACAGCCATGGCGATCGAGCGGAAGAATAAACAGTCTCGCGGGGAGAAGCCATTTAGTGAGTCTGCCGAGGGCTTCAAAAAGGCCAAAAAGAAGGGCTCTAAAAAGAATGGCCCATCCGATCCTGATTTGTACTGTGATCATTGTAAAATCACAGGACATGTCAAGGATCAATGTTGGAAGCTCCATCCAGAGTTGAGACCGAAGAAGAAGGACGATCGTGGCAGACGCACAACAGCAACGACAACGACGATGGCAGCATCGACAAGTGATGCTCCTACCTTAATCGGACGGATTGATCAAGCGGACACTAGTTTGTCTCTGATGGCTATGCCGAAGGAAACAAGCCTGTGCCCGTCAAATCCGATTGATAAGAGAGAGGAGTTGTTCACTTTCCGAGTTCAAGTCAAGAATGAGGTGATCGATGCTATTATCGATCCCGGCAGCCAAAAGAACTTGATCTCAGAAAACCTAGTTCAAAAACTGGGTTTGTCGACTACACCCCACCCACACCCATATCCATTGGGGTGGATCAACAGCAATATCGAGATGAAGATCGATCGCCAGTGCAAGGTGAAGTTTGCAGTGACTGGCATCTATATCGATGAAATGGTGTGCGAGGTTGTGCCGCTGAACATTTGCAACATCATCTTCGGCAGTCCCTACCTATGGGACCGCGACGCTATCTTCTTTCGTCGTCCTCAACAATACCAATTCATTAAGGATGGACAAAAGTTTTTGTTCACCACAGAGCCACCGTCAACAACAACAACTGTAGACCTGGTAACTGCTTGCCAGGCCAAGAGGATGATCAATGCCTGTCAAAAGTTTGCCTTACTGGTCATTCGGCCAGTTGAATCGGAGGAGGCAAACAGCAAGGTATTGAGCCTAGCATGCAAAGAGAGAACGGACGACGTCGCCAGGCTGATAGGCGAGCATCAGGATCTGTTCCAAGAAGTCCAGGGACTGCCACCAAAACGAACCGTGGAACATGAGATCCAATTGATCAGCGACGCTCCGTTACCGAATCTCAGCATGTATCGAAACTCGTTAATGGAGAATGAGGAGATAAAGCGACAGGTGACCGAGTTACTCGAGAGTGGTGCTATCAAACCGAGTAGCTCCCCCTGTGGCTCCCCAATCGTGTTGGTGCCAAAGAAAGATGGTGGGTGGCGAATGTGTATCGACTACCGCGCCCTCAACAAAATCACCATCAAGAATCGGTACCCCTTACCGCGGATCGATGATCTCTTGGACCAATTGAAGCATGCTCGCTACTTCACCAAACTGGACCTGAAGTCGGGCTATCATCAGGTTCGAGTCCGAGAGAATGACACTTGGAAGACCGCATTCAGGAGACGACAAGGCTTGTTTGAATGGCTCGTCATGCCGTTCGGCCTTTGCAACGCACCGACGACTTTTATGCGGCTGATGAACGACGTTATACGCCCCTTTCTTGATGACTTCGTCATCGTCTACTTTGACGACATCCTCATCTACAGACCATCGTGCAAGAAGACAATCACCGGCGAGGAAACAGCTCGGCTGTTCTTCCAACACGTTTGGACACATTTTGGGCTACCTAGCTCGATTGTATCTGACCGTGACAGTCGTTTTCTAAGCAACTTTTGGCGGTCCTTGTGGTCCATGATGGACACAAAGCTACAACGGATTACGGCTTTCCATCCTCAAACCGATGGGCAAATAGAAGTGGTCAATCAGACAGTTGTACATCTACTGCGAGGATATAACGCTCGACATCCCAAGACTTGGGACGAGAGCCTTCCGTACCTGCAGTTCGCCTTCAATCGAGCTATACACAGTTCCACTGGCAAATCTCCCTTTGAGGTGTGCTTAGGTTACTTACCCCCTAGCCCTTTCGACTTGTCGTTCACGGTCGAGCAACCGCGGACCACCAAGGAAGAAGGTGAAATAGCGAAGGCACAGCGGTTCTTAGAGAGTATTCAGAAAGTGCATAGCGAAGTGGAACGACAGCTGCAAAAATCTCAGCAGAAGTATAAAGAACGACATGACCGACATCGGGTGAAAGGCGACTTCCAAGAGGGTGATCTAGTCTGGCTCCATCTCAGCAAAGAGCGCTTGAAAGGCGAGGGTAAGAAGCTTAAGCCCATCCGTTATGGACCTTTCAAGATCATGCGCAAGATTGGTGAGAATGCGTGTCAACTAGAGCTGCCCGCATATATGAACATGTATTCGATCGTCAATATCGAGAATCTAAAGTCCTTCGAGCCGTCAATGCTAGACGATGAGCCCGGAGAAGTACTGCCACCCATGGAGGATCTCGTGGTAGAACGTGAAGAGCAGCTAGCTGATGATACTATTCTGGAACGCAAGGTCACAACGACACGCAAAGGTGAACGTGAAGTCTTCCGTATTGGACGGAAAGGTCAAAAGCCAAGTGCCGCCAAGTGGTTCACAAGGGAAGCTGGAGAAACCCAATTTCCTCGCTTGCAGTTCTAGATCCAGCAGGTGCTGGTTCCTCTCAAAATTTGGGGAGCCATGATCCGGGACGATCTAAACTCCGGATAAGTCTCATCCATTGAGGATAAGGCAGAGGCGGTTACAACTACTCCGGATAAGTCTCAATCATTGAGGATAAGGCGGAGGCAGTTACAACTACTTCGGTTAGGATAGGGATCGAGGTAGTTTAATTAGATCGGGTTGTTAAAACCAAATTGGATAAAGCCAATTTGGTTAAGAATAAAATTGTTATTGTTTCTTATCTTTTGTAAGCCTAAGGGCTATAAATAGGGGTCTATTGGCTCTTGTAAATTCATTCCCAGTTAGAGAGTAAAAAATAGAAAGCTCTTCCACCTACAAATATATTCTTCGTCTTCTCTTTTTTTCTCTCATCCGGGTTTCAGATATCCATCGGGGAGGCGCTGCGACATCTCCTCCTCCTCCGACGGATCAGACCTTGTTGCTACTTACGGGGACAAGGCAGAAGGGTAGAAGCGCGGTGGTGGTGGCGGAGATGTCTCTGACTCTGTATGCACTTTTTGAGGCTGCGTAGGTGTTCACGTGGCTCTTGAGTGGGTTCACGAGCTAGGCTATGGCACCAAAATAGTGGTGATGAGAAAGGAAGGAGAGAGATGAATGAGGATAATAAATTATAAAATAAAACTAAAATAAATAATTTTCTTCTTGTTCTTCTTTTTCTTCCTCTTTTTTTTTTTTCTTTATTTTTTTTCTTTGTTCTTTTTTAATTAAGTAATTAAAATGTTGCACCATTTGAAACTATATTATAACATTTAAAAATTTGTTGCATAATTAGAGTACATGTTGCACTATTTGACTATATATTTGCAATATTTGATAAGTACGATAAATTATAAAATAGTGCAATGTACTATCAAATAATGCAATATGTCTTCTAATTGTGCAACAATTTATTAAACGTCGCAATACAATTTCAAATAGTGCAAAATAGTATTAAATACTGTGAGTTAGTCTCAAATAGTACAATATTTTCGTCATTTTCTTTTTTTTTCTCTATTTCTTTCATCATCTTCTTTTTCTTGTTGTACGTTATTGCTGTTGTTGTCTCCACATAGTGAAGAAACGTCCCATGGTCAAATCGTGCGCAATCCCTTGCACCACCTTCGCGCCTCCACCTTCGATTTTTCCTCCACCATGATTTTGTCGTTGTCGAGAGGGTTGCTGGTAGATGCCCCTAGATAAACCCCTCAATGCAAGGCGGTGTGCTGCTACTATTCTTGTGCCGTGACAAACCTCGTGGTGACCATAGTGGTTAAGTTCCATGCAAAGCTATGCCACCATGTGATGAGGGCAAAGGCACGGAGGGGGGGGGGGGAGGGCTCAGGCTCCAGGCTGAGGGTAGTGGAAAGAGGAGGATGAGGGGAAGAGAGATGAAGCTGGAGGACAGAAGCAAACGATAGAAAAAGGAGAGAGAAAGTGGAATAAAGATAATTTGATCACTTTTTTAAAAATTCGATCAAAATGTGCAAAATCCAAAAAGATGGCCTAATTTTATAAAATCACAAAACTAGTGGATTTTTTATGCAAAAATTGGCATAATCTGATCATAATTTTTAAATTGTACTTGCTCATTCCTCTAATATATGTTATGTATTTTTATTTAGGAAAATTTTAATTTACCTTTATTTGGTTTAACGCTTTTTTTTCACCATAAGGTTTAAACCGCTTCCCTTTACTATCTAGTAGTTTTTTGTGTATTACTGTCGTCAAGTAAAGTATTAAAATGTTAAAATTTATAAACCGTAACATATTTTACAAACCATGAGGGAGTAAACTGTAATATTTCACTAGCCTATATTTTCTGTCACACCCCGAGTTAGGTAGGAATCTGGGCTCGCTAACAGATCCGTCACCTGTATGAAAAAATTCTGCACAGACGAAGTGTCTAATATGCAAAAATAAGTATCTACGACATCTAAGAAATATTAGAGCCAAAATAAAACTAATATAATAAAGTCCACTGTGCAACTAAAACATCCACCTGAGTACAAGAACATCTCACAATGCTGAAAATAGCATACATAAGTAAGACTGTACAAGACCACTATCCAAAATCAATTGCAAGGACGGCTCTATCTCATCAAGTACTCGGGCAAGGATTTAGTTTGTGACTCTTTTATAGAGAAATCGCTTGTGTTGGAACAAGGGCAAAAGTCTCTGCAAAAAGGGACACCAACAGCGAGTGTGAGAACTACCAAAAAAAAGTAGTTCTCAATGGGTACCGTCACCAATGCTGACGATCTACCCACTAGGTCCACTAGAGGCATAAGTAAAATCTACTGCTAAACAACAAGAAAGTAAAAGCTAAAAAGTAAATTTATAGCTACTATATCTTTATCTACAATGCACAAGAAAAATAATGGGGATATGTAAATGCATCTACTCTTTCTGAATACTCAAGATCAACCCAATCTCACAGATTGCCACATCAAGTCCAGTTAAACCTTTACCCACCTACTACCATCACATCCACGGAGGACTGAAATTACATAGGTTGCCTAACCAAGCTGCATCGACGTCATGCACGCAGAAGAAAGCCCTAGCTCTAGAGCGGCACTCGAGGGGCGTGACCCCACCGAGGAAAGCTACGCATCTTAGTCGTGTTCAATATGCTTATGCAGGCTATAATCGAATCAAATGATCAACCAGACCAGCTACATACACTTTATGTGCCCTCGGCACAAATCGGATTAAAACTCAACGGTCCGGAACTCACCGTCAATCCTGATGGCTCCCAACAATACCACTCAGTCAACCGACTACCACACAACCTAGCTCGACTCCTCAGCGCGAGCACAACTCACCCTACACTAGACCGAAAGCCCAAACCCTCCAATCAGGGTACAAGATAGGTGAAAACAGCTACTATTAATAACCGTAAATGCTGACAACATAGGTCAATATAGTGTAGGTCAAAATCATGCTAAGTTCAGGTTTAGATGTCTAAGGTTCCCTATTACCTACTAATAAATCAATGAAGTATCCTCTACACTCATAGCATATAATCAACTATGATATTCTAATATAATAATATCAAACATAATATATGATATCTAAATAGAATATAGAAGGGAACTCATCAAAATTAGTTAACATTAACCCACCTGAAATGCTAATTCAACCACGGCAAGAAGTTGGTACAGCACGATCCCACTGTCTCGGCCTTGGCTCTCGGCGCAGTCGCTCTCTTGGCTCAACTCCACCGAGAACACACCTCAGCTCTGGACCTTGCACGTGCTGCTTACCCTCGGCTTTGGTTCGATAGCAGGCTCTACCACCAAGGAACAAGCGCACGGTATCTCGGCTTGGCTCGGCTCGGCTCGGCTCAGCTACGGAATCTACCACACAAACTCAGCTCACACTTGGTCTCAGCCACGCTCTGCACTGCCTCGGCTCAATGCTCCACTCGGCTCAACCGCCAACACCAAGTCCACCAAAAAACGGGCGCTCCCTGCGCAGCTCGGCTCAACCGCTAATCCTTATCTGCCGATTCACTCACACCACTACCAACCCCTCTAAAAACTCCAAATCATCCACACACCATCAGAGAGAAGAAAATCCACAAAGGAACCCCCAAAAGTTTTGTTCAACCCGTTGGAAAAAAGTCAACTTAAAAAAAATAATTAAGCACCAAGTCAGAGCTCTACTAATCTCGGATCGACTGAAGAAGGTCCTAGGGTAAGTCCAAGTTCACCTCTTTCCGGCCACACTACCAGTAATCACTCCACCACAATCACAAGGAGGAAAAAGAAGAGGAAGAGTTCTTGAGCTTCTCAAATGAGAGAAAATGAGTGATCCTCATGTGTAGGGGAGCTATTTACGGAGGGAACATATGGAACAAAAGTCAAAGAAACAATCAAATTCCTGAACTACCCCCTGACGCTAGTCAGCCTCCCGAACAATTTATTAGGAATCTCACCTACCCCCAACAGGCTGCTATAGCAACTCCTCAGCTGATATGGCTACAGTACCCACTCGGTTGATCACCTCTACCGTGCATCTCGACTGAGTTCCCCAGCTAGCTATTTGAAAATGTCCCGCTCTCAGCTATCCAAGCTACAATAATCACTCGGCTCAGCTGACACTCGAATCCAGTCTGCATTCGGCTGAACTCCTCAGTTGAATGTTTTAGCTGAATCATTCAAATCATCATCTAGGCAGTCGAAATCAGGACCCGAAACCAGTCTGCTCTTAGCGGTCGAAGCTATAACTCCACTCGGCCGTCGAAATTACTGTACTACTTGGCTGTTCATCGCAAGCATTTGACACTAAGGTCCGATACGAAACCAGCCGGTCCTCGGTTGAGCACATGAATACTACATTTTCATATAGTCACCCTATTATTTGTAAAATATAGGCTGAATTATATTACGCTAGCGTTATACTGTACTTCCATTTTTTTTCACTGTCTACACTATACTATTTTTTTTTCCCATCGGCACAACTCAACAAATATATATATATATATATATATATATATATATATATATATATATATATATATATATATATATATATATATATATATATATATAATCCCTCTACTATAAGCAAAAAATCTATAATTTTATATAAAAATTGTTAAAACTACTTGTTAAAAGTAACGTAGCAAAGTATATATTTAGTTCATTTTGATGTGAAAAATAACAAAATATATAAAAATAATAAAAAAATAAGAAGAATAACTTGGTAGATACTTTTAATAAGTCTATCATGAAAATTTTATTTTATATTATTTCATAATCTATCCGATGTTTTTTAATAAAGTTGTTAAATATTATCTAAAATAATAGATGTTTTAAAAATAATAAAAAAATTGGCGAGAAAAAAAAATGGTTTAATGATATTTATAAGAAATAGAAATAGTACCAAATTGAAAAAATAAAAAATACAATATAGAGTTTGATAAAATATAATAATATAATAATATCTTTGAAAAAATAGTATTAAAGAGTGATAAAAAATAGTACAAAGTTGTAAATAAAAATAACACTAAGATACAGAGAGTAATTTAAGCCTAAATTATATTGTTGTACTATCCGATGATATATAAATTTTAATATATTATTTAATGACAAATTGTAGTGGGAAAATAAAATTATTTTTTAGAACTCTAATACTTTACTGATTGAACTTTATTTTTAAAATTATTTATTTATTTATTAATGTTCAAGTATCGCGCAAAAGAAATATTGCCTTTGTAAGTTCGGTTTGACAATTTTTTTTTTTTTAATAAAAGCTTGGTAATTAGATGACGTGGCAGATTCGGTCTAAGTAATAATTGTAACGTGACTGTTACCGACAAAGTATTACATACCCACTCTAAATAAAATATATATCACACATTTTATTTTATTTGAGAACTAATTTATTCTTCATTTGAAAATAACTGATAAAATTTACGTTATTTTTGAATAAATAAAATATAAAATATACCCCCGTTAACCTTGCGATAATAACAAAAAAAAAGTATTCCCCAATAAAAAGCGCGATTATATGCATATCAATAATAAAGAAAAGGAAAAGATTAATTTCACTGCACTTCGTCCCCGGCATTTCTAATGGAGGAGCTCATGAGCTCCCCCCTACGATCGCCGCTCCCGGACGAAGCGCTCCCCCTCCCCGCGCTTCCCTCTACGCCGCCGCCGAAGCACGCCACCCCGGCCTCTCCTCCACCGCACTCCGCGGCGGAGGCGATCGTGGTCCGCGCCGCCCGCCACCCGCCGCCGCCGCCGCCGCTCTCAGCCGACAGCGGCGTCTGGTACACGTGGAGCGGCGGCGGCGATGGAGAGGAGGAGCATCCGCAGTCGCAGTCGCCTTCGCCGTCGCAGTCGCGGGTGGTCTCGGGGATCGTGCGGCGCGGCCGCCGCGCCGCGGCTCTGAGGCGCGCCGCGGTTGCGGCTCGCGCGGCGGCGGCGCTTCTCTGCCTCGTCGCCTTCTCCGTCCTCGCCGCCGACAGGCGCAAGGGCTGGGCTCTCGACTCCTACAACAACTACAGCCAATTCCGGTACGCGCGCGCGAGCGCGCGCACACACACTCTCTCCCTCTCCATCTGGTGTTTTTAGGGCATTGAGATCGGATGGGTGTGATGATCCGATCGCGTTTGATCTGGTTGTGATGATGCTTTTTGGGCCGTTGGATCGGGGAAACAGGTACTGCGTGGCGGTGAACGTGATCGGGTTCCTTTACGCCGGGTTCCAGGTGTGCTCGCAGGTGATACAGATGAAGAAAGGGAAGCCCGTCATCGGCCGCCCTGTGGGGGACTATTTCGACTTCGCCATGGATCAGGTACTTCAGTGGTTAATTTTCGGGGAAGCATAGCATTTTTTTTTTTACTTAGAAAGTTTGAAATTGGAAACACTCTGTTTGGCAACGCTCAAATTGGTTCTACTTCACTTTTGCCTTAATTCTCTTGTTTGGATACTTTTTTTTTAAAAAAAAAAAAAAAAAAAATTGAATGGATTTTGATAGCTACAAATCTGATGACTTCACGTCTGATTTGCCGTGATTTATAAGGAAAATTCTAAAATTCCCTTCTTGACTGTGATGGAACTAAACACGACAAACAGAAAATCAGGAAAGTAGATAATGAAATCATCCAACCACAATTCATCCCAAAATATGGATTACTACCTCAAATCCAATTCATTTGAGTTCATTTCATTCGGTAGCCAACATAGTGTAAGCTTTGTCTAAATGCTCTAGTAGTTGTCAGGTAATTTTTCGGAAGCTAACACTTAACTCCTTTTGGTAAACCCTATCCAAGTGTTTAATAATCTTGGTTGTGGGGCATCACTTATGTGTTTTTAAGATTGTATTGTAAAGATGACCCAAAACTGCGGCCATTGACATAATTACTTCTGTATAAGCTGAATTAGTAAAATTGCATACAGTTTTCTTTCTTAGTTTTGGTTCTTCGTTTCATGCGAAACCAAAACTTTTAAATGTAATTCATAGGATTGTTTGGAATCCACACTTAGGAAGTAGGATTAATATAGCGGACTGGACCGGAATAATTGATTACTTAGAAATCGATGTCAATATTTAAAAATAAGGAGAAGGTTTCCTCTCTTTTGCTTGTCTTCTTGATGACAATTTTATTATTACAATCTTAATTCGGTTTCTACTCCGTTTAATAATTTTTGCAGGAAGGTTCTTGTGAATGGAAATGCCAGATTTATTATCTACAGTCTCAAGAATTGCAGTTGTCTTGTTTGAATTATTTATTTTTAGTTGAGATAATCATAAAAAAGTGAGCATGAAACAATAAGAAAGATAATCATTGTCTGTCATAGAAAACACCAAGAAAGTCATACTAGTGATAACCTTTGACTGTGTTTTATTGTTGCCACGGGTGTCATGTATATTTATTATTTTTGATCTCCTGAAAAGTCAAAAGACCCAACACTACATAAGAACTAGGCACAGTGAACTCAGAAGTATACAAATGCATTAGTAAAACATGTAAGAAGATATCAGCACATGTTAACCAAATTCTTGTGTAAAGGCTTCTCCTCCAAAGAGATAGATATTTGTAAAAGTAGTTTTTTTTTTTTATTTTTTTTATTTTGGAAGCAGATGCACAAAACTGATGGTCTTTAATTAGGTTTCCATTACCGAGGCTTTGTTCATTATCTTAAATCATCATTGTTGGTTATTTATTACAATGTATCTGGTCATGCAATTTGTTTTGTAAAAAAAAGGGATGTAGGTGAGAGAAACTGATTCAAAATGATCCCAACATTTGGTATTAATATCAAATAGTTTGGGCCTCTCAATATCAGGTTTGGTCAATAGGCAACTAGTTTTTCTTTTATCACTTTATGCAGACTGCAAAATCTCCCAACAGCAGAAATGCTGTTTAAAAATTACATTTACTTCTACAAACAGTGCTTGCTACCGAAAGAATAAACTGCCTAAAAAATTCATTGAATGGTTAATGAGTTGCTTGCTGATGATAATGTCTCATATGAAAGTTAATTGACCTATGATGGGAGGGTTCGATGGGGTTGCCTATAATTTTTGTGTATACCAGATATTAACATAAGCATCCTTCTGGATGATAAGCCAAAAGAGTTTAAAGAAATCAACTTTGGCAGCCATCAAATCAAAACTCCTTTTTCTAGTGGCACGGTTTAAGAGCTGTCCCGCTTGTCGTAATGGCATAGGTTGTTAGTACAAAAAAAAGATGGTAAGATTGTGTACTTCTCGTACTTCGTAAAGCCCACATTGATGAGAGCCTCGTACAGTAGGATGGCCGAGCGAATTTATTTGGCATAATCTTTGTTTACCTCAAAAGATTTGAAAACGAAGAAAATTGACCAACTTTATTCAACTTCAATAGAATATTCCAGTTTTGATAGTCTCAACTCTCAACGGAACGGAAGATGAAGTTTCTACTCAACAAGTTTTGTGGCGTATACGCTTTTAAAATTTTTTCTCCTCCTGGTTGGTTTTGGTTGAAGCTGGACTGGATATCAAAATTTGAGATGTACTGTCATATAATAAACTTTCATACTTAGTTAAACAAAAAAGTTTGAAGGCGTTCATTGATTGGACTGATATGTTTAATTTTTGGGTAACTAAATATCATAATCCTTCATCTCTCAATTAATATGTTATTAAAATCTTAATGCGCTCTTTTTGTCCATTTTTTGGTAGTAAGGCATATCTGATCGAGGATACTTTGAGCTAGGGTTCTTCTTTCTTACCATCTTTATTTTGTGCTTGTAATATTACATCCCTTACTTGAATCATGGACATCTATTTGAACAAAACTTCTGTTTTTTGTTTCGAGGGGGCATAGACGATTTTAGTCAGTGATGTGCTATGTTAGTTGGGTGGTGACTTAATATGGCACTCCTGCATTGTGATTTTTTCGTCAGGTCGCACGCTCCATTACCTGTATGAAGAGTAGAATGTATATAAGAGAAAATTGGCCAGTGTGGCCAAGTGGGAGATTGTTGTCATGTGGTGTGTCCACATTGGCCAATTCTAATGTAACTCAATCTACATAAGATTATGTAAATTAGGATTTATCCCTTTGTGTTAAGGATAATATCGAGAATTATCCTTGTATGTTAAAGATAAGGTTAGGATTTATCCTTATAGGTTAAGGATAAGGATGATAAATTATATATGTTTCTTATTAGTTAAGAAACATATCTTTACCCATATTTTAACAATTCTCATATCTCTATGTGAGAAACAAAATACTCTAAGGAATCCTAATAATCTATAAATAAAACCCCTGGTTCTATATTTAGATATACGATATGATACGCAAGAAGAAAAAGAGACATCTTCTTCCCTTATTCTCTCTCTACGTTCTCTCTGGGTTTCCACTTATGTTTTCGGGGTTTTGGAATGTGGACATAGAAGAGGACTCTGGTAGCCCTCTTCGCACATGCGATTTGCAACCTGTAGAAGATACGTGGAAGATCAAGAATCATCAAGACAATGACGATCCAAGAAGGCTAGTAAAACAAGTTACCCGATCCGATTTCGGTTCTTGGATATGTTGGCTATCCAGTTTGTAAGTTTTCGCTCCCCTCTAATTACAGCAATTGGTCGAAAAAATCACAATGCAGGAATGCCATATTAAGTCACCACCCAACTAACATAGCACATCACTGACTAAAATCGTCTATGCCCCAAACATTTCAACACATACCGGATCAAGCATCACAAATCCCCCTTCTGTAATCACAGGGCTTTACCCCACAACATCTATTGTACTCATGATTATCTCAAGTAACACAACTGAGATAATCGCCCGGGCAATGAGTCACAAGACTTTCATGGTGTGCTATCAAAATATCTTTCTCAGCCCCTCACATTAATCTATATCGGTCCAAGCACTTTACTAGACATGCTCCGCGAAATCGTATTTTTTCATGACCTTAAGATACACGCTAAGTTAGTTACATTGGACCTCTACTTCATAATGTAGTTCTAAGTCAAGGGCATAAAAAAAAAGGTTAGTTTTCACACAGCAACATAGAGGAAGAATATATGTCACTCTACTAACTGGTCGACAAGCACATACAGAATGATATGTATGCCATGGCGGAGCACCTATCCAATGGGTCTTGTCACGCTCTAAAACGCCATGCGAACCTTGGTCTAGGCACCACTAAGGCATCTAATCACTACACAACTCAGGTCATCTCTCTAACCCAAGTATTTAGGTTCGGCTGCCACACAGGTTCGATATGGAATTTCACAAAAGAATTCTCATATCCAACTTCTAAGAGTCTCATCTTAAACTAATTAAGGCGACCTTCAAATTATATCAACACTTTATTTATAACAAATATGAACAAAGCAATTATATTACAACTACTAAAATTTAATATGATTATTTAATCTCATCCTACTCACAACTTAGGTGCCAGGGCGATCACCCGTGTGAGTAGAAATATGTGCCTGGTATGATTATTTAATCTCATCCTGAGCCTGGTGACTTATCGTAATATGTGCCTAGTATCAATTACGCAATCACATAAAAGAAAAATATTTTTTCATTAAGAAAAGCGTAAGATACAAAAGTATCAATAATGTCCATACATCATAACCTGTGAAGACCCAAACTCCTAACATGGGTCAGGAACGTATTCCTAGTTATCGGCTTGGTCAACGGATCAGCCACCATCCTAGTGGTGGAGATATGTCAAAGAGTGACCTCGCCTAACCTAGTCATCTCTCGAATGTAGTGAAAACGGATGTCAATATGCTTGGTCCTACCATGATACTTGGGGTTCTTCACATACTCCAAAGCAGCTATGCTATCAGAGAACATCTCAGCAGGCTCATCAGCTCGAGTCACAATATCGAGGTGCTGGAGAAATCTCCTCAACCAAACAGCCTCCTGAACGGCTGCTGAACAAGCAACGTACTCTGCCTCCATGGTAGACAAGGCAATGCAACTCTGCTTTTTACTGCATCAGGAAATTGCCCCACCTCCAAGCACAAACACAGTTTGAAGTGGACCTGCGCTCATCTCTATCACTGCCCCAATCAGCATCACTATATCCTTTCAATCTTAAGTCCCTAGCTTGAAAGCATAGAATGAGATCACTGGTTCCCTTTAAGTATCGAAGGATCCTCTTGACCGCTTGCCAATGAGCAGGTCCTGGGTTGCTTTGGTAACGACTTACCAAGCCAATAGCAAAGCATATGTCAGGTCGAGTACACATCATAGCGTACATCAAGCTGCCAATCGCACTCGCATAAGGGACCCTACTCATTTGCTCTCTTTCTTTATCCGTTTTAGGGCACTGATCAAGACTCAGAGTGTGATTCTTTTCCACTGGAGTATCAACGGATTTACTATGATGCATTCTAAACCGCTCCAGAACCCTTTTAATATAGGATTCTTGAGACAAACCAAGAAGTCTCCTAGAGCGATCTCTGATGACCTTCACTTCGAGCACATAGCTCGCCTCACCCATATCTTTCATTTCAAAGTTGAAAGACAACCACTCCTTAATGGTATTGATCAACTCGATGTCACTTCCAGCCAATAGTATGTCGTCGACGTATAGGGAAAGGAACAAAATCCCCTTCTCTGTCTTTTTTGACATATACACAGTGGTCTTTCTCTATCATGGACATACCGATAGAGGTAATAACTTCATGAAACCTGAAATACTACTGTCTCGATGATTGTTTGAGACCATAAATGGACTTTTTAAGACGACAAACTTTGTCTTCTTGACCTTTGAGTACAAAACCCTCAAGTTGATCCATGTAGATTTCCTCCGCTAATCCTCTATTGAGGAAAGCTGTCTTGACATCCATTTGGAACAATTCCAAATCCAGATGAGCCGGTAAGGCTAATATCACATGTATAGAGGCAAATCTCACAACAGGAGCAAATGTCTCGTTGTAATCTACCCATTGCCTTTGATTGTAGCCCTTAGCCACTAGCCGAGCCTTATATTTATCGATTGATCCATCCGCCTTGCGCTTAATTTTTAAAACCCATTTATTTCCAATAAACTTGCGCTCAGGTGGAAGGTCAACCAACTTCCATACTTGGTTTTTGCTCATGGATTCTATCTCATCTCTCATAACAGCCATCCATTTATTACAAGCTGGTGATTGTAGTACTTATACATAAGAAGCAGGCTCATCATCATCGAGCGGAATGCACATGAAAATATTCCCTTCGCTCTTAAAATGTCGACGTGGAATGTTTTCACGTTCACTTCTACGCAATTGAGGGCCTAAACTGTCGGCTTCCAAGGATATACTGTCACTCATGGAAGCACTCACACTAATCGGAGGATAGCTACCACTTCCTTCAGCGACTTCGAAAAGTGATCGATCACCCTCACCAGTAGATGGGATAGCATCGTCCTATAACTCATACAATCCGACGCCTTTTCGTATTTCACCAATGCTTGGAAATTCCTTTTCTAGAAATTCCACATCACGAGACTCAATCTCGGTCATCCCACCATCTGGGTGTTCACTATGCATCACATAGCCCTTCGAATTTTCAGGGTATCTGATGAACACATGCTTGCTTGCTCTAGGGCCGAGTTTCCCGAATCTATGTGAGTGGCTGTGAACATATCCAGCTGAACACTAAGGGCGTAAGTAGTGTAAACTTGGCTTTCTACCACTCCACAACTCATATGAGGTAGAAGGCACTGATTTACTAGGGACTCGATTAAAAATATAGGCAGCAACCAAAAGAGCATCTCCCCAAAAACTTATGGCAAGATGAGCCTGCGCCATCATAGACCTAACCATGTCCAGTCGAGTACGATTCCTTTACTCTGCAACACTATTTTGTTGCGGAGTACCTGGAATAGTGAGCTGTCTGCTAATGTCCTTTTGCTCACAGTAAGTCTTGAACTGATCAGACAAGTACTCACGTCCTCGATCAGTGCGAAGTGCTTTTATACTTCATTCTATTTGATTCTCAGCCCACGCTACGAAGCGCTTGAAGCAGTCTAAAGCTTCAGAATGGCGAGAAAGCAAATACACATAGCCATAACGTGAATAATCATCAATGAATATGAGAAAATAGCACGCACCATGCCGGACCCTCACATTCATTGGCCCACAAATGTCTGAGTGGATCAGCTCCAAAGGATGAGAGGGACGAGTAGCCTTACCAAAAGGCTTTCTACATGCCTTCCCAGCCAGACAAGGCTCGTACACAGATAGGTCAATTTTGGTGAGAGACCCCAAAAGGCCTACTCGAGCCAGTCTATTCTTTCTTTCTTGACCTATATGGCCTAATCTGGCATGCCATTTAACAGATTCATCACAGAGATTAGAAGAAAAAGAAGCAAATGCAAACGAATCATCCTCCAAATCTAACTTAAAGAAACCATTTATTAATGTACCATACCCAAATAAAGTACTATGAAAGGAAATATCAAGGCGGTCTCTATTAAAATGAAAAGAATAGCCTAAATGTAGCAAAGCTAAAACTGAACATAGATTACATCTTATACCGGGTGCATATAGCACATCCTGAAGAAGTAAAGTGCGGCCACCGCGCAACTTGAGTCAGTACGAACCAACTCCAAGAACTTCCTCTTTCGAGCCATTCCCAAGGGTGACAAATTGTGTGCCAGCCGGTACTCGATGGTAATCTACAAATCCCACTCGATCACGCACTACGTACTTGTTTGTTCCTGTATTTTCGATCCAATTGGGAAGAGAATTAGCTCTTAAAGCATAAGAGCAAACAAAACAGTGTGAGAGTGGTAGGATTACCTTTTTCGGCTCAGAACAATCTCGAGCGAAATGACCCTTCTGTTTGCAGTTATAGCATTTTAGCTTCGCAACGTCTCTACTGCCATCGCGCTTGCCTCTACCGTGCTTTCTAATTCCACCATGAGAAACTTGATTTTTACTCTTCTGTGCTCCATTGTTGTAACGCTTTTTGAGCTTGGGTGTGATCCTACCGCGCTTCTCAGAGCGTGCAACAAGAGCGACAGAATAGTTCGCTTCTAAACGTTTTGCCTCAAGCTCGCGCTTCTCAGAGCGTGCAACAAGAGCGACAGAACGTTTCGCTTCTAAACGTTCTGCCTCAAGCTCGAGATGACGCGATATGTCATTAAACGTTTAATGCCCTCACTGTGCGTCATCAGGAGCTTCATCTGGGGCCATTCAGAATCCGATAGTGAACGAATCATCGCGAGAACTTGTTGCTCATCGTTGAGCTCATTTCCAGCAGCCTTAATATTCTGAATCATGGCGCTCATCACACGAAGGTGCTCAACTATTGAGTGCTTCGGGTTCTTAATATACTGCTGAAACTTTAGATTTAAGGCACGTAGCCTTGTAGCTGAAGTTTGCCCAAAAGCAATATTCAGATTGTCCCACGTCTTTGGCAGTCTCATATGTCTCGAACTGTCCAATAAGGTCATCTTGCATGGCACACAATATAGTATACCGGGCAGTACGATCCTCCTTGAACCACTTGTCATAGACATTATGCTCATGTTGGTGTTGTGCAGTAGTGCTGTCTGGAGGCTCGGTCACTTTGATAGAGAGAGTTTCAAGAACACCTTGTTCATTATGCAGGTATTGCATTTTCCTGTGTCATATGCCATAATTCTTTTCGTCTAGCTTATCACCCTTAGTGAGATCAACTATGACGTTTTTGTAAGTCATTTCACTACATTCAAAACAGGTTTGAACATTAGACACATATTTCAAAAAAAATTAACAAGATTTAAAATTTATCTCCTTCACAACGGGATCGAAAACTTCGCTAGGCTCGTCATCACCCAGTGTCGGTTCAAAAATTACTATCTTATTAAATTTTCTTTTATTTAATTTTGAAACTTATCCAAAAATCAGAACTCATCAATTTTAAAAGAACACATCTTTAAAGTAATATTTTTAAGAATTTATCTTAAAATATTAGATAACTTATCATCACACAGATAAAAAAATTTAATTTGAAAAACGTCGATGGTGTGCAAAACACATTCCTTTACATGACCTTAATTATTAAATAATTTTTGCAGCATAAAACCTACTACATCACTACAAAGATGTACATCAAAGTGAAAATATTCTACAGGAATGGCCCACGCCGAATCCGCTTTTCTAAAATAAATTTTGTTGAAAAACACCGAAAGAACACAAGTACTTATATGCACTATAAAACAATTCATAATAAGCTACACAAGCATTATTGTTTACATCCACACAAGATATATAAGATATACAACACATGCATATATTTTTTATTTTTATTTTAAATTCCATAGGTAAATAAAAAAATTTCGCACCACATAGGAGCGTAAAAAAAAATTTGCACCACATAGGAGCATAATTTTTTTTTTTAATTTATTATTCTTTATTTATGATTATTATTTTTTTTTCACAAAAAAAAAAGAAAAAAATCGGGCGATCGTGCAGACTGAATTGACCAGACCACAGCGGGCCGGGCTCTGCGCCTGCAGCGCGTAGGCCGAGCCAGCGCCCGCTGCGGGCCAGGCCTGGCGCCTTCACGCGCGGGGGCCGGAGACCGCTGGCCCCACTTCGGACCGGGCCTGGCCTGGCTTGCGCCCGCAGCGCGCGGGGGCCCAAGTCTGCTGGGGCACTGTGGGCTGGGCCCCTGTAGAGTACCGGGGCTTCGTATAGTGCACCAACTCCGCAGGATAGCGTGGTGCGGTGAAATCGCGCGCAGTAGGTTCAGAATATGATTACGCTTGAGTTCGGGTTGTTTTGGATCGACGCGGGAGCCTTTGGGTTAAAAAGTAAGTTGACGGCGTCAAATTTGGAAGCCCCAGCTTGATTCAGCATTTTTGGGACATTGCGTACCGGTACCCGAGGTTAGGTACCGGAACGAATTAAGTGGTTAACTGACAGTGGACTTCGGTTGGGGAAAACTGTGGAATTTTTCTAAGTTCCTGGGTACCGGTACTGGGCAGTGCGTACTGGTACTCCAGTTCCCTTTTGGCTTGAGTACCGGAACGCGGAGGCGGGTACCGGTACACTGCGTTGGACTGGGTGGATTTGGCCCTCGGTTTGGGAAAATTATGCTTGGGTACCGGTACTGAGCACCTGAGTATCGGTACTCAGCCTCCAGATCTTGGGGGCAGTGAGGGTAAAAGAGTATTTTCACTTCCCACCCACCCCTCTGCACAGCATTAACTCCTCTTTGCAGTATATATGAGAACCCTCCTCCTCTTCCCTTCTCAGCTGGAACCGAGGAAAGAAAAAGAAAGAGAGAGAGAACGAGAGGAAGAAGGAGAGAGAAGGAAATTGAGAAAGAGAGGGAGTCGGCTGTAGGTTCTTGGTGGGTTCTTCTTCGCGCCGACACATCGGATACTGATCGTGAGCACGGGAGTGAGCTTGTCCCGTTGAGGAAGCCCGGTTGGAGCTCGCGCGCGTGCGGACACAGTAGAGGTGAGTACTGTGCGTTTCCGAGTTTTCGGATTTTTCGCAAATTTTTGGATTTTGGCTGCGATTGGATTTTTGAGATTTGGACTGAGGTTCCTTTCTCTTTTCTTCTTCCCTGTGATGAGAGGAGCAGCTTGGTGCTGCGTGGGCTGTTGGAGCCCTCGGGTTGCCCTGTGCACTGTGCGGAGCCACGGAGGAGCGCGGGCTGGGTGCGCAGGAGGGTTGGCGGAGCGACGACGGTTTTGACCTGCGCACAGATAGAGCCTTGTTAGAGGCTGTGGAGTGTGCTGTGTGCTCCTAGAGGATTTACTGGACGTTTGGCAGAGGTGCGCGCGGCGGGGTGCCGAAGTGCTATTTTCGGCGGATTTTTGACAGTGAGCGGCTCGGCGCTTCACCGATTTCGGCGTAGCCTATGGAAAGCGATCCAGGTGGGTTGAAAATTCTTCAAGATGTATGGAATGCCTTCTAATGCTATTGTATGCATGTATAGCATGTCTAGCTTTTCTGTTATTATAGCTGGTAAATCTGATAGTTGCCTAGAAAATTACAGAAAGACAACCTTGAGCCTCAGATATTTTTAGCATGACCTAGAGATGATTTGACACTAGACTGCATATTTTCTTACCATTTGGGATGCATCTGGATATTCATAAATTTCTATAACTGGTTTTAAGTTAAACTCTGATTTTAAATAATTTTTAAATATCGAGAGTATTATGGAGGTCCGGTAGCTCGGGATGTATGTATCCTCGTGCCAGGGGGCCGAGTGGATTTTTAGAGCTCTATGGATGAGTTTCTAGTGTCATGAGAGATTGAGCATTTGTTTTACTTCAGGGACGGAAGCTACGGGCGACTGTGCCTGCAGCCTGTTCTTGTTTGATTTGGGTTGCAGGCGTCAGTCTTTCGAAATTTTCGGGTTTTTTTGTGAGAGATTGAGGATTGATTCCATTGTTGGGTCGAAAGCTACGGGCGGCTGTGCCTGCAGCCTATTCTTGTTTGATTTGGGTTGTAGGTGTCAGTCCTTCGGAATATTTGGGCCCTTTATGGAAGTCGATTGGTTTACTCTAGATCATGGGTTGAGCATTAGCAGATTGAGTCGTGGAGGGTTCTCCGACTGAGTTATGGTTATTTGGGTATTCGAGTTTCCGATCTGTTTGATCGTGAATTATAGCCTACAGATGCCGCTTATTGAGACAGATGAGACGCTTTTTCCTCGGTGGGGTCGCTCCCCTCGAGTTGCCGCTTCGGATGCGATGATGATGCGCCTGATGAGGCTGCCATGCGTGGTATAGTGATAGTTCGATTGGACACCCGTTGTTGATATACGAGAGAACCTAGTTGATACACTAGGGGGCGCAGGCTTGGCTGGACCAGATTTGGCAGTCAGTGAGATTTGGGTTGATGTGAGCACCTCGTGAGCGAGTGGATGCATTGCATGTTCTTAGTTGAGTTTTTCGTTTGAGCATGATACTTGAGGCATATTAGCTGTAGTTCCATTTCAGCTTTCATATTATCTATCTGTATACCTATTGTTTTGCCTTCAGTAGACTTAGTGGGCATACCGTGGATATTGGTGACGGTACCCACTGGGAACTACCTTTTCCAGTAGTTCTCACACCTGCTGCGGTGACAGGTTTTCCAGAGGTTGCTGTTCTGGCTTCTGCTCGTGCGGAGACAGCTGTTCGAGGTAAGGGCGTGGCCGAGTAGCCCCTTACCCATTTTACTTGAGAGCCAGAGTTAGATGTACCATGTATTTTTCTGAGTCTACTTTTGTACTGGACAGTCTGAGAGATTTGTATTTATATTTATTTACATAGCGGGATAGACTATGTATTGTGGATTTATTTATATTCAGATGTTCAGCTCTTGATTCTGTAGCTACTAGTTTTATTTCAGCTCTGATACATGTTTAGCTATAGATCTGACTTGCAGGGTAGACGCTTCGTCTGTGCGGGGGTTTCCGTACAGATGGCGGATCTGTTGGCGAGCCCGGGTCGCAGTTTCGATCCCGGGGCGTGAAAAATTAGGGTGGTATCAGAGCCTAGGTATATAGGTCGTTGAGGACTTAGTGACCCTAGGCTATTGGTTGGACAGTAGGATGACTATCGTGAGAGACGTGACTTTAGCGAGAGTCCTGATTGTGTTTGTACCTCTCCTAGGGAGTTGGGGTGAGTGATCTTGCATGTTTATTCTCTAAAGTGGTTATGTTGGTTGCAGACAACATAATGCTTTAGAATAGATAACATGTTCTAGACTTTCGCTTGATCAGGTCGAGAGATTTCGTGGTCCTGATGTTTGGTTTGTTGCAGTTGTCTTCGATGCCTTCGAGACGTCGTGCAGCGACGAGGGCGCGTTCGGCCTTAGAGGAGGAGCCCGAGCAGCGGGAGGCTAAACTGACAAAGCAGAGTGAGGTCCGAGAGTTGCGGGCCCATGTAACCCAGATGTCAGAGGCGTTACGACGCCAGGAGGAGACGGCTAGACGCCAAGAAGAGAATATGGAGCGCATGATGCGCATGCTTGAGCAGGGAGCATCTCCTGTGGTATCGCTAGTAGTACCTCCGGCTGCGACATCGTCGACTTTGACCCAGATAGCACCGTTGACGGTACAGGAGCAGCGAGAGCTTACTGATCGGTTGTTGTATATCAGCCAGTTCCATCCCCCTCAGTTTTCAGGGCAGAGTTTGGAGCCTTGGGAGGCTGAGAACTGAATCGCTGCTATGGAGAAGCTGTTTGAGAATTTGTTCATCCAGGAGAAGCATCAGGTGCATTTGGCTACGCACTTTTTTGGAGAAGGACGTCGAGATTTGGTGGCGTCGAGTTCGTCCTGTTGGACCACCGGGAGTGCAATTGATGACTTGGAGTGAGTTTCGTGCTTTGCTGCACGGGGTCTTCTTTCCCGACAGTGTGAAGCAGAAACTAGAAGGGGATCTGCGACGCCTGCAGCAGGGGAGTTGACCTTTTCAGGAGTATGTTCACGAGTTTCTGCGATTGCTGAACAGCGTGCCCCACGTTGCCCAGGATGAGGCCCAGAAGGTTGATCTATTTAAGAGGGGGCTGCATCAGGATATCTATCATTTCGTGCATTCTCAGCGAGCGCCGACTCTAGATGCAGCGATTGAGCATGCTCGATGGGTTGACCGAGGGGCTGCGATCATGTTTGAGAGGGACGGAGCGCCAGGGGCTAGCTCCGGAGAGAGACGTCCGGTGCCGCCTGATTTTGGACAGTTGAGTAGATCGAGACCCCCGAGGCCGCCACGATTCCAGTCTCAAGGTCATGGGTCTCAGAGAAGACAGAGCCCAAGAGGTTCTCGACAGTCGAGGCACCAGCAGCAGTGTGAGGATGAGTGTGTCATTTGCGGTGGGCCGCATTCACCGCCGCAGTGTAACCACAGGCAGGGGCGATGCTTTTCATATGGACAGTCAGGGCATTTCCAGGCAGCATGCCCCCGAGGAGTGCTTATGGTACTACTGCTTGCGACGGCACCCCCACTACCTCTTCAGGATGAAGGAGGTCCTCCGATTTACCGCCAGGCGGATGGCAGATATGGCCCACGATGTCGGAACAGACAGCGTCGACCACCAGCATCGAGCGGATGAGATTGTGCAGCCGGTTAGGGAGATTTAGATCGCGATGGACGCGGTTCTGGGAACCGTGCCAACTTCGACAGCACCTCATTGAGTATCACTAGTAAAGCTGAAAGAGCTGATAGCGCAGTTGCGGGATCTGATAGATCGAGAGGTCTGTGTGATCCAGTGCCACGTCGTTGATATACGACGGTGAGGATTCGAGAGGTTGATACTTGAGTATGATTCCACGCCGTTGATACACGGTGGTGATGCCACGCCGTTGATATGCGGCGGTGATGCCATGCCGTTGATACATGGTAGTGATGCCACGTTGTTGATACACGACGATGAGGGTTCTATTGTGTTTTGAGTGCAGGCAGGTCCGGGTTTTGTTCAGGACCATCTGATTGGATTGTATTCCGACAGTTGCTCTTTTGTTAGGCATGTATCTATTCGGGATCATACGGTCGAGGACTGTGCCCAGACAGCATTCAGGACATGGTAGGGGCATTATGAGCTTACAGTGAGTTCAATTGGATTGACTAATGCCCTGCCGCCTTTACGATTTGAGGAATTGTGTATTCCAGCTGTATTTGGACGAGTTGGTAGCGGTACTTTTCATGAATATTTGATTTACTCCCGACGTGACATATAGCATGAGGAGCACTTGAGGATAGTGCTGCAACTTCTGAGAGAGAAGTTGTATGTCAAGTTGAGAAAGTGCGTATTTTGACTTCGGAAGGTTTCGTTGTTAGGCCATGTGTTTTCAGCTGCAAGAGTGACAGTGGACCCAACGAAGAGTGTTGCCGTTTGGGATTGGCCTAGACCTACGATGGTGACAGAGGTCTGAAGCTTTTGGACTAAGCAGTGCCAGCATAGCTTCGAGGAGTTAAAGCTGAGGATGATATCAGCATCGATGTAGATGATCGCCTATGATAGAGAGGGATTTGAGTTATCTATCGACCCCTTGAACCTGAAGTACTTGGTGACTTAGAAGGAGTTTAATTGAGGCAATGCCGATGGATAGAGTTATTGAAGATATATAGTTGATCTTATAGTATTATCCCGGCGAGGACATTATGGTCGTGGACACCTTGACTAGGCAAGCAGTGCAACCTTGGAGTGAGGTGACCGTTAAGTGGATGCCACTTTTGGAGCTTTGGAAGTAGAGTGTTAGCCGCCACAGGAACAACTTCAACGCCTCTCTCCCCTTTTCTGTTTATGTCGAGGTTTGACGAATTGATCGACGATTTCGAAGGGCTGCTCCAGAAATGGAGAAGGTGCCGGAGCCTGTTCTTGTTTGATTGGGGTGAAGGCACTAGTCATTCGAGGTTTTCGAACTTTTCGCCGTTTTCGGCTGGTTTTCAAAATTGAGAGTTGAGAGTTGGGGGATGTTCCTAATGTCGGGCTCTCTTCCCTATTGGATAGTTGTGAGAGTGTGTTTGTGGAGCTTTGAGCAGTTGGTTGCTGTAGGGGCAACGGAAAAGTTATTATTTGTCCTGAGGAATGTATGTATTTGATCCCTCGCGTGTTTTGGACTTCATTTCCTTGGAGTTGGACGAGGAATTGAGCTATCGGGATCGACCGATGCAAATTCTTGCTCGTGAGGCTAAAGAATTGTGCAGTCGGATCATACCTTTGGTGAAGGTCCAGTAGAGCCATCATGATGAGAGAAAGGCCACTTGGGAGCCTGAGGATGAGTTGAGGATCTCCTATCCCCATTTGTTTGAGACACTTTCCTAAGGTTTGGATTTCCGTGTTTCGAGGACGAAACTCTTTTAAGGAGGGGAGGATGTAGAGTACTGGGGCTTCGTATAGTGCACCGACTCCGCAGGATAGCGTGGTGCGGTGAAATCGCCTGCAGCAGGTTCAGAATATGATTACGCTTGAGTACGGGTCGTTTTGGATCGACGCGGGAGCCTTTGGGTTAAAAAGTGAGTTGACGGCGTCGAATTTGGAAGCCCCAGCTTGATTCAGCATTTTTGGGACATTGCGTACCGGTACCCGAGGTTGGGTACTGGAACGAATTAAGTGGTTAACCGACAGTGGACTTCGGTTAGGAAAAACTGCGAAATTTTTCTGAGTCCCTGGGTACCGGTACTGGGCAGTGCGTACCGGTCCTCCAGTTCCCTTTTGGCTTGAGTACCGGAACGCGGAGGCGGGTACCGGTACACTGCGTTGGACTGGGTGGATTTGGCCCTCGATTTGGGAAAATTATGCTTGGGTACCGATACTGAGCACTCGAGTACCGGTACTCAGCCTCCAGATCTTGGGGGCAGTGAGGGTAAAAGAGTATTTTCACTTCTCACCCACCCCTCTGCACAGCATTAACTCCCCTTTGCAGTATATAGGAGACCCCTCCTCCTCCTCCCTTCGCAGCTGGAGCCGAGGAAAGAAAAAGAAAGAGAGAGAGAACGAGAGGAAGAAGGAGAGAAAGAAGGAGATTGAGAAAGAGAGGGAGTTCGCTGTGGGTTCTTGGTGGGTTTTTCTTCGCGCCGACGCATCGGATACTGATCGTGAGCACGGGAGTGAGCTTGTCCCGTTGAGGAAGCCCGGTTGGAGCTTGCGCGCGTGCGGACACAATAGAGGTGAGTACTGTGCGTTTCCGAGTTTTCGGATTTTTCGCAAATTTTCGGATTTTGGCTGCGATTGGATTTTTGAGATTTGGACTGAGGTTCCTTTCTCTTTTCTTCTTCCCTTTGATGAGAGGAGCAGTTTGGTGTTGCGTGGACTGTTGGAGCCCTCGGGTTGCCCTGTGCACTGTGCGGAGCCGCGGAGGAACGCGGGCTGGGTGCGCAGAAGGGTTGGCGAAGCGACGGCGGTTTTGACCTACGCACAGATGGAGCCTTGTTAGAGGCTGTGGAGTGTGCTGTGTGCTCCTAGAGGATTTACTGGACGCTTGGCAGAGGTGCGCGCGGCGGGGTGTCGAAGTGCTGTTTTCGGCAGATTTTTGACCGTGAGCGGCTCGGCGCTTCACCGATTTCGGCGTAGCCTGTGGAAAGCGATCCAGGTGGGTTGGAAATTCTTCAAGATATATGGAATGCCTTCTAATGCTATTGTATGCATGTATAGCATGTCTAGCTTATCTGTTATTATAGCTGGTAAATTTGATAGTTGCCTAGAAAATTACAAAAAGACAATCTTGAGCCACAGATATTTTTAGCATGACCTAGAGATGATTTGACCCTAGACTGCATATTTTCTTGCCATTCGGGATGCATCTGGACATTCATAAATTTTTGTAACTGGTTTTAAGTTGAACTCTGATTTTAAATGATTTTTGAATATCGAGAGCATTATGGATGGTCTGGGTAGCTCGGGATGCATGTATCCTCGTGCCAGAGGACTGAGTGAATTTTTAGAGCTCTATGGATTAGTTTCTAGTGTCATGAGAGATTGAGCACTTGTTTCACTTCAGGGACGGAAGCTACGGGCGACTGTGCCTGCAGCCTGTTCTTGTTTGATTTGGGTTGTAGGCGTCAGTCTTTCGGAATTTTCAGGCCTTTTTGTGAGAGATTGAGGACTGATTCCATTGTTGGGTCGAAAGCTACGGGCGGCTGTGCCTACAGCCTGTTCTTGTTTGATTTGGGTTGTAGGTGTCAGTCCTTCGGAATATTCTCGCCCTTCATGGAAGTCGATTGGTTTACTCTTGATCATGGGTTGGGCATTAGCAGATTGAGTCGTGGAGGGTTCTCCGACTGAGTTATGGTTATTTGGGTATTCGAGTTTCCGATCTGTTTGATCGTGGATTATAGCCTGCAGATGCCGCTTATTGAGACAGATGAAACACGTTTTTTCCTCGGTGAGGTCGCTTCCCTTAAGTTGCTACTCCGGATGCGATGATGATGCGCCTGATGAGGCTGCCGTTCGTGGTACTATGATAGTCCGATTGGACACCCGTCGTTGATACACGAGGGAACCTAGTTGATAAACTAGGGGGCGCAGCGTTGACTGGACCAGATTTGACAGTCAGTGAGATTTGGGTTGATGTGAGCACCTCATGAGCAAGTGGATGCATTGCATGCTCTTAGTTGAGTTTTTCGTTTGAGCATGATACTTGAGGCATATTAGCTGTAGTTCCATTTCAGCTTTCATATTATCTATCTGTAGACCTATTGTTTTGCCTCCAGTAGACTTAGTGGGCATATCGTGGATATTGGTGACGGTACCCACTGGAAACTACCTTTTGTAGTAGTTCTCAAACCCGCTGCGGTGACAGGTTTTCCAGAGGTTGTTGTTCCGGCTTCTGTTCGTGCAGAGATAGCTGTTCGATGTAAGGGCGTGGCCGAGTAACTCCTTACCCATTTTACTTGAGAGTCAGAGTTAGATGTACCATGTATTTTTCTGAATCCACTTTTGTATTGGACAGTCTGAGAGATCTGTTTTTGTATTTATTTACATAGCGGGAGAGACTATGTATTGTGAATTTATTTATATTCAGATGTTCAGCTCTTGATTCTGTAGCTACTAGTTTTATTTCAGCTCTAATACATGTTTAGCTATAGATCTGACTTGCAGGGTAGACGCTTCGTCTGTGCGGGGGTTTCCGTACAGATGGTGGATCTGTTGGCGAGTTCGGGACGCAGTTTCGACCCCGAGGCTTGACAGCCCGAAGCGCCCGAAGCGCGGGGCCCCCGCAGGTGCTGTTGGCCGAGCCTTGCGCTCGAAGCGCGGGGGCCCGCGCCTGGTCGGGTACTGCGATCTAGCCTCCTGCGGCTGAAGCACGGGGCCGGTCTCTCAAAGCGGGTTTTTTTTTTTTTTTTTTTAATATATAAGAAATTATTTACAGCATATGTAAATAAATAAAAATAAAAAATTATTTACAATAGATGTAAATAAAAAATTTATTTCGTTCAATATAAAAGAATAAAAACTAAAACTAATTTAGTTTTTCTTTCATCTTTTATTTATTTATTTTAATTCGATTTCACATAGAAAAACGAATATAAAATTTGTAGAGCTAATCCACGAAAAATATGATCAACGAAACATGTATTCAAAATCAAGCAAACACAGGCATGATCACATGTGAAAACAAGCAAAACTTGCTCTGATACCAATTGTTGTAATTGGAGGGCAGCGGAAACTTACAAACTGGATAGCCAACGTATCCAGAAACCGAAATCGGATCAGGTAACTTGTTTTACTAGCGTTCTTTGATCGTCCTTGTCTTGATGATTCTTGATCTTCCACGTATCTTCTACGGGATGCGGATCGGATGTGCGAAGAGGGCTACCAAAGTCCTCTTCTATGTCCACACTCTAAAATTCCGGGAACGTAGGTGGAAACCCAGAGAGAACGTAGAGAGAATAAGTGAAGAAGAACTCTCTTTTTCTTCTTGTGTATCGTATCGTATATCAAAATATAGAACCAGGGGTTCTATTTATAGATTATTAGGATCCCTTAGAAGATTATGTTTCTCACGTAGAGATATAAGAATATCGGTTAAGATATGGGTTAAGATATGTTTCTTAACTAATAAGAAACCTATATAATTTATCATCCTTATCCTTAACCTATAAGGATAAATCATAACCTTATTCTTAACATATAAGGATAAATTCCGATCTTATCCTTAACACAAAGGGATAAATTCTAATCCATATCTTATGTGGATTGAGTCAAATTAGAATCGGCCAATGTGGACACACCACATGGCAACACGAGGCAAATTCATTAACGGTTAATAATCTAATTTTGCACGGATGATTGCTTGCTCCAAGTGAGAGCAACTAGGGAGAATGCATCATATTTTCTTATGTGATCAAATATCACAATGAGGATGAGGTCAGGGCTTGCCTTATTTTTTGTGGTTGTTAGGCCTAATATGAGCGAGAATATGAAGCATCTCAATATACTAGTAAAAGGGTGCAGGTAAAAAAAAAACACGGATAAATTTCTCAGATTTCCCATCTATCGGAGGCAGCAAAAATTTAATTTACCGAGTAGGTTGATGGATAGGATCTGGAGTTGTCTAAAAAGCTAACTTTTCCATGATGAGAAGAGTTGGACTTTTTTTTTCAAAATAACTCTTAAAATATTTATAATTAGCGAAATGATCCTGTGTAAAATTTATTTGTGAAAATAACCCTATTTTCGCCAAGTCAGCGCTAGATCGGATGAATCTTCTAAAGGCGGTGAATCGTTTACCGCCTTCATAAAGGCGGTGAATCCTCTACTAAAGACAATGAACGATTCACTTCCTTTAACTATATTGTCCACCCTTTTATAATATTATTTGAATTTGGCTAAATCTCTTAAAGGCGTTGAATAGTTCAACGTCTTTAAAACCGTTTTCTTGAAGGCGCCGAATGATTTACCGTCTTTAACTTAAATATAAGGCTAAATTACAGAAAACTCCCCTGTAATATCCCGCTTTTCCACTTTACCCCCCTGTCATTTAAAAGTCGACAATCTGCCCCCTCGTAATTACCGAATTGTGCAATAACCCCCCCGCCGTCAGTTGACCGTTAGTTGACCGTCAGTTTTTTTGAAAATATAATTTCATATACCCAAAATACCCTTGGAAAATATCCCTTAAAAAAAAAAAAAAAAAAAAAAAAAGAAAGAAAAACTTCGGAATAGAAAAAAAAAAAAAAAAAAAAGAGGAGGGCATAATGGTCATTTTACCCCATCTGTTAACGGTGTTGCCCCCTAAAAACATTTCTGAAATTACGAGGGGGCAGATTGTCGACTTTTAAATGACAGGGGGGTAAAGTAGAAAAGCGGGATATTAGAGGGGGGTTTTCTGTAATTTAGCCTAAATATAAAATGGGAATATGAGTACTAAGAGATTTAGGTTGTTATTATTAAGAAAAAGAGAATGTTACGGATGAGATATTTAAAAGATTTATATTGTTATTATTAATTAACTAATAACAACCTAAATCTTGTAAAGATTTAGGTTTTATAATTAAAAACATCTTTTATCTCTTTCCCTTATATTATTTGGTGAATAATAACAACCTAAATCTTCTAAAGATCTGATCCGTATCCACATTCTCATTTTATCTTATCTCTCTTCCTTCTTATATTAGTTATTAGTAACAATCAAAATCTCTTAAAACTTTAAAAATCTGACTCGTATCCACATTCCTATTTTATTTACGAATAACCTAAATTAGTTAGTGAACAATAACAACCTAAATCTCTTAAAGGTCTGACTTGTGCTACATTCTCATTTTATTTACGTTAAAGACGGTGAATCATTCGCCGCCTTCAAGAAGACGGTAAATGATTTACTGCCTTTGTGGGATTTTAGCGAAGGTGTTCACCGCCTTCAGCCTTTTCAAGAACTACTCCCCTGACGCCGAGTTGGTAAAAGAAGGGTTATTTTTACAAATATATTTTTAGCAGGGTTATTTGGCTAATTATAAAAAATTATAGTGTTATTCTGAAAAAAAAATCCGAGGGTTGTTCTGGTTAAACATGTTCTTGTTTCATGTGCCATCCATATTCTCTCTAACATCTGGGTATGTTCTACTTTTAGTGAGCTAAAAAAAAGAATAAAATTTCTTTTATACTCTCTGGAGGAAATTATAGC
Source organism: Tillandsia fasciculata (assembly GCA_029168755.2). Lineage (NCBI taxonomy): Eukaryota > Viridiplantae > Streptophyta > Magnoliopsida > Poales > Bromeliaceae > Tillandsia > Tillandsia fasciculata. Next base: position 14,237,460 of record CM054939.1, on the reverse strand, counting down.
AAGGATATGCAGTAGCCTCTACCTATTAATCAATTGAGTAGTAATTGTGTTAGGCACTAATCTGATGCCTAAAATCATTGTTTATGAGGTCAACTTTAAAATATTGTGCATCAGTTAGACATTTGGGATAGGTCCAGTTGGATTTGTTTGATTGATTGATTATTTCAGTTGGCATCACTTGCCTAGACCCTATTGTGATGGCCTCTATTTTTCTTCTTGAAGCCTTAATAAAAGGGTCCTAAAAAAGCAAAAAAAAAAAGCAAATGCGCACCCCCCCCCCCCCCCTAAAAAGAAAACCAAAACGTGGCAATTTCAATGTTAGATGACAGTACAACCTCTCTCTTCATATAATCCCCCCCACTAGTTGTGTTCTTGATCATACAATTAAATTAAGACACAAGTCTCTTTCTAGGGTTGTAACGTTGCCTCTGCCGGTTTTATGCACCAACAATACACATCTTATAACCTTCTTGTGAGCTTCCAATAGCAGTATTTAATTTACTTGCCTGTGATCACCTTTTCTTTTACCTGTTTTGATAAATTTTTTTTTATCTCTAGTGACCAGCAAGGGAACAACTACAAACTCCCCAAGGTTGAACTGTACTATTTCTTATTTTTATTTTCTGTACTATTCAATATATGAATATAAGCGTGAATGAATAAACAAACATTTTTGCAAATTTGTTTAATTTCTTTATATTATCAATTTTTTATATGATACTGTATAAGTGGTCTTATTGTGTGATTCTGATGATATAACTTGAATAATGTAACATTTTTTAGGTAAGAACTTGGCTTAACTATGCCAGGGCAAACTCGTTTGCAAGTTGGTGTTGTTGGAGTGAAACTTTAAATCGTGCCAATGCCCAGAACTTATTTGCTTAAATCTATATCATAAGAAGTTAGGAATTTGAATAGAAATAAATGGATGAGAAGCACTTAGAAAAGATTTTTGCTAAGAGGGCATGGTTTATGCTGGGCTAATAAAGCAAGTTTAAAGTTCATTATTATTATTTGTGAAAGTTAAGATAAAATAGTTGTTATTTATGGGGGGACATTGTCTCTGTTAGCTACCCCTCGATTCCAACTCTATCGCCTCCCTTCAGTTTCTCATATAGTATAATTCTCAGAGGAGTATCAGTCACATTTATTATCTTTTGGTCAATTTGGAATTTGCTGGTAACAATAATTAATTTTTACCTTTTGGCTTTTTTGGGTTTTTTTTTTTTTTTTTTTTTTTTTTGATTTTTACTCATTGGGCAATCTGCTATTCGATGGACATCAATAATCTATAGAAGTTGAAACTTAATCAATAAAAGAAAGCCATAAATAAGCACTTTCATTTTTTATTGAGGAACCTACATAAGCCTAGTATGATATTTTTAGTTTATAACTAACATGAATAGATAAAATATCCAAGTTAGCACTTCTTACAGTTATCTTAGAAGATCGTGTGATAATTCGTGATGCAGTGTTTAGGACACAAGTCCTAAATTAAGACACAAGTCTCTTTCTAGGGTTGTAACGTTGCCTCTGCCGGTTTTATGCACCAACAATACACATCTTATAACCTTCTTGTGAGCTTCCAATAGCAGTATTTAATTTACTTGCCTGTGATCACCTTTTCTTTTACCTGTTTTGATAAATTTTTTTTTATCTCTAGTGACCAGCAAGGGAACAACTACAAACTCCCCAAGGTTGAACTGTACTATTTCTTATTTTTATTTTCTGTACTATTCAATATATGAATATAAGCGTGAATGAATAAACAAACATTTTTGCAAATTTGTTTAATTTCTTTATATTATCAATTTTTTATATGATACTGTATAAGTGGTCTTATTGTGTGATTCTGATGATATAACTTGAATAATGTAACATTTTTTAGGTAAGAACTTGGCTTAACTATGCCAGGGCAAACTCGTTTGCAAGTTGGTGTTGTTGGAGTGAAACTTTAAATCGTGCCAATGCCCAGAACTTATTTGCTTAAATCTATATCATAAGAAGTTAGGAATTTGAATAGAAATAAATGGATGAGAAGCACTTAGAAAAGATTTTTGCTAAGAGGGCATGGTTTATGCTGGGCTAATAAAGCAAGTTTAAAGTTCATTATTATTATTTGTGAAAGTTAAGATAAAATAGTTGTTATTTATGGGGGGACATTGTCTCTGTTAGCTACCCCTCGATTCCAACTCTATCGCCTCCCTTCAGTTTCTCATATAGTATAATTCTCAGAGGAGTATCAGTCACATTTATTATCTTTTGGTCAATTTGGAATTTGCTGGTAACAATAATTAATTTTTTACCTTTTGGCTTTTTTGGGTTTTTTTTTTTTTTTTTTTTTTTTTTTTGATTTTTACTCATTGGGCAATCTGCTATTCGATGGACATCAATAATCTATAGAAGTTGAAACTTAATCAATAAAAGAAAGCCATAAATAAGCACTTTCATTTTTTATTGAGGAACCTACATAAGCCTAGTATGATATTTTTAGTTTATAACTAACATGAATAGATAAAATATCCAAGTTAGCACTTCTTACAGTTATCTTAGAAGATCGTGTGATAATTCGTGATGCAGTGTTTAGGCGGCAACGCAACTTTACTAGCTGGTATTATTTGGCGCCAATAATTCCTATTTTACCTATATATGAATTTCTTGGTTCATCTGCAGAACTACAAGATATGTATTCAGCGATCAAACTCCATGGCTACTAAATTGATTTTGTTTTTATTTGTGTGCTTTTGGTTGGACATTTTGTTTGATTGCGAGATTTGAACTAGGCAATCCAGCATGGCAACTTTAGGGCATAACATAATAATGAGTAACTCTGATCAATTTTACTGGAGTTTTTCTTTGGATAAGCAGTCAAACATTTTGAATTTCTTTTAGATATATAAAATAAACTTATGCCATATTCATCATCACTGAAGTAGTGTCTGTATATTTGTACTGCTGCTTACGTTATGCGGTATGATTTTTTTTGGTTCATATCATCCTGATATGTAAGAGGAGTTTTTTGTTTTTTTATTTTTTTTATCTCTATTACAATCTATGAAAATTTTACTGCATGAAGTAGGTCTATTTTTGCTGATTCATCCAAATTTTATTGAACTGTCCGAAAAGCCTCATTGCTATTATGCTCTAAATGGAAAGAAGCTTCTCTACTATGCATCTGCGGAAGGAAGCTGACATGAGCTTCCTGACTCTAAAAGTAGAAGCTTCAGGTAGCTTCATTTTTTAATAGCTTCTACTCAAATAGCACTTCGATAGAAGCTTTAACCTGGCCAAGCAAGTCCATAGTATGTGAGGCCCAAATTTCTCCTTGTTTCAATAGTTTTCTATTTCTTTTACTTTTTGCAGGTTTTCGCATACCTTTTGATCTCCGCATCGTCATCGGCAACAGCCCGTGTTGGCGACTGGGTCTCCAACTGGGGAACCGACCCCTTTCCCAACATGGCAAATGGGTCGATCGCGGTCTCCTTCCTCGCGTTCTTGGCATTTGCTCTCAGCTCCCTCATCTCTGCCTACAATCTCTTCAGCCGGGACCTATAGCTCCTCTCGAGGTGCCTTACACATATACTTCTGTGCATTTGATGATCTGTTCACGATACAATTCTTATGGAACACTTTTGATGTTGTTACATAAACTTCGATTCAGCTGTGTCTATTGTGTCACCGTCTATTGCATCTTGTAATTGGTATTAGTGAATTAAACCCTAGAACGCAAACGATTTGTATTTTTTATGGTTTACAAAATAGTATTTTTTTTGTTTTTGGTGAAATGGTGCATAGAATGTGTTCTGATGATGTAGTAATGGCTGTTTTGTTCTTTTTAATGGTCAGAAATATGTTGGGTAAACAATAAAAAAAAAAAAAAAAAAAAAACAGTTTTAAGTTCTTATTCAGGATATCTCATAGACATCCTTATGGTGAACCTTGGAAGTTCAAATATAGATATAGTAGTAGTCCTTGAAATTCTTTCACCTACTATATCAATATTTTTGTTTGGAAAAACATTATTAATTAAATGATGATCGCCCTTTTCCCTTCTGCACTGCCCCTCTGTCTCTCTCTCCCTCTCTTCCACAACCCTCGCTCTCTCTGGACTATCGGCCGGACGCCAAAAATCTGGTCAATAATACCAATATTTCCTCATCTTTTTTCTCCATACTAAACAGTAACTTTGGCCTCTTGGTAACTTCTTTCGGCTAAGAATTAACTATACTAAATAGTGATGTTTAATAAGCAACAACTTTAACATCCTTGATATAGACTTGCATTATTTCTTGACAGTAGCCTCAAGGGCTGAATGGAAAAACAATTTACTAAAGATGATAGATACAGCTTAAAAGAAGTTAAGAGGTAATCACTTCATCTCCCGTACTCTAAGATACCGTTTGGTTTGAAAATTATATTTTTATTCTTGAAATAACTTGCTATTCCGGAATAGTCAGGGATAAAAAAATATATATATATAAAAAATGTTTGATTTGTAAAGTTGTTATTCTTAGGAATAGCAGAAATTATGTTTGGTTCATTTTTTGGAATAAGTGAGAATAGTAAAAAAAATAAGAATAATTATAATTTTCAAATAATAATATTTTATCTGATTAATTAATATAAAATATTAATTAAATAATAATTAATATTTGCATAAATTAAACTTTATATTTTAGTCAATACTACCATTTAATTTTAAAAAATTTAAAGTTAAAAATTTTAAAATTTGTATAAATTTTAAAATTTTAAAATTTATTAAATTTATAAATTTATAAATTTATAAATTTATTAAAAATTAAAGTTACAAATTTAAAAAGTTATAAAATCTAAAATTTCTCTAAATTTAAAAATTTAAATTTTAATTATCTCGAAAAATATGTAAAAGATGATGCAAAAATTTTAATTTTTAAATTTGTATAAATTAAAAAAATTCTATAAAAAATTTAAAAATTTATATATACAAAATTTGTATAAATTTTAAAAATTTAAAAATTTTAAAATTTTTAGATTTATAAAAAATTGAAGTTAAAAATTTTAAAATTTATAAAATAAAGAAATTTAAATTTCAAATTTTATAAATTTTAATTTAACTTTAAAAAAATGAAAAAAAAAGATGGAAATAATAGCCTTGTTCCCACTAATGGGGAGAATTGTTATCCCTCCTTCTTAGTGGACTATTCCAAAATAGCCCGTTAAAAAGGAGATAATAAATTCTTCTATTTTTTTTTTTAATGTTTGGGGGATAAAGGGGGATAAAAAAATTATTCCTCATTTATCCTCCAACCAAACATGGTAATAGTAATTAGTTCATCAAATTAAAAAAAAAAAAAAAAAAAAAGAAAGAGGTGGAATAGTTTGAGCATAATTATGCTATATATTATTAGTAGAAAATAGAATTAAAAAAATTTCGTACAACAAAAGAATCATCAGCAAGAGTCAGTCACAAAATTTGCAATCAGTTGGCCATAATACAACTCCAATCAAGAGCAACCTTCCTAGTGAGCTCCAAGCAACGAATAGAGAAAAGAGAAGAAAAAGAGAGGTTTTCTATTGTCCTTCTTTTTTTTTTTTGAGAGAGAAAGGTAGCAAGCTACCCGCTTTCATTCATCGAGAGACTGAACTTGGCTACATGAGTGAGACAACACAGGTCTCTTAAAAAAAAAAAAATAATAAAAAATAAATCAAACGACAACGCACTGCGCTCACGGATCAACCTATTCCGGACCAAAGCGCCAACACATCACTAACCCACCGCACTGCACGGAGGGGGTCAGTGTTAATCTGCCTGAAGATAGCTCTATTCCTTATTTTCCATAGGACCCACCAGTGCGCCGCCAGAGAAGTTAGTGTCATGTTCGCGTCAGGACCACTCTCTATACCCATCTGACTCTCCCACACCCTTCGTACGCTAATCCCCAACGCACGTATATCCACAGCCCCGGCTCCCGTCCCGAACAAGAAACGTGCGTACACACATCCCAGAAAGAGATGGTCTGCCGTCTCCAGGAGAGCCGCGCAGAGCACACAAAGGTTATTTCCGCACCAACCTCTATTCAGCAGGCTATCGACCGTGGGCAGTCGGTTCTTTAGGGCAATCCAAATGAAAATTTTAGCCTTCGGCGGCAAATGCAAACTCCAAATCGAAAGAGCAGCATGGTCGCGTATCCCTCCATCAATGAGGAAGACGTACGTCGACTTGACAGTAAAGCAATCCTTCTTGTTCCACCTCCACACTAACTCATCGCATCCAGACCCCGGTGTGGCTGCCCCCACCAGTGCCTTCAGCTTATTGACCCGTTCCTTGCCTGCCAGTCCCCTAACTAAGGCACCTCTGAGGATCTTCCTCCATCTCCATCTGCCCTGATCAAAACAATCACTAACTTTGATTGCCTTCCTTACAACCTCGCTATACAACTCGGGACAGTGGGAATGCAATGTCGACTCCCCACACCACCTGTCCGTCCAGAAACTCGCGAGTTTTCCGTCACCGATCCTGTAGGAGATCCCTCCTTTGAAGATGTCTTTAGTACCAAGTACATCCCTCCACCACTGCGAGAACGGTCTAAAGGATCTCCCTTCTCCCAATGGTATTCTCTTCCGATAATACAACCCTTGGATGAGCTTACTCCACTGCAGGTTAGGTGACGCCAAGAATATCCACCACCATTTACAGAGGAGGGCCACATTCATAACGCTCAGATCAATGACACCCAATCCTCCTTCTGCTTTAGGCCTACACACCTGTCTCCATGCAACTAACCGTCCCCACCCCTTTGCCTTTGCCGAGCCGAACCAAAAGAAATCTCTTCTGAGAGCTTCAACCCGTTTGATGACCCATTTGGGTGCTCTAAAAATAGAAAGCTGGTAGAGCGGTATATTGGCCAACACCGCATTAACAAGCGTAAGCCTACCGCCCCTGGATAGAAGCTTAGCCTGCCATCCCTCTAGTCTACGCTGGATTTTTCCAATTATCCCACGCCAATCCTCTACCCTAAGGCTCTTATAGGACAGCGGCAGTCCGAGGTATTTCGTCGATAGAGTTCCAACTTTACATTTTAGTAGACTCGCGAGTCTATCCTCCTTATTTTCGACTGTGCCAGTATAAAACAATTCTGTTTTATCCTTGTTAACTTTGAGTCCGGATGCCCACTCGAAGAGGTGCCAGATGAACCTAAGGTTCTTTAAAAATTTCTTACGAGCGACACAGAAGAAAAAAGTGTCATCTGCGTATTGGATCAGTGCGATCCGTCGTTCATCGGAAGGTCCGATCCCTCTCACCAAATCGTTTCTGACCGCCTCGTCCGTCATCCGTGAGAGTCCCTCAGCCACAATGAGGAACAAATATGGTGATAGGGGGTCCCCTTGCCTCACCCCTCTTATGGTCTTTATCCAGCTGGTTGCTTCTCCGTTAACAAGCCCCGCCACCTTAGCGTTTCCGATGCATTGTTGGATCCACTCGCACCAGATATCGGCGAAACCCCACCACTCCATAATTTTGCGCAGAAACTTCCAGTTAAGTCTGTCGTACGCTTTTTCGAAATCGACCTTCACTCCGACCCCCTCCACCTTATTCCTCTTGCTCCACCCTAACAATTCGCTTGCTGATACGAAGGCGTCCGTGATATTTCGTCCCTTGAGGAACGCTGATTGAGACTGTGAGATCAAAGTTTGTAGGGCCGGCGCAAGTCTGTTTGCCAAGACCTTAGAAATAATCTTCTGTATCCCGTTCAGTAGACTAATCGGCCGAAAATCGCTTGCTTTCCGAGCACCTTCTTTTTTCGGTATCAGGCAGACATAGGAGTAGTCGATCGGACCCGTGCTACACTTACCCTCGTGCAAATCGTGGAAAATTCTTTCGATGTCATCCTTCAGGGCTTCCCAGAAGACTTGGTAGAAACTCAAGGGGAAGCCGTCAGGTCCCGAGGCCTTATCCCTTCCCAACTGAAAAACCGCCGTTATAATTTCATCCCGGGAGAAGGGAGCAGTCATCTTCTGGCAATCTGACTCGTTGAGCCGTCGATGCCGAAAAAGATTGCTCCAGTCCCCAAAGGACCTCGTTCCAGGGTCCGGGGGTGAAAACAGTTCCTTAAGCTTACGGGAGAAATATGACTTCTTATCCACTTCCCTACTAAAAATGTGGCCGTCGTCCTCTATCACACCGATCCAGTTAGTCCGCTTCCTCCCGTTCGCATAAGCGTGAAAAAATTTTGTGTTCCTATCGCCCTCCCTCATCCAATTTTGCTTAGCTCGAGTTCTCCAAAGAAGTTCTTCGTCATCTAGCACCTTGATCAGCTTGTCCCTCAACCCCTGCCTTTTGTCAAATAGGTCCGAGGTAAGAATCTGATGTTCCTCCATCTTATCAATCTCCTGTATCCCCGCCTCGATCACTTTCTTCTCCTTTCTGATACTGTAGAAATGCGATGCGCACCATCTTCTAATCATTGTCCGGCAATGTCTAAGCTTAGCCGTAAAGTTAAGGACCCCTGATTTATTGCTATCCGTTTCCACTTCCTGCCACCACTGTGGCACTCTGCTGATAAAATCCTCGCACTTAAGCCAGACGTCCTCAAGCCTGAACGATGTCCTCGTCCTCTTGGGATTACCCCCCGTGGAAAGCAGAATGGGACAGTGATCCGAGGTAATTCTAGGCAGTGCCTCCACCTCTGACAGCGGGAAGGCCTCATCCCATTCTGTCGAAACGAGGAAGCGATCCAGCTTCGCCAGGAGCGGCGAGCGTTGCAGATTTGACCAGGTAAATTGTTGGTTCCTCATAGGCAAATCAATAAGCGCGAGCTCGAAAATCAGCTCGTTGAACAAACGATCAGCTCTGCCTCCCCCCCCTCTATTCCTGTCCTCGAGGGTTCTGGTAAGGTTGAAATCCCCACCCAACACCCAGTTACCACCACAGCAATGCTTCAACATAGCTAGCTCGGAGCAAAAAGAATCTTTCCCTTCTCTCGTTGAGGGGCCGTAAACGTTCGTCACGAAGAGAGAGGCACCGCTAGTTCGATGAGTGAGGTGGACAGTGATAGAGAAAATGCGCACAATGACTTCCGAGCACTCGAAATACTTAGAGTTCCAGCACGTAATCAGCCCGCCCGAAGTACCATTGGCCTTGAGGAACTGGCATTTGTCAAAAAAAGGCCCGGCAAAACTTTTAAGAAACGATCCAGACACTGACCGCACTTTAGTTTCTTGTAAACAGACGACGACATTCCTTAAACAAGAAATAACTTGCCGAACGGCACACCGTTTAGAAGGGTCATTAAGCCCCCTAACGTTCCAACACAAAATCTTAAACATCAAAACCACCAAACACCCATCCCCCCATGCGTTGCTCGCACCGAAACCCTGACACCCGCCACAATGCCCAAAGAAAAACACCTGGGGGAGCACACCCCATTGTCTTCCGCAAAAACCGATCTACAGTGGCACTACTATCCCAAAAAAGCCACCCAAAGGGCCCCAACCTAACAAAATCGGGACCCATCTTAAACCATGTGGGACACAAATTCCAAAAAGGAATTCGTCTCCCCCTCGTTGATCTGCACTCCGCATCTGGCGCTCTTGGACTGGATCTTCTTCCGATTACGTAGGGTACGTCTTCCCCCTCTGCTGCAACCGAACTCCTCGAGTCTGGCTCTCCTTGCAATAGCTTTGTCAAAAATAGAGGTCGCCTCCATGCCCGCAAGACGGCGGCTAAAGCGGACGTCGCAAACATCTACGCCCGGGCCACACCTCTCAACTGTATAGGGCTCTACCGTCAAATTCCCACCCAATTCAAGCGATTGATAGTGCTTCACATTTCCGAAAATACACCCCGAAATCTCATCAGGCCCTCCTCTCCCTTCACCAAGGTCCTGCGGGCCCGCCAAAGAAACTGAGCCCACAGGCAAGTTACCCCACACCACCATCACCGAATATAGACCAAACTTACACTTCCATGTAGGCCCCAATCCAAACCTCCACACCCGGTCCACCCAACACCCCATCTCTTCCAACACACACCCCCAAGCATTAAATGCCGCACTAGGCACAGCCCTCGAACCACGTTTATCACCTACATTGGAAAAAGAACCCACAAACCCATTCACAAGCAAGCCTCCCTCTGTAGCCATATTTTTGGTGCAAGAGCCTTTGCTATCCACATAATTAATTAAGGCACTGTTGCCAGCCACCCAATTAATTAAGGTACTGTTGCCAGCCACCCGTTTAATTAAGGCATCTCTGCCTTCCACCCAATTACATGAGGCACCCTGTTTCTCCAAAGATGCTAAGCGTCCGTTGTGGCCCTCGATGTCGCCCCCCTTCGCCACCGAAAAAATGCAAGCACTACAGCGATCACTGCCCCACACGTCAACGTCCGCCCCCCCGCGCACCTTTGTCGCGCCCCGATGTACGCGCCTCCCCGTGCAAGACCGCACACCGTCCACCTGGGAGTTTGTACCAGTCGTCTTCCCACAGCCGTCCCTCCGGCCACCTTCTCCGCTCCTCCCGGAGACCGGCATCCACACCCGGCGAGCCGCCGTCCTTCCACGTATCAGTCCACCGAGCCCCCTCACTCTATCCGACACCACCGCCATATCGAAGCGCTGCACCGGCCCGTCGCCGCGGGATTGCCGCGAGAAGCCGCCCCCAGTCGTCACCAGTACTGTGGAGCCCCGGTTGACCGATAATTCCGATCTCTGGTCGCGCGCCGCCTATACACCTCCAACCTCCATCACGTCCCCTCCCTCCCCCACGTTGCCTCCCCCCCCCTCCCTCCGCCCTCCTTGGAAATCACTTCCCCGAGCTCCGTCGTTCGACCCCATCGGATCCGGTGGCGGGGGTTGATCCGCGCCACCCGCCCGGATCCGCTCCGAGCTCTCCAGGTGTACATGGATGTCCACAAGCTCTTCACCCAGCACGATGGAGAGCCGATGTGGTATCTCCCTCACGTCATCGACGGCGATCCGACATCGATATGCCCGAAGGTCGGACATATTTTTGCTGGTCTCGTTCGCTCGAATAAAGCGGCCAAAGCCGCTCACCATCGAAGCGATCCTCGGCGTCGTCCAACACTCGAACGGAACGTTGCGGAGTTGGATCCATGCCGCGTACGAGGTTCTGTGGGGCCGAGCGTTCCAGTAGTGACCCCACGCGAAACAACGCAGCCAAATATCGTCGAGCCTAATTAGGTGTCTCCTGATGAGAGTGTCCGCGGACACCCACCCCGGCAGCAGGATGACGAAGTCGTGTTCGCTGTATCTTGCAACAAAGAAATCGTGGGAGTACCCCCCGAACCGCCTGGCTAAGGCGTTCGCGAGCGTCTGCTGGGGTGCAAGGCCCAGGTCAGCCGGCTGCACCACGTCCACCAAAACCGAATTGCGCCTCATGTCCGACCTCCTGAGGTACTCCTCCGTGTAGGGGATATACGCCTTCATGCTCGCGGGCCTCGCACGGCGCCGATGTACTCTGTCCAGGTTCATGTTTCTCTCTTCCTCCCTCTTACGCTTTTCCCCCTTGCACTCCCTCACTTTGTGGCCAAGACGCCAACAGGAACGGCACCTAACAGGATCTCTGCAGGCGGCCGCACAGTGGTCGCGTGCGAGACAGCGAAAGCACCTCCTCTCCTCCTTTAGGCTCTCCACACTCTTGCCCTTCGTATAGAGTAGGCCTCTCTTGGATTTAGAAGTGGGAAAGCTGGAAGGTTGCTTAGGGGGATGCAGCATAAGCACCTCTTTATAGGAATGAAGCACATGATCCTGTAGGCAGACTCCAGCATCCACCTTCCAGCCCGGCTGCTGCACCTCCTGCCCCGACTTGAATGTAGAACGCTCTGCCTTACCACTCTTGCGATTCGCGATACCTCCACCTTTACCAGGAGGCTTAAAGTCTAAGCTGAAAGGAGCAACCTTAGCACCCCGGCAGCTCCAGGCCTCCACTAACTCTCCACCTACCTCGTCCGCCCAAACCACCTTCTTCGAACATTTCTTTAACTTTCTATCCAAACCTTGAATGCCACCTTTAATGCAGGGCGCCACCCGGGCACGGTTCTGGATTGTGGTGCTACCCTTTAGCTCTCCTGTGTTGCTCTCCAAGTGCTTGACACTTGGACCCAAGTTGTAGTCTCTCTTCATGCTTTTTCTACTCCTTTCATTTTGCTCATGCAGTGTTGGAATCGAGCTTCCTGAGATCTCAAGACGATGATGGATCGTAGCAGTGGAGCTAGGAGCTCCCACCAGAGATCGATCTCTCTCTTTAAACAAATCTTTCATATTCATTTATTGTCCTTCTTGTACACCCTTTACATCTTACCCTTGCCCTATTTATAATATGCAGGATGTGGGATATGGGTTCAGTTATTTACCGTTTTCAGCTGTAACATTTTTAGTTACGTACAGTTGCATCACTATTCTTTTTCTCTTATGTCCTCTACTATAATATACTATAACCTACTCACTCTCTTTCTTACTGTATCAAATCTCCTCCTCATCAGCAAATCCTTGTCCTCAAGGATCGAAGTTTGGGAACCGCCTTTTCAAATCATAGTAATACTCCCAGATAACATCCTCCATTGATAAATTGGACCACCGAACTAAAACCTGAGTTGTAGCCTTGTTGAATCTCTTGACAATCCAATTGTCCAAAATCGTGAGTGGGTCCACTAACAGCTGCCCTGCTGTAGTGCCCACGATTTTTTCCTTTGAGTCATTTTCGGTGTGTGTGTTATTTTGCTTATTTTTCGTTTTTATTGATTGCATTGGTTTTGGTTTTCATGTTATAGAGCTCGTTAAACGAAGAATGGCAGTACGATCGACTCGAAAATCCGACGAACGTATCTCCCGATATGATTTTTCAAAGTTAATGAGTGGAAAAGGTTTTTAAAATACCCATTAATGCTTTATGGTGCTTTAAAATCCGTGTTGATGCATGAGGGGTGTTTCGGTTATTTTGACATGCTAATCGAGGAAAAAAAGTTGAAAAATAGTTAAATTTTTTTTTTTTTTTTTATAAATACAAGGGGAATCGGGGATCGATTTTCTTTTTACACATTAGAAAAAGAAAACAGGAAAATCATCGTTTTCTATTTTTGAAAAAGATCGATTCATCTTCTTCCTCGTTGCGCGCTTCGGAGATCGGATCGAAAACGCCGTCATCATCGGAGGTCGGGTTCGTGAGAGCCATCACCATCGGTGACCCAAGATCGGAGAACAGAGTCCGGGCATCGTATCATCTTCCCCGTTGGTAAAAGGTCCGTTCTTGGCTTTCCGTTATCATCATTTTCGATTTCATGAAGTTTTTCGTACTTTCGTTTGGGTTTTCTTGGAATTTTGTCGGAGCGGGAGTTTTTAGCGGAGCCGCTGCCGTCACCGTTGGCTTAGACGGAAGACCGCTGCTGCCGTCGGATAAGACGGGAGGCCGCCGCCGCTGTCGGACAAGACGGGAGGTCGCCGCCGTTGTCGGATAAGACGGGAGGCCGCCGTCGCCGTTAACGAGGTCGCAAGGTCGTCACCGCCGTGCCGAGCTCAAAAGTTTGGGCTTGATGGAGGTCGCGACGCACCGCCACCGCCGTTACTGTTAGCGCGCAGCCGCTAGGATGTTGCACCGCTGCCCGCAAGGGCGTTGCATCGCGTTCTGCTAGCGCCGCGCAAACGCCGCGCCAACGTTGCGCCGCTCTGCTCCGCAAGGCGCCGCAAGCCCAGCGCTGCGCGCCAGGCCCGCAAGCCCAGCGCCGTGCGCCAGGTCTGCCAGCGCATGCGCCCGCTCTGCTTCCGCCGCTCCGCCTTGCATGCCGCGCGCCCGCACCTGCATGCAGCTGCCGCTCTACATGGGCCGCTTGCAGCCAGCCCATGCGCACTACTTGTAGTTCCCTGCGTGCCGCACTGCTAGCCACCCACGCGCCTACTGGCCGAGCTGCCCGCCTACTGCTTGTCGCGTGCGCTATTTTGCGCCAGACAGCCCGCGCTGCGCCCTGCCGCCTGCACTGCTAGCACACTGCCCGCAGCTCAGCATGCCGCGCGCTAGCCCCGATGCACCTTGCTACGCGTCGCCCACAAAACTACAGCCGCGTGCCGCTAGCTTGTGCGCTGCGTGCTAAACCCACATGCCGCCGCTGGTTTTTGCTTGTCACCGCCGTTCCACACGCCGCCGCCGCTCCACATCTTCGCGAAATGGCCCGACTCGTTCCATCGAGCGTTTTTCTCGCCGTTTCCACCGTCGGAATCCCGGGTTGACCTACGAATTTCAGAATTGACTTTCGATTGTGTTTTTGATGTCGTTTTTGGTGCGTTTTACTGTCAGGAGGTGTTTTACTCATTTTTCTTTGCGGGTACCACCGACATAGCGGTGGGAGCCCGAAATCTTCTTTCGCCGCCGAGGGGTATGCCGTTTTCGTCCGGACAAGGTCGCAAAGGTTTTGAGGGGTTTTTGGGTTCCGATTTCATCGCCGGTCGGGGTGGGTAATCAAACCGAGGTTGGGGATATTGTTGAACGGTGGTGTTCAACCCTCCTCTTCCTCTTGTTGTTGTTTTCGGTATTGTTATTTTAAAATGTCAGGAAAGACACTGTCACAGCTATTGTGATGAAACGGCATATACGTAAAGGACATGGACGGATTCTGTGACTTATCGGTTTATTTCACGAGTATGGGATCGTGAGGTGTACTGTGACTTATTCCACGAGTATGGGATCGTGAGGCATACCGCGTCTTATTCCACGAGTATGGGATCGTGAGGCTCATGGCGCTGTCACGTACATCAGCGGTTTGGCAACCGCAAGGGTGTACTTTTCTAGAGAAGTGGTTGGTTGACCCGTGATCCCTACGCGGTGTTTGTCGTAGTAGGGAGCCTTTGCGTCGTTGCGGTTGCGGCGGACGTGGTCAGGGGTGTTGAGCACCAGGGAGATGAGCAGGTTTGATGTATTCCCGGGGTTCTATGATGGGAATCGGGAAAAGCGGTGTGAATGACTTGGGAGTTTCGGTTTTCGGTTTGATGCCATATTTACTTTATCGTACCTATATGTTGCATTAAATCATCATTTTATTCATTTTACTTCCTATGGTTTTTGTCACTGACTCCCACCATGTGACAGGTTCGGGCGGGGACGAAGGTGAGGCGCTACAGCTTGGGAGTGATTCGGGTTTCGTCATTCCGGTGACATTTTACTCCTCCCTTTTGGTCATTACATTTGGTTGACACTACTTGCATGAGATATGGACATTGTGTGATGTGGACACCTTGTGATGTGGATGTGGGACATGTGGACTTTGTGGATGGCTATTAGTCTTTTGGATTTGATTTTATCATTTTGTGATTGCATGTGGAATGTGGAGCTTTTCAAAGTGATAAAAATATTTGCAAAATTTATTTTCAAAATTGAGTGTCGGATAAGCACTGATTTCAATCTTGTGGTTTTATCCTTTCAACTTGGAGTATGCCGTATGGGCAATATTCTCTTGTATGAATCCAAAGACTAGCTTATCTTTTTATTTGGCACTCTGTGTATGTAAAACTGATTGTGGTTGATATATATATTTTGTGCGACGACATGCATATACAGGGGAGATTCTGTTCGTTTGTGTAGAGAGATCTTGTATATGTGGTCGGTCTGGGCACGTATCGGAAGGAAAGACTTTGAAAAAAAAAAATAGGGCCATTTTCCACTTTTAAACATCTCCCGGGGCGTGACATTTGCTTCATTGATTTCTGCCGGAACCCGGAATTGAGGCAGAAACTAGAATTGACCCTATTCTTTTCTTAAGCTGAGATACATGAAAGGTATGATGTATCTTGGCTTTAGAAGGTAAATTGAGTCTATATGCCACTTTGCCTACTTTTGCTAATATCTGAAAAGGGCAAAAGTATTTGGGAGCAAGTTTTTGTGAACTTTTGAGTTGCAGGGATATTTGCTTGTAGGGCTGCTTACACCAAATCCTCAACTCGAAATTCTGTATCTGTGCGTCCCTTGTCGGCCATTTGTTTCATTCTATTTTTGAGTCTTCGCGAGATATCCTTTTAATTGCCTTATAACGGCCTCTCTATTACACAAGGTTCAATCTGCCACTTCAAAAGTGTTAAGGATTTTATGTTGGCGTATTTCGTGAAGTGTATTGAGTCTTAAAAATTGAAGATGAAGAATTGTGGATCATATACATCAATCGCAAGAAAAATAAATTCCGAACGATCAGATACGTTAGACTAAATAATTTTGGTGATCCGAATACATTTGAGCAGTTTAAAAACACTTGGAATATGTTTTGATGCATAAAAATCAAAAACTAGACTTTTTGGAAGTTGAGGATCCGGAGCAGCCACGTCCAGTCCAGACCCCGAATATGGTTTGGTTCATGCAATTTTTCAGTCCGGACCACTCCTGCTTCAGTCCGGACCCCGAATCTTTAATTCTGCAAAAATCGCATGAACAGTCCGGACCTCCCTGTTTCAGTCCGGACCTCGAACTGCGTTTTTCAGAAAATCTTTTGAAAATTGACGACAGTCCGGATCAGACTTAATCCAGTTCGGACCGCCGTGCGGGAAAAATTTGTTTTGGAAGTTTTTGATGCTTATCTCTTTCCAAGGGTCTCTAATCAATAAATAGACTTTTTATTCATTGTAAAAAGTGATTTTTGATTTCTCGAAAAAGATTTTCTTTTAAGAAAGAAAAAAATCCACAAAGATAGAAAAGAAAGAAAAACATGATTAAATTCATATTTCTTCATCTATATTGTTCAATTTGATTTTAGGGTTTCCAAACTCATACTTCTTGTAGAATCAAATTGAAGAATACTTAGATGGTAATTCTTATCTATCTTTGATCTAAGTATTCGGAGGATCATCACCAAACAAAAACAACGATTTTACCAAAAATCGCCGCGTGGATTCTCGTGGCCTTGTGGATTCAAGGTGCTACCGCTCTCGTGGATTCGTAGTGAGGCGCGTTCGTGTGATCGATACATGCTACTTTTGTGAAGACCGTGGATTCGGTTGGACGTCGTGGATTCGACGTTGGACTTCGTGGATTCCAAGTTGCACGCAAATCGTGGATTCGAGAAGCGTGTGGAGCGAGCGGAGAAGATCAACTAGGAGCGTATGGAAGAGGTTGAATCGTAGGTTTACGGTAAATCGCCTTATACGTGTTTAATCTTAGTGAATTTCGCCGTGTTATCGGTCCCATGGTTTTTTTACTCCTGTGACGGAGTTTTCCACGTAAAATCTTGCGTACTTTATTTATTTTCCACATTGGGTTATTTTTTACGCAACGATTTGGTGTGTTTATTGTTTACACCTATTCACCCCGCCTCTAGGTATTTTTTTTTCCTATTCATATCCATATTAACATAACCCACAAGTGGTATCAGAGCGGGAATAGGGTTGTAAACAATAGTTGAAGGTGAAAATATCAACAGACCACCGTTCTTCGATGGAACAAATTATGCCTACTGGAAAGTACGCATGAGAGCGTTCTTGATTTCCATCGATGAATGGGTTTGGCAATCAATTGAGTTTGGATGGACAAATCCCACTGAGATTATTGCCGATGTTCGCACCATTAAACCTGGGTCGAAGTTGTCACGCCCTGGGTGGAGACCAGAACCCGGGCTCGCCAACAGATCCACCGTGCACACGAAATTTTCTATGTACACGAAGCGTCGGTAACCTGCTCAGATATAAGATGTATAATACAGAGCATAATACAGAGCTGCACTAAAAAGAACTACATAATATCTCAGACTGGAAATAAGGTACAAGCTGTAATAAATACAATAATCTCCCAGCATACCAAAATAGTACAACCAGCTGGCCAAAACCAGACCCCAAAATAAAAGTAAACTACAACAGTCTGAGTAAAAAGGGTACAATATCTGTCTAACAGCAGCTCACAGCCTCACAGGAGATCTATCTACTCAGCGATCCCCTTACCTCGATCAGCTGCCAATGGCCCAGCAGCTCCCGCAGAAGACTCTGCAAAAACAAAGGAAAGAAAAAGAGGAAAAACAACAATGGGGGTGAGAACCACTAGTAAACCAGTAGCCTCCCCCTGTGGGTAAAGCTTCAAACTCCGACGTACCCACTATGTCTACCAGAGGGAAGGAAAATGGAATAAGTGGTAAAGCTGTAAACAAAACTACTGAAAAAGGAAAAACCACCACTAGTATGCCTCTAAATGCAGTGCCAAAAGGAATGACTGTATGTATGCATCAGTATCTAACATGCCTGCCTGAATGAACCCAATCAATGAACCAGTAAGAACTAGTACTGCCTGCTGTCCCTTGCCGTATCGGGTATGTTGGCCGACGCATAACACCGATGAAAAGGAGTCTCAATGTGATGACCCGGATTTCTGTAGAGACTTTTGCAGCTTTAGTAGCGACTACAGGAAGCTTACACGGTGTAATGGAGCTAGTAGTGTCGAAATCGGACCTCAGAAATGGACCCGGCGTAAAAATCGAATTAAGTTGGCTTTTCGGGGACTTTCGGCAAAATTTCGGATGAGAATTTGGCAAAACGGATAGCGAATTTGGACTCAGCGCGCGAAAACTGATCAAATGGGCTATTCACTTGATTTTTTCGCCAAAAGTTACTGTTCATGCCGGAACAGTAACAACGGACACATCGGATCTATATGTTCGAGCGAGGGTTGCGCCGGAACCTTTTTCAGTTAGTCCGTTCACGCAGATTGCAGACCTTGGAGGCCTCTCTGGAGCAGGCACTCTATGTTGAGCGTGGGGAGGCAGTGATGGAGGAGGTAGCTCCGACTCACGCAGTGATCCCGGGGGTGAAGCGACCAGCACCAGATGATGGGGGACAGACCAGTTCTTGGAGACCACCACGACTGACGCGGCCTCAGTCTCATGGCCAGTGTTCTGAACAACGAGAGCCTGGTGGACCCCGGAGGCAGCAGCAGCAGCAGCAGCCACGACATCGTGACAGATGTATTTTCTGTGGAGGACCTCATCTGCCTCACACTTGTGACCAGAGGTGGGGTCGTTGTTATAAGTGTGGACAGTCAGGCCACGTTCGAGCTTCATGCCCCCTATCGACTTCCACGACACCATCTTCAGCCTCAGCTCCTAATGTCTTCCAGCGGAGGACGTCAGCTCAGCAGCCTTTTGCTCCAGTGAGCAGATCACCTTCCTTCCGCCCTTCTGATCACCGGCCACCGGCTCAGAGCGGTCGAATTTATGCCACTCAGGTGGAGGACTTTGCAGCAGCCAATCACGTGGTGACAGGTATCACTTTACCTTCTGGCATTAGGACTCGTACTTTGTTTAATAGGAGCATCCCCTTTATCTATTAGTAGAACATTTGCATCATTGCATGGGTTAGGGGTAGGACGGTTACCACGTGCACGGGAGGTTCAAATTTCCCACCATTCCTTGCACGTGGAGGAGTGTCATTGGTTCTGCCCGGTGTAGATTGAGTCCTAGATTATGCCAGCAGACCTGATGGTTTTGAGGCGGCTGCGGGACTTGGATAGGGTGCTCGGGATGGACGGGCTGGCTCGGTACTTCACGACGATCGATTGTGCCGCGAGGATAGTGACTTTAGCTAGACTAGGAGGTGTTTGTGTACCAGGGATGCTAGAGGAGATGAGGCGGCTCGAGCTAAAGGTTTGCTTCGCGATTCTGGAGGAGCTTGCAGACATCCTTGGGGACTCAGCTCAGGTTCAGTCCAACATTTCATCCACAGACTAATGAACAGTTAGAGCAGATGACACAGATCCTCGAGGATATGCTGAGAGTTTGCATCTTGGACTTTGGCGGAGGATGGATTCGACCCGTCGCACGTCATCGACTTCACCCTGCTAGAGATCAGCGAGGATCGGAGTGCGAGGAGTGCCAACTGCGGATTCTGGATCGAGAAGAAAGAATTGCGCAGTTGGGTCATTCCCTTCGTGGAGATCCTTTGGAGCAACCATGACGAGCGCAAAGCTATTTAGGAACTTGAGTCGGTAGGGAGGGATACCCACCCCTACCTATTTGAGACATCGGACTGAGGGACGTTGTTTAGTCTCGTTTCGAGAACGAAACTCTTTTTAGTGGGGGAGGATGTGATGACCCGGATTTCTGCAGAGACTTTTGCAGCTTTAGTAGCGACTACAGGAAGCTTACACGGTGTAATGGAGCTAGTAGTGTCGAAATCGGACCTAAGAAATGGACCCGGCGTAAAAATCGGATTAAGTTGGCTTTTCGGGGACTTTCGGCAAAATTTCGGATGAGAATTTGGCACGGACAGCGAATTTGGACTCAGCGTGCGAAAACGATCAAAATGGGCTATTTACTTGATTTTTTTGCCAAAAGTTACTGTTCATGCCAGAACAGTAACTCCGGCCGACCGGCGGCGACCGGCGGCGGCGGGGCACGGCGGCGAAGCGCGGTGGAACACGGCCGCGGGCAAGCGCGGGCAGCGCGGGCAGGCACGGGCAAGCGCGGCTCGCGAGCGGCGGGTCCACGGACAGGCGCGTGCACCGGGTGCACCGAAGATTGGGTTGCCACGTGGCGTCTTCTAATTGGTTAGACGGTGTGGAGGGAGGCGACGGCGGCTTGACACGTGGCATCACCTGATTGGCCGACACATTCCGAAAGACCCGGCGCGTAGACCGGAAGCGTGGACCACGTGAACCGCGTGGGGACACGTGGCATGTTCCCATTGGCGGGTGCACGCCGCCCACGTGCTCGAGGCACGCGAAACACGTGGGCGGCTAGGACACGTGGCAGCTTCTGAGGGGGCTTGCATGGCTGTTTCGTGTTTTGGGACACGCGGCGCAATCTGAATGGACAGATTTGCTATTTCCTGTTTTTGCCTGGATCTGGTGTGGAGCCCGAATAGGAATTTGGCCCATTATAAATTCCACCTCCCTCTTCACTCTGCAATTCCGAATTCTAGAGAGAGAAAATGAGCTCGTGGTCTGTATGAAAGTTGTTCTTCTCTCTGTCCTCCATCTCTCATAGAAGTTTCAGAATTTTTGGAGTTGCCGACAGCGAGTTATCTGCGACGCGGCGTACTGCGACGATTTTCAGTTTCGGCCCATTTTCCGTCACAGTTCAGTCGGAAAATTCCTATGTGCAAACCAGGAGGAATTTTTAGGTGATTTCTTCGACAGTGTGTTCCTAAGAGGTAAGGCTTCGTTTTCCGTGTTGATCACATTGCCTCGTTTCGCATTCTTGGCATGGTTCCCGAGTCACCTTTGACCCCCTTTTTGCTGTGGTGTTTTTCTGGACAGCATCGGCTTGTTTAATTTGTATCTTGGCCTCGGAGCATCGGATCAAGGGCAAATAAATAGTCGATTTCGATCTACTCGTCGCAAGGAACGTAACCATAATTTTTCTGGATTTTTCGTAGCACTGTACAGAGGTGAAAATCCCTCTTTTTGTGCTGTTTGGAAAAACAGCAAAGGCTGTATTTTTTGTGATTTGTATTTACACCGGGTGCGTTGTTCTGTACAGTTGTGCACTATTTTCGGCAGGTTGTCGAGTTAGAGGACTGTGGACAGCGAGGAGGCCATTTGGGTGTGGATTTGCTTGCCAGGTGGGTAGTTGTTGCTTACCTCTTACTGCGATTTACTCACTAAGTTTATTTAGAGGATTCCCCAGTTTGACTTATTGATTGATCATCCCTTGACATTCATGCGTAATTCAAAATAAACGTGAGCTTATCATGTGATACCAATCTTGTGGATATATCATGTTGGGAATATTATTGGGGAAATATTAAATGTGAGAACATGATTATGAGAAGATTATAGTGATGATTTAGTAGGGATCAAGGATTATAGACATGTGTAATTGGTTGGAGATTTTTGGCATGATGGTTATATCTATGCGGAGCAATTGTTTGATACACATGTGGAGCTACTATTTGATACACGTTCTTTTATCTTTCATGAGGACATTTGCATGCTTGTATGGATATCTAAATAGGCCACTATTTATTGCTACACTATCATGTTGGGACTTGACTTAGGAGAAACCATTATTGTTTCCTTTCTCCTTTTCATTTAGACTTTTGATTCATGTTGCTCGGGTTCGAGCAGGCGATTGGGATAGTGTAGTCGGGACTTTGGAGTCTGGGACAGGTGGTACTTGATTGTGGATTGATGGGGGGATTGCGGCAACCGCGCATAGTAGGCGGTTGACCGGATATTGATTATTTTACCAGATGGTGGATTATGGGGCATTGTGGTAACCGCGGATATTAGGCGGTTGACCAGGTGTTGGTTATTTTATCAAATTTGGACTTATGGGGTATTGCGGCGACCACGGACTTTTGGCGGTCGACCGGATATTTATCTTTGCATCAGATTGGGGGATCGGGGTTTCATTAGTGGAGGGATTTGTTCCACTTGAGCATAGTCATGATCCAATCTTGCTTTTATGATACTTATGACATTGTTACTTTACTCGTGTGGGTCGCTCCTGTGAGGACCCGAATCCCCACTCTAGGGTTTACTGTTGGTTTGGAGGCTTCAGGGAGTGTGTGGGTGCGTGTCGGGCCCCAGATTTGAGTTTCTGGTGAAATTGGAGCTTGTGTTCTTTTCTGGAAGTCCATTTTGGGTGTGTGAGGTGTTTGCGCGCTTTTTGGAGCTAAGAATGTGACCCGGCACGAAAATTGGATCAAGTCTACTCTTCCGGGAATTTTTGGGAAATTTTACAAGTGGAATTTGGCCGAACGGACCTCGGATTTGGATTCAGCGTGCGAAAACGAGCGAAATGGACTATTTACTTGAATTTCTCGGAGCCCGGACGCGAAAACACGGAAATCGAGGCTTGGGTTACTGTTCCGGCGGCCGGAGAGGTGCCGGCGGCGGCGGACGGCGGCGCAGGCGCGCGGTCCACCGCGGGGCGCGTGCACCGGGCGCGGGCCACGTGGCGCGCTCCGGTTGGCCGGCGCAGCTGGCGCGGTCCACGGGCCATGGCGGGGTGCACGGTGGACCGAGGCTAGACCACGTGGCCTGTTGTGGTTGGTGCGGTGTTGTGCACGCGGTCCACGAAATTTCGGCTCTGGTGCACGGTAGACCGGGGGACACGTGGCAGTTTTTGGTTGGTGCTGTTCCGTGCGCGCGGTCCACAGAACGGGGGTTCGGTGGCCTCGGGCGGCGTGCCCGACAGGCGCGACGTGGGCGCACGCGCGCGCGAAGTGGGCGCGCTGACCCGCGTTTCCCGCTCGTGGGTGCCACGTGTCGGCGCGGGCTGCTGCCACGTGGCGCGTTGCCGTTCGCCCATTCGGCTGTTGCCTGTTCGGGGGGCTACGTGGCATCACGGGATTTTTCCGGGCGTGAACAGTAACGGGCCGGGCCCGTTACTGTAGCAGCCCGGAAGTTCCGGGCGCCCGGTTTTGGGCCAAAAGTCCAAAAATCCTGGTTTTTGCGGGCTGGGCCTATAAATACCGAGCTTGGGACGGATTTTTCGCCCCTTTCCCGAGCTCCTTAGCCTAAGGTCCCTTTACGAAAGTTCTAGATCTTCGAGTAGCGCATCTCCGGTGAAATCTCAGAATTTCTGGAAGCTCCGGCGACGACATTTCCGGCATCGTAGCGCAGTGCGTCGAGTTTCAGTTGGAGGCCCATTATCGCGGCATTTCGGTCTAAAAATTCCACAGAGCTACCCCGACAGTCTTTTTCAGCAATTTTTGCGGCGTTGGATTCACGAGAGGTATATCTTCGACTTTCGTGTTGAGTGTTTTGTCTAGATTTGGGTTTTTGGCACGGTTTTCGAGGCATTACTGAGCCGCTGTTTTGCTGTGAGATTCCTGGACAGCACTCACTTCGCGGATTTTTATCTCCTTATCCGGACATCGGAATTCGACAATTCAAGAGCCTATCGACATCTACACCTCGCGAGGATCGCCGTGGTATTTTTATCGGAATTTCTGGAAGAATATTTTCAGGTGAAAATTTCGTGGCAAGAAGACTGTTCATGCAGGATTGTTAGAACTTGAAATTTATGTGGATTTGTATGTAATAGTGGATTGTTGTTGAACCCAGGACATTGTGAGTACTACAACGGTGTTGCTAGCTTGGAGGATGCTGTGATTAGGCCGTTTCTGGACTTTCTTATCTGTGCGACCCTGGACAGTTGTGCACCTTCAGGTGGGTGGCCCTGTCTCCAAGACTTATGGAAGTTCATTAAATCTACTATAATAGGATCATGCATGATAGTAATACTCTTGTGAAGTATGCTTGAAGTTGATAGCTGATAATCCTAATGTTATTTGATAATCATGCAACCTCCTGTTTCCTAATAACTGTAATTCCTTGTCATTTTGGGACTCGACCTAACACCCCCGTCTTATGCTAGTGTTTAACCAGACTTTAGAAAACTTTAACATAGGCTAGATTCATTCTAGTAGGTGTTCTCTTTTGATATTATTCATTCTTGGACTTAGTGTTTACTCACCCGAACAGTGGGCTGAGTAGTCGGATTTCTTTAGCGTGGGATGCGTTTTACACTCGTGCTTGGGAGCAGAGTGGAGTCTGATTGAGGTAGTTGACCGTTCATCATATAGCGGGAGCCGTTTAGGGAAAACGGCAGTTCCGAGGTGTTTTATTGGCGCCACTGGGTTAGTGGCAGTTGTTTACCAGTGTTGGAGGGACCTAGGACCCAGATATTTAGACACACATGATTTCGAAAAATTAATATTTTTCTTCTAAATCTCGAGGGGTCGCCGGAGCCTGTTCTTGTCTGATTGGGTGATGGCAATAGCCCTTCGGGGTTTGGAAAAATCCATTTATTCTAACCAATTTTCTTAAAGAAAGTAAAATATGCTAAATTTGGTTTTCCCAAGATTAAAACAGTTTTTATAACAACTGTCATCTTTTATTGCAATTTCTTCACCGAGATGGATTAGGTGATCTGGGTTCTAGGGACCGTTCCTATTTTCAGGACGAAAGCCACGGGGGCCGAGCCTAGGACCTGTTCTTGTTTGATAGGGTTGTAGGTGTTGGTCTTCCGGGACTTTCGGGCCTTGGTTGGTGTTCTCTTTTCTCCGCTTGTGGTTCAGAGTGTCGGTTCTCCCGAGTCTGGTGTTCTGTTGTCGGAGCCGTCAGGTAGACGGTAGTCCCAGCTGTGAGTACTTATACCCAGTGAGTGAGAGATGTGACATCAGCAGTGTAGTTCCAGCTAGTGATTGAGACAGCGATTTGGATCATAGCTTGCAAGAGCCACCTTTGAGCTCGACAGAGATGCGCAGATACTTTGCTCGGTGGGGTCGCTACCCACGAGTGCCACGCCGGAGTTGGGCCTGTTACTTGCTATCGCGACTTGTCGACACCATCCCTCTGGCTGAGCCAGTTTTGGCAGTCACGGACACCCTACGGTAGACCCGTCCTGTTGAAGATGTGCGGCAGTAGGGGAGGCGCAGGTTTGACTAGACCCTCTGAGGTAGTCAGTACAGATTGGGTGACTATACTTGAGAGTCAGTAGTTGCATCATGATTTTCATCTGTCCCGCTTTTTGAGCATCTAGATAGGGGCATAGTAGCAGTAGAATTTATCTTTCAGCTTTTCCTTTCCGCACTGTTTTTGTTTTCTTCATGCCTCTAGTAGACTTAGTGGGCAGACCGTTGGGCTTGTTGACGGCACCCACTGAGAGCTACTGTGGGATGTAGTTCTCACACCCGTCGTGGTGTCTTTTTCCCCAGGGAGTTCTACGCCTGATCCTGCCGTTCCATTTTACTCAGACTGTAGTAGTTTACCTTTATTTTGGGTCTGGCTTTGGCCAGCTGGGTGTATTATTTTGGTGAGCTGGGAGTTTATTGTATTTATTACAGTTTTATTTTATTTCTAGTCTGAGATATTATGTAGTTCATTTTAGTTCAGCTCTGTATTATGCTCTTCTATTGTACATCTTTTATCTGAGCAGGTTACCGACGCTTCGTGTACATGGAAAATTTCGTGTGCACGGCGGATTTGTTGGCGAGCCCGGGTTCTGGTTTCCACCCGGGGCGTGACAGATTAAGTTGGTATCAGAGATTAGGGATAGGTCAGTTGGGACTTAGGAAATCCTAGGCTTTTGTTAGACCCTAGGATGATAGGGCGTGAGAGACGTGATGTTCTTAGGCGAAAGTCGGTGATTGGGTTATTTGACTCTTCCAGTGAGTGAAGAGGGATCGACATATCCTGTTTCTGTGGACAGTTATGTTGGCTGCAGACAACATAAAGCTACAGAAATAGGAGGATGTCCTTGACTTTTGCTAGATTGGGTCGTGTGGGGTTTTGTTCCTGATTCGTGGTTTCTTGTGGCAGAATGCCTCCGCGACGCAGGATGTTGACACGTTCGTAGCCTTCTTCCTCTGAGCCCGAGCAGGAGGAGTCCGGGCAGGGCCAGCAGAGTGAGGTACAGGAGCTTCAGGCTCAGGTGGCCCGGATGTCAGAGGCCGTTCGGCGTCAGGAGGAGGCCATGGGGCGGTTGACGCATATGTTGGAGCAGAGGGCGCAGCCAGTTGTAGCACCCCCGGAGAGTTTCCCCGTACCATCTTCACCTGCTGTGGCTCCCCTAGTTGTACCGGTGACCCCAGCATTCCCTGTTGCGCCGGTTACTAGTGGTCAACCGTCTGGGTTGACGGGACCTCTGACCCCTGCAGAGCAGCGAGAGGTGGTTGACTTGTTGATGAGATTCCGTCAGTTTGATCCACCTCATTTCTCGGGGCAGAGTGCAGAGCCGTGGGAGGCAGAGTCGTGGATCACGGCTATGGAGCGACGTTTTGAGACCCTGTTTATCGAGGAGCGATACCAGGTTCTACTGGCGACGAATTTCTTAGAGCGCAACGCCGAGGCTTGGTGGCGGCGTGTTCGACCTGCAGGTCCGCCTGGGGCTCAGCTTCTGACCTGGGCGGAGTTCCGCAGTCTACTTCTTGGAGCCTTCTTTCCCGAGAGCATTCGACAGAGGTTGGAGGAGCAGTTGAAGAATCTCTGACAGGAAGATCGGCCCGTGCATGAGTATATTGCAGATTTTAACCAGTTATTGGCGTGTGTACCGCACGTGGCCAGGGATGAGGCACATCGGATCTATATGTTCGAGCGAGGGTTGCGCCGGAACCTTTTTCAGTTAGTCCGTTCACGCAGATTGTAGACCTTGGAGGCCTCTATGGAGCAGGCACTCTATGTTGAGCGTGGGGAGGCAGTGATGGAGGAGGTAGCTCCGGCTCCCGCAGTGATCCCGGGGGCGAAGTGACCAGCACCAGATGATGGGGGACAGACCAGTTCTTGGAGACCACCACGACTGACGCGGCCTCAGTTTCATGGCCAGGGGTGTTCTAAACAACGAGAGCCTGGTGGACCCCGGAGGCAGCAGCAGCAGCAGCAGCCACGACATCGTGACAGATGTATTTTCTATGGAGGACCTCATCTGCCTCACACTTGTGACCAGAGGTGGGGTCGTTGTTATAAGTGTGGACAGTCAGGCCACGTTCGAGCTTTATGCCCCCTATCGACTTCCACGACACCATCTTCAGCCTCAGCTCCTAGTGTATTCCAGCGGAGGACGTCAGCTCAGCAGCCTTTTGCTCCAGCGAGCAGATCACCTTCCTTCCACCCTTCTGATCACCGGCCACCGGCTCAGAGCGGTCGAATTTATGCCACTCAGGTGGAGGACTTTGCAGCAGCCGATCACGTGGTGACAGGTATCATTTTACCTTCTGGCATTAGGACTCGTACTTTGTTTAATAGGAGCATCCCCTTTATCTATTAGTAGAACATTTGCATCATTGCATGGGTTAGGGGTAGGACGGTTACCACGTGCATGGGAGGTTCAGATTCCCGACCATACCATGCATGTGGAGGAGTGTCATTGGTCCTGCCCGGTGTAGATTGAGTCCTAGATTATGCCAGCAGACCTGATGGTTTTGAGGCGGCTGCGGGACTTGGATAGGGTGCTCGGGATGGACGGGCTGGCTCGGTACTTCACGACGATCGATTGTGCCGCGAGGATAGTGACTTTAGCTAGACTAGGAGGTGTTTGTGTACCAGGGATGCTAGATGAGATGAGGCGGCTCGAGCTAAAGGTTTGCTTCGCGATTCTGGAGGAGCTTGCAGACATCCTTGGGGACTCAGCTCAGGTTCAGTCCAACTTTTCATCCACAGACTAATGAACAGTCAGAGCAGATGACACAGATCCTCGAGGATATGCTGAGAGTTTGCATCTTGGACTTTGGCGGAGGATGGATTCTACCCGTCGCACGTCATCGACTTCACCCTACTAGAAATCAGCGAGGATCGGAGTGCGAGGAGTGCCCACTGCGGATTCTGGATCGAGAAGAAAGAATTGCGCAGTTGGGTCATTCCCTTCGTGGAGATCCTTTGGAGCAACCATGACGAGCGCAAAGCTATTTGGGAACTTGAGTCGGTAGGGAGGGATACCCACCCCTACCTACTTGAGACATCAGACTGAGGGACGTTGTTTAGTCTCGTTTCGAGGACGAAACTCTTTTTAGTGGGGGAGGATGTGATGACCCGGATTTCTGCAGAGACTTTTGCAGCTTTAGTAGCGACTACAGGAAGCTTACACGGTGTAATGGAGCTAGTAGTGTCGAAATCAGACCTCAGAAATGGACCCGGCGTAAAAATCAGATTAAGTTGGCTTTTCAGGGACTTTTGACAAAATTTCGGATGAGAATTTGGCAAAACGGACAGCGAATTTGGACTCAGCGCGTGAAAACGATCAAAATGGGCTATTCACTTGATTTTTTCGCCAAAAGTTACTGTTCATGCCGAAACAGTAACTCCGGCCGACCGGCGGCGACCGGCGGCGGCGGGGCACGGCGGCGCGGTGGCGGAGCGCGGTGGAACACGGCCGCGGGCAAGCGCGGGCAGCACGGGCAGGCGCAGGCAGGCGCGGCTCGCGGGCGGCGGGTCCACGGACAGGCGCGTGCACCGGGTGCACCGAAGATTGGGTTGCCAGGTGGCGTCTTCTAATTGGTTGGACGGTGTGGAGGGAGGCGACGGCGGCTTGACACGTGGCATCACCTGATTGGCCGACACATTTCGGAAGACCCGGCGCGTAGACGGGAAGCGTGGATGTGAGGATCCGGATCCCCACGATGAGTTTACGGTTGATTGGCAGCTTACGGTGGCCTACGTGGCGTGTCGGCGGTGTTGGTACACCAATTGGACATAAGTGATGGACTCCGAGTGTTAATTAGATTATCTGGGTAATCGGTTGACCCTGTCGGATATTTAGAAGTGGTTGCGCGCGAAACGGATATTAAAATTGGACTCCGCGGGAAGTTGGACAAAGGAATATCTTTCCTGATGCCATCAGCAAATTTTAGAGATGGAATTTGGTAAAACGGACAGCGGATTTGGATTCAGCGCGCGAAAACGATGGAAATCGACTGCTTATTTGTATTTTTCGGAGTCCGGATGAGCAAAGACGGACAACCGGAAGTTCGGAGGGTCTTTCGGGTGCACGGGAAGGCTGTGGACCGGGGTGCCACGTGTCGGCACCCCATTGGGCCGGCGCAGGAGACCCGGCCCATGGGGCGCGCCAGCGGGACGCGTGGCGGGCCGCAATTGGCCCGCCACCGCGCGCACGTGGGCGCCGCAGCGCGGTCCCCGCGTGGGGACACACGGCGCGCGCCCACTGGGTGGCGGCTTGATCCAGGCGGCCCAACCGGGCGACGTGGCCGCCCGGATGGCCGCCACGTGTCCAGGTCCCCCCCCCCCCCTGTTGACTGTCCGAGGGAGAGAGAGAGAGGGAGAAAAGGGATTTTATCCACTTCTCCTCCTTCTTCTCTTCTTCTTCCTCTTCTTCTTCTTCCTCCCTCCTTCTTTGAGCTTGGTTTTCTTTGGAGGACTTCACAGGCAGAGCATCTTCATCACCTCCTTCATCTTCATCAGCAAAGAGATGGACAAAAGGGGCTTCATCACCATCATCTTCTCCATGAAGCAAGTACCACCATTATTGCTGATTGGTGGACCTTTCCGTCGCGTTTCAGTACGAAAATTCCCCAGGCTTCATTTCTTGGAGTTTTGAGCTCATTTTTGGTTCTAAATTTTCACAAGAGGTAAGGCTACAATTTTTGTATACAACTCTTTCCCCAGATCTCATGTTTTCACTGAGTTTTAAGGCCATCTTTGGGACCCTTCATTTCAGTCTGGAATCCTGAACAGTCCTCAGTGTTTTGGCCTTTCTGGGCAGTAGGATGGGAATACTTGGATGATTTTTGCGGGGAAATTTCCAAGACTCGGAGATCTACAACTTTGGTATGTACCATTTTCCCCAGATCTGAGTTTTTATTAGGGTTTATGCATGATCTTTGGAGCACCTTGCTGCAGTCATGTACAGATGGAACTTGGTGGATAGTTCAAAGTGTTTATGGGTTTTCTCCTTCATCCGAGCATGGAAATTGGAGTTCTTTAGCTCAATTTGTATCTACTCTCGACAAGGAATCCAATGGTACCTCTCTTGCAGGATTTGGAGCACGTTTGATTAGGTAACTTTAATGATCTTTTTAAGTGTGATTATATGGTTTACTGCAGTCCCTGTTTTAGTTTCGATTTGAGCAATGCACCTTCGAATGCAGATAACTTTGTGGATATAAGGTCTTTTTCAGAAATTCAAGTTGGGACTTCTTCTTAACTTCAAGGTGAGCAAATTCTCTTTTATGATCTGTGGATGAATCCCTTTGGAAAAGCCTCTAATTAAGCTTGGAAATGCTAGCAAGTTTATGTTAGCAATTTTGGACAGCATTGTAATTTTTGCTTCATTTGAATGTTAAGGAAAATTAAGGGTGGATTTTTGAGGACTTGAAGATATTTGTATGAAAGAGGAGACCTTTGTTTTACTGTTGGAGACTTCATTTTGAGGTATTTGAGGTTGCACATACTTTTTATTTAACCTTGTTGCACTTGCCGAAATTCTGGATTTTGAATGCGCAGTGTGCATTGTTTCAGTGATTGCGCCCAATCCGTGAGGCGGATTTGGATGATTTTCGCGGCATCGGTCTCCTGGGAGGATAAGGATTACTCACGCCAAATTTCAGCTACGGCGGGCAGCGGATCATCAAGTTTCAGGTGGGTGGTTGTGCTTTGCCGAAAACATCGATTTACCCACTCGGGCTATTGGTTTCCCTCATGGCATTGTAGTTGATTGTTGTTCTCTTTTCCTTGGGGAATCATGCTTAAATCTCCATATTTATGTTAGGTTAATTGATCCTTAGCTTATGCATGAATAAATGATCGGTTGGTTGATATTACATTATTTCATATGAAGTGGATTATAAGTGATCATCCTTCATCTATGCTATGTGAGGGTAATTGGGAAATCACTCTTCAACCTATACCTTGTGATGAATGGCTAACATTATGATGTGAGAATGATGGTGATAGATATATGTGAATGGTTGGTTGATTTATGTGAGGACTTGATGGGGTTATGTGAGAAGTGCTTGGTTGCTTGTGTGAAAAGGACTTGGCGGATTTATTTGAGAATGACTTATATGAGAGTAGTTGGTTAAGTGATCCTTAGCCTCCACTTTGCGATATGAATTATAGTTGTCGATCCTTAACCTACAATATGTGATATTGGGCATTGATGTTGATTCTTAATCTATCTATGAAAGAATGAATAGTTGATTGATCTTTGATCTAGCATATGTGAAAATGGGTGTTGATGTGGGTTATTGATCTAGTTGATGTGAGAATGACCTATGCTTTGATTTTTAATTTATTCATGTTAAGACGAAAATCATTGTGAGTTGAGGCCTACTCCTTATGAGATTAAGCATTGTTCATGACTCCTATTACCCCCAAATGAGATTGGACGTTGTTGGTAGATCCTATGTTCATTCTATGTAAGATCAATGAAGGATGTTGAACCTTAAACTATTCATTGGTGATACTTGATTGAATGTCCCTGTTTAAGTGATGTTAAATGATCTTGGGCTTATTCTTGTATGAATGTGAGGGTTGACCAGCGTTGTACCATCTTATGTGATTTGTGAATAGGTGTGGCACTTTCTTATTTTCATACTTGTGAACATCGTGTATGTGGTATTGGCAGGCATAGGCTATGTTGCACTTAATGTTCTTATGCAATCATCAATATTATGGAATAGCATGCTCTATTAAATGTAGAACATCGACACCTGTTTTCTTTTTTATCATTTTGGGACATTTGCATGCTTGTATGGTCATTTAGATAGGCCACCTTTTTCTGCTACACTATCATGCTGGACTTGACTTAGGAGAAACCATGTTCTTGCTTTTCTCCTTTCATACTAGGCTCAGGGCATTTGTAGCTCGTGCGCGAGCAGGTGGTTTTGAGATAGTGTAGGCAGACTCTTGGGATCTGGGACAGGCTGGCTTGAGGGCAGGGTATTGCGGCTACCGCGGACTTTGGGCGGTTGACCGGATGGTGACTTGTGCATCGGATTAGGGATGACAGGTCGGGCTTGATTTGGGGGATTTGTGGGATATTGCGGCGACCGCGGACTTTGGGCGGCCGACCGGGTATTTACAGCTGCATCAGATTGGGGGATCAGGCTTTATGTAGTGGATGGGGTTTTCCCACTTTGATTAGAGTCGTGATCCAGTCCTGCTATATTATTGATACTGGTTACTTATTACTCAGGCACTTTACTCGTGTGGGTCGCTCCCCTCGAGTGCCACTCCGGAGTGTGCGATATACAGACTTTGAGTCCTCGAGACTCCTATCCCCTATCGGTGTTATGCGTAGGCTGGCATACCCGATTTGGCAGGCACAGCAGGCAGTACCAGTGTTTACTGGTGGTCGGATTGGGTTTATTCAGGCAGACATTTATTTACTGATGCATACATTTAGCTATACTTCTTCGCACGACATTTAGAGGCATACTAGTGGTAGCTTCCTCTTATCAGTGTTTCTGTTTTTAGCTTACCACCTCTCTTATTCTTTCTCTTGCCTCTGGTAGACTTAGTGGGTACGTCGGGGTTTGAGGCTTTACCCACGGGGGGAGGCTACTGGTTTTACTAGTGGTTCTCACCCCCATTGTTGTTTTTCCGCTTTCCTCCCCTTGTTTTGCAGTGACTGCTGCGGGAGTTGCGGATTTTTCGGTTGACGGATCGAGGCGAGGGAGTCGCGAGATAGATATCTACCAGAGTTGATCTTTACAGTGGGATAGATGTACCAACCTGGATTGTGGGTTTCACTATACACAGTTGTATTTTATTATTTCAGTTTATCTCCCTTTTTGGATTGATAGATGTTGTATAGGTGGCTTTTACTTGTATTACAGTTTCGGTGGATCGGATTATTGTATTATTATTTTTGGTAGATGGATATTGTACCTTTATTTTTTTTTAGTTATACAGTGATTCAGCTTTTTATTATAGCAGCATTTTCTTCAGCTCTGATATCTGTTTAGTTATTAGATGATACTTTGCAGGTTGGACGCTTCGCCTGTGCGGGGTTTCGCATAGGTGGCGGATCTGTTAGCGAGCCTGGGTCGCAGTTTCGACCCCCAGGGCGTGACAGTGGACCACGTGAACCGCGTGGGGACACGTGGCATGTTCCCATTGGCGGGTGCACGCCGCCCACGTGCTCGAGGCACGCGAAACACGTGGGCGGCTTGGACACATGGCAGCTTCTGAGGAGGCTTGAATGGTTGTTTCGTGTTTTGGGACACGCGGCGCAATCTGAATGGACAGATTTGCTGTTTCCTGTTTTTGCCTGGATCTGGTGTGGAGCCCGAATAGGAATTTGGCCCATTATAAATTCCACCTCCCTCTTCACTCTGCAATTCCAAATTCTAGAGTGAGAAAATGAGCTCGTGGTCTTTATGAAAATTGTTCCTCTCTCTGTCCTCCATCTCCCCTAGAAGTTTCAGAATTTTTGGAGTTGTCGACAGCGAGTTATCTGCGACGCGGCGTACTGCGACGATTTTCAGTTGCGGCCCATTTTCCGTCACAGTTCAGTCGAAAAATTCCTATGTGCAAACCAGGAGGAATTTTTAGGTGATTTCTTCGACAGTGTGTTCCTAAGAGGTAAGGCTTCGTTTTCCGTGCTGATCACTTTGCCTCGTTTCGCATTCTTGGCATGGTTCCTGAGTCACCTTTGACCCCCTTTTTGCTGTGGTGTTTTTCTGGACAGCATCGGCTTGTTTAATTTGTATCTTGGCCTAGGAGCATCGGATCAAGGCGAATAAATAGTCGATTTCGATCTACTCGTCGCAAGGAACGCAATCATAATTTTTTTGGATTTTTCGGAGCACTGTACAGAGGTGAAAATCCCTCTTTTTGTGCTATTTGGAAAAACAGCAAAGGCTGTATTTTTTGAGATTTGTATTTACACCGGGTGCGTTGTTCTGTACAGTTGTGCACTGTTTTCGGCAGGTTGTGGAGTTAGAGGACTGTGGACAGCGAGGAGGCCATTTGGGTGTGGATTTGCTTGCCAGGTGGGTAATTGTTGCTTACCTCTTACTGCGATTTACTCACTAAGTTTATTTAGAGGATTCCCCAGTTGGACTTATTGATTGATCATCCTTTGACATTCATGCGTAATTCAAAATAAACGTGAGCTTATCATGTGAGATCAATCTTGTGGATATATCATGTTGGGAATATTATTGGGGAAATATTAAATGTGAGAACATGATTATGAGAAGATTATAGTGATGATTTAGTAGGGATCAAGGATTATAGACATGTGTAATTGGTTGGAGATTTTTGGCATGATGGTTATATCTATGCGGAGCAATTGTTTGATATACATGTGGAGCTACTATTTGATACACGTTCTTTTATCTTTCATGAGGACATTTGCATGCTTGTATGGACATCTAGATAGGCCACTATTTATTGCTACACTATCATGTTGGGACTTGACTTAGGAGAAACCATTATTGTTTCCTTTCTCCTATTCATTTAGACTTTTGATTCATGTTGCTCGGGTTCGAGCAGGGGATTGGGATAGTGTAGTCGGGACTTTGGAGTCTGGGACAGGTGGTACTTGATTGTGGATTGGTGGGGGGATTGCGGCAACCGCGGATAGTAGGCGGTTGACCGGATATTGATTATTTTACCAGATGGTGGATTATGGGGCATTGTGGTAACCGCGGATATTAGGCGGTTGACCAGGTGTTGGTTATTTTATCAAATTTGGACCTATAGGGTATTGCGGCGACCGCGGACATTTGGCGGTCAACCGGATATTTATCTTTGCATTAGATTGGGGGATCGGGGTTTCATTAGTGGAGGGATTTGTTCCACTTGAGCATAGTCATGATCCAGTCTTGCTTTTATGATACTTATGACATTGTTACTTTACTCGTGTGGGTCGCTCCCCTCGAGTGCCACTCCGGAGCGTGCGGGGTACCAAATAGGTACTGGACGGCTTTTGACTCATTGCTATCACTTTAGCGCGGATTGCACGATGATGATAGCGGCAGCAGGCGGTACCAGTTTTTACTGGTGGCTAGATTGGGTTTATTTGGACAGATGCGGTTATTGATGCATACATACAGTCATACTTTACGGGACGGCATTTAAAGGCATAGTAGGGGTAGTTTTCTTTTTCGACAGTCTCATTGCTTACCACTTTTCCTTTTCCTTTGCCTCTGGTAGATTTAGTGGGTACGTCGGAGTTTGAGGCTTTACCCACAGGGGGAGGCTACTGGTTTACTAGTGGTTCTCACCCCCATTGTTGTTTCTTCTTCTTCTTCCCTTCGTTTTGCAGATTCTTCTGCGGGAGCTGCTGGGCCATCGGCAGCTGATCGAGGTAAGGGGATCGCCGAGTAGATAGATCTCCTGTGAGGCTGAGAGCTGCTGATAGACAGATATCGTACCCATTTTACTCAGACTATAGTAGTTTACCTTTATTTTGGGTCTGGCTTTGGCCAGCTGGGTGTATTATTTTGGTGAGCTGGGAGTTTATTGTATTTATTACAGCTTTATTTTATTTCCAGTCTGAGATATTATGTAGTTCATTTTAGTTCAGCTCTGTATTATGCTCTTCTATTATACATCTTTTATCTGAGCAGGTTACCGACACTTCGTGTACAAGGAAAATTCCGTGTGCACGGCGGATCTGTTGGCGAGCCCGGGTTCTGGTTTCCACCCCGGGCGTGACACTCAAGGACTCAAAGCCTGTCTGTCAAGGTCTCAAAGCCTGTCTGTCGCACACTCCGGAGTGGCACTCGAGGGGGCGTGACACTCAAGGACTGGATCACGACTCTGATCAAAGTGGGAAAAACCATCCACTAAAGAAATCTGATACCCAATCTAATGCAATAGTACTCAATAAGTGGGAAACACTATCCACTAGAGAAATTTGATACCCAATCTGATGCAAAGATCGACAAGACTCAACCCCAATCTGAGACAAAGATAAATATCCGATCAACCGCCTAATGTCCGCGGTTATCGCAATACCCCACAAGTCCAAAGCTTGATAAAGTAATCAACAACTGGCCAACCGCCTGATGTTCGCGATTACCACAATGCCCCACAATCCATAATCAGGTACAACTTGTCCCAGACTCCAAAGTCCCGACTACACTATCCCAAGCCCCTGCTCGAACCCGAGCAACATGATTCAAAAGTCTAAATGAGAAGGAGAAAGAAACAATCATGGTTTCTCCCAAGTCAAGTCCCAATATGATAGTGTAGCAATAAATAGTGGCATGCAAATGTCATCATGAAAGATAAAAGAAAGAGTATCGAACAACAGTTCGACATGTGTATCAAATGATAGATCCGTAAAGATATAACCATTATGCCAAAATCACTAACCGACTACACATGTCTATAATCCCTGATCCATAATAAATCATCAAAGTAGTACCCGCATATAATTATGTCATCATGTTCTATTTAATCAACTTTCATACAAGTCTAGGTACTAACATGGCATGTTAATTATCATCACTATAATCTTCTCATAATCATGTTCTCACATTTAATATTTCTCCAATAATATTCCCAACATGATATATGTCACGCCCCCGGGGGTTTTTGAGTCATTTAAAGCGGAAAATTGCGTGTCTATTTTTTTTTTTCTTAATAAGGTGATATAAACCTCAACCCCGGTGCGTGCCAAACTGTAGTACACTGAACTTTAGCAAATTGCGAAGTTCGAGTGTGTGGAGGGTTGAATGATACCCTTAGAATGTTTTTGTAAGCTTCCGGAAGGTCCTAGAAGTTTTCCGGAGAGTTTGGGCGCAAATCGGAAACTTTCGAAAATTTTGAATTTTTGGGGTTTCTGGCTTCGGGATCCGGATCGGATAGGGGCGATCCGGATCGTCCGCGCGAAACTGGAGATTCCATGTTCGGGATCCGGATCGTATAGGGGCGATCCGGATCGTGCGGGTCTGGACAGCACAGTAAGAAACGAAATAACGTTTCTTGCAAGGGGCTTTTTGATTTATAGCTTTTGTGGTGGAATTGATGGGTGTAGAACACTCTTGTAGGTTGGTTTTGAAGCTTTTCTTGTTTGGATTTCAAGATTTAGCAAGATTTCTCAACCTAAGGTATTTTCCACTTATTTTCCTTATAATTTTAAGGGATTTTGTGATTAGGGTTTTGTGATGTTTTAACCCTTTGGAAACTTCTCTTAGGGCATAAGAGGAAGTGTGGGCTTCTTGGTTGGAATCCTTCGCAAGGATTTGGCAACTATCCGGTGGGTCTGTCCTCACCGAAATGGGTGAACTCCCCCTATGTCTTCTATAGACTTTTAGGGCAGCATTGTTATATTAAACATGCATTGTTTAATTTATCATGATTTATGATCATGCATTTGAACCCCTTCATGTGTAGAAAATTTATACTCTATTTAGTAGAGGTAAACATTGTAGGTGCATGGGCACTTTGAGGGGGGATTGAATAGGAATTTTCGTGAACTTAAGCTTTTGGATATGAATAGAGAATAACTATACATGTTATAGAATTATTGAGATATGTTATGCATATGATCATGAAGAAAATGGACATTATGACATTAGTGCCATCTAGTGTAGTGAGATACAAGTAGAAAACTTCTAAACTTGTACAATCAAGATGAAATAGTTAGATTCCATGTTTGAGACATGAGGATAACTTGTAAATGTTTTACTCTTTCATTATGCAAAATAATGTTAATATGGTACAAGAAACATTGACACTTGAGATACTATACCCCGACCTAAAGGTCGATGATGCTTTTCCGTGTTTTAGACACGATGACTTGCTATTTCCGTGTTTCAGACACGATGATCGAGACTTGCTTGCTTGCCGTTTGTGCTCATTCGCACATGCTTGGTAGGGTCGCTCCCTCCAAGCCGGCACTCCGGAGTTGGCCATTTGCGACATTACGATCGCCGTGCGGGATTGGGTGCCGATTGGGACGCCGTTGGATTGGCATAGCTCCTTGGGGGGTGCCACCACGGGACCATGAGGCGTGGCTCAAGCTTAGACTCAAAGAAAGTCTTCAAGAGAAAAGGATTAAGTTAACCAAACTTAACATTGAATATCACATAGATGATACATTAATGGTAATTGGACATACATGATAGCAAACTTGACATTGGACACCACATAAGTAATACTACTCATTGTAGTTGGACATTATGATAGCATGATAGATTCATATCATCATCACCTTATACATGAGCATAGAGGCATGATAGTAGTAGAGTACTTTACTTTACTTCAGTTGTTTATTTTCTGCATTTCATTTCAGCAGTTTACTATCTTATGCCTCAGTTGACCTAGTGGTGTATTTCGCTTCTCTCGGCGGCTTACCCACTGGGAACTATTGTTTAATAGTTCTCACCCCATTTGGGATGTTGTTTTCAGAGCCGTCCGCAGCGGGAGGGGCTCGGGACCGTGGCAAGGGGTTATCGCATAGCTAGCTAATCCCCGTCGCACCACTCGAGGTGGTTACAGGACACTTTTTCTTTTGTTTTTGTTAGAGAGGTGTTGGTGTATTTTGGCATAGAAACCACCCATGTATTTTGATAAGTTGTATTTAAGGGAACTACATGTGTAATTTGGATTTTAACTTCTTGTATGATAGTTGTTATCTACTTTCCTCTTTATGTATAGTTTAGTTGTGTTGTGCTCTGATTACTAGTAGGATGTGTTTATTGCCTTCCTTCCGCTTGTTGTTGTAGACGCCTTGTGTGTACCGGGGGGTACCTTGTGCACACGGCGGGTCTGTGCACGTGCCGGGTAGGCTTCCGCTGGGGCCTGGGGCGTGACAGATTATTTTGGTATCAGAGCCTAGGGTTAAGTCTTAGTGGACCTAGCAAACCTTAGGCTGGTTGGACTATAAGGATTTAGAACGTGAGAGACAGGGTCTTATATGATTACTTGGCGAAAGTAACCTGATTGGGTCAATACTATAACTTCATAAGAGTTGGAGTTGATCGAAGTGATTGCACCTTCTATTTCCTTGGAAGGTCTGGTTGGCGGCCGACAACCTGACATCGGGAAATAATTGTGGCATGCTTCATTTGCTTTCGCATGATTGGGATTTGTTTTGAGTGGGGATGCGTTTCGCGTTGGTTATCCTAACCTACGCATTTTATGCCTGTTACAGTTTGTGATGCCTACGACTCGCTCCATGACGGCCGGGGAGGCCGATGCGGAGACATCCGCTACTTCTGGATCCAGTGAGGTCCGAGATTTGAGAGAGCAGTTGGCTATGCTAGCTGATGTTGTGGAGCGGCAGTCGGCTGCGGCGCGAGAGCAGGCTGAGGCTTCGCGTCGGCAGGATGCAAGGATGCAGAGATTGGAGGCTCTTTTGACCCAGCAGTTGGCGGCAAGGGGAGCTCAAGACCCTTCGCACCCACCCGTGCAACCACAGGAGCACATGGGTGGAGTGACCGATGCACTTCGACCTGAGGTGCCCGAGTCTTCACATCACACTCCGAGTGCTGGGCGCCGGGAAGAGGTTGTGATGTCACCGCCAGTTCAGACTCCACCGGCGAGGACGGTTTTACCGATGATGGTAGCAGGTGAAGAGCGGGACCGACTCATGGCTCGTTTGAAGGAATTCCGGGAATCCAAGCCTCGGACATATGATGGAGAGAAACCCGACTATTGGGTTTTTGAGAAGTGGATTCTACACATGGAAAAACTTTTCCACGATACCTTCGTAGCGGAGGGAGACCGGGTGTGGTTGGCAACACACCATCTTGAGGGCGATGCTTACCAGTGGTGGACGGACATTCGGGATGACCCCACGACCGATTTGGCAGCAATCACATGGCCGCGGTTCAAGAAGATGCTTGCAATGAAGTATTTTCCGGCGAGCGCAAAAAGGCAAATGGAAAGAGATCTCCGCAACTTGAGGCAAGGAGACAAAACCGTGGCGGAGTACGAGAGGGAATTTACTCGACTACTTAACTGTATTCCGCACGTTGTGAGGGACGACGAGGACAAGGCCCGTATGTTCGAGAACGGCCTTAGACCGTCCATTTTCAGATTGGTTCAGACCCTAAACCTCCAAACCTACCGGGAGGTTGTGGACCGTGCCTTGATAGTGGAGAAAGGCGCGGAGATTGCAAAGGAAGAGAGAGAAGCTCTTGATAGAACGCGAGGTAAGAGGTCGGCGACCGAGGGCGCAAGTCATAAGCCCTATTCGAAGAAACCGCCGAAGCACCCGAGGAGCCAGTCGGAGGACGTGGCTCATCTTCACACCGGGGAGGACCTGACCGTCGGCGGCCCCCGCGTTGCGTGATTTGTGGTGGACCTCATGTGCCGCCGCAATGCCCGCAGCGTGGAGGCAAGTGCTACCTTTGTGGTCAGGAGGGCCACTTTCGATCAGAATGCCCGCGAGGCTCGACACCGACACCTTCATCAGCATCGGCACCAGTTATTCCAGGACAGGTGACCCCACCCACCTACTCTCAGTCAGGGCGACCACCGGCGTCGCGACAGTACGAGGGGCCACGGCAGGCTCCGAGTGGGCGCATGTATGCGGCCCAAACTGAGGAGGCTTCAACGGCAGAGGACGTCGTTGCAGGTATTATCTTGATTCATAGCATTCGAGTTCGAGCTTTATTTGACACTGGTGCATCTCATTCATTCATTGACCGGCTGTTTGCCGAGTTGCATGGCATTGAGTTAGTTCCTACCTTGCATCCGGGACGAGTTTAGTCCCCGATCATACTTTGGAGATTCGGGAGTTTTCCCCTAGTTGCCCTATTAGGATTGGGGATTGGATTTTGCCGGCAGATTTGTTGGCCCTCCATCGACTTGGAGAATTTGATGTGGTTTTGGGCATGGATTGGCTCACAAGATATCATGCTACCATTGATTGTGAGAATCGACTCGTGAAGTTTCGAGAACCGGGACAAGAGAAAATTGTGTTCAGAGGTTGTAAAAGTTCACTGTTTGCAATGACTATCTCTTCCACCAGAGCAAAACAGCTGATTAGGAGTGGATGTGTCGCCTACTTGGCTACTGTTGTGGATAATAGCAGTGAGACTCCGAGAGTGGAGGATATCCCAGTTGTGCGAGAGTTTACTGATGTGTTCCCGGCAGAGCTACCGGGGATGCCTCCGGATAGAGAGATCGAGTTTGTGGTGGATCTGATCCCTGGAACTACCCCAATCTCGAAAGCGCCATATAGGATGGCGCCGGCAGAGTTAAAAGAGCTCAAGGCACAGCTTCAAGACTTGTTGGAAAAAGGCTTCATCTGACCCAGTGTTTCACCTTGGGGAGCACCAGTTTTGTTCGTCAAGAAAAAGGATGGATCGCTTCGCCTTTGCGTGGACTATCGCGAGCTTAACAAGGTCACAATTAAGAATAAGTATCCATTGCCGAGGATTGATGATTTGTTTGATCAACTCCAAGGATCAAGAGTGTATTCGAAGATTGACCTTCAGTCTGGATATCACCAACTCAAGATCAAGCCAGAGGATGTTCCTAGGACGGCTTTTAGGACACGGTATGGACACTATGAGTTTACTGTTATGCCGTTTGGGCTCACTAATGCCCCAGCAGCTTTTATGGATTTGATGAACCGTGTCTTCAAGCCCTTTTTGGATAGATTCGTCGTGGTGTTCATCGACGACATTTTGGTGTACTCTCGAAGTGATGAAGAACATGAGGATCACTTGCGTCAAGTGTTGCATTTACTTCGAGAGAAAGAGCTCTACGCCAAGCTGAAGAAGTGTGAGTTTTGGCTACGAGAGGTAGCGTTCTTGGGTCATGTAATATCAGATAAAGGAATAGCTGTGGACCCCAAGAAAATTGAGGCAATCAAGGATTGGCCCAGACCGACGAACATCACCGAGATCCGGAGCTTCATCGGTCTAGCCGGCTACTATCGGTGTTTTGTTGAGGGATTTGCAAGGTTATCTACTCCCCTAACGCGACTAACGCATAAAGGCGCCAAGTTTATCTGGAATGATGCGTGTGAGAGAAGCTTCAGGGAATTGAAGGAACGGTTGACAACCGCCCCGATCTTGGCTTTGCCTACTGTAGGAGCAGGATACGTGATCTACAGTGATGCTTCCTTGAGTGGGTTAGGGTGTGTTTTGATGCAAAACGAGAAGGTTATTGCTTATGCCTCTCGTCAATTAAAGGACTACGAGAAAAACTATCCCACTCATGATTTGGAGTTAGCCGCCGTGGTATTTGCATTGAAGCTGTGGCGACACTATTTATATGGTGAACATTGTGAGGTATACACTGATCATAAGAGCCTAAAGTACCTCTTTACTCAGAAGGAGTTGAATCTTAGGCAGCGCAGATGGTTGGAGCTGCTTAAGGATTATGATTTGACTATTCTCTACCATCCTGGGAAAGCAAATGTAGTAGCAGATGCTCTAAGTCGCAAATCGATGGAAAATTTAGCGATGATGATCACTTACCAACAACCATTACTTCAAGATATGAGACGGTTGGAAATGGAAGTTGTGGCACCCGAGACACCCATGAGATTGATGGCATTGGTGTTACGACCGACTCTTATGGAAAGGATCAAGATGAAACAAGTCCAAGATCCTAGTTTGGAAAAGATTCGGGCTACACTTGTAGATGGCCGAGCCGGTGAGTTTCATGTGGATGATCATGGCATACTTCGTTTTCGAAGTCGACTTTGTGTACCGGCGGATTTGGAGATCAAAGAAGAGATCCTGAAGGAAGCGCACCGAGCACCTTATTCTCTTCACCCAGGTGGCACCAAAATGTACAAGGACTTAAGGTTACTTTATTGGTGGCCCGGCATGAAGAAAGATGTTGGGAAATTTGTGGCTCAATGCTTGACATGTCAACAAGTGAAAGCCGAGCACCGACTTCCCGCAGGCAAGTTGCAGAGTTTACCCATTCCCGTGTGGAAGTGGGAGAGGATCACCATGGATTTTGTTGTTGGATTGCCTCGCTCTCAGGCTGGGCATGATGCTATTTGGGTGATCGTGGATAGGTTAACCAAATCTGCTCATTTTATCCCTATCCATACTACTTGGTCTAGAGAGAAGCTTGCACAAAAGTTGTAGAGTTATTTAGGATCCACAAGGATCTAAATAGGTACTATCAAACACCTAGAGGGGGGTGAATAGGTGTAATATTATAAAAACCAATCTCAGTGCAAAAATAAAAAACAATGCGGAAAATAAAAATCAACACACCGAGATTTACGTGGAAACTCCAATCCAGGAGAAAAACCACGGGACCAACACGCAATAACAATCCACTAAGAATAGAAGAATAACAAGGTGATTACCGACTCCACGAACTCAACCCCTCCTTCAGCTTCTTCGGACCTTGCGCTGACCGGTTGGATATCCACGCAATAACAATCCACTAAGAAAAGAAGAATAACAAGGTGATTACCGTCTCCACGGATTTAACCCCTCCTTCAACTTCTTCGGACCTTGCGCTCCACCGCTTGCACGTCCACTGCACACGTTCGAATCCACGAACGCCACTCGAATCCACGAGCACACGTTTCGAATCCACGAAACGCCTTCAACACACCGAATCCACGATGCCACGTCGAATCCACGACGCAAACTCAGCCGGTAAGAATATTGGCTTCGATGGTGATCCTTTGCTTAGATTATCAATTTAGATCCATGGAAAAAATCTCTAAGCAAAGATTAGATCAATTCGATAAAAGATATGTTCTTGAAAGAACCATCGAATTGACCTAAAAGAGGCTATAAAGAAGAACGATAAAAACCTAGCCTCTAGGGTTGCTCTCAAGTGTTTTATAAAATGATCGGTATAGCTCCCCCGTTTTTGAGAAACCCTAA
Source organism: Tillandsia fasciculata (assembly GCA_029168755.2). NCBI lineage: Eukaryota > Viridiplantae > Streptophyta > Magnoliopsida > Poales > Bromeliaceae > Tillandsia > Tillandsia fasciculata. Next base: position 14,193,325 of record CM054939.1, on the reverse strand, counting down.
ATGTCTATTTATAGTTTAGAAACCTTTGGAAAGAGATAAGAATAAAAAACATACCTTATCTGGAAATTTTCAGGACGGCGATCCGGATCGGGATTACTGCGATCCGGATCGTCGTAACAAGATTGACGATTCCAGAAATCCAAGGGTTCGGGATCCGGATCGGAATGGCCTAGGATCCGGATTGAAATTGCCAATGAACAAGTACCCTTCGGGATCCGGATTGGAAGATCTGATCCGGATCCTGAACATGTCCCATGTCCAGTTTTTGATTTTTATGCAATTAAAAATTCATCCAAGTGTTTCTACACTATAAGAAAGTATTCGGATCACCAAAATTATTTAGTTAAACATACCTGATCCTTTTGAATACTTTCTTCTTGAGATTGATGTAACTGATCCACAATTCTTCATCTTCAATCTTCAAGACTCAAGACACTGAGTGTCAACTTGAGCTCTTGTTGAATCTTCTCTAAGTCTTTGATTGCTGATTGACAATTTGATCCCTTTAAGACTCCGACTCAACTCACTGACTTGACTCACGAAATATGCCAACACCAAAAAGCCGTAACAATCTCCCCCTTTGGCAATTTCGTGACAAAACCCAAACATACATAAAACGCTCAAGTCACTCATCTTAAACCAAAAAATCGAAATTCAATGTCATCACCAAAACATTGATTTTCTTTGCGTGAAAGATCCAATAAATACAAAATTACATTTGAACCAAACAGTCCTAGAACATACTCTATGACTTAGGACTTGGAGTCTTAAAGTGATGTAATTCCTGCAAAACAAAACTCCAAACAAAATCAAATGTTAGTCGTTAGAAATTAAAATCCTACATTTGATTCGTCCTTTTGGTTCTTTTGTTTTTCGGCTCTTTCAATTTTTCTTTGTCTCCCCCTATCTTGAGCATCTCTGTTCACCCCCTTTGTGATACGATCATCATTTTCGGTTCTCCCCCATTTTTCCATTTTCGTTTGTCCTCTCTTGATGATCTCATCTCCATCATTTCTCTTCTCCCCCTTTTTGTCACAAATTGTCAAACAGTGAACATACTAGACAAAAGGAAATTAGTTCATAGAGAAAGAGAGATAAAAGCTCAGTTCCGGTATATAACAAAAATGCAGATTGCGTACCGGTACCAGAAAGCAAAAATCAAATAATTTCTTGAAACAAATCCAGATTTTGGAAACTTTTCAAATACCGATTTGTATTCCATCAAGAAATCCATTTAAGTGCTTTGAAGAACAATGAATTCACATAGATGTCATTCAATCCAATTAATTACAAAATTAAAAAGATTTACTCCAAAATCATGAAAAATAAAGATAAAACATTATAAACCGTTTTTCATGTTATATTCATCAAACACAAGTCATCAAAAATAATCTTGAGATCCAAACTCTATCAAGATGTAACGGATTTACAAAGATGACTTACGGAGATTTTCCAAATGACATCAATCTTGAATTCTACCCTTTCAAATTTGAGATAAGCACTAAAATACCTAAGGGTGGCTCTTTGAGCATCTTTTTAACTATCCCACCTTATACCAACCAGGAGATTGTTCAAAATAAGAACTTTGAATTTAAATCTCCGAATGCTTCGACTAAAAATTCTCATAAAATATTTTTCAGGCATCCATAACATGTGGTAGCTCTTTCCAACATGTGGTGGTAGTTTTCACACTCCTTTCGGATGTAACTCTTTCCACATCTTTTATAATTCATTTATTTACCCTTGTAAGAAGGCAATCTCTTACGTGAAAGAATTAACTCCCAAATTTCAGTCTATCGGTTGTCTCACGTTTATCACAATGAATTCACACAACCGAGATAGATTAAGCATCTAAAGATCACACATGATTTCTAAAATTTGATGCTTATAATATCAAAAACTCCTATAATGAAGTATCTTCAAGATTATGATTATGGAGTAAAGTTGATAATTCATATAAAATTAAATTGGAGTGAATGAAAGTGAAACCCTTTTTATTCAATGCACTTGTTCGTTAAAACCCTTTTGTTCAAAAAAAAAAAAACAAACATAAAACCAAGAGCATTGAAAAACATGTAATGCAGAGATTAAGAAAAATATGAAGGGAAAACCAATCAAAGCATTACACACAGTCATAAGCTATTTAGAACTTAAGACAAGGAAAGATATCACCTTTCCGAATCCAAAATCGTCGGATCTTGGGTTGTCTTGATTCATTGTGCTCGGGGGTTGGTAGCTTTGACTGTTGATCCACCTTAGGTCTTTGCCTCGCGATAATCCACTTGAATGATTGATGTTGTGGCTCGGACCTTTGGTGGGTTGAGTGAACTCCATTGACTTGATGTGTCTTTTGAATCCTTTGAGTCCGCTCCGTAGATGAAGTTGCCGAAGAATTTTTCTTTCTCTTTTTCGGGCAAACCTTCACCAAATGTCCTTCAAGTCCACATAGGTGACAAGTTCTTCCTTTCAATTTCTTTGTGGAACTTGAAGCATGCACAGTTTGGTCCTTTTTAAATCCCAAACCAACCTTGCTTGTTTGACCTAATCCGGACATACAATCAAGTTTCTTGGAACCGGTTGAAAGCCTTTGTATGTCGGATTTGAGTTGATGAACTTGCTTGGTCAAAGCTTGGTTGGTGACATGAATCTCCTCAAACTGCTTTTCAAGAAAACCAATCTTGTCCATATATGATTTAGCGTTTGTCTCCGATTGGTTTAGCTTTTCTTGGAGGATTTTATTGTTATCCAATACCGTCCATGTTCCTCCTCGAGATCATGAAGTTTGATCTTTAAAGCTTGATTCTCGTCTTGAACTTCAAGTCGTTGCTTCCTCAACTTCTTGTTAAGTTTGGCCATCTTCTTTGATTCCGCAAGAAGTTGTTGGTATGCCTCAACGAGTTCTTCTTCGTCCGACTCCCCCTCACTTGATGACTCTCCTCCGGATGTTGATGTTTCATGCAAAATCAAAGGAATAGAGTCAGTGACTAAAGATGATAAACACAAATTAGAAGAGGGAATTTGAGAGGCATGAGAAGCAACAATTTTTTCTTTTTCCTCTTCACTTGAGGTCGATTCATCGTAACTAGAATCGTCCCAAGTTTTTGCTTGCAAAGCCTTCTTTTTGTATGATTTCTTAGAAGGACAATCCGTTGAAATATGGCCGTAGCCTTTGCATCGATAGCATCGGATTTCCCCTTCGAAATCATCTTTTTCTTTTTCTTTAGAAGGTTTTGCAACGCCTTTGAGTTTAGAGGATTTAGAACCCGATGATCCTTTAGATGGTTTCGTGGATGAAGATCCATCGGTTCGATTCTTCCAAAATTTCCGACGAAATTTCTTTGTGATCCGCGCCAGTTGTTCTTCAAAATCGGCAAAAGAGATTTCATCGTCGGAACTCGATTCGTCATCTTCTTCCTTTGTTGATTTGAATGCAATACCTGTAAGCTTAGAAGAAGACTTGGAAGAATTTTGATTAGTAGGAAAAGTCATCTCATAAGTTTGCAAAGCACCTACTAATTCCTCTACACTCATCTCATCCGGATGACTAACGGTTTCAATGGCGGTAACCTTTGCCCTAAACCGTTCCGGAAGAGTCCGAAGTATCTTTCTTACAATTTTCGACTCCGGGATCTTTTCTCCTAAATTAGCACATGTATTAATTACATCTTGAAGTCTAGTGTAATAATCTGTAAACAATTCATGCTCTTCCATATGAATAGAGTCAAATTGACTTGTAAGCATCTGGAGCTTTTGAATTTTTACAAGATTAGTACCCTCATGTGTAATTTTGAGAATATCCCAAATTTCCTTCGCGGTTTCACACGCGGAAATTCTTGTAAACTCAGTCGAGGAAAGAGAATTATATAAAGCGTTCATACCTTTCCCATTGTAAGAAGATCTTTCGATTTCCTCTTTAGACCATCTAGAGCGAGGTTTTGGGGTAGTAGAATTTCCTACTTCCTCAACCGGATGCACCCAACCGTATTCAACGGTTTGCCATACCCGCTCATCAATAGAGATGAGAAAAGCTCTCATCCGCACTTTCCAATATGCATAATTGGTCCCATCAAAAAGAGGAGGTCTAAAAATATTACCACTTTCACCCATCATGATAGATAAACCTAAAACCCGCTCTGATACCAATTGTAGAGTTATTTAGGATCCACAAGGATCTAAATAGGTACTATCAAACACCTAGAGGGGGGTGAATAGGTGTAATATTATAAAAACCAATCTCAGTGCAAAAATAAAAACAATGCGGAAAATAAAAATCAACACACCGAGATTTACGTGGAAACTCCAATCCAGGAGAAAAACCACGGGACCAACACGCAATAACAATCCACTAAGAATAGAAGAATAACAAGGTGATTACCGACTCCACGGACTCAACCCCTCCTTCAGCTTCTTCGGACCTTGCGCTGACCGGTTGGATATCCACGCAATAACAATCCACTAAGAAAGAAGAATAACAAGGTGATTACCGTCTCCACGGATTTAACCCCTCCTTCAACTTCTTCGGACCTTGCGCTCCACCGCTTGCACGTCCACTGCACACGTTCGAATCCACGAACGCCACTCGAATCCACGAGCACACGTTTCGAATCCACGAAACGCCTTCAACACACCGAATCCACGGTGCCACGTCGAATCCACGACGCAAACTCAGCCGGTAAGAATATTGGCTTCGATGGTGATCCTTTGCTTAGATTATCAATGAAGATCCATGGGAAAAATCTCTAAGCAAAGATTAGATCAATTCGACAAAAGATATGTTCTTGAAAGAACCATCGAATTGACCTAAAAGAGGCTATAAAGAAGAACGATAAAAACCTAGCCTCTAGGGTTGCTCTCAAGTGTTTTATAAAATAAACGGTATAGCTCCCCCGTTTTTGAGAAACCCTAAATGTCTATTTATAGTTTAGAAACCTTTGGAAAGAGATAAGAATCAAAAACATACCTTATCTGGAAATTTTCAGGACGGCGATCCGGATCGGGATTACTGCGATCCGGATCGTCGTAACAAGATTGACGATTCCAGAAATCCATGGGTTCGGGATCCGGATCGGAATGGCCTAGGATCCGGATTGAAATTGCCAATGAACAAGTACCCTTCGGGATCCGGATTGCAAGATCTGATCCGGATCCTGAACATGTCCCATGTCCAGTTTTTGATTTTTATGCAATTAAAAATTCATCCAAGTGTTTCTACACTATAAGAAAGTATTCGGATCACCAAAATTATTTAGTTAAACATACCTGATCCTTTTGAATACTTTCTTCTTGAGATTGATGTAACTGATCCACAATTCTTCATCTTCAATCTTCAAGACTCAAGACATTGAGTGTCAACTTGAGCTCTTGTTGAATCTTCTCTAAGTCTTTGATTGCTGATTGACAATTTGATCCCTTTAAGACTCCGACTCAACTCACTGACTTGACTCACGAAATATGCCAACACCAAAAAGCCGTAACAAAAGTACCTTGATGAGATTGTGCGATTGCATGGAGTGCCTGTTTCTATAGTTTCCGATCGAGATCCAAGATTTGCATCTCATTTTTGGAGGAGCCTTCATGAGGCCCTAGGCACGCAGTTGGATTTCAGTACAGCTTTCCACCCTCAGAGTGATGGGCAGTCTGAGCGAACCATACAAATCTTGGAGGACATGCTCAGAACATGTGTTTTGGATTATCAAAGTGGTTGGCATCAATATCTACGATGGCCGAGTTTGCCTATAACAATAGTTATCAAGCAAGTATCAAGATGGCGCCATTCGAGGCTCTTTATGGGAGAAAGTGCCGATCACCTCTTCATTGGAGCGAGGTGGGAGAACGATTGATTTTAGGCCCCAATGTACTTCAAGAGGCCGAAGACAAGGTCCGACTAGCTCGGGAACGTTTGATTTCAGCTCAAAGTCGACAAAAGAGTTACGCGGATAAGCGTCGGCGCGATTTGGAATTTCAAGTTGGAGACCATGTCTTCCTAAAAGTATCGCCGACTAGAGGAGTCAAGAGATTTGGCATCCGAGGGAAGCTTAGTCCCCGATTTATTGGACCTTTTGAGATTTTGGAGCGTATCGGCCCGGTGGCTTATCGGCTTGCTCTACCGCCTAACCTATCGGGAGTGCACAATGTGTTCCATGTTTCGATGCTCCGGAAGTATGTTTTTGATCCATCTCATGTGGTGGACTTCGCCCCGTTGGAACTACACGAGGACTTAAGCTTTGAGGAGCAACCGGTGAAGATTTTGGCTCGTGAGGTGAAGAAACTTCGGAATCGCGAGATACCTTATGTGAAGGTACTTTGGAGCAATCACGAGGATCGCGAGGCCACATGGGAGCTAGAGAGCGCGCTGCAGGAGCGTTTCCCTCATCTTTTTCAGCTGGAGACTTGAGGTACTTCACTTCTAGTTTCGCGGACGAAACTCCTTTTTAGGAGGGGTGAATGTAGTACACTGAACTTTAGCAAATTGCGAAGTTCGAGTGTGTGGAGGGTTGAATGATACCCTTAGAATGTTTTTGTAAGCTTCCGGAAGGTCCTAGAAGTTTTCCGGAGAGTTTGGGCGCAAATCGGAAACTTTCGAAAATTTTGAATTTTTGGGGTTTCTGGCTTCGGGATCCGGATCGGATAGGGGCGATCCGGATCGTCCGCGCGAAACTGGAGATTCCATGTTCGGGATCCGGATCGTATAGGGGCGATCCGGATCGTGCGGGTCTGGACAGCACAGTAAGAAACGAAATAACGTTTCTTGCAAGGGGCTTTTTGATTTATAGCTTTTGTGGTGGAATTGATGGGTGTAGAACACTCTTGTAGGTTGGTTTTGAAGCTTTTCTTGTTTGGATTTCAAGATTTAGCAAGATTTCTCAACCTAAGGTATTTTCCACTTATTTTCCTTATAATTTTAAGGGATTTTGTGATTAGGGTTTTGTGATGTTTTAACCCTTTGGAAACTTCTCTTAGGGCATAAGAGGAAGTGTGGGCTTCTTGGTTGGAATCCTTCGCAAGGATTTGGCAACTATCCGGTGGGTCTGTCCTCACCGAAATGGGTGAACTCCCCCTATGTCTTCTATAGACTTTTAGGGCAGCATTGTTATATTAAACATGCATTGTTTAATTTATCATGATTTATGATCATGCATTTGAACCCCTTCATGTGTAGAAAATTTATACTCTATTTAGTAGAGGTAAACATTGTAGGTGCATGGGCACTTTGAGGGGGGATTGAATAGGAATTTTCGTGAACTTAAGCTTTTGGATATGAATAGAGAATAACTATACATGTTATAGAATTATTGAGATATGTTATGCATATGATCATGAAGAAAATGGACATTATGACATTAGTGCCATCTAGTGTAGTGAGATACAAGTAGAAAACTTCTAAACTTGTACAATCAAGATGAAATAGTTAGATTCCATGTTTGAGACATGAGGATAACTTGTAAATGTTTTACTCTTTCATTATGCAAAATAATGTTAATATGGTACAAGAAACATTGACACTTGAGATACTATACCCCGACCTAAAGGTCGATGATGCTTTTCCGTGTTTTAGACACGATGACTTGCTATTTCCGTGTTTCAGACACGATGATCGAGACTTGCTTGCTTGCCGTTTGTGCTCATTCGCACATGCTTGGTAGGGTCGCTCCCTCCAAGCCGGCACTCCGGAGTTGGCCATTTGCGACATTACGATCGCCGTGCGGGATTGGGTGCCGATTGGGACGCCGTTGGATTGGCATATCTCCTTGGGGGGTGCCACCACGGGACCATGAGGCGTGGCTCAAGCTTAGACTCAAAGAAAGTCTTCAAGAGAAAAGGATTAAGTTAACCAAACTTAACATTGAATATCACATAGATGATACATTAATGGTAATTGGACATACATGATAGCAAACTTGACATTGGACACCACATAAGTAATACTACTCATTGTAGTTGGACATTATGATAGCATGATAGATTCATATCATCATCACCTTATACATGAGCATAGAGGCATGATAGTAGTAGAGTACTTTACTTTACTTCAGTTGTTTATTTTCTGCATTTCATTTCAGCAGTTTACTATCTTATGCCTCAGTTGACCTAGTGGTGTATTTCGCTTCTCTCGGCGGCTTACCCACTGGGAACTATTGTTTAATAGTTCTCACCCCATTTGGGATGTTGTTTTCAGAGCCGTCCGCAGCGGGAGGGGCTCGGGACCGTGGCAAGGGGTTATCGCATAGCTAGCTAATCCCCGTCGCACCCCTCGAGGTGGTTACAGGACACTTTTTCTTTTGTTTTTGTTAGAGAGGTGTTGGTGTATTTTGGCATAGAAACCACCCATGTATTTTGATAAGTTGTATTTAAGGGAACTACATGTGTAATTTGGATTTTAACTTCTTGTATGATAGTTGTTATCTACTTTCCTCTTTATGTATAGTTTAGTTGTGTTGTGCTCTGATTACTAGTAGGATGTGTTTATTGCCTTCCTTCCGCTTGTTGTTGTAGACGCCTTGTGTGTACCGGGGGGTACCTTGTGCACACGGCGGGTCTGTGCACGTGCCGGGTAGGCTTCCGCTGGGGCCTGGGGCGTGACACAGACCGCCACATACACAAATTCACTCTGTCCACGGACAGAGTCTCCTTTGTATATGCACGGCGTCTCATTTACAACATACAATTCATCACACATTAATCACCAACCAACAACCATACCGTAGACCTTCATCACCAATTAAAGCAAGTTTATAAAGCGGCGTCAGTGTTTGGAAAGGATAAAACCCAGCGTTTGCAAAACCCGTGCCCACACGGCACTTCGTTTTGAGAAAACATTTTCGCAATCCTTTAATTTATCATGAAAACATGCCGCGTAAGAGGAACGCCACTAAACGTAATTAAAACAAAAGAATACACCTCATCCACAGAGCTAATTAATACATGTTCACAACTAAAGCCATCCACAAGCAAATTAAGTATTTATACGAAAAAGGAAATGAGATATAATCATAATAACCAAGTGTCCGACTACGGTCCTCACGACGCAGCCCCACCGTCACCCCGGCTGACGCACCTAGTAGCAGTACCTGTCACGGAGTGGGTAACGTCAGTGACAAACAAAGTAGATGTCTAATAGTATCAAGGAAGGAAAAACGAACCGAATACACCGAGTACACCGTAACCTTTCGTTAAACCCCTGTGCATATTTTAAACTGGGCACCAACCCCAGATTATTTATTAATTAAGCTGGGCACCAACCCCAGAGTACCTGTCGGGGAGACTAAAGTCCCCCCTCGTGCACAAACACCTTTTGATGCTTTTAACCTCTTCACGGGGCTAGTGCGGCCCCTATAGCTGCCGTGAAGGGGTCCTCACGGCTCCCACCCCTTTGTGAGGCACACGGGTCAAAAAGACCACTTTTCCGGAAAAGTACACCATGCGGTGGCCCGATCCGCCGGTGTACGTGCAGCATCCGAAACCGGATTGCCAAGATTGGCGTGTGGTGAGCACCGCGACCGCAGCCGCTTAAATTGTTAGATAAAACATCATTAAGCGAAAGGTTAAACTGTCCATCTACTTTGTTAGGTAAATTTAAGAGTACTTTAATGGCGATAAATGCACTTACTGCACTTGTTGCACTTATACCAACCCTACCCACCTGGTTGGAGAGAAGACGGGTCACCCGAGCCCTCTGCACTCTCCCGCTGCACACCTGGACCTATAAAAGTCCGCACGGATACTAAGATCAGAATACATACTAACATATTGCAACAGAAATACCCCACTCTATTATGTACGAAGAGTCCGGCACCGTCCCGCTGCCCGGCGGGACACCCTTGCCTTGAGCGGCCGTCGCCGTCCGTCGGAGCCGCGCGCGGCGTGGCTCCGCGGACGGCGCCCGCATAGTGCCCCGCGCGGCGTCCGCGCGGTGCCCGTGCGGACACGGGCCGGCGCCCGCGCGGCCGCCCGCGCGGCGCCCGCGCGGCACCCCGCGCGGGCCCGCGCGGCGCCCGCGCGGGGCCGCCCGCGCGGCATCCCGCGCGGGTGCCCGCGCGGCGCCCGCGCGGGTCCGCCCGCGCGGCACCCCGCGCGGGTGCCCGCGCGGCAGCCCGCGCGGGTGCCCGCGCGGCGCCCGCGCGGGGCCGCCCGCGCGGCACCCGCGCGGGGCCCGCGCGGCACCCCGCGCGGGTGACCGCGCGGCGCCCGCGCGGGGCCGCCCGCGCGGCGGCAGCGCGGTGTCCGCGCGGCGCCCGCGCGGGTGTGACCCGCGCGGCGCCGTCGCCGCTTGCGGCGGCGTCCGGTCGTCCGCGATTGTTTTCCCCCTCCCCGCGCGATGCCCTAGCGGCACCGCGCATCTCCGCCGTCCGTTCCGTCCGTCTAGCACAATTACGACGACGGCGACGGTAACGGGGACGGCGGAGAAACTCAAGAAATTGACGAAAAGGCGACAGGAAAAATCCGAAAAAATTACATCCGAAAAAATTACTAAAAAATATTCTACTAACCGAAGATCGTCGGGAAGGTGTCCGGTCGTGTTTCTTGCCTTCGGGTTGGCATTTGGGACGATCGGCTCCTTCTCTTTTCCTTCTCCTTCCTCCGGTTAGGGTTCCGTTCTCTCTTTTCTTTCCTTTTCCTCACCGGTTGGGGTTTCGGTACGCACGAAAGAGGAGGGTTTGGGGAGGCGGTGTTTTAAAAATAGGGTTTCGTTCCGTAAACGGGGGAATAAATAGATCTCATTATCTATTTATCCAATTTCACGCATACGCACCGTCAAAATCCTTTCGGATATTTTGACTCCGATTAATTAATTTATTAATTGATTAGTCCTTACCGATAACCCTATTACTTAATTATTTAATTAATATCCGCTTTATCTTACACGCGCGTAACTAGGAAAACCCAAAACATCCTGTTTCTATTTCTCAAATAAATATCTGACTTACGAGATAAAATCTTCACCCTTTTAAATCCTGGACACCGATTATTTAATCACCTTCATTAAATAATCATGGGGGATAAATTCCCACTTGGATTTAAATCATCGGTTATTTAAATTTCCAATTTTCAAATCCCGGTCACCGATTATTTAATCCCCTTCATTAAATAATCTTGGAAAGATAAATTTCCAAATTTAAGTATCTGAATTTTATCTCTTATCCAATCCGCGAGATAAAATCCCCCCTTTTATTCGTACGTAGGAGGATTTAAATTTCCGTCACCGGATAATTGATTAATTAATTAATTAATTATCCCCTACGAGATAACCCACCTCATCTCTAACGGGTGCAAGATATTTTTGCACGGTTTCCGAAGCGTGACTAATTACCGCGTCGCTAAGGATCCCGTTCCGGGAGATCCCGACATCGGATTTCGAATCCGATCGCACCGTCGGTCATCGTTTTTCGCGCTCTATCGCAGAAAAATACACACACCTTGTCCCGGCCGACTTTTGAAAATTAAATAATTTTATTTCGCTTAAGGCTTAAGCGATTACATGTGGGTTCAAAAATACCCCTAAGAGTCGGGTCACTACACCACTCACACTTTATAAAAAGTTTCGTCCCGAAACTTAAGCTCAATCCTCACTAAACACCTCAGGAAAGCATTCCCTCATTTTCGACTCCAGTTCCCACGTCGCCTCGCGCTCGTCGTGGTTGCTCCACTGGACCTTCACATAGGGGATTGTTCGGTTGCGCAACTTCTTGTCCTCTCTTGCCAAAATCCGCACCGGCGTCTCCTCGACGCTCAAATCCTCTCGCAACTCGATGGTGGAGGCATCCAAGGCATGAGAGGGGTCTGCCAGGTATTTTCGGAGCATTGAAACATGGAAGACGTTGTGGACTCGTTCGAGGTTCGGTGGCAGGGCTAAGCGGTATGCCACCGGTCCTACGCGCTCCAGGATTTCGAACGGTCCCACGTACCTCGGACTTAGCTTTCCCTTTATGCCGAAACGCCGGTTTCCCTTGGAGGGTGAAACCCGGAGCAGCACATGCTCGCCCACCATAAACTCTAGGTCTCGGCGTCTGTTGTCCGCGTAACTCTTCTGCCTGCTCTGGGCGGTCAGTAACCTTTGCTTAATTAATCGCACCTTTGCTTCGGTCTCCTCCACCAAATCTGGGCCCAGAAACTTTCGCTCACCTAAGTCGTCCCAGCATATTGGAGACCGACAGCGGCGCCCGTACAGTGCCTCGTACGGCGCCATCTGAATACTGGCCTGGTAGCTGTTATTGTAGGCAAATTCCACCAGGGGCAAACACCGTGCCCACCCTTCGCCCAAGTCCAGAACGCATGCTCGAAGCATGTCCTCCACGATCTGTATCACCCGCTCTGATTGCCCATCGGTTTGCGGATGAAAAGCTGTGCTGAAGTGCAACTTGGTCCCCATCGCTTGTTGCAGGCTTCGCCAAAAGTTCGACACAAAACGTGTGTCTCTGTCCGACGTGATGGATGTCGGTACTCCGTGCAACCTTACTATTTCATCGATATATGTTTGTGCCAGTCGTTCCCGAGTCCACGTCGTGTGTATGGGCAAAAAGTGGGCCGATTTCGTCAAACGGTCCACAATCACCCATATCGCATCGTGTCCCTGTGGCGATCTCGGGAATCCGGTCACAAAATCCATGGTGATCATATCCCACTTCCACTCGGGCACCGGTAACGGTTGCAATTTTCCTGCCGGGCGCTGGTGCTCGGCCTTCACCTGTTGGCACACCAGGCAGTGTGCCACAAATCGCGTCACGTCTCCCTTCATTTTGGGCCACCAGAAGGTTTGCTTGACGTCCTTGTACATCTTCGTTCCCCCGGATGCGCTGCATATGGGGCAGCATGCGCCTCCCGCAGAATCTCCTCCTTGAGCTCCGGTAGATCCGGCACGCAGATTCGTCCCCGAAATCGTATCGTGCCGTCGGAGTTCACCATGAAATCGCTCTCCTTGTCGGCGGTTATTCTACTCCGCACCAGCTGGAGCTGATTATCAGTCGATTGGCCTTCGAGAATCCTGTCCAGCAGAGTAGGTCTGACCACCAATGTCAGAAGCTGTGCGACTGTCCCTGTCGGTACTACCTCTAGTCTTAATCGCGAAAATTCCGCAATCAGACTATCCTGCCGTGTAATGGCGCTTACATCCGCCTCCACGGCCTGTCCTTTGCGACTCAGGGCGTCGGCCACCACGTTGGCCTTTCCCGGGTGATAGTGGATCGTTAGATCGTAGTCCTTTAATAGCTCAAGCTGTGATGATCCGGACTCCCGCAGGAACTGTGCAACATTAAACAGTGACTGCAGGGGACTTATATTGTGCATCGTAGCTTGTAGAAACGAAATTGGATATTTTTAATAGACTCTGTGCGAAAATCGGAGCAAATGGGATTTTCCGGGAGCTTTCGGCAAAATTTCGGATGAGAATTTGGCAAAACGGACGGCGGATTTGGACTCAGCGCGCGAAAACGGTCGAAACGGTATATTCACTTTATTTTTCGGCACTTGGTACTGTTCACCGGAACAGTAACCGCCGGCCGGAATTACTGTTCCGGCCGGCGGCGGCCGCCGGCGAGCGGCGGCGGGCGGCGGCGCACGGCGGCGGGCAGCGGCGCAGCAGCGGGGCAGCGGCGGAGCGCGGAGGCACGCGGTGCGGGCAGCGCGGGCAGGCGCGGGCAGGCTCGGGCAGGGGGCGCTGGTGCGCGGTCCACGGCTGGTCGTGCACCGGGTGCACCGAAAGTTCTATCTGCCACGTGGCAGCTTCCCATTGGCTGGCCGGTTTCTAGAAGCTTCTGGATGGTCGACACGTGGCAGCATCCTGTAGGCCGACAAATTTCCGGAAGACCCGGAGCGCGGACCGAGCACATGGACCACGTGGCCACGTGGCGAAATCCGGTTGGCCCTGCACAGGCTGTTTCCTGTTTGGGCAACACGTGGCGCTTTCTGGATGGCCCGTTTCGGTGTTTCGTGTTCGGATCAGGATCCCGTATGGGAATATCCCCTTTTGGCCCACTATATAAGAGCCCCTCACCCCTCTCATTTCCCACCTCGTTTTGCGCGCCGAGGAGAGAGAATCAGAAAAACTTCCCTCTACCAAAGTTGTTCCTCTCTCTCTCTTCTTTCTCTCTCTACAATCTCAGGAATTTAGAAGTTACAGATAGTGAGATATCTGCGACGCGGCGCACTGCGACGGTTTTCTTTTTCGGCCCATTTTCCGTCGCAGTTTCGTCGAAAATTCACTGCGGGCTAACCGGGTGGAATTTTTGGACGATTTTTGCGACAGCGCGACCGTAAGAGGTAGGGCTTCGATTTCCATGTTGATCATTTTGCTCCATTTCGTACTTTTGGCATGATTCCCGAGTCCTCTTTGACCCCCCTTTTTACTGTGATGGTTTTTGGACAGCACCGACTTCTCCGATTTTTATCTTGACGTAGGAGCGTCAGATCAAGGCGTTTAAGGAGTCGATTTTGATCTACTCTTCGCGAGGAACGCAACCGTGATTTTTCTGGGATTTTAGGAGCTCATTTTAGAGGTGAAAAATTCCTCTTTTTTCGTGCTGTCTGAAAAACAGCAAATATTGTGCTTTTTGGGATTTGTATTTATACCGGGAACGTTGATTTGCAGGATTTGAGGACTGTGGACAACCAGGGGACTACCTGGGGTGTTGTTTGAGCTTTTCGAGGTGGGCGGTTGTTGCTTACCTCATTTTTGACAAGCTCACTGGGATTACTAGAGATCCCCTAAAATATGACAATTAACGAGAACAATTGGGACAAAGTAACATGATTATTGATGTGAACCATTGGGACTACTAACAGGACTACTAACAGGACAACTAACAGGACAATTAATGAGAACCATTGGGACAAATTAATATGACAAATGACAAGGACCGCTGGGACAAACTCCCCTAAAAATTAATATAACCCCACAAAAGATATGATGACTTATATTGGGACACTGTGATCGAGACAAAGGCTATGATCTCGCATGCAAATGACTTTTATTCAGTAAATCAATTGTTTTAAACCTTCGACACTATTTTACAACTTTTAAAAATAAAGACAGTTGCATGCATGCCCGGACATCAGGTAAGGCCACTATTCATTGCTACACTATCATATTGGGATTTGTACATGTTTCATTGTTGTCCTTTGCATCCAGATGCTTGTTGCTCTAGTATGAGCAGGGGTTTGGGATAGTGTAGTCGAGATTGCTGTAGATTGTGGACTTGTGGGGTATTACGGTGACCGCGGGCAGTAGGCGGTCGACCAGATGTTTGTCCATTGCATCAGATAGGAGTTGAGTCTGGTTTATTTTTGCATCAGTTGGGGTTTGGGCTTTTCTTTAGTGGATGGCTTTTTCCACTTTGATCATAGTCATGATCCATTCCTGCTTTTGATACTTATCATACCGGCGCGGTTATTGCCCGGTGGTGCTTTACTCGTGTGGGTCGCTCCCCTCGAGTTCCACTCTAGAGGCTGGGGCCAGACAGTTATTGACAGTTTTGCTATCACGTCGGCGCGGATTTTTGCCCGATGATGAGAGCGAAGCAGGCAGTACCGATCGTGGATCAGATGACGGATTGGGTTATTTTGGACAGTTCTGTTTACTGATGCATGCATACAGTTTTTATAGCCAGTACCGCAGTAGAGGCATAGTAGTGGTAGTTTTACTGTTTCAGTACCTTACTTATCTTACCACTTCCCCTTTTTCCTCTAGTAGTCCTAGTGGGTGCGTCAGAGTTGAGGTTTTTACCCACTAGGGGAGGCTATTGGTTTATCTGGTAGTTCTCACCCCCATTGTTATTTTCTGTTTCTTTCTTCTCCTTTATTTTGCAGAGTCATCTGCGGGAGCTGCTAGGCCATCGGCAGCTGATCGAGGTAAGGGGATCGCTGAATAGATAGATCTCCTGTGAGGCTGAGAGCTTTTAGACAGATACTGTACCCTCCACTCAGACTGTGATATTCTCCTTTCATTTTGGGGTCTGGCGTTAGCCAGCTGGTTGTACTATTCTGGTTGCTGGGAGATTATTGTACTTATTACTGATGTGTTTGTAGTCCCAGTCTGAGATACTATGTGGTTCTTCTATTTCAGCTCTGTATTATGCTCTTTTATTGTTAGATTATATCTGAGCAGGTTACCAGCGCTTCGTGTACGCGGAAAATTCCGTGTGCACGGCGGATCTGTAGACGAGCCCGGGTTCCGGGGCGTGACAGATTAAGTTGGTATCAGAGCTTAGGGATAGGTCAGTCGGGACTTAGGAAACCCTAGGCTTTTGGCAGACCCTAGGATGATAGGGCGTGAGAGACGTGCTGTTCTTAGGCGAAAGTTGGTGGTTGGGTTATTTGACTCTTCCAATGAAGGAAGAGGGATCGACATAGCCTACTTCTGGTAGACTGTTATGTTGGCTGCAGACAACATAAAGTCACAGAAATAGGAGAATGTCTTTAACTTTCGCTGGATTGGGTTGTGTGGGGTGATGATACTGAGTGTGGTTTCTTGTGGTAGGATGCCTCCGCAACGTAGAATGTTGACGCGTTCGCAGCCTTCTTCCTCTGAGCCCGAGCCGGAGGAGTCCGAGCAGGGCCAGCAGAGTGAGGTGCAAGAGCTGCAGGCTCAGATGGCCCAGATGTCAGAGGCTATTCGGCGTCAGGAGGAGGCTATGGGTCGACTGACACAGATGTTAGAGCAGAGGGCGCAGCCTGTTGTAGCACCCCCTGAGAGTTCTCCCGTACCTTCCTCCCCTGCTGTGGCTCCCCCAGTTGGACCAGTGACCACGGCATCCCCTGTTGCTCAGGGAGCAATCCGGTCATTGACTCCTGCAGAGGAGCAGGAGTTTGCTGACAAACTTACTCAGTTCTGTAAGCGGGGACCGCCCAGGTTTTCAGGGCGGGATACTAAGCCTTGGGAGATTGGGACTTGGCTTTCGTCAATGGAGAAGTTATTTCGAGACTTCTTCATTGACCAGAAGTACAGGGTACACATGGCTGTACACTGTTTAGACGGGGATGCTGATGCATGGTGGCGTCGGGTGGAGCCCCTGGAGTTTCAGATCACTCGACAGCTACCCTGGGCAGAGTTTAAAAAGATGATTCTGGATACGTACTTTTCCACAAGTGTGAAGAAAAAGCTAGAAGATGATTTGAAGAATCTTCAGCAAGGCGACCGGACAGCATTGGACTACTTTCAGGAGTTCAGGCGGTTGCTCAACTGCGTACCCTATGTCGCCAGGGACGGACCGCACCAGGTGGAGCTCTTTGAGTCGGGTCTGCGCCCCGAAACCTATACTTTGGTGCACGCTCAGCGGCTGCAGACCTTGGAGGAGGCAGCAGAGCATGCACAGTGGGTTGAAAGGGGAGACCACGTCATTGCCAGACGTGGGGGCTTGGTCGCTCAGAGTTCTGACAAAAAGCGTCCAGCACAGCACGACGAGGGACAGGCCAGTTCCTGGAGGCCGCCCCGACCGCCACCGCCCCAGTTCACGGGCCGTGGACGTTCGGAGCAGCGAGGGCCTGGTGGATCCCAGAGACCCCCGCAACATCAGCAGCAGCAGTCGGGACAGCCACGGCTTCGCGATAGAGACAGATGTATATTCTGTGGAGGACCTCATTTGTCACACACCTGTGATCAGAGGTGGGGTCGTTGTTATAAATGTGGACAGTCAGGCCATGTTCGAGCTTCATGCCCCTTTTCGACCCCAGCAGCATCTTCTTCAGTTTCGGCTCCCTTCGTATCTCAGCCACGATCGTCAGCTCAGCGGCCTTATGCTCCAGTGAGCGGATCCCCATCTTTTTACCCTGCTGATCACCCGCCACCAGCTCAGAGCGGTCGGGTTTATGCCGCTCAGGTGGAGGACTTTGCAGCAGCCGACCATGTGGTGGCAGGTATTATTAATTATTTTGCTTTTGGCATTAGATTTTGCATTGTATTGCACTTGAGCATGCTAGATATGCGTTAGGAGTACATTTACTTCATTGTATGGGTTAGGGGTAGGACGGTCACCTTATGCACGGGAGGTACGTATTCCCGATCTTTTAGTACATGGAGGTGTGTCGTTGGTCCTGACCGGTGCAGATGAGTCCTGGATTATGCCAGTAGACCTGATGGTCATGACTCAGCTGCGGGACTTGATCGTGGTACATAGATAAACTGGCTGGCTCAGTATCTCTTTTCGCGGCGGTTGATTGTGCTGCGAGGACGATCTTTTGGGGAGCCAGGCCAGGAGAGGTCTGTGTGCCGGGGGTTGCCGCAGGGCTTTCTTTGCCTCTGAAGTTTTGACTTCGCTAGCGAGGCGGATGTTTCGCTTTGGGTGCGGAATTGTTTTTGGCTAGCATAGTTTGGGGCCTACGGGGCGCCGGTGCTTTTTGAGATGTAGGAAGTAGGTTCACTTCGGCATTGTGAGGGATTACCGGGAATTAGATAAAGTGATCATTTGGGGGATTTTTTAGGAACCTCAGGAGTACAGAGGTACTCGGATCGAGCATTTGTGCCCGTGGACATGAGGATTGGATTACCAGGTGCCCTGGGAGGAGCGGATGCATTTGCTGGTGTAGACTACTTAGTCACTTGTCCAGCTGTACTTAAATGAGGTGGTGCGGTTATCTAAGTGCCCGCCTTATTTCGTATCCGTTAGAGACCTGAGATTTGAGCCTGGGGGACTCAACTCAGGTTTAGTACGGCTTTTCCTCCGCAGACTGATGGGCAGTCAGAGCGGATTATGCAGATCTTAGAGGGTATGCTAAGAGCATACATCTTGGATTTCGGCGGAGGGTGGATTCGACACTTATCGTCGGCTGAGTTCGCGTACAACAACAGCTTTCAAGCGAGCATTCAGATGGCTCCGTTTGAAGCGTTGTATGGACGCAAGTGTCGATCACCACTTTGTTGGAGTGACGTGGGCGAGAGGCGGACCTTGGGACCAGATGTATTGTTAGAGGCAGAGGAGAAAAGGTCCGAGTGATTCGACGGCATCTTCAGACCGCCCAGAGCCGACAAGGAGTTATGCCGATGTTCGGCGACGAGACTTAGAATTTCAGGTTGGTGATCATGTATTCCTGAAAGTCTCGCCGTCCAAAGGAATCAGGAGGTTCGGCATTCGTGGGAAACTTAGCCCCCGATATATTGGACCCTTTGAGTTATTAGAACGCATCGGTCCAGTTGCCTACCGACTTGCACTTGCTGGTATATTTCACGTTTCGACTCTGAGGAAGTATGTCTTCGACCCGTCGCATGTCATCGACTTCACACCGCTAAGATCAGCGAGGATTTGAGGTATGAGGAGCGCCCACTGCGAATTCTGGATCGAGAGGTGAGAGAATTACGCAATCGGGCCATTTCCTATGTGAAATTCAATGGAGCAATCATGACGAGCGTGAGGCTATATGGGAGCTCGAGTCGGAGATGAAGGATGCTACCCCTACTTATTCGAGACATCGGACTGAGGATTGTTGTTTAGTCTCGTTTCGAGGACGAAACTTTTTTAGTAGGGGAGGATGTGATGATCCGGACTCCCGCAGGAACTGTGCAACATTAAACAGTGACTGCAGGGGACTTATATTGTGCATCGGAGCTTGTAGAAACGAAATTGGATATTTTAATAGACTCTGCGCGAAAATCGGAGCAAATGGGATTTTCCGGGAGCTTTCGGCAAAATTTCGGATGAGAATTTGGCGAAACGGACGGCGGATTTGGACTCAGCGCGCGAAAACGGTCGAAACGGTATATTCGCTTTATTTTTCGGCACTTGGTACTGTTCACCGGAACAGTAACCGCCGGCCGGAATTACTGTTCCGGCCGGCGGCGGCCGCCGGCGAGCGGCGGCGGGCGGCGGCGCACGGCGGCGGGCAGCGGCGCAGCAGCGGGGCAGCGGCGGAGCGCGGAGGCACGCGGCGCGGGCAGCGCGGGCAGGCGCGGGCAGGGGGCGCTGGTGCGCGGTCCACGGCTGGCGTGCACCGGGTGCACCGAAAGTTCTATCTGCCACGTGGCAGCTTCCCATTGGCTGGCCGGCTTCTAGAAGCTTCTGGATGGTGACACGTGGCAGCATCCTGTAGGCCGACAAATTTCCGGAAGACCCGGAGCGCGGACCGAGCACATGGACCACGTGGCCACGTGGCGAAATCCGGTTGGCCCTGCACAGGCTGTTTCCTGTTTGGGCAACACGTGGCGCTTTCTGGATGGCCCGTTTCGGTGTTTCGTGTTCGGATCAGGATCCCGTGTGGGAATATCCCCTTTTGGCCCACTATATAAGAGCCCCTCACCCCTCTCATTTCCCACCTCGTTTTGCGCGCCGAGAGAGAGAATCAGAAAAACTTCCCTCTACCAAAGTTGTTCCTCTCTCTCTCTTCTTTCTCTCTCTACAATCTCAGAATTTAGGAGTTACAGATAGTGAGATATCTGCGACGCGGCGCACTGCGACGGTTTTCTTTTTCGGCCCATTTCCCGTCGCAGTTTCGTCGAAAATTCACTGCGGGCTAACCGGGTGGAATTTTTGGACGATTTTTGCGACAGCGCGACCGTAAGAGGTAGGGCTTCGATTTCCGTGTTGATCATTTTGCTCCATTTCGTACTTTTGGCACGATTCCCGAGTCCTCTTTGACCCCCCTTTTTACTGTGATGGTTTTTGGACAGCACCGACTTCTCCGATTTTTATCTTGACGTAGGAGCGTCAGATCGAGGCGTTTAAAGAGTCGATTTTGATCTACTCTTCGCGAGGAACGCAACCGTGATTTTTCTGGGATTTTAGGAGCTCATTTTAGAGGTGAAAAATTCCTCTTTTTCCGTGCTGTCTGAAAAACAGCAAATATTGTGCTTTTTGGGATTTGTATTTATACCGGGAACGTTGATTTGCAGGATTTGAGGACTGTGGACAACCAGGGGACTACCTGGGGTGTTGTTTGAGCTGTTCGAGGTGGGCGGTTGTTGCTTACCTCATTTTTGACAAGCTCACTGGGATTACTAGAGATCCCCTAAAATATGACAATTAACGAGAACAATTGGGACAAAGTAACATGATTATTGATGTGAACCATTGGGACTACTAACAGGACTACTAACAGGACTACTAACAGGACAACTAACAGGACAATTAATGAGAACCATTGGGACAAATTAATATGACAAATGACAAGGACCGCTGGGACAAACTCCCCTAAAAATTAATATAACCCCACAAAAGATATGATGACTTATATTGGGACACTGTGATCGAGACAAAGGCTATGATCTCGCATGCAAATGACTTTTATTCAGTAAATCAATTGTTTTAAACCTTCGACACTATTTTACAACTTTTAAAAATAAAGACAGTTGCAAGCATGCCCGGACATCAGGTAAGGCCACTATTCATTGCTACACTATCATATTGGGATTTGTACATGTTTCATTGTTGTCCTTTGCATCCAGATGCTTGTTGCTCTAGTATGAGCAGGGGTTTGGGATAGTGTAGTCGAGATTGTGCTAGATTGTGGACTTGTGGGGTATTGCGGTGACCGCGGACAGTAGGCGGTCGACCAGATGTTTATCCTTGCATCAGATTGGGGTTGAGTCTGGTTTATTTTTGCATCAGTTGGGGTTTGGGTTTTCTTTAGTGGATGGCTTTTTCCACTTTGATCATAGTCATGATCCAGTCCTGCTTTTGATACTTATCATACCGGCGCGGTTATTGCCCGGTGGTGCTTTACTCGTGTGGGTCGCTCCCCTCGAGTTCCACTCTAGAGGCTGGGGCCAGACAGTTATTGACAGTTTTGCTATCACGTCGGCGCGGATTTTTGCCCGATGATGAGAGCGAAGCAGGCAGTACCGATCGTGGATCAGATGACGGATTGGGTTATTTTGGACAGTTCTGTTTACTGATGCATGCATACAGTTTTTATAGCCAGTACCGCAGTAGAGGCATAGTAGTGGTAGTTTTACTGTTTCAGTACCTTACTTATCTTACCACTTCCCCTTTTTCCTCTAGTAGTCCTAGTGGGTGCGTCAGAGTTGAGGTTTTTACCCACTAGGGGAGGCTATTGGTTTATCTGGTAGTTCTCACCCCCATTGTTATTTTCTGTTTCTTTCTTCTCCTTTATTTTGCAGAGTCATCTGCGGGAGCTGCTAGGCCATCGGCAGCTGATCGAGGTAAGGGGATCGCTGAATAGATAGATCTCCTGTGAGGCTGAGAGCTTTTAGACAGATACTGTACCCTCCACTCAGACTGTGATATTCTCCTTTCATTTTGGGGTCTGGCGTTAGCCAGCTGGTTGTACTATTCTGGTTGCTGGGAGATTATTGTACTTATTACTGATGTGTTTGTAGTCCCAGTCTGAGATACTATGTGGTTCTTCTATTTCAGCTCTGTATTATGCTCTTTTATTGTTAGATTACATCTGAGCAGGTTACCAGCGCTTCGTGTACGCGGAAAATTCCGTGTGTACGGCGGATCTGTAGACGAGCCCGGGTTCCGGGGCGTGACACAAGCCACCGCCTTTGTCGCAGATTTAGCTCCCTTTGGGTGAAGAGGTACTTGAGACTCTTATGATCTGAGTACACATTGCAGTGTGCCCCATACAGGTAGTGTCTCCAAAGCTTGAGGACAAACACCACCGCTGCGAGTTCCAAATCGTGCACGGGGTAATTCCGCTCATACTCCTTGAGCTGCCTTGATGCATAAGCTATGACCTTTCCCCCGTTGCATGAGTACTCCACCCAATCCATTTCGCGACGCATCGCAATATACTTCGTAATCCTCCCCTGGCTCTGGCAGGGCGAGAATCGGGGCTCGCGTCAACCTATCCTTAAACTCCTCGAAGCTTCTCTGGCACTTATCCGTCCAGATGAACTTTTCCCCCTTTCTTGTCAGACGGGTTAGGGGGGTGGCTATCTTGGAGAAGCCCTCCACGAAGCGCCGGTAATACCCGGCTAATCCCAGGAAGCTTCGAATTTCCGTCACCGTGGTCGGTCGGGGCCAGTCCGTCACCGAATCTATCTTCTTCGGATCCACCGCGACTCCAGCCGCCGAGATTACATGCCCCAAGAAACCGACCTCTCGGAGCCAAAACTCACACTTTTTGAGTTTGGCGTAGAGTTTCTGTTCCCGAAGGGTCTGGAGGACTGTGCGCAGATGTTCTTCATGTTCCTCGTCCGTACGCGAGTAGATGAGGATATCGTCGATGAAGACCACCACGAACAAGTCTAGAAAGGGTTTGAATACCCTGTTCATCATATCCATGAACACTGCCGGGGCATTTGTGAGCCCGAACGGCATTACCGTAAACTCGTAATGGCCATAGCGAGTACGGAAAGCCGTTTTGGGGATGTCCTCCCCCTTGACCCGGACCTGATGATAGCCCGACTGCAGGTCAATTTTTGAGAACACCGTCGCCCCCCGTAACTGGTCAAAAAGGTCGTCGATCCTTGGCAGGGGGTACTTATTCTTGATAGTGACCTTGTTTATCTCCCGGTAGTCGATGCACAACCGGAGACTTCCGTCCTTCTTTCTCACAAACAGGACGGGCGCGCCCCAAGGTGACGCGCTTGGTCTGATGAAACCTTTGTCCAAAAGGTCCTCCAACTGTGCCTTGAGTTCCTTCAGCTCCGCGAAGGCCATCCTGTACGGTGCCTTGGTGATGGGCTTGGTGCCGGGGAGCAGTTCAATTGGGAAGTCAACCTCTCGTTCCGGCGGCATTCCGGGAAGCTCCGCCGGAAATACATCCGGGAATTCCCTTACCACGGGAATTTCTGAAGGCGAGGGAACGGGTCGGGTGGCTAGATCTACAGAGGCTAGATAAGCCACGCACCCGCCCTCTATCAGCTTCCTAGCTCTTGACGCGGAGATGACGGCCAGGAAGGAAGTACTTTTGCACGCCAAGTACACGTTTTCTGGGAATCCCGGCTTCTGTAGCTGCACCTGTCGCTTCTCGCAGTCGATGACCGCCTGATACTCGGTGAGCCAGTCCATGCCCAAGACCACGTCGTATTCTTTTAGCGGTATGACCACCAGATCCCAGGGGCACGACAACCTTCCCAGCCTTATTGAACATGAGGTTACCAGGCCAGTTGCCGCGATGGGCCCCCCAGGGGTCTGGACGGTCATTAAGACATCCAGAGGACTACTTTCTAGCTGATGGGTTTGCGCAAAGGTACGGGAAATAAAGGAGCGAGTCGCCCCGGTGTCAAACAGAGTTCGAGCTCGAAAATTAGAAACGGAAGTAATACCTGCGACCACCTCCTCTGGCAGTGCCGCTCCATGCTGACCCATGGAATAGAGCCTCCCTCCTGGTTGTGGTCGCGATTCTCCTTCTGTTCTTGGTGCCGAAGGGCGCGGGGGCATTCCCGTTGGCGCCCTACCCCGTCCCGGTGGCTGCGCCGTTGGAGTGGAAGCTGCGGAAGATGCCGCTCCAGGGTTCAGGGGACAGTTGAATCGAAAATGTCCCTGTTTGCCGCAGCGGTAGCAGTGATCTTGCTTCTTAGGGCATTCAGTCACCGGATGCGACGCTCCGCAAATAACACACGACTTGTTTGCTGGTCGAGGTCTCCCGGCCGGCGCACTCTTGTTTCCCTGCTGCGTCTTGGGGTATTTTGGGGGCCGGCTCCCGCCAGGAGGGCCCCCTCCCGGGTAGGTCTGCGTCCGTTTCTTTTCCCGGTTGTTTTCCGATCCCTCCCGTCGAGCTCGGGTCATGGCGAACCCCCGCTCCACGATGGTGGCCCTGTCCACCACCTCTCGGAACGTGCGCAGGTCCGCCGCCTGAACCATCTCGAAGATGTCGCTCCGCAGCCCATCCACAAAAAGACGGGCCTTGTGAGGTTCATCCCGTACAACAAACGGGACGCAATTGACCAACCTCACAAACTCCCTTTGATACTCCACGACTGAGCGGTTCCCTTGCCTGATGTTCTTCAAATCGTCTTCCAGTTGCCGCTTGACGCTTTCAGAGAAGAACGCACCGAAGAGTTCCTCCCTAAAGACCGACCATGTCGGTAGCGGGTCGTTGGTGGACGGATCCGGACGTACCGTCTTCCACCAGATGCGTGCATTCCCTTCCAGAAAGTGGACAGCTAGTGGGACCCGCTCTTGTTCCTCTATTAGTAAATCCTCGAAAAGCTTTTCCATGGTATCCACCCACTTCTCGACGACCCATGGGTCGGTCGTTTCTCCCTCGAAGGTGGGTGGGTCATGCTTCTTGAACTCAGTCAAATTCGTCCTGACCCTCTCCCGCGTCGCTCGCTGCTCTGCGATCCCTCCTGCGGTGGCGGATCCCCCAAGGGTAGGGGTCGTCCCTGCCTCCCCCGCTGTCGCTCCCAACACGGGCCCCGAAGTCGTTGGGGTGGGTACTTCCCTTGGGGCTGGGGGCTGTTCCGTCGTCGTACCACCCCCCCCTTGGGGCTCCGTAGTGGGTGCTGTGGCTTCGGGCGGAGGGATCGGTTCACGCTCGGTGGTTGCGGTAGCCTGTCGCTGCGTCAGCTGACGAACCTGCTCCGTCAGCGTCGCTAACTGCCCGGCCATTTCCCGCAGTTGTCGCCGGAGGGCCTGGTTTTCCGCGGCGGCTGAGGCCGCTCCGTCCGCGTCCGCATTCTCGGTGGACGACCTAGTCCGAGCCATTGCTTGCTGTCACCAAAGAAGCCATGTCAACCCTATGGTTATAACCCTATCACACCGTCTCACGATTTCACCTATGTTACGTTCCCATTTCCCCGTACTCTCACGTACTACGCACCTATACCTTGGTTATCTCATGTCCCATTTGCTTGTGGCACCTTACACTGTGGATGTAAATCACGTCTACTATGGTTGTGGTTGTTTTCTCTGATACCATTTAATCTGTCACGCCCCCGGGGGTTTTTGAGTCATTTAAAGCGGAAAATTGCGTGTCTATTTTTTTTTTTCTTAATAAGGTGATATAAACCTCAACCCCGGTGCGTGCCAGACCGCCACATACACAAATTCACTCTGTCCACGGACAGAGTCTCCTTTGTATATGCACGGCGTCTCATTTACAACATACAATTCATCACACATTAATCACCAACCAACAACCATACCGTAGACATTCATCACCAATTAAAGCAAGTTTATAAAGCGGCGTCAGTGTTTGGAAAGGATAAAACCCAGCGTTTGCAAAACCCGTGCCCACACGGCACTTCGTTTTGAGAAAACATTTTCGCAATCCTTTAATTTATCATGAAAACATGCCGCATAAAAGGAACGCCACTAAACGTAATTAAAACATAAGAATACACCTCATCCACAGAGCTAATTAATACATGTTCACAACTAAAGCCATCCACAAGCAAATTAAGTATTTATACGAAAAAGGAAATGAGATATAATCATAATAACCAAGTGTCCGACTACGGTCCTCACGACGCAGCCCCACCGTCACCCCGGCTGACGCACCTAGTAGCAGTACCTGTCACGGAGTGGGTAACGTCAGTGACAAACAAAGTAGATGTCTAATAGTATCAAGGAAGGAAAAACGAACCGAATACACCGAGTACACCGTAACCTTTCGTTAAACCCCTGTGCATATTTTAAACTGGGCACCAACCCCAGATTATTTATTAATTAAGCTGGGCACCAACCCCAGAGTACCTGTCGGGGAGACTAAAGTCCCCCCTCGTGCACAAACACCTTTTGATGCTTTTAACCTCTTCACGGGGCTAGTGCGGCCCCTATAGCTGCCGTGAAGGGGTCCTCACGGCTCCCACCCCTTTGTGAGGCACACGGGTCAAAAAGACCACTTTTCCGGAAAAGTACACCATGCGGTGGCCCGATCCGCCGGTGTACGTGCAGCATCCGAAACCGGATTGCCAAGATTGGCGTGTGGTGAGCACCGCGACCGCAGCCGCTTAAATTGTTAGATAAAACATCATTAAGCGAAAGGTTAAACTGTCCATCTACTTTGTTAGGTAAATTTAAGAGTACTTTAATGGCGATAAATGCACTTACTACACTTGTTGCACTTATAGCAACCCTACCCACCTGGTTGGAGAGAAGACGGGTCACCCGAGCCCTCTGCACTCTCCCGCTGCGCACCTGGACCTATAAAAGTCCGCACGGATACTAAGATCAGAATACATACTAACATATAACAACAGAAATACCCCACTCTATTATGTACGAAGAGTCCGGCACCGTCCCGCTGCCCGGCGGGACACCCTTGCCTTGAGCGGCCGTCGCCGTCCGTCGGAGCCGCGCGCGGCGTGGCTCCGCGGACGGCGCCCGCATAGTGCCCCGCGCGGCGTCCGCGCGGTGCCCGTGCGGACACGGGCCCGCGCAGCGCCCCCGCGGCCGCCCGCGCGGCGCCCGCGCGGCGCCCGCGCGGGGCCGCCCGCGCGGCACCCCGCGCGGGTGCCCGCGCGGCACCCCGCGCGGGTGACCGCGCGGCGCCCGCGCGGCACCCCGCGCGGCGCCCCGCGCGGCGCCCCGCGCGGGGCCGCCCGCGCGGCGCCCGCGCGGGTGTGACCCGCGCGGCGCCGTCGCCGCTTGCGGCGGCGTCCGGTCGTCCGCGATTGTTTTCCCCCTCCCCGCGCGATGCCCTAGCGGCACCGCGCGTCTCCGCCGTCCGTTCCGTCCGTCTAGCACAATTACGACGACGGCGACGGTAACGGGGACGGCGGAGAAACTCAAGAAATTGACGAAAAGGCGACAGGAAAAATCCGGAAAAATTACTAAAAAATATTCTACTAACCGGAGATCGTCGGGAAGGTGTCCGGTCGTGTTTCTTGCCTTCGGGTCGGCGTTTGGGACGATCGGCTCCTTCTCTTTTCCTTCTCCTTCCTCCGGTTAGGGTTCCGTTCTCTCTTTTCTTTCCTTTTCCTCACCGGTTGGGGTTTCGGTACGCACGAAAGAGGAGGGTTTGAGGAGGCGGTGTTTTAAAAATAGGGTTTCGTTCGGTAAACGGGGGAATAAATAGATCTCATTATCTATTTATCCAATTTCACGCATACGCACCGTCAAAATCCTTTCGGATATTTTGACTCCGATTAATTAATTTATTAATTGATTAGTCCTTACCGATAACCCTATTACTTAATTATTTAATTAATATCCGCTTTATCTTACACGTGCGTAACTAGGAAAACCCAAAACATCCTGTTTCTATTTCTCAAATAAATATCTGACTTACGAGATAAAATCTTCACCCTTTTAAATCCTGGACACCGATTATTTAATCACCTTCATTAAATAATCATGGGGGATAAATTCCCACTTGGATTTAAATCATCGGTTATTTAAATTTCCAATTTTCAAATCCCGGTCACCGATTATTTAATCCCCTTCATTAAATAATCTTGGAAAGATAAATTTCCAAATTTAAGTATCTGGATTTTATCTCTTATCCAATCCGCGAGATAAAATCCCCCCTTTTATTCGTACGTAGGAGGATTTAAATTTCCGTCACCGGATAATTGATTAATTAATTAATTAATTATCCCCTACGAGATAACCCACCTCATCTCTAACGGGTGCAAGATATTTTTGCACGGTCTCCGAAGCGTGACTAATTACCGCGTCGCTAAGGATCCCGTTCCGGGAGATCCCGACATCGGATTTCGAATCCGATCGCACCGTCGGTCATCGTTTTTCGCGCTCTATCGCAGAAAAATACACACACCTTGTCCCGGCCGACTTTTGAAAATTAAATAATTTTATTTCGCTTAAGGCTTAAGCGATTACATGTGGGTTCAAAAATACCCCTAAGAGTCGGGTCACTACAATATATCCACAAGATTGGTCTCACATGATAGGCTCACGTTTATTTTGATTTAAGCATGGATGTCAAGGGGTAATCAATCAATGAGTCCAAATGGAGAATCCTCTAAATAAACTTAGTGAGTAAATCGCAGTAAGAGGTAGGCAACAACTACCACCTCGAACAGCGTGCTTTACACCCCAAGAAGCTCCACGCTGCCCACAGTCCTCAAAATCCACTAACCACAGCCAACTGCGTCTCACTGCACTAAAACAACTCATACAGTGTAAATACCAACACTTAAAATTCCACACTTATTGTTTTCTCAAATAGCACGGAAAACGATGCATTTCACCTCTATGCCGAGCTCCAAAAATTTCAAAAAATTCACGGTTGCGTTCCTCGCGAAGAGTAGGCCGAAAATGACTACTTATATGCCTTGATCCGATGCTCCTAGGCCAAGATAAAAAATCAACAAGCCCGTGCTGTCTAGAAAATCCATCACAGAAAAGAGGGGTCAAAGGTGCCTCGGAAACCATGCCAAAAGTGCGAAACGAGGCAAAGTGATCAACATGGAAAACGAAGCCTTACCTCTTAGGAACGCGCTGTCGTAGAAATCGCTCAAAAATTCCTCCTGGTTAGCAACAGGGATTTTCTGACTGAACTTCGACGGAAAATGGGCCGAAACCGAAAATCGTCGCAGCGCGCCGCATCGCAGATAACTCGCTGTCGGCAACTCCAAAAATTCTTAAACTTCTAGAGGAGATGGAGAACAGAGAGGGGAACAAATTTCATATAGGCCACAAGCTCACTTTCTCTCTCTAAAATCTAGAAATTACAAAGAGAGAGAGAGAGGTGGTTTATATAGGCATAAAAATGGGCCAAAACTCATTCGGGCTCCACACCGAATCCGGGGCCAAAATAGGAAATAGCAAATCCGTCCATTCAGATCACGCCACGTGTCCCAAAACACGAAACAGCCATGCAAGCCTCCTCAGAAGCTGCCATGTGTCCCAGTTGCCCACGTGTTTCGCGTGCCTCGAGCACATGGGCGGCGTGCACCCGCCAATCGAATCATGCCACGTGTCCCCCACGCGGTTCACGTGGTCCACGCCTCCGGTGTACGCGCCGGGTCTTCCAGAATGTGTCGGCCAATCACAGCATGCCACGTGTCATAGACCAGCCGCCCCCGCCCGACCAATAAGGAGGTGCCACGTGGCGAGCCACATTCTTGGTGCTCCCGGTGCACGCCTTGCCCGTGGACCATCCCGTCTGCGCGCCTGCCCGCGCCTGCCCACGCCTACCCGCGCTGCCCGTGGCCCTGCTCCGCCGCTGCGCCGCTGCGCTCCGCCGTGCTCCGCCGCTCGCCGGTCGCCGCCGCCTGCCGGAGTTACTATTCCGGCATGAACAGTAATTTTGGCAAAAATTTTAAGTAAATAGCCCATTTTGATTGTTTTCGCGCGCTGAGTCCAAATCCTCTGTCCGTTTTGCCAAATTCTCATCCAAAATTTTGCCAGAAGCTCCCGAAAATGTCCACTTGATCCGATTTTCGCGCCGGATCCATTTCTGGGTTTCGATTTCGATACTACAAGCTCCATTACACTTGTAAGCTTCCTATAGTCACCGTTAACGCTGCAAAAATCTCTACAAAGGTCCGGATCATCACATCCTCCCTCACTAAAAAGAGTTTTGTCCTCGAAACGAAAGTCACAACTCCAGTCTGTGCCTCGATTAAGTAGTGCTGGGTGTCCATCATCTCCGACTCCAGCTCCCAAGTAGTCTCACGTTCGCCATGGTTGCTCCAAAGGATCTTCCCGTAGGGGTGGCTCGATTGCGCAATTCTCTCATCCCACGATCCAGAATCTGCAGTGGGCGCTCCCGTACCTCAAGTCCTCGCTGATCTCGAATGAGGTGAAGTCGATGACGTGCGACGGGTCGAATCCATCCTCTATCAAAATACAAGTTGCAAGCTCTCAGCATATCCTCAAGAATCTACATCATCCGCTCTGACTGTCCATCAATCTATGGGTAAAAGACCGTACTGAACCTGAGCTGAGTCCCCAAGGCTGTCTGCAAGCTCCTCCAGAAACGCGAAACAAACCTCGGATCTCTATCTGATACTATGGAGGCTGGCACTCTATGTAACCTCACTATCTCATCTAGATATAACTGGGCTAGTCGCTCGAGTGACCAAGTAGTATGCATAGGCAAAAAGTGCGCTGACTTGGTAAGTCGATCCACAACTACCCAGATAGCATCTGCTCCTCCCTGTGCCCTTGGCAACCCGACCACGAAATCCGTCGTAATGCGGTCCTATTTCCACTCGGGGATTGAGAGACTCTGTAACTTGCCAGCTGCACCCAATGCTCAGCCTTCACTTGCTGGCAAGTTAAACACTTAGCCACAAACCTCCCAATGTCCCTCTTCATGCCATTCCATCAGAAATGGGCCTTGAGGTCCTTATACATCTTAGTCTCGCCAGGATGAAGGGTATAAGGTGTATAATGGCCTCCCTCAATATTTGCTCTCTGATCTCAGAATCCACTGGCACACATACTCGGTCCCTGTACCGCAGTACTCCCGATGTATCCACTCCAAAGTCCCCTGTCTGATCGCTCGGAAACTGTTCTCTAATCTTGGTTAAATTGGGGTCCTCACTCTGTTTCTCCCTGATCCTGTCCAACAGAGTGGGCTGCACAACTAATGACGTCAGTCTAGCAGAAACCCCAGGGGACACGACCTCTATCTCGAGTCGTCTCATTTCCTCTAACAATGGCGCCTGATCTGTAATCAACATGGACAGACTCTGCACAGCTCTCCTGCTCAAAGCATCTGCAACCACATTGGCCTTGCCCGGATGGTAAAGGATCTCCACGTCATAATTCTTTAACAGTTCCAACCATCTGCGTTGCCTCAGGTTTAGCTCTTTCTGTGTGAACAGGTACTTCAGGCTCTTGTGGTTAGTGTAGATCTCACACTGTTCCCCATACAGATAATGGCGCCAAATCTTCAGTGCAAACACCACGGCAGTAAGCTCTAAGTCATGGGTAGGGTAATTCCTCTCATAATCCTTGAGCTGTCTCGATACATAAGCAATTACCCTCCCTTCCTACATCAGCACAAAACCAAGTCCACTGTGCGATGCGTCACTGTAGATCACATATCCTTTCCTCATAACAGGGAGAGAAAGGATAGGAGCGATCATCAATCTGCTCTTCAGATCCTCAAAGCTCCTCTGACAGTCCTTACTCCAGATAAACTAAATTTCTTTACGCGTCAAATGAGTGAGGGGTGTGGAGAGCTTCGCAAAGCCTTCCACAACCCGACGATAATACCCAGCTAAGCCCATAAAACTGCGCACTTCAGAAACCGTCGGGGCCAATCCCGGACTGCCTCAATCTTCGCCGGGTCTACTGCCACACCTGCGGCGGAAATCACATGGCCCAAGAAGACTACCTTCCAAAGCCAAAACTCGCACTTCACCAACTTGGCATACAACTTCTTCTCTCGTAGAAGTTGCAGCACAGTCCTCAAGTGTTCCTCATGCTCAGCATCGCTCCGGGAGTAAACCAAAATATCATCGATGAACACCACCACGAATCGATGCAAGTATGGTCGGAAGATCCGGTTCATTAAATCCATGAATGCGGCATGGGCATTGTCAGTCCAAAAGGCATAACTGTAAACTCATAATGCCCGTACCGTGTCCTGAATGCTGTCTTCGGGATATCCTCGGCCTTCGCCTTCAGCTGGTGGTAACCGGACTGCAGATCTATCTTGGCAAAGACATAAGACCCTTGCAGCTGATCAAAGAGATCATCGATGCGCGGCAAAGGGTACTTGTTCTCGATGGTCACTTTGTTCAAATCCCTATAATCCACACACAGTCGAAGTGACCCATCATTCTTCTTCACGAATAACACCGGCACTCCCCAAGGCGACACACTTGGTCTAATAAAATCTTTATCCATCAAATCCTGAAGTTGCGCCTTTTAGCTCTCACAGCTCAGCCGGTGCCATCCGACAAGGAACCTTAGAGATTGGCGCAGTTCCTAGGACTACGTCAATCACGAACTCAATCTCCCTATCTGGCGGCATGCTAGTCAACTCGGGTGAAAAAACATCCGGGAACTCGCGGGTAATAGGGATATCCCCGAGTCCCGGCGCCGCCGTAGGTCCCTCGACAACACTAGCCAAAAAGGCTACACATCCTCTACGGATCATCTGCCTCCCACGGGAAGTCGAAACCATAGAGGCAAAGAAAGCACTCTGACATCCCCGATACACCAACGTCTCTTGGCCTGGCTCTCTAAGGGTGACAGTCCTCGCGGCACAATCAATAGTCGCGAAATACCAAGCCTGCCAGTCCATCCCGAGAACCACATCAAAGTCCCTCGGCTGTCTCAAGACCAACAGGTCTGCTGGCATAATCCAGGACTCGATCTGCATCGGGCAGGACCAACAGCACTCCTCCACGTGCAGAGTGCGATCAGGAATCTAAACCTTCCGTGCACAAGGTGACCGTCCTACCCCTAACCCACGCAATGATGCAAGTATTCTACTAACAAATGAATGAGATGCCCCTATAAAAACAAGGTACGAGTCCTTATGCCAGAAAGTGAAGTAATACTTCCCACCACATAGTCTACTGTAGCATAATCCTCCGCTAGTGTAAGTCATCCTGACCGCTCGACAACTGCTGTCTCTCTCCAGAAGGGCGGGGAAACGAAACTCGGTCTGCCTAGAGACCTGTCGATGAAGCTCCCGGTCACAGCTGAGAAGTAGTAGGAACGGACACTAAAGTAGGTGCCGCAGCCGTCCCCGAGGGGCACGCAACTCGCATGTGCTAGGGCTGTCCACACCCATAGCAGTGACCCCACCGCTGGTCGCAGGTGCCGGGAAAACGCTGACCTCCATAGAAAATACAACTGCCGGGAGCCCGCAACTGTCGTGACTGCTGCTGCTGCTGCTGAGACCTCTGCTGGGATGCGATAGAGGCCCACGCTGAAGAAGGTGCTATAAAGGTCGGGAGGGGGCATGTAGCTCGGATGTGGCCAGGCTGCCCACAACGGAAACATCGACCCCACCTCAAGTCACAGGTATCTTCTGGATGCTGTCCCCTACAGAAAATACACTTGCCGCGAAGCCGTGGCCATCTCTGAGAACTGGCCTGCCCATCAACATTCGGGGCTGGGCGTTTTCTCTCAAAATGCTGCTCAGGAGCCTTGGCCCTCTCCCCGACTGCCGGATCACTCCTCTGCGCCAACAGCTGCTCCAAGTGCTGCTCCTGTCGAAAACTCCTCGCCACTAAATGGGTCACCAAGGCTCGCAGTTCCCCCACCTCGGCGGTTATCGCCTGCTCAGGCTCCTCAGAAGGTGTGGGGGTATTCCAGGTGGGAAAAGGACGATGAGGAGACATCTTGCCACCAGAAAACACAAGTCAGAACACAACCACGCTTGACCCAATCTAGCGAAAGTCAAAGACATCCCTCTATTTCTGTAGCTTTATGTTGTCTGCAGCCAACATAACCGTCCACAGAAACATGGTATGTCAATCCCTCTTCACTCACTGGAAGAGTCAAATAACCCAATACTGACTTTTGCAATAAGTATCACGCCTCTCGCGCCCTATCTTCCTAGGGTCCAACAAAAGCCTAGGGTTTCCTAAGTCCCAACTGACCTATCCCTAAGCTCTGATACCAACTTAATCTGTCACGCCCCGGGTGGAGACCAAAATCCGGGCTCACCAACAGATCCGCCGTGCACACGAAATTTTTCATGTACACGAAGCGTCGGTAACCTGCTCAGATATAAGATGTACAATACAGAGCATAATACAGAGCTGAACTAAAAAGAACTACATAATATCTCAGACTGGAAATAAGTTACAAGCCGTAATAAATACAATAATCTCCCAGCTTACCAAAAAAGTACAACCAGCTGGCCAAAACCAGACCCCAAAATAAAAGTAAACTACAACAGTCTGAGTAAAAAGGGTACAATATCTGTCTAACAGTAGCTCACAGCCTCACAGGAGATCTATCTACTCAGCGATCCCCTTACCTCGATCAGCTGTCAATGGCCCAGCAGCTCCCGCAGAAGACTCTGCAAAAACAAAGGAAAAAAAAAGAGGAAAAACAACAATGGGGGTGAGAACCACTAGTAAACCAGTAGCCTCCCCCTATGGGTAAAGCCTCAAACTCCGACGTACCCACTATGTCTACTAGAGGCAAGGAAAATGGAATAAGTGGTAAAGCTGTAAATAGAACTACTGAAAAAGGGAAAACCACCACTAGTATGCCTCTAAATGCAGTGCCAAAAGGAATGACTGTATGTATGCATCGGTATCTAACATGCCTGCCTGAATGAACCCAACCAATGAACCAGGAAGAACTGGTACTGCCTGCTGTGCCTTGCCGTATCGGGTATGCTGGCCGACGCATAACACCGATGAAAAGGAGTCTCAAGGACTCAAAGACTGTCTGTCAAGGTCTCAAAGCCTGTATGTCGCACACTCCGGAGTGGCACTCGAGGGGAGCGACCCACACGAGTAAAGTATCTCAGTAATAAGTATCATAAGTGCCATAAAACAGCAGGACTGGATCACGACTCTGATCAAAGTGGAAAAAACCATCCACTAAAGAAATCTGATACCCAATCTGATACAATAGTACTCAATAAGTGGGAAACACCATCCACTAGAGAAATCTGATACCCAATCTGATGCAAAGATTGACAAGACTCAACCCCAATCTGAGACAAAGATAAACATCCGGTCAACCGCCTAATGTCCGCGGTTACCGCAATACCCCCTCCACAAGTCCAAAGCTTGATAAAGTAATCAACAACTGGCCAACCGCCTGATGTCCGCGGTTACCACAATGCCCCACAATCCATAATCAAGTACAACTTGTCCCAGACTCCAAAGTCCCGACTACACTATCCCAAGTCCCTGCTCGAAACCGAGCAACATGATTCAAAAGTCTAAATGAGAAGGAGAAAGAAACAATCATGGTTTCTCCTAAGTCAAGTCCCAATATGATAGTTTAGCAATAAATAGTGGCATACAAATGTCATCATGAAAGATAAAAGAAAGAGTATCGAACAACAGTCATGTGTATCAAATGATAGATCCGTATAGATATAACCATTATGCCAAAATCACTAACCGACTACACATGTCTATAATCCCTGATCCATAATAAATCATCAAGGTGGTACCCGCATATAATTATGTCATCCTGTTCCATTTAATCAACTTTCATACAAGTCTAGGTACTAACATGGCATGTTAATTATCATCACTATAATCTTCTCATAATCATGTTCTCACATTTAATATTTCCCCAATAATATTCCCAACATGATATATCCACAAGATTAGTCTCACATGATAGGCTCACGTTTATTTTGATTTAAGCATGGATGTCAAGGGGTAATCAATCAATGAGTCCAAATAGGGAATCCTCTAAATAAACTTAGTGAGTAAATCGCAGTAAGAGGTAAGCAACAACTACCCACCTCGAACAGCGTGCTCTACACCCGAAGAAGCTCCACGCTGCCCACAGTCCTCAAAATCCACTAACCACAGCCAACTGCGTCTCACTACACTAAAACAACTCATACAGTGTAAATACCAACACTTAAAAATCCACACTTGTTGTTTTCTCAAACAGCGCGGAAAATAATGCATTTCACCTCTGTGCCGAGCTCCAAAAATTCCAAAAAATTCACGGTTTCGTTCCTCGTGAAGAGTAGGCCGAAAATGACTAAATATACGCCTTGATCCGATGCTCCTAGGCCAAGATATAAAATCAACAAGCCCGTGCTATCCAGAAAATCCATCACAGAAAAGAGGGGTCAAAGGTGCCTCGGAAACCATGCCAATAATGCGAAACGAGGCGAAGTGATCATCATGGAAAACAAAGCCTTACCTCTTGGGAACGCCCTGTCACAGAAATCGCTCAAAAATTCCTCCTAGTTATCACACAGGGATTTTTCGACTGAACTGCGACGGAAAATGGGCTGAAACCGAAAATCTTCGAAGCGCGCCGCGTCACAGATAACTCGCTGTCGGCAACTCCAAAAATTCTGAAACTTCTAGGGGAGATGGAGGACAAAGAGGGGAACAAATTTCATATAGGCCACAAGCTCACTTTCTCTCTCTAATATTCGAAAATTGCAAAGAGAGAGAGGGGTGGTTTATATAGGCATAAAAATTGGCCAAAACTCATTCGGGCTCCACACCGAATCCGGGGCCAAAACAGGAAACAGCAAATCCGTCCATTCAGATCACGCCACGTGTCCCAAAACACGAAACAGCCATGCAAGCCTCCTCAGAAGCTACTACGTGTCCCAGCCGCCTACGTGTTTCGCATGCCTCGAGAACGTGGGCGGCGTGCACCCGCCAATCGAATCATGCCACGTGTCCCCCACGCGGTTCACGTGGTCCACGCCTCTGGTGTACGCGTCGGGTCTTCTGCAATGTGTCGGCCAATCACAGCATGCCACGTGTCACAGACCAGCCGCCCTCCTTGACGCCGCCCGACCAATAAGGAGGTGCCACGTGGCAAGCCCCATTCTTGGTGCTCCCGGTGCACGCCTTGCCCGTGGACCATCCCGCCTGCGCGCCTACCCGTGCCTACCCGCGCTGCCCATGGCCCTGCTTCGCCGCTGCACCGCTGCGCTCCGTCGTGCTCCGCCGGTCGCTGCCGCCTGCCGGAGTTACTGTTCCGGCATGAACAGTAATTTTGGCGGAAAATTTAAGTAAATAGCCCATTTTGATCGTTTTCGCGCGCTGAGTCCAAATCCGCTGTCCGTTTTGCCAAATTCTTATCCGAAATTTTGCGAAAGCCCCCGAAAAAGCCCACTTGATTCGATTTTCGCGCCGGGTCCATTTCTGGATTCCGATTTCAATACTACAAGCTCCATTACACTGTGTAAGCTTCCTATAGTCGCTGTTAACGCTGCAAAAATCTCTACAAAGGTCCGGATCATCACAGAAGTGGACTAAGGAAGAAATTGATGCATCTTCTTACAACGGCAAAGGAATTAATGCCTTATTTAATGCTTTGTCACAAACCGAGTTCTCTAGCGTCTCGTCATGTGAGACCGTGGAAGAAATCTGGGATACTCTACAAGTTACACATGAGGGAACAAATTTAGTGATGATTCAAAAACTGTAAATACTTACAGCAAGTTTGACTCTATTCATATGGCAGAAAATGAATCTTTCACAGAGTATTATACACGGTTGCAAGATATCGTGAATACATGTGCTAACTTGGGAGAGAAAATTTCAGAATCTAAAGTTGTAAGAAAGATTTTGAGAACTCTTCCTGAAAGATTTCGCCCTAAGGTTGCGGCCATTGAAACAGTAAAACACCCGGATGAAATCAAGGTAGAAGAATTAGTTGGTGCTCTTCAAACTTATGAAATGACTTTTTCTACTAACTATTCTTCTAGAAAGCCTTCCTCTTTTTCTAAGTCTTCAGGTTTTGCATTGAAATCAACAAAAGAAGAAGACGCGGATTCATCCTCTTTAGACGCTGATGAGAATCTATCAATAGAGGATTTTGAGAAACAACTTGCACTCTTGACGAGGAAATTTCGCCGAAGCTTTCGAAGGAAAAATTCAAGTAAATCCTCATCCTTTGTAAAGTCCAAGAAAGGCAAAGGATCTTCAAGTTTTAAGTCAAGAAAGCAATAGGGTTCTTCAAAGGACAAGAAGAACTATGAGGGACAAATCCAGTGCTTCAAATGCCGAGGTTTTGGCCATATGTCAACGGAATGTCCCAATAAGAATCCGTCAAAGAAGAAGGCTATGCAAGCCGTCACATGGGATGACACTTCCACTTCTGATGAGTCATCTTCCAATTATGAGGATAATAACGACACGGCATTTCACGCGTCCACAACTTCACCTTACATGTGTTTTTCAGCGACTTCCTCTGGTTCATTATCCAACTCCTCCTTGAATGAAAAGAATGCAACGGATGATGAACCGAGCGATTCTGAAGGTGAAGACTTTGCTTTTGCCTATCATAAATTGTTAAAGGATTCAAAGAAATTGGCAAAGCAAAATAAAAGTTTGAGAAGAAGATTGTGGGATCTTGAAGAACAATCCAAAAAGGCAACTTCTCTCTTAAATACTCTTAAAGAGGAAAGGGATAGTTTGGTCAAGATAAACACTTCCCTTCAAGAGAAGAACGAGCATTTCGAGAAGGAAAATATCAAATTGGTAGATAAAGCAAATCACCTCTCGAAGCTCCACTACGAGGCTCAACAAGAAAAGTTGGAGATGACGAAAACCATACTCCAACTTAAGGAAAATTTGAAGCAATTCTCTTCAGGAAGGAGCAAGTTGGATAAATTGCTTAGTCTCGGTCAAACGAACCGTTTGGGTCTTGGATACGTTCGAATTGGTGAGGATCCAAGTTCGAGCAAGACGCTTTTCGTGCCCCAGTCGGTTTCTCCTCCTCCGACGAAAATCATCGCATCCAACGTTAACAAGTCTACCTCAATTCCGTCAGGATCAAACCCTTCCAAAGTATGTTTTCATTGTGGTTTTGCAGGGCACATTAGACGAAATTGCAAGATTGAAGCCAAGCGGACAAATCAAGCGAAACTTGCAACAACTACCAAAAAGTTCGTCCACCAGAAATTTCACAAGAACCATCCAAAGGTGAAGAACAATGGTAGTACACCCCACAAGACGACGTCATCATGGATTCCAAAGAAATGTGATCAACCGAACAAGACGTGTTCACCAAGGAGAACAACTTCACAATCATTGCCGACGTACTTCAAAACTCGTAAGGTTTGGGTGCGCAAAGGTGAACTCTTCCCTTGTCTTGTCATTCACACATCACTATATGCGTATGACAATTCGTCTTGGTATCTGGATAGTGGTTGCTCACGCCACATAACCGGAGATAAAAATATTTTTCAAACCCTTGAGAAAAACTCCGGAGGACATGTAGTTTTTAGAGATGGACGATCTTCAAAAATAGTAGGCAAATGAACAATTGCTATTCCAGATGGCCCGGCTTTGAACAATGTGTTATTTGTTGAAGGCCTTAAGACTAACCTCATAAGTATTAGCCAATTGTGTGATGATAGTTTTTCAGTTAATTTTTCTTCTGTTGAATGCACTGTAGCTGATGAAAACCATTCATTCATTTTGATATGGGTTAGGCCACATAACAATTGCTATGTAGTTCCTGGTAAAACAAGTCAATAATGTAACCTAGTGTCACTTGATGATGAGACTCTTTGGCATGAAAGACTAGGTCACATTAACTTTAAGGAACTATCTAGAATATCTAACAGAGACATAGTTAGAGGTGTTCCTAAACTGAATTTCAAAGAAAACCTTGTGTGTGGTGGTTGCCAAAAGGGAAAACAAACTAAATCCACTCACAAGAATTGTGTGTGGTGGTTGCCAAAAGGAAAAACAAACTAAATCCACTCATAAGAATTTGAACCATGTAGGAACAAAACGACCATTAGAATTATTGCATATAGATTTAATGGGGCCAACTCGTCAACCTAGTTTGGGTAGAAAATGATATATTTTTCTTATGGTTGATGATTTCTCTAGATATTCTTGGGTAGAATTTTTGAAAGAGAAAGCGGATACTTTTGACTCTTTTCATGATATTTGTCATCGTATTATGATTGAGAAAAATAAAAAGATTGTCCGTATTCGCAGTGATAGAGGTGGAGAATTCATCAATTCAAAATTCATTGATTTTTGCTCTTCAAATGGCATAAAACCTGAATTCTCTGCACCTTATACACCGCAGCAAAACGGTATAGTCGAGCGCAAAAATAGAGTTGTTCAAGAGATGGCACGTATTATGCTTCATAGCCGGAAACTCCCTTTATATTTTTGGGCTGAAGCAGTTAACACCGCGGTCTATGTGATCAATCGTGTCTATTTGCACCCGGGTACTTCAAATACCTCATATGAACTATGGTTTTGTAGAAAACCTAATATCAAATATTTTCATATCTTCGGGAATCGCTGTTACATTTTGCGTGATCGAGAAAATCTTAGAAAGTTTGACTCTTGTTGTGACAAAGAAATTTTTATGGGTTATTCTACAAACAGTAGAGCATATCGAGTATACAATCTTGAATCGAAGACGATGATAGAATCAATTAATGTTAAAGTAGATGAAGCTTTTCATTTGTCTTCTGATAAATCTACTCTTGATATGTCTCTTGATGATGAATCTCCTGCTAATGATATTGCATCTTTACATGATAACTCTTCTGAAAATGTTGATGCATCTCATGGTTCTTCTAGTTCATCCAATGTGTAGGAATCATCACAAATTCCCCCGAGTACTCTATTACCTCAAACGCTAAGTATCTCCAAGGACCATCCATGATCGAATATCATTGGAGATCCTCACGAAGGAGTTAGAACTCGGAGACAATTGGAATATGGAGTCGCATGTTACGTCTCCATGGTAGAACCAAGGAATATTGATGAAGCTCTTTAGGACGACTACTGGATAGAAGCTATGCAAGAAGAGCTCAATCAATTTGAAAGGAACAAAGTCTGGGAATTAACGAAGCCCCAGAAGCAACAACATATAATCAGTACAAAATGGATTTTCAAGAACAAGAAAAATGAAGATGGTACCATCATCGGAACAAAGCACGGTTAGTTGCTCAAGGCTATTCTCAAGTAGAAGGTATAGACTTTGATTAAACTTTCGCCCCGGTAGCCCGTCTCGAGTCTATTCGTATTCTTTTCGCTATCGCTTGTCATTTTAAAATTAAACTTTTTCAAATGGATGTAAAGAGCGCGTTTTTAAATGGTTTTTTAAATGAGGAAGTTTATGTGGTTCAACCAAAAGATTTTATTGATCATAAACTACCTAACCATATTTTTCAATTGAAAAAGACTCTTTACAGTCTAAAACAAGCACCGCGAGCATGGTACGAAAGATTGACAAAGCACCTTTTGGAAAAGGGCTATACTCAAGGGGGAGCCGATCGGACATTATTTGTGAAGCACTTTCAAGACAACTTCATTGTAGCACAAATATATGTGGATGACATCGTGTTTGGAGCTACAAGAAATAACGATGTTTCACAATTCGCCGAAACGATGGAAAGCGAATTTGAGATGTCCATGATGGGTGAGCTAACATATTTTCTTGGATTGCAAGTTAAGCAAACTGATGATGGCACTCATTTATGTCAATCCAAGTATGCAATGGAGTTGGTCATGAAATTTGGATTGGAGAATTCTAAAGACTTTCCAACTCCTATGGGAACTAGCAATAAAGGATTAGGAAGTGAATCTCATAGAGAAAAAGTAGACGAGAAACTTTACCGAAGCATGATTGGAAGTCTACTTTACCTTACGGCTAGTCGCCCGGACATTGCCTTCAATGTTGGGATTTGCGTGAGATATCAATCAGCACCGAAGGAAATTCACCTGAAAGCAGTGAAAAGGATCATCCGGTAAATCAAAGGTACATTGAATTTCGGAATTTAGTATCCTATGGGCACATCTCTCGATATAATAGGATATTCGGATGCCGATTGGGCTAGATCAGTGGATGATCGAAAGAGCACAAGCGGTGCATGCTTTTACCTTGGCCATTGTCTTGTTGCATGGCATAGTAAAAAGCAGAACTGCATTGCTCTGTCTACTGCCGAGGCGGAATACATTTTAGCAGGAAGTTGTGCAACTCAATTGATTTGGATGAAGATTGTATTGAGTGACTTCCGCATCCCGGCGACCTCGGTAACAATACTTTGTGACAACACTAGTGCCATTAATATTTCTAAAAATCCTGTGTTGCACTCAAGAACAAAACACATAGAACTTAGATATCATTTTCTTATAGAGCTAGTTGAATCAAGTACTTTGTAAATTTCCTATGTTTTAACTAAAGATCAATTAGCTGATATCTTGACAAAACCTTTTGTAGGACCCCGAAAACTCATGCAGCTTTTCCCCGTGAATCCACTGTGCAAACACCTGTTGATGGTGTGTTTGGCCCATAGTGCATCAAAGGGATGCCACAGATGGACCCTGTGAGCTTTTGTTAGCTGGGTTGACCTTCGGCTGCTTTTGCCGAATTTTAGAAAAAGTTTTAGGCCAAACGGAGGTTGGATTTGGATTCAGCGCGGAAAAACGCTTGAAAACGGCTATTTGCTTGTTAAATTCTGAGTCCGGATGCCCAAAAACGGACTCTCGGAAGTTTTACTGGATTTCTGGTGCATGGGGGAGCCGTGGACCGGCGGGGGTGCCACGTGGCGCCACCTGATTGGTCGGCGCACGCGGCTGGGTCCACGGAATGGTTGGATTGTGACCGAGGTGCACCGCGCGAGGCGTGGACTGGCGGGTGTCCACGTGGCAGCGCCCGATTGGGCGGCCCACGCGCGCTCGGTCCACGGGCACGCGCGGGGAGTCGTGGACCGAGGGCGCGCCATGTGGCAGTTCCTCATTGGCGGGCTCACGGGCGCGCTGTCACGGGGCCAGCTTTTTCCGCCTTAAAATTGCCCCGTGCGGCGCTCAAGTGTCGCACACCCGAGCCAGCCTTCCCGAGTCCCTTGCCACGGACGCGCCCTCGAACTTAAACAGCGGGATCACAACTCCAGCATTAACCAAGCATGCTCCTCCATGAGCCTGACTGCCCGGCGCCGCGCCTTACGTCGAACCCCTTGTCGAACTCCGCGAGTTCTGAACAAACAACCCCGCCACCGAGGTTGGCCTTCAAGCCGAATATTCCGCCCAGCCGGACAAACTCTCCTCGAGAGTGCTACTTAACCGAATGCCCCTATGCCGCCGAAGCAAGCACCCAGGACAATACAAGTTCTCACAACTTGATCCATTTGAATGGGCCCGAGCGAGCTACCCTTGCGCGTTCCGCTCGTCTGCTTAACCGAGCGACCCGTCCCGCATATCTCGCCCGTCTGCCAGCCCATTGCCTTTGCCAAGGCGCCGCGCGCCCTGCAATTCCCACGACGGGATCCACAATCGAGTCGGGCATGTCCCGTTCCGCCGGCCACCTAGTTTCGTCATCGCTCCCGATTCGGTCCAAGGTCCGCTTCCCGAATACCCCACACTCCTTGTTCCCGCGTGTATACCCTTCGCAAGGGTTTGCCAACCTAGCGACATTCCTCCCGCATCGCCAACCCCCTGGCACCTCCATTGCACGACCATGCTCGGCCGCCAACACACTCGGCCTAGTATCCAAGGTTTGCTTGACGGATGTCGCCCACAATCGAATCAGCCTCGCTCCGCTTCGCTAGCCATTCGG
Source organism: Tillandsia fasciculata (assembly GCA_029168755.2). NCBI lineage: Eukaryota > Viridiplantae > Streptophyta > Magnoliopsida > Poales > Bromeliaceae > Tillandsia > Tillandsia fasciculata. Next base: position 14,149,400 of record CM054939.1, on the reverse strand, counting down.
CACCTCCATTGGCCGGCCATGCCTGGCCCCCAACACCCTCGGTCCTCTCCATGGCTCACTTCACGAAAACCAGCATCGATTGTCTCCTCTTACTTCGTGGGCCGCGCCGCACGAATCCCCGCTCGGCACCGCTGCCTTTGCGAGCCTTGTCCATTACGGCGGACCGACCGTTCCTTCGCCTCGCGAACTTCGTAGGCCTCGCGCCTCACGAATCCCCGCTAGGCACCCACATGCCTTCGCAAGCCTTGTCCATTGAGGCGGACCAACCTTTCGCAAGACTGTCCCTCATCCGCTCGTTCGCTCCACTACAGAGATCCGAAACGGCATAAGGTAGTGCAAGCGAACCTAGAGGCAAAGCCCCTGGGCTTACCCCGCTCCGTAATGCCGTCGACCTCGTGTCTTAGGCATTACCCTAAGCCCGTGCGCTCTTCGACCATCGAATACCGCTCACACGAACTTAGGCTTGGCGACTCCGCTCGCCAAGAGATGGCCTATGTCCTATAGGCCAACGGGGGAGTAGGGGCCACTTCGCAAGTGTCCAACCCCTCCTCTATACAACCCACGAGGCATCCACCCCTTTGGCACCCCGGGGGTACAAAGGTGCTCACCGAGGGGTACGTTTTGAAACCCCGCATGCGGCACCATTTCCATGGTCATGGCATGGGCCATTGCTAGGGAATTGCCCCCGTTGGTTCGCCCGCGGCTCAACCCTGACGGATTGTCCCAACTTCGCAGTCCCGTAACTCTGTCAACCCAAATGCCTACCAAATGTCCTCCAAAAGTGGCCCCCAAGGATGTCACAGTCGAACCAACACGATCGACACGTGACAGCGCGGTCCACGCAACGCACGGGGCAGGTGTCGGGGCAGGTGGCCGTACGCGGGCAGGTGGGCCGGTCGTGGGCAGCGCCACGTGACGCCCGCTGATTCGCGGGCGCCACCCACCGTGTTGACTACGGGCGGGGGCACGTGGCGCTCTCCGCGGGCACTTGCATGGCTGCCGCGTGTTCGGGGGACACGTGGCGGGCCCCGAGGCGGGTCGGACGGAGGCGAGATCCCGTGCGACGGGGCGGGCTGGGCTGGGCCGCACTGTGCGCGCCCGAAAGTAGCGGGCCGGGCCGCACTGTGCGCGCCCGAAAACCGGGCGGGCCGGACCGGGCGCCCGAAAGTTGGGACAAGCTCAGAATTTTTGCAATTGTTTTCCTCAGCCTATAAATAGCAGCCCGAGCTGCCTTTTTGGAGGTTTTTCTCCCATTTTCAAGCCTCCTCTGCCCGAGCTCCCTTAAGGAGATTTGTTCATCTTTAAGTTCTTGATCTACCTGCAAAGTTTTGGAATTTAGGAGCTCGCATCCCGAGGTCCCTGATTTTACGGCGCGGTGCGACGTTTCTTTTCCAGTGTTCTTCTTCGTCGCTGATCGGTGTAAATTTTCCCCTGGGCTACCCCGACATCCTTTTTCAGCGATTCTTGCGCCGGCATACTCCTAAGAGGTAGGGCTTCATCTTCCTTATTGATCGCGCTTTACCGTTTTGAGTTTTTGGCACGGATCCCGAGGCATCACTGTGACCCATTTTCTGTTTGGCTTTTTGGGACAGCATCGGAGTGTTTTGGCCATATCTTTGCGCACGAGCGTCAGACGGAAACGTGCTTATACAACTTTTTCATCTACAGATCGCAAGGAACGCTCTCGTATTTTTCTCGGATTTTTCAGAGATTTATTTCGAGGTGAAAATCCCTGTTTCCCTGTGTACAGTGCTACAGTTTTTGATGCAAATTTTGTTGAGTGTACCACCTTGCCGAATTTATATCTTGACTTACCAAACTCAGATTTGGGCGTGCAAGCAGCTGTTTCGAAGGTATCGACACGAGGATCGCTGTGATATTTTTTTGGGAATTTTCTGGGCATTTTCAGCAAGTGAAATTTAGGCATCTTTGGGACTGAGTTTGTATGTGGCTGTATGAGCAGTTTTGGGAACTTATATGTATTGTGGACTTTGTGTTGTACCCAGGAGAGTTGCGGGTATTGCTGGACTCATTGGAGTAGGAGATTTGGATTTACCGGGTATTTTCAGCTGTTGGGATTTTGACAGACAGCACTTCAGGTGGGTGGTTGTTTTACTCCTCTCCTTTGGTATGCCCACTAGGAATATCAGAGTGACCCAATGTTAGTGATGCTGAGTTTATTGTTGGTAGCCTTGCATGCGCTAGGAAATTAATTAATTGATAATTAATCCATGATGATGATATTTTTGGCATGATGTTGATAGCGTGATCACTCTATGTAGTCGCTTAATTATTCTGGACAGCATGTTTAGGGGCAGGATAGCAATTAATGACTTTAAACTAATGATCATTCCAATGAGACTGTAATCTTGGCTTCTGTTGCTTTATTTTGATTACTCTTGTAAAATAGACTAAAATACTGGGACAATTGCATGTTTAAACTGGTCATTTAGCTAAGTCACTTTTTACTGCTACACTATCTTTAGGGACTTGACTTAGGAGAAACCATGCTTTTATTCTTTTTCTTTCTCCTACTATTTAGACTTGAGGGATAGCTTGCTCGGGTTCGAGCGGGGGTTGGATAGTGTAGTCAGGTTGCTGGGGATTTGGGATAGGCTGGGCTTTATGACAGGGTATTGCGGCAACCACGGATTTTGGGTGGTTGACTGGGTTGTACTATTGCATCAGATTGGGTGAGGGGGATCGGGCTATCTTTTGTGGAGGGTTTTTCCCACTTGACTTGAGTCATGATCCAGTACTGTTATATCGGGTTACTTGTGGTTACTTACTTTACTCGTGTGGGTCGCTCCCCTCGAGTGCCACTCCAGAGTGTCCGACCGGACGGATAGAGGCCGGTCTACTACTACTTTAGTATGCGATCGGACGGGCAGAGGCCGATCTAGTACTTACCTTTGGATACGACCGTACCAGGCAGCAGTCGGTCAGTACTCCCACTGATGAGTTTAGCAGGCAGTGCCAGTTTTTACTGGTCGTCAGATTGGGTTTATGCGGTCAGGCACATGTACGGATGCATTCATATAGTTTATATCCTGACTCTGCATATAGAGGCACATTAGTGGTAGCACTTGTATCAGTTGTCATACTTAGCTTTTCCCCTTTTTGCCTCTGTTTGACCTTGTGGGCATGTCTGAGCTGAGGCTTTACCCACTAGGGGAGGCTACTGATTATAGTAGTACTTACCCCCATTGTCTTCTCTTTGTTCCTTTTTCCCCTTGTTTTGCAGAGTCCTCTGCGGGAGTTGCTGGGCCGTCAGCAGCTGATCGAGGTAAGAGGATTGCGGATTAGATAGCGAGCCACCCGAGGGATTTTAGCTGGAGTTTTTGGTGTACCTGGTTTTCTCAGACAGTTCTTTTGTATTTCTTTTTGGGTCTGGCTTTGCCAGCTTGTTGTATATTTGTGGTGAGCTGGGAGAGATGTTTGTATTTATTTTACAGTTGTACCTTATTTTACTTTCAGCTTCTGTCTGAGATACAGTAGTTTTAGTTCAGCTCTGATTTTATGCTCTTTTATTATTATCTCTTATATTTGAGCAGATTACCGACGCTTCGTGTATGCGGGAAATACCGCATGCACGGCGGATCTGTAGACGGGCCCGGGTTCTGGTTTACACCCGGGGCGTGACACCTTTGGATTAAAAACGTTTTACTCACTTGTGAAAAGCAATTGGTATGCTTTCTTTGAAATAACCATGTTTTTGAACCCTTGCTTAGTTTAGGTTTTATTTTGTGTTGTGTGTTCTTTTTGTTAATAATTAGAACATTAAATGAGCATTTGTTAAATTGACTTTAATTGCATCTTTCATGTTTTGAGAAATTTATTATGATTGGGATATCATGATAACTCATTTGATGCAATGATCATTTATATTATTTATTTCATCTTTAGTTGATCAAAGTCAATCCCTCATTCTATGATCTCTTGATATTGTCTTTATCTTATTTGATAATTGAGTTAAATATGAACATGAGATCAATGGTTGGTTGAATACTGAATATCTTTTATAATTGATAGTCAATTGAGAGGGAGTCTTTTTATTGTTTCATGCTCAAAAGATGTGGAAAGAGTTACATCCCTAGTGGAGTGTGAAAACTACCACCACATGTAGGAAAGAGCTCTCACATGTTACCAAAGCATGGTGTTCTTGTTAAATTGATAAAATGCTTTTTGGAATACTTGAACATGTTAAATTCCAAGGTTGGTATAAGGTGGGATTTCAAATTGAAAGATGCTTAAAGAGCCACTTTCCTAGATATATTGACTAGATATATTATTTGACTTATTTGGTATCTCAAACATCTATCGATCTTTGTGCGTCATTTTCTTTATTCAATTGATGATTTGATAAATTCATTACACATAAGATCGAGTTTGATGTTTTGAACTTGCTCAACTTTAGAGAATATAACTTTTATAAATTTTCGTTTCATTATTTGCGTATTAATGATAGATTTAGCATAATCGATTTCTTTTGATGTGAAAAGATATTTTTTGTTAAAGTTGATATGCAAGAATGCTTACATATTTTTTCTGGATTTTCTGGAATTTTTACAAATTTTTCTGAAGAAAAAGTTGCAGGCAGTCCGGACTGGATTGACTCAGTCCGGATCTCGAACGATGGGATTTCTCTGCGGGTAGCCGATCCGGACTGAACTCAAACCCGATCCGGACCGCGGCTAGGTTTTAATAGAAACGAAGGGCTTTTCGAATTCCATCTTCTCTAAATCTTTGTTTCTAACTTCCTAGAGCTTCTCTCTCTAGAACCAAAAAGATTTGGATCCTTTGCAACTCATTTTCATTCGATTCAAGTAAGTTCTTATGATCAAAACTTGGTTTATTTACTGTTTTTGCTTGTGTTCATCAAAACGTGAGGGATTTCATGGTACAATCTCAATTTTGCACGATTTTTGATCAAATTTCTTTTGAAATAAAACCTCCGGACACCTTAAATTTGTTTCTATGCCTGGTATTCATTTGATTAACGGATTTTTGGGCTTCGATTTCTGAAAATTCGATTTTAGGGCAAATCTTGAGAATTTTCAAAAATCATGGGAATGATCTATTTTTAAAATTCTTTTTGCAAATCTAACTTGATTCCTAGTCTTTATACATGATAAAGATTGTTTGGGTATGATTTTTCAAAATTTTGAAATTAAACAATTTTTTCATGTTCTTGAGCTCTTGATTAAAGACACCCTTTTCAAACTCTAGCAAAATGGTTTTCGACTGGGTATTAGTGATCATTGTGGCAATGGTCAGCACACGTGTAACAGTCAAAAGGGAGCAAGATAGAGCAAGTTAGGAAGAAACGAAGAATGTTCTTCAAGATGATACAGAATCTGACAAAGAAGATTGGGAAGAATTTTGCAGGGAAGTACAACAGATTGCATTAAAGAACAAAAAACCTATGAAATCTTGTTCAACATTTAAGAAATACGCTAGACGAAAGAACACAAGGGGTAGTGGAATTCATATTAGTGAGCCACCTCCACAAGATTTTGTTCATATTAGCACAGATCGGATGAAGGCATTTGAGAACCGAGAGTACATTGTTTTAGAACGACACGTCAATATCGCAGCTCTTCGAGATCGTTCTGCAGCTTTCGGAAATCTGATTGATCAAGCCAATTTCTCTCAAATTTGCCACTTTCCAGAGTCTTCTGGATATTGTCTGCATTTGGTACAGACATTTTACACTTGTGCGCAGCAGCTTCAAGAGAATGAAGGTGGACCTATGAAGTTTAACACTTCGATGCGGAACAAAAAACTTGCCATTACTCCTCAATTGATTGGAGAGGTGTTAGGCATGTCTTCAAGTATGGTCGGGACACACTTTTTGAATGGTTGTCCCATTACAAGTTTAGATTGGCGACGAGTTGTGGATGGCATCTACATGCCGGAAACTCGATCAGCGGGAAACTCGGTATTATCAAAAGAGTTTCGTCCAGAATACCGATTTCTCAATTTCATCGTTTGCTACAACATTTTGCCAAATATGCAAACAAAAGTGTTGCGATGGGATAGGATGTTATTTTTATATCTTCTAGGACATCCAACAGCTGCTCGAGGATATTCCATGCGTCATCTGGACCAGGATGGCTAGAAATGTGGAGCATCCTCATCAGACTGAGCGACTTCCGTTTCCTATGATTATAATGCGGATTTTGAAGAAATTTGACGTCGACATTAGATCGTCAAGTTATATGCATAGCTTGGGGGCAATCAATGACTCAACGGTTGTGAAGTCTCTCTCTACGAAGCTAGATGATACACCTACTCCTCCTCGAAGCAAGAGGCCATCAGCTTCAACAGCAACTACAGCAACAGCAACAGCAACTACAGCAGCAGCAATAGCAACAACAGCAACAGCAAAAGCAGTAGCTTCTACGTCAGAGGATGATACCTCTGTAACGTCAATTTATCGCGAACAACAACATCTTTCGTCAGAACAAGAATGCATGTCGAACGAAATCACTAAGATCTCTACAGATATGGATCAAATTTCCGCGGCCCAAAGAGATTTGAAAAGGAAATAGAAATCTCTTGCCAAATTGGTGAAGAAAATTTTCAACAAATTGGGTTGTAGCAGCTCTGATGACGACGACTCTGATTGACTTCATCTTTTTATTGTTCTAATACGTTCTTTTGCAGATTTCTATCTTCCTTTGACAATTTTCGTTTTTAAACTTTTTGAACATTACACTTTTCTTTCATATTTCTTTTGGAGTGTTTGTTGACAAAAAGGGGGAGAAGAGAAAGAACTTTGGAACTGTGGAAGGTAAGTAGAAAGTAATATGCATGTCAAGATAAGCTAACAACGACTAACTATTTGTGGCATGTAATATTTGACTACATGACTTGTGACTTTTGAAACTTGTTTGAACATGACATGACATGGAACTTGAATGATTGATATGTCTCTCTCTGATTGTTTATCTCCTTACATATCTGATAATTAATGTCATATGTTACATGAATATAAACTCTATCTCTCTGATTGCTTATTGAATGCTTGAATTCTTGAAGTATCTAACGATTTCTTTTGTCAAGAATTATTTCTTTTGCAGAGAGTACAAGCGTCTAGGTCTAGAGTTTGTATTAGAAGTTTATCTCTTGTATTCATATTTATTTGGATCATTCATGTAAATTTTTGTTGTATGGTGATATCAACAAAAATATCTTTTTTGATTTTTTAGTGGATTTTTGTTTTGTCACAAAACCGCCAAAGGGGGAGATTGCTAAGGATTTTATGTTGGCGTATTTCGTGAAGTGTATTGAGTCTTGAAGATTGAAGATGAAGAATTGTGGATCATATACATCAATCTCAAAAAAAAAAAGATTCTGAACGATCAGGTACGTTTAACAAAATAATTTTGGTATCCGAATACATTTTAGTAGTTTAGAAACACTTAGAATATGTTTTGATGCATAAAAATCAAAAACTGGACTTTTTGGAGGTTTAGGATCCGGACCAGCCACGTCCAGTCCGGACCCCGAACATGGTTTGGTTCATGCAATTTTCCAGTCCGGACCACCCCTATTTCAGTCCGGACCCCGAACCTTTAATTCTGCAAAAATCGTATGAACAGTCCGAACCTCCCCTGTTTCAGTCCAGACCCCGAACTGCATTTTTTAGAAAATCTTCTGAAAATTGACGACAGTCCGGATCAGACTTAATCCAGTCCGGACCGCCGTGCGGAAAAAATTCTGTTTTGGAAGTTTTTGATGCTTATCTCTTTCCAAGGGTCTCTAATCTATAAATAGACTTTTTATTCATCGTAAAAAGTGATTTTTGATTTCTCGAAAAAGATTTTCTTTTAAGAAAGAGAAAAATCCACAAATATAGAGAAGAAAGAAAAACACGATTAAATTCATATTTCTTCATCTATATTGTTCAATTTGATTCTAGGGTTTTCGAACTCATATTTCTTGTAGAATTAAATTGAAGAATACTTAGATGGTAATTCTTGTCTATCTTTGATCTAAGTATTCGAAGGATCATCACCAAACAAAAACAACGATTTTACCAAAAATCGGCACGTGGATTCACGTGGCCTTGTAGATTCAAGGTGCTACCGCTCTCGTGGATTCGGAGCGAGGCGCGTTCGTGTGATCGATACGTGCTACTTTGGTGAAGACCGTGGATTCGGTTGGACGACGTGGATTCGACGTTGGACTTCGTGGATTCGAAGTTGCACGCAAATCGTGGATTCGAGGAGCGTGTGGAGCGAGCGGAGAAGATCAACTAGGAGCGTATGGAAAATGTTGAGTCGTAGGTTTACGGTAAATCACCTTGTACGTGTTTAATCTTAGTGGATTTCGCCGTGTTATCGGTCCCGTAGTTTTTTACTCCTGTGACTGATTTTTCTACGTAAAATCTTGCGTACTTTATTTATTTTCCGCATTGGGTTATTTTTTACGCAACGATTTGGTGTGTTTATTGTTTACATCTATTCATCCCCCCTCTAAGTGTTTTTTTTCCTATTCAGATCCATATTAACATAACCCACAAAAAGAAGAACTATATCCCAAATAAGAAACATGCAAGGGAGGTTTTTGTCTATAAAGGATCTCATAAGGTGTTGCTTGAATGGATGTGTGGAATGAGGTGTTGTACCGCCATTCTACCAAAGGGAGCCAATCCACTCAATCTCTAGGCCTTTCACTCATAATACACCTCACATAAATTTTCAAGCATCTATTGACTACCTCAGTTTGGCCATCTGATTGAGGGTGATATGGTGTTGAGAAGCACAATTGCACTTTGAGGAGCCTAAATAGCTCTTGCCAAAAATTGCTCATGAAAATAGGATCTCTATCACTAATTATACTCTTTGGCAGCCCATGCAACTTGTAAACTTGGTCCAAGATGGCTTGGCCAACAGGCTATATAGTGGTGGGGAAGAGCAATAAAGTGGCTATATTTGCTCAATCCGTCCACAATGACAAGAATAGTTCTTTTCTATGGAAAGCAGGTAATCCTTCGATAAAACCCATATAGATATCTGTCCAAATTGTACTAGGAATTGGTAATGGTTGCAAAAGGCTTGTTGGAGTGGTATTTTCACTCTTATGCTGTTGACACACTTTGTAGTGGGCTTTCACTAAAGTGGCAAAGTGCGGATAAGCCATCCTGAACTTGTTTAAAAACATGACAAAAATGTCACGCCCCGAGACTGCCAATTTGAACAGTTCGGGCGCGCTAACAGATCCACCGATCGGGCATGACCCTTCAAGACTCGAAAGGAACAGTTCATTCCAACAATCACAGTTTAGTGTAGCGGAAGAGTAAACAATCAGAGAACTAAACTATGAATTTAAAAACTTCCATTCATTCAAACGAATAGTTAGAAGAAAATGAAAGTACAATACTTGAGCGAAATATCAACTTTACTTGCTTTACAATCCTCTTTAACATGCAACTACAACATAAAAATTACCACTTTCTTTTTTTTTTTTCCAAAATGAAACCTAAAACATTTAATGTTTACAATATTTCTCACATACAATTTCGCTCAAAATAATAAATACTCCAAAATAATGCGGACGACTCTAGACTGCTAGGCCGCTACTCTGCTGGGCCCTTGCCCCTGTCGCGTGCCTTGCTCGATGTATCTGGACCTGTGGGGATGTCACCCAAAGGATGTGAGAACTACAACAAAGTTCCCAGTGGGTTCAACCACCGAGCAAAAATGTTCTGCACCGCTTAGTCTAATGGAAGCACTATAATAGAGAATAAAATACAATATTGAAAGCTGTAAATTCTAACTAGCATGCTTAACACTTTTACCTTTGCCATGACACCACTCTATGTCGTTGTAAGGTGTCATTCTAACCAACCTCTTACTTGATCAATCACTTTCTTTACTTTTCTTTGTGCTTTAATTAAAGTTGCTAAACCCTCGAAGAATCTTGCCCAACGGGCCCCAGCCCGGCAGAAATGCTGCCATAAGACAAGATCTCTAAGGTTGCCGATAACACCCACGAGTGTTACCCCGTCCAATGAAAAAACGTGTCATACGGGTCACTGACTGGGAGAGGGACACTGTCCTTAACTCCAACAAGAACCACGTTTCACCCCCGAAGGTACGCCCGTTTTATCATCTCTTTTATTTGGTTTTAGCATTTAGCCTCTTTGCACTTTATGCCCATGACTTTCTCTTTGCTCTTAAGCACTTAGCTTTCTTTTCATTCGAGCTTATAGCTCACATTGCCCCTCGGCTATTTTTCTCTCTTTTCAATTAAGCTTTTAGCTTATCTTTTCATTTACTCATACCCTTACCCTAGGTCCATGCCTCAAGGTAACACAAGTTCCTTGGACTTAATTCTTTACTTTCATTTTGCTCAAGTTGAAGTTAAAGTGAAGATGTATTAACCAAACTCCCTAAGACAACTATAGGGATTTCATTCTCTTTGGATTTTAATCTCAACTATACTATGATTCCCTTAGAGACATGACTCTAAGTTAAGCTCTAATTTCATGTACACACTTAATTGACTCAAGCAAAATGCCACTCGTGAAGTCCTATAGTGAATGCCACACATTAGAGCCTAATTTAGGTTTTCTCCTAAGTCAAGATTTCCATATGCCACAAGTCACTTTTACACTAACATGAAGAATATAATCCTAGCCATTCTATTAACATGCTTCTAAAGGAAAGCAAAAGATAAGGGGAGAGGTCACCCTCATTCGCTAGAATCCCTCACCTCGATGTTTTTCTTTGTTCTTGAAAGAGACAAAATTTTGCTCTTTTGGTCTTCAAGATTTTCCTAAAAGAAAAGCAAATCATGAAGCAATGACTCTTATGATATAACATTTCCATAAAAATTTAACTAGAAACCTCTTTTTAACATAAAGGGGAACAACATCATCTTGATCACTTTCTTCCCAAAAATACTCTTTTTGGATTAATTTACAAGAATAGGAGAAAATGATCCCAACTTGACATATTGCCAAAAAAAAATTTTGATTTCTTTGGCCAAGAGCAAAATGCCCAAAAATTAAGAAAAACTCAATTTGAGCAATCTCCCCCCCCCCCCCCCCCCCACACCCGCCAATCGATGATCTTGCTCATTGGCAAATCTTGAAAATAGATATAGATATTATTATTTTTTTTTCTAAACTTTTATTCTTTCCTTTCCTTTTTTTTCTTTCCACTTCTTTTTCTCTTCGAATTCTGCTACTGGGCAGCAGCTTGCACAGCTGCTGCCCAGGCAGCAGCTTCTGCTGCAGCTGCTCCTGCAGCTGCTCAAGGCAGCTGCAAGTGCAGCTGCCAAGGCAGCTCCAATGCAGCTGCATTTTGCAGAATGTTCAAATAGAGACATGAACAAATTTTCTCAACTCTGACAACTAATTAATTAAAGAATTAAAGCAAAAAAAGGCTTAAATTCAATTATTTCTGTCAAAAAAAAAAAACAAAAAAAACAAAAAAAACAAAAAAAAAAACAAAGAAATTATTCGGAAATGACCTGAAGTTGAAGTGAGCATGCATCTTTATGATTCTTCAATCAGTTAATCTATGTAAAACTACTGTAGGCACTGTCTTTTTCAGATGCACCTCTCTTTAGCATTGCATATTACTCTGCATGAATGTTAAAGCATTGCATCGTCTTTTTCAAATGCACTTCTCTTTAGCGTTGCATGTTACTCTGCATTAATGTTAAAGCGCATTCGAAAAGGAACTTCTGTAATAAATTTGAAGCATATGCATGGGCATACATTTCAATGAACAATTATAGGGCAAAATGTAATCAAATCTCAACATGTTTGAAGCATATGCATGAGAAACAGAGTAGGCATCATTTCAAATAGTAATATATAGTAGGGGGTTTAATACTGATTCTAATACAAGCGAGCAAACAATGGAGACCAAAGAACTGTAAAGGTATTAGCATTAGCAGGACATACATTTTCAGCACCACAACAGCACATACCAGGTTTAAATCATTGAAGGAGTTTTCATTTTGAATCATCCAATCTTTCGAGTTTGAACATGAAGAAACTGCTGCTAATCAAATTCAGAATCACTCAGGTGATCCCGCTCATGTTCATGGATTATGATTGAGTTCCATTAAACAACATAATTCAGAGCAAACAGAAGAAGGAAATCACTGATATCTACATCCAGATCAACGGAGAATCAGAATAAAAATCAGAGACTACAACATCTCCGCCATCACAGACTCCAACATCTCCGTAGAAAATAAAAGACCGATCATGCAAATTCGGCTGCTTCAGCCTAACTTGACCAAAAATGTATGGTATTCACGTCTGCCAGACAAAACAATACTTCTTTCTGTTTATTTTCTTTTTTTTCTACATATGTACACTTGCAAATATGTGAAAATTGCACAAATAACCCTGCTAAGTTCGCAGTCGCCTGCGTGTCCCTGAAAGCCTTTTTCGCTTTTGTGTTGCTTTCAGGGTTGCATATGCAAAAACCATTTATGCCTGTATACCCTCCTCAAGGGCCATGAGAAGAAATAATCAAGACTTTTAAGGGGTCCACGCAGAACATCAACTTTACAGGGATATTCGCATAATTTGCACATTTGCAGGGGTATACATGCAAAAAAAACCATTCTTCAGACTCTACAATAAAAATACATAAATACATTATTACAGCTTTCGGTTAAAAGAATAGAAATCAATGAATATATCATGGCGCCTTCAACATTGCAGCTGCTTATGCACCTGCTGTGAGCTCCACGTCATTCTCATCGAGGTAGGAAAGATTATCGTCGGCTTTCTCTTACTCTCCTCCAAATAAGGAAAATCCTCGGTGAAGTGCAAACCACGGCTCTCTCTTCTTGAGAGCGCGCTCTCCACGACCAACTTAGCGCAACAAAAGAGATTCCTCATCTCGCATAATTCAACTCCAACCATTGTGGGCTTCCACCCTTTCCTAAACAAGTATTCTTCCCATTCCTCCTCCAAATCCCCAATTTTCCACTCTGCAGTCTTTAACCTACTTGTCGACCGCACTATTCCAACATACTCCCACATAACGGATTGTAGCTCCGCTCTGATCTCCTTTGTCCGCTCTGTAATATCACAAACCACACTATCCCTCAAGGACACTGGGGGCACTGCGAGAGTCCACCTGGTTGAGGAATGGCTGTCCCCATGCGTTTCCACCATGTGGTCTATTGACGGTTGGACCGCTCGCCTAGCAAAGACTAGGGCTTCAAGCAATGAATTGCTCGCAAGACGATTTGCACCATGCAAGCCAGTGCAAGCAACCTCACCAGCCACAAATAGGCCTTTGACATTTGTCTCCCCCTGCAAACCAGCACGGACCCCACCGCACATGTAATGCGCTGCGGGGACAACAGGTATTGCGTCGCAGGTGATATCCAATCCGTACTTAAGGCACTCTGCGGCAATATTAGGGAAATGGGAGAGGATTTGCTCTCTTGGTTTGTGGCTTATGTCAAGTAAGACATATTTTTCTCCTCGTTTTTTCAATTGATCGTCTATGCTCCGTGCAACTACATCTCTAGGAGCCAGTTCGGCTCTTTCGTCGTATAACGGCATGAACCTCTGCATTGATTGGTTATAAAGTAGTCCTCCGTCTCCTCTAACTGCTTCGGTTATAAGAAATGCATTTTCCCTTCTCTTAATTGGCTTTAAGGGGAGGCCTTCATCAGCTAATGCTGTTGGGTGGAACTGCACAAATCTGCATTTGTACAAGAAGAAACATGATGTCCAAGTTATGAATAAACACAGATTCATGCAAAATTGGAAAATATGATAAAGGAGAACATTAGGATATAAAAACCAGCAAAGGCGTTGATTTAGAAGGTACAAAGATTATAATGAGACTCACTCCATGTTGGATATTACAGTCTGGGCACGATGTGCCATTGCAATTCCATCTCCGGTGGCAACCTATATAGAAGTCATAATGAATTAAAGGGGTAACAAAATGAACATAGCAAGCATGGCTTTTATGTTAATAAAGAAAGATAGGAAACTTTCTGTTGAATCACAACTATAGGTTTCTTTTAGTATACTAAGTCCACGATTTCAAAAAAATATTCTTTAAAAGACAAAAGAGACACTTCAGAATGAAAGATATGTTATATAATTCTAATTCTAGAAAGATTGACAATTGTTAGTGAATTGTGTTTATCAGGGAATAAGAAGTATAACTATCAAAATTATAAGAAATAAGAATATTCTTATAAGAAATAAGAATATCAATTTTTTTTTTTCTTTTTTTTCTTTTTTTTTTTTTTGAGGCCCGGCTGCCTCACTCTATTGCTAAGTTCAAGGACTTTTGAATGAAGCGGTAGCAAGCTATCTTTTCTCGAAAAAATAAAAAAAGAATACCAAGGGGTTTGTAGTTGTAGGGTAAATATGCCCAGCTCCTCCGGAGGCAAGAAGCGTCACTTTTGAGATGAAACGAACAACCTAGATTTCCACAAATCCAAAATTCTCATAAATGACCTACATTTGTAAAATGACATCCCATAGTATAAACTATAAAACTTAACAATGAAAGAGACAAATAAAAATGATAGATTGTGTACAAGATCAGATGCAGAACCTGTTGGGTTTCCGGATTCAGTGTATCAACACCATGGCAGTGTATTCCGTCATTGTCCTGCAAGACGATGAGCTTATACGACTTAGCCATCATCATGGAAACTACTTAACATTTGTTTGAGAACTAACATGATGCAGAGATAAACTACACGATTGCAAAGTGAAAAATCAATATTCCTCGGAGTGAGAGGAAGACCCAAGTAGAATATATATATATGTATATACACACACACACACTACCTGGACAGCCTTTTCCTTGTGGGATTAATATTCCCTCCATAAAACTTCTCAAGGTTGATGAAAAATAGTAAAGAAAATGTAAAATCTTTCCATGTGTGATAAGACGACAATGCAACTTACCAAAGAACAATTACACTAAGAGCCTCACTATATGAAATATTTGGATTAGGATTGTATAGATAGACCCTGCACTATCTCGATATTGCAACTTAGACCCTAAATTTTTGATGTAAACACTTTAGTCCCTAAATTTCTCATATATTGTAAATCAGTCCATGATTGTCAAGAAATTTAAGTATATTATAAAATGACCATTTTATCCTTTCTTTAAATGACTTCTTTGTTTTTAGGGTACTAGAAACAAAGTTAGAAAGGTCGATTTAATGGGAAAGTCACATATCATATCTTTTTAGCAACCGGGAATGAAATTGCAATATGTGAGAAAGTTCAAGGACAAATGTCTAAGTTAAAAGTTAAGGGCCTAAGACACAATGTCGAGAAAACACAAATATCGAAATTTGCAAAGAAAATAAATGATTAAATAGAAAAGGAAGTAAAAAATAACCTCAAAAGTCAACAAATCAATGGTGAAATGGTGATGGAACAAAACTATGTTTTAGTCGTTATCAACAGCCCTCAGCTATATGTGCTCAATCTCTCAATCGGTCATATCAGTAGTATGAGCAATTCAATTGCCGATTTAGATTTGTTTAGGCTTAAGGCTTTTAGAGTTTTCAATTTAGATAGGCTCTCTCCACAAAACTCAGACAAATAAATTACACTATAAAATTGGCATGCAACTACATAAAATCGCAAACGATGAATTTCATTATATAGTAAATAAAAAGGAAAACAACCTGAGAAGTCAATAAATCGATGGCAAAATGGTGACCGAACAAAACTATGTTAGGATCATTATCAACAGCTTGTAGCAATGCCCGCTCAATCTCTCTACCAGTCATATCAGCGGCATGAACGATTCTGTTGTGGGAATGCCCTCCTTCTCTTGCGAGATGTAACCTTCCATCCTCTCCATGATCGAAAGATGCACCCATTGCGATCAATTCCTTCACACGATCTGGGCCTTCTGTGCACACTACCTGAACCGAGAAGAGTGCAAGCAAGTTGGTTTTGACATGATTGAAACGAACGAAAGTGCAAGATTAAATTAACTAATTGGCCTTTATGTGCAAACTCATATATTTGCATACAAACCACCATAAAATCTAAATTTTCATTTGTCTTGTAGCCTTAGAAATGCAGTTTCTTACATAAATACCCTCATTTTTTTCGGTAGTTATCCAATTTTTAGGGCGGAAGTTGCTTTTATATTAGAAGTTTTTAAAGAGGTTCGTTTTTGTAACCATAGTAAGAGTATACATATATGCAACAATAAATGTGTGAGATGAGAAGAGACATATGCAAACTTTAAAAAACTTTCTTTTCATTTCAATGTCTCTCTCTCTTCTCATCTCACACAAACATAAACAAGAAATTTGACTTAATCCCCTATTATTCTGGTGTGCTATAACAGAACTCATAAAACATACTCAAAATAGCTTCTTGCATAAAAAATCGCTTAACACTCTATCCTACCCATCTCACTTTATATGTGAGACCCAACAAAACCAAAGAATAGTTTCTTTTGTGTAGATGAATACCATCTCTAGATTTCAAAAGAATTGAACAAGTCATCCCAATGAAAATATGACAGAAGCTCAACTAAATGATGTTTTTGGAACAAAGATATATACAGACACTATAAAATTCAGTTGTCCCGTAATGCACACACTATTTTGGATCGACCCCACAATCAAATGAGACATTACGAATTATGAATTAGTAAAAAGTGGGTACTCAGCAAATACAGATTAATTTTTTTTTAATGGAAACTATTATTTCATATCACACTAATGCTAGCTTTCATTCCTTTTCAGTGGTGACAAAATGAGAAAGCATTTTGACAAGTTAGCAAAGTTGTACACAAAAATATAGCAGTATAAGTTATAACTTTATGGTTCAAGGTATTGAAAATCAATTCCCAAGAAATGATTGCAGTAAAGCAAAGCTTTTTCTATCTAGAAAAAGGTTAAAAGAAACATTTCAAAACCAAAAATATAACTCTAATATTGTTGTCCAGATTTATGTTTTTCCCTTTTTTTGTACGATAAAATTACATTAATCGTCTCATAAAAGGCTCTTCGAATAAGTGATGAAGTGAGTCATCTGTTGCGATAGTAAAAGATGGAATCAAAAGAACTCCTTACACAAATAGCAATAGAATAATTCGCTAATCCTTCAAAAAGATTCAGAGTATGAGCCAACAGAATTAAGACATAAATATTAATGTGGAGAATTTTTTTAGAGATTCAAGTCTCAAATTTTTTCATCAATACATGTTAGGACAAAGAAGCATGACAACAATCTCCATTCCCAACCACAAACGGATGAGGACTCATTTATGTTTTACAGAAGTAAATGACATAATATTAAAGTGAATGGTATTATATCAAGAGATGGCCTAAATCAAGAGTCAAATTCAGTATATTATATAGCTTTCAGAACTACAAAATTTGATATTTGGCAAAAATAAGGAAAACATAAGTAACCAAACATCTTATAGAAGTTCAAATTGTAAACAAAATGTCAAGTAATTGATGAAACAATAATTCCGCTAGAGTAAGTAAACCAGAAGGGCGCCAAGAACCACAAATCTAAAACCTATCATGAAATCTTAAAAAGGAAAATCTATAGACATTCTCAAATCAAAAATTACTTCAACTAATAGAAATTAAGCTATTAGGAGAGTATAAGAAAAGAATTGAAAACAAGTATTATAAAATGAAATTCCTGAGAGCATATGCGATGAATTAACAAGTTGAAAGTCATGTAAAACCACTTAATTGGAAGTAACTTAAGCTATATCCTGATGGCAATGTGCAAAAGTAGGTATTAATGGTTAGAAGTACCAATGTTCTACTTTATTCGTTAAGGTGTTTTACTCAGTAAGAGAAGTATAAGCCAAGGATTTAAGTGCTCATTGGCACGGCCATATCTACCGTTCCGTATCGTGCCAACAAGATATCAGCACGATACAGCTCCTGTGCTGATGCCACAACTCAAAACTCTCTTTTCTTAAAGTTAATAAGTAACTTTCTAAATAAGTAACTTTCTACATAATAAGCAATTAGAATATTTCGTTACTAAAGAAAATACATATTTCATGTTATAATGTGTCGGCACGCATGTATTTTTTGTGACCGGAAAGTTTTCGGCATGACCCAGTGCCACGACACTTAAATCCTTGGTATAAACTGATTTGCAAATCTGTGCAGGAAGGAAATCTTTAGAGGATCAAGGAATGTTATAGTTACATCAGATCGTATGAACACTAAATGTACATAACTAATTCCCGAGGATTCAGCCAAATGACATCCATAAGACACGACAAGGCAACCAATCATCTATTCTAGACTAACAGTATAATTCTTCATAAAACTTAATAAGTTGATATGCTCACATATAACAAAAAAAAGGTGAGCCGAGACAGAGGATCAAGTTTTCATAAGAAGATAAAGAAAAGGAAGAATCCAATGAACCAATAAACCTACAAAACATTTAGCAGTTAATTGTTCATCTTTACAACTGTTAAGTAATCTGCACTGCATTGTAAAACATCATATCCTCAATAGCAAAATAAATTTTAAAAATCTGCCACTAGCTAAATAACTCAAAAGTCAATAAATTTTTACATGGCTACATTTCTTACGAACCAAATATTGGAAAAAAAAAAAAAAAAAAAAAAAAGGATAGGAAATTAGAGAAACTCACCCTGACCGTTTCCTCATCACACAGATAAGCCCCTGCAACAATTGTATCTTGCATGTGACTCTCCACGGAGTCTGAAGGGCACAAAACAGCACTAACACCGCCTTGTGCATAATTTGTGTTGCTCTCGTGAGGCTCCGCTTTCGTAATAACAGCGACCTTTCCATGTTTTGCAACTTCTAGGGCATATCTAAGGCCAGCAACACCACTTCCTACAACTACAAAGTCAAAATACTTTGTATTTGCAGTGCTTTCCACTGAGCATGAGATAGTAACATTTCGGATAGAATTGGCTTTATTGGTTGAAGTCGCTCGGGAGAAAGTGTTACTCTTTGTGCATAAGAGACTATGCATTGTAGAGAACCTGGAAGAGGAAAGAACTAATTAGATAAGATTGTAAACTCTTACTTCAGTCAGGTTGATAAATACAACCAAATTTGATAGAGAGACACTTACGAGAAAAGTGCAGTTAGGCACTATTCTATTTTACTACTCATGATCTGCAGAGGTTAGTTATATTTCATTATATTCATAATTTAGAAAGTACCCAATTACATTAATGTGCATACATTAGAAATTAATCCTTTAAATTTTATGCCATAAAGGATGCTAGAGACAGTCAAATAACGAGAAAAAATAGAACGATTACTATTTTACAGAATTTGATAACTCAAGATTCCTCAAAACCGTCTCTTTCTCTACAATTAAAGGATGCAATCATATGAAAATATCAAGCTAACTGAATATCTGAGAATGAGCTATGTACCAACAAATTTTCAAGTTTAGTTATTGTTAACTGCAGGGAATAAAAAGAAAAAAAAAAAAAAACCAAATCATAGTTTGATAGCTATACCTCGAAACATCTATTTGCACGCATCTCTTGAAAGAAAGACCAGTCATTCTTGAAGCTTGGAGATGAGCTTTCTCGATAGATCCTCGGCAGTGCAAATTAGCACACCCATACAAAAGGCTCGTCATAGTTCTAAATTTCTAAGTTTCTGCACAAATAACAGTAAAAATACCAACATGTAAACAAATTCCCAACAGAAGAAATGATTGAGAATGTGGCCATATAACCCCTGTATTAACTGTTTTACTTATAAATATTAATCGACGCACATTTCATCGAACTAAAAAAATCATAAATCTCCCTTATGAACAGCTACAATACAAATTTATAACAGATTTCGCAGGATAAAAGAAAACTATTCTTGTGTAATTCATTTGCAACTTGTACTAAAAACCACATATTCCAAAAATTAGAACAAACCCAGCATTAAGAACCATAGAAATGATGGGATAAACAACAGCAAAGGTATAAACTATTGATTAGAACTCAGAACAGGGTACCTTTCCATGTTATACTCCATGCTATGAAATGATGAACTAAAGGCAAATTAATATATATTTCACAATATGCAAATCAAACAAGCAAAATAGAGAAAAAGCTAAGAACCTTCATCTGGAAAAAGAGGAATAATTCATTAAAAACAACCATAATTAAATGGAAAAATCAGAGCTTTATCACAGAAACCTATTCATTGTCACGCAAGGGCAAAAACCCAACAAGGAAATCTCAATCAAACATTTGATCACACAACTCATGTGCATAATAACCAAGAACACAAAATACCATAAAATAGAGACGAGAAAAAAAAAAAAAAAAAAAAAAATTGCTCACGTTTTTGAGCGCCCTGAATCCTCCGTGAATCAAATGAGGATATGGAGAGGAATCAACCAACGTCGTATTAACTCTCAATAAATCCCAAAAAAAAAGAAGAATAAAAAAAGAAGAGAGAGAGGAACAGAGAGCCAAGAATAGGAAATGGGTCAATATTTTCCTATATATTCTCTTGCAGTAGAAATCTATGAGGTTGGTTTCAACACAGCAAACTTTTCCATAAGAAAATATATAATATTTCAGAATGGTTAAAAAAAAATAAATAAATAAATAAATAAATAAATAAATAAATTGCTAAATGTACAGAGCCCCCTAAAATTTTGCTTTTTTGCATAAAGGTCTTAACTTCTAATTTTGGCAATAAAACTTTCTAAACTTTTAGGATGAAAAATATTACTTCTATATTCCAAACGGAGTGTAGGATTCATAAAATTCTAAATGAGTTCTAGTAAAAATATAAAAAGGTTGAAAAAATTAATATGATAAGTAGTAGAAAATATACACCTCACTTTGCGGTGTATCAATAGCATTGTTCTTGTTGAATAATTTGATAGGTTCTAAAATAAGATTTCAACCCTACGTCTTATATATAATTTTATAAAACTTCAAAATACAAACAAAATTTATTTTTTTTATTGTATTATAAAAATAAAATACAATAAATATCTAAGATAAATTTATCCCACTCTTCAAATCTCATACTCAATTATCAAAATTAGACCAAAAAAAAAAAAAAAAAAATTCATATTTTGAAGTGTAACAAAATTATATGCCACCATGCAAGACATAATCAAAATGGTTGCATAATTAATATTTCAATTGATGAAAAAAATGAGCTCTGATTCAAACAACTATTGAATTATTTGAGATAGTTTAGTTTAGGACTTTATTTGATATAATAAAAAATTTAAGTGCTTACTTATAAAAGAGCTACAATTCAGACACAATAAAGGAAAATGCTAGCCCTACAATCTTTTTGGGTTGTATTTTTTTATAATAGACTCATATTTATTCACTAATTTTATTATTTTTTTATTATCAAAAATTAAAAAGAAAATTAAACTCTACCGGATAGGATTACAACGCTTGATCCATTTGGATCAAGAATAGTAATCCTACAATCCTTTATCCTTTATGGGTTGCAGATTTAACATTTCTCAGTATATAAGCTATTTTGAATTTATTATCAACCTTTTAAATTTTAATTTTTGAGCTTATATAATTCATTAAGTTAAAAAATTTATCACATTTTGTGGCCAATTTGCTATTATGGTTTGTTTTATTCACTTCAGAATAGCTTAAACAATTAGATTTAAAGAAATTAACAACCGATTTGGTAAAATCTTTAATGTATTTGGCTAAAATACTTAATTTTAAAAATTTAAGAGCTAAGGGACCTCAATAAAAAAAAACCCACAGTTTAGGCGGCAATTTCAAAAATGGCATATAGTTAGGATCTCTACACATTTTTACCCAAAATAAATAAATAAATAAATAAATAAATAAATAAAGGAAAGGATAGGAAATTTCCTCGCAATTGACTCGCCCAATCGCATGCCCGGTTGAATAAAAATCCCCACATTAAAAAAAAAAAAAAAAAAAAAAAAAATTCCCTACTAAAGTATGGGGTACTGGAGAATCTACCCCTTATAAAAGTCCCACTACTCCGAAGGTGGTCATTTTTTGCGAAATAAATTTGTCCACATTCAACGAATCTATTGTATTAATTATAAGAGTGTTACGGAAAAGGACAATAATAAGGACAGATTAGTTAAGAGTGTTATTATTATTATTATTTTTTTTCGTGCTTCCATTCCTTCGATCTCACTTCTGTTCTTCTGTTTATATTTTTATTAAATAAAATAAATAACGTGTTACTTTTTTTATTCTTGTTGGATGTAAAAGGCAGCTCCATCTAGATAGCCAACAACAACATATTTAAAAATCGAAATTAAATCGAATAACTTATTTTACTAATTCTTTTGTATCGTACTTGTCTTAATAATTTTAAATTTTTCACATATCTTCTACCGGTAACAAATTTTTATTTTTCACATATCTAGAAAAATAATCGCACTAAAATTTTATTATAATTAAATATCTAACAATATTATGATTAAATAAAATTGTAAAACTTACCGTTTAAACGTGAGAAATTATTGAAGAAGACAAACGAAACAAAATTGATCTGGAAGCGTGTTAGGCACGGTCTTAAAACGTATTTCCGTCCTTCGTGCGGATTAATCGAAAATACCGCTCCAAAATACGATAGGAGCTCCTTTTTCCTACGAACACGATGACGGAGACTCTTTCAATACCAGATAACAAAATTATTAAATAAAATAAAATATAATTAAAAAATATTTATCAAATAAAATTTTTTTTCTTTTTTTTTTTTAGATACACTGTCTTTATATATATATATATATATATATATATATATATATATATATATATATATATATATATATATATATATATATATGGGTCCGGCTACTATACTCTTATGAGTAAAATCTTTCTGTACTCATAAGTTTTCATCCCTTGGATGAAAGAATGTATGGTTAGGATTATAGCAGTCTCTAGAATTTATACTATTTTCCCAACAACCTAGTAAACCGTAGGGGGACCACTATCATCCTAACCGCACATTTCACCGTAGGGGGATCACTATCATCCTAATCGCATATTTTTTCATCCAAAGGTGAAAAAGTTATGAGTATAAAGGAATTTATATTTATAAGAGTATAATAAACCTACGCATCAATATAAACATAAGACAATATGTATATATAGAGATGGAAGGAGGAGTTGAGAACATTGAATTCCAACATTCAAGTCCAGAACCCATAAAGGGATTGAGAAATGTTCGAAATAAATACACAATAAAAATAAAAAATAAGAATTAATAAATAATAATAAAGTTAAAAATTAATAATAATTTGAATATTTTAAATTTTCACTAAGAATTTTCTACAAAATTCAAAATCTTAAAATAAAAATTAAATTCAATAAAAAATAATAAAATTAAAATTATCAGTTGTTTATACTATGCAATAGATAAGTTATCTTTAAGAGACTTAACCTCACTTAGTGTAAGCAGTTTTCATCAAAAGGAATCGGAGTAAATTAGGTCTTGAATTACGTTCCTTTGACCCCGACTTCAACTACCACACACACAATATAAAATTTTTCGTCGCGAGTCTGTGCGTTAATGGTCATGCACAATATCTTAAATTTTCATAAGAATTTCTATGGACAGCCCACATCTCATAGTCACGGTCGTATATAAATACTCTTATATAGGTGATCTCTTTCAGGGATGTGTGTAGAGTCACATCTCGAGAAAATTATCGCCTCGGATTTCATTAAGAGTTGTAAGCTCAATCTTAACAACTACACAGAGCACCACTGATCATAGGAATGGAATTGAACTAAAGTTCCTCTGAATAAATAGTAGAAAATACTCTTTAACCAACCTGACAGCTTAGTTTTATCATATTGAATCTTCTTTAAGAGATCTCCTATCACAAAGGTTGGATTTCTACTGTAGGAAGGTCCTTTATGTGCAAAGTTCTATCCCCCTCGATGATTTTAATTAAGTATTTTCGAATATATAATATCAATGTAATTAACTAAAACTACGACAGTAATATAGAAAGTAACAAAAGAAGAGATTAAAATAAAAGTGAAAAAATAGTGTTGATGGTTAAAGGGGTTTTAATAAAATTTAGATTTTCGGATTGAATCCCACTTAAAACAAAACTAGTTTTATATATAATATAAATATATTTTACGATAATAAAAATATTATTTTATTTTTTAAAATTAAGTAGCAAAATAAATATACTTTAGCAATAATTTGGTGCTATTAATAGCATTCCAGCCTAACTCTATAGAGTCCGGCTACTATACTATCGATAGCACCAAGTATTTGGTATTATCAAGTTTTCTACTCTTAGATCAATCTCTTTGATCATCTTCACCCGTTAGATTTTTCTATTTTTCCAACCATCCAATAAACCCAAGAGGCCTACTATCATCTCAATTACACTTCTTTTAATTCAATGCTTAAAAACTTAATAGCACCAAGTATTTGGTGCTATCAAGTTTTCTACTCTTAAATCAATCCCTTTGATCATTTTCACCCGTTAGATTTTACTATTTTTCCAATCATCCATTAAATCCAAGGGGCCCACTATCATCTCAATCACACATCTTTTATTCCAAGGCTTAAAAACTTAATGGTACCCGTAACTTGGTGCGATTAATAGCATTTCAGCCCAACTCTATAGAGTCCGGCTATTATGCTATTAATAACACCAAGTATTTAATACTATCAAGTTTTCTACCCTTAGATCAATTCCTTTGATCATTTTCACCCGTCAGATTTTACTATTTTTTCAACCATCCATTCAACCTAAGGGGTCCGCTATTATCTCAATCACACATCTTTTAATCCAAGTGTTAAAAACTTAATAGCACCAATAACTTGGTGCTATTAATAGCATTCCAACGTAACTATATATATATATTAAAAAAATAATTTTAAATTTAACAGATAAACTAAAATTGCATGAAACTATATGCAATTAAAATTTTTAAAAATACTAACCATAATTTATTTAAATTTAAATATTAATCTTACAAGCAAGTTGACAATAAAAATTATATACAATATGCAAAAATTAAAATTTGAATTAGCACTCATTAGATTTTAATCATAATCAAATCGGAAGGCTTAAGTCTTAGACTGTTAAAAAAATAATCGCTCTAAAGTCTGATTGTAATTAATAATCTAACAATATTGTAATTTAAAAAAATTATAAAACTTACTGTTTAAACGCTACGAAAATATGAGAAATTATTGAAGATGACAAACAAAATAAAATTGATCTTCTCTTCCTACGAGCACGATCGTAGTTGAGGTTGACGGAGACTCTTTCAACATCCGATAACAAAATTATTAAATAAAATAAAATATAATTAGAAATATTTATCAAATAAAATTTCTTCCCTCACTTTTCTTTGAATACATTGTCTTTATATATATATATATATATATATATATATATATATATATATATATCAATATCTATATAAAGATAAGACAATATGTATATATAGAGAGGGAAGAAGGAAGTGAGAACATTGGATTCCAAATCAGATTGGATGCGCAAATCGGATCGGATGCGAAGAGGACTATCAAAATTTTCTTTTATGTCCATACTCCAAAACTATAGAAATGTAGGTAGAAACAGAGAGAACTAGAGAGAAAATGTCCATACTCCAAAACTATAGAAATGTAGGTGGAAACAGAGAGAACTAGAGAGAAACTAAAAGAAGATTTTAATATTGTATATCATATTATATCTTGTATATCAAAAATAGGAGTTTTATTTATAGATTATTATGATACTTTAGAATATTTTGTTTTTCACATAGAAATATAAAAAAATCGGCTAAAATATAAATTAAGATATGTTTCTTAACTAATAAAAAATATATATAACTTATCATTATTATTTTTAACTTATAAAGATAAATTCTAATCTTATCTTTAATATATAAAGATAAATTTCAATCTTATCCTTAAGAAAAAAAGTATAAATCCTAATTCACATTTTATATAGATTGAGTTAAATTAAAACCGGTCAATACGGATACAATACATTACAATATTTCTTAAAACAAAAAAAAAATTATTATAGTAATAGCAATATCTAGGTTGAAACAAAAATAAAAACATCAGGCATATAAAATTTTGATCAAATGAGTCAACTTCACTATTTTGGTGCACGGGATGATATCCTAGTTGCCAACTAAGAGGTGAGAAATTTATTTTCCTACGCACATCGATATTAAAAACGTGATTTAACAACTAGCATCTTGCAGGAAATAAAATAAAACTTCTCACGAAATTTTTGATTGAACCTAAGAATTAAAAAAAAAAAAGAAAAAAAAGAAAAAAAAAAACCTCTTTGCCCTCATTTGGCTAGAAAGAGTATTTTTATTTAATTTGCTGTGGCTAGTCAAATTGAAGAGAAAGTTCTCTTCTTAGATATTTAATAGTATCGATTATATTATAGATCAATTATTTAATAATATATAAAATTAATATTATTTATTAATACTATTTTAATAATTTAAAATTTAAAATATAAATAAGTTGTTAATAAAATTTAAATTACTTGATAATAAAGTAAAATTGACATATAAAGACATTCGGTGGTGCATCACTTAAGTAGCTAATTATAATAAATATGATTGGCAGAGTGTTTTGTCCGTTTTTAAAAAATTATTATAAAACTCTACCGCATCAAAGTAATCACAAATTAAGAATTATTCATAAATTTTCGAGTTCTACTATAACATTAAATTGGCCTCTAAATCAACCTACATAGTTCAACATTACAAAGAGAACTCCAATTAAGATGATCACCTCAAGTGTACATTTTGCTCCACTTCTGTTTTTATTTTAAGTAGCAGCAAATTCAAAATATAGGTTTGATATAGAAATTTGAAGGTTTGTTCTAGTTTGAAAGTAAAAAAAAGAAAAAAAAGAAAAAAAGAGACTATGCATTGAAGGTTGAAATTATAATACTGTGTTTTTGATTTTGCTGCAAATAATTATTGAAAATAATAATCCAAATTTAAATTAAAAGTTGATTTGAGATAGAGTTTATCCAAATTATATTTAATATTTATTTGTAATTATTTAGATTTGTGAACCGTTATGATATATATATATATATATATATATATATATATATATATATATATATATATATATATATATTTAGGTATGGTAATTAGATAAAAAAGAGGTCACAGTAGACATGGCCGCATAGGATCAAGAATATGATTTGATAGCTATATATATATCTAGACATGATAATTAGATAAAAAAGGGGCCGCAGTAGATATGATCGTATCGTTAAGGGTGTAATTGATTATATTTTATTGATAAAGAATTAGCTCTTCTCCATATTATTATATTTTAGAATTGATAATTTGGATCAACCATCCCTAATGCAAGTGGCAAAGGGTTTGGTGCTTGATATTCGAGATCCGAGTTCGAAGCCTAGTTGCTTCACATTTCTACCTAAGTTTATTTAAAAAATAAACGAAGCGGGTTCGCATAAGAGATTTTTTACGATTTCAACAATAATTTATTATAGTGCTACTTTAAATAGTGAGACAACACTATCTCACTTAGCACTATACGCTACCCCGGCAAAAGATTATTTCTGGAGATTGCCTTATTCATCAGAGTTCAATTTACTCTGTTTGAAGTCCCAACAATCTTGAACTGACTATCTCTATCCACACATTACTCTTGATGGCAGCAGGTGGGTGAAAGGCAAAGTCGTGAGTTTTGATTGCATTAAATTAAGCTTGCGACTTCTCGTGATCCTAAGGCACAAACAAGTTGTTCCTACTTCCTACTTCATCATAGACAAAATGTTTGGATCTTGATCGAGAATTAATTTTTCTAGCTTCGATCGTCTAACTCATGCTCTGACTTTTGCCCTCCCTTCATAACACACTCTAAGCTCCGCATGTTTTTTTTCTTGTCTCTGAAGCAACTATTTTATTCTAATAATAAGACATGGTGGACACTTGAGAAAGTGAAAGGTTAAAATTTTGAAATGTTCCAAAAAATTAAAATAAAATATCTCCAAGCACAAAATTGCTGGCCATAAAAAAACTTGTAACTTAAACTCCACACATTAATTAAGGTTCTAATTGGACCGAAAGTCAGACCCTTTAATAGTTCAAGTCAATCCATAAAACAAAATAACCTAATTAAAGAACTATGTTTAACTATTCAAACCCGCCTACTAGTAAATTGGTAAACTATATATATATATATATATTTTTAACCAAAAAGGCCAATATTTTTTTTATTAATATTAATCTTTAATCCGACAACCTAAAGAATTAGAGTCAGAAAAAATGAGCTTTGAAAATATTCTCAGTACTAATAGTTACATACCATGTGATTAGCCTAAATTAGTTTTTTCCTTCCTCTTATGCTTTTTATTTTATAATTGATCAGCATATATTAGTTTAACTAATAGTAAAATCTGCGAGCCTTAAGAGTATGTTTGTTTCGCCGAAAATTAAGAAGAAAATGTTGTCTTTGGTCGTAAAAACACATTTTTATTGTTTGATTCGCTATAAATAAAATTTTTTGGTAACTTCACCCTAGGAGGTGCTGACATGAATTATGAGAGAAATAGATATTTGAAAAATAAAAAAAATTAAAAGAATAACTGCTGTGAGTTTTCTTATTTGTTCTTATAGTGGTGTTGAATTTTTTAGTAAAATAAATTAAAAAATTAGATAATTACAGTTTCAAACCTATTAATTAACTTTCAATCAAATAAACATTAGTGAAAAAAAAAAAAAAAAACCTTTAATTCAACTGAAAGTCATTATCAACTAGAAAATTACTCAAAGTCAAACAAACAAGTCTCTGTATATTTGTTTCATCGAAAGTAAAGAGAAGTAAAATAATTTTTGATCGTAAATATGCATTTCAGTTGTTTGGCTCACCGTAACTTTATTTTTGATTAAAATTCAATTTTTTTTAAAACGTACCATAGATGACTCCGACTGATTCGATACCAAAATTAATTACGTCAAAAAAAATAATAATAAAAAATAATCCATCTCTCACACTCTGAGCTTTTGCGCTTTATTAATTTCCTCTCAAACAAGCAGTAGAGCTGAAAGAAAATTTTAACTCGATAGCTATACAAACAAGTAATAGAAAAAATAATAATTTTAATAAATTATAATTCATCAGAGAGTCTATTTCAACCTAAACTCTACCTTTGGTGAAGAAAAACAGACCCAAACAAGCAACTTTTTCGGTTCAATGTTTAATTTGGAAAAAATGAATTTTTGAAACGCTGCTTAAGTACAATTAATACCAGTAGGATGAGGAACATTTGGTCCATTTCTCCTGGTGTGATTTGGGGTACTCATAGCAATACTTCCAGTTTGAAGTAATTAATTCCGTGATCGTTGCGAGTGGTTGGGTTTTTCAAAACGGCACGGCTGGATCCTCTTGGACCAAATTTTTCTAAAAAAGAAAAAGAAAAAGAAAGAAAAAGAAAAAAAAAAGGAGCGAATTATTTGTCGCACACGATGGACTTTCCCGCGCTCACCAGGAGCGGGTGATCTCGTTGGGACCACCCTAGTAGTTGAAGGCAAATTAATTGTCTTTTGCGGAAAAGAACTTTAATAAGGCCATCATCCCAACGAAGCCTCTTTAAAAAAGTTTACATTTGCTGCCTAGTATTAGTTTTATTTTCATTCAAAAATGACTAGTGGAACTCTGGAGGCCAGTGTCCTTATTTTACCATGCATAAAAATTATAAAAATAATTAATAATAAAATAATATTAAATATAATTTTTTTTTGTGTATTTTATTTGTCATATTCATTGATCAATGGTTCCTCGCTGTATGTGGCGGGAATGGGCTGACAATGCCTTCTCCGGCGACGACGCGTGTAGGGAGGAGTTGGGCGCGAATTAGTGCGCGAGAGGAAAAAAAAAAAAAAAAACGAGAAATTGATAAATTAATTAGAAATGGAGAAGTGAGGATTATAAATGGCAGCAAACTATTTGGATGTATTAATAAAAAAATCTGGTTGAACAAAAATAAAAAATTATGATGGATTAATTGGATGGAAGGATAAAAATCACAAGCTGGTGAGGGTGAAGAAGAACTTACCACGTAATAAAAAATATTGAAAATTTGTATAAGTTAATAGAGAATTTTTTTTTCTAAAATTTAAATATATTTTTTGAAATTTAGTATTACAAAACACCTAATAAATTTTTGGATAGAAATAAAACTGAAACATGATAGCGAATTGGGTACTGCTTCCCAACTTCTTTGGATGTAATAACAGTGATTTTAAAATTTTAAATTTTAAAATTTAAATAATTTTTTGGAGTTTTTAAATTTTAAAATTTGAATTTCGGAGGAGTGTTCGCGAAGAAATGTCTAATTTAACGAAACGAAATCCGAACACGACAAAATAAAATTATTACCTGAACGGTCTCGTCAAAATGAACGTCGTGGTGAAGTCCGATTTTGAATTTGACGAACCGAAACTACGAAAAAATGTAAAAAATACTATTTTTATAAGATTTTTATAGAAAAGTGCTAATATTTTATATGCCGAATCACGCGATATCGAACATGGAGGGTTCTCTGTGCAAAACACACCTCCAGTGAGGGACCCAAATAAAAATACTTTGAGGAGAAGGACTTATGGGCATTTTGTTCCTGCTCTATATAATACGTCCTAGGGTTTCTCCCAAGAAAACCATAGTCTAACGAGCCCCTACCACAAGATTCCTACTTCGCCTCCTCCCTCTCCTCTGCTCATCTTCCCCAGCTACCTGCACTGCCGCCGACAGCCGAAGAAGCTGCATTACCTCTCACTCCCTCAATCTTTGCTTGTTCTCGGGTGGGAAGGAACCTGACACCATCATCTCCTTCTCCACTACTCCTGGACGTCCCCAGCATCATCCTCGACCCCTGCTGATCGTCCCCGAGCAACCCAGTCGCTGGCCGCCGCCGCTGGACGCCGAAAAAGCAACCTCCCTCATTCTCCTTGTTTGATCTCAGGTTTGAAGGAGCCCGAGGCCACTAGGTTTCCTCTGGCTGCTCCTGAACCACCCCACCTTCATCTCCATCATTTGGTGACACTACTCCAAATTCGGGGGTCAAAGAGTTTTATAAAACGTTCTTGGTGGGAAAAAATGTGAGTGAAATATCCCACTGTATCAAATTTGATCCATGAATCTAAGAAATAGTGAGAATTCTTGATCTCTCTCAATTCGAAGATCCAGGATTTGAATTGATGTCGTTTCATTGATTCCTCCTAAAGATTTCATTTCAATTGAAATTTGGTTATTCACGATGTACGATGATCCCTGTTAAGCATCCATGGCTGAATGGTTAAAGCGCCCAACTCATAATTGGCAAATTCGTACATGTGCTGCGCCATCGCCGAAAAACCACTTTGAGGTCGCCGGTGCAAAGCTACAACCCGAAACCCTATATATGGTCGTATTGTTTCAAGCGCCACCTCCGCCGCCTCTGCTCTGGTTTGAAGGGTTGGGTGGGCACCTACGCGTCCTCTAGTGCCTCCCCCGTCACTTCCAGAGCACCTCCGACCAATTAGATCACCGAAAAGCTTTGCCCTAACTCCTCCGAGTTACTCTAGGCTGAGCTTTACCCAGCGCCGCCGCCGCCACCTCCAGCCACCGACAGTGCACTCCGGTGGCCTCCCCTCAATGGAACCAAACTCCATGGACCCTTGGTTGTTTCTCCCTGCTATCGGAACCGTAGCTTTACTAACCTTGCCCAAGGTGAAACCGCGGGCTTCAACTTCGGCCACTGCCACCTCTAACCACCGGCTCCGCACCTGGTTGGGCCTGTAGCACCTCCCTCGACTTCCTCCTGCCGCTGTATGCAACCTTAACTCCCTGGAGGCTGAGCTCTGGGAGTTGGCCCAAGCCCGAGCCCTAGCTCACCTTGTCTTGGCCGTAGTTTGTGGTGTCCCGTTTTTCCCGTGTGGCTTGGCCGTGGGGTCGGCGCCGAGAAAACATCTATTTTTAGTGTGTCGAGTGCATTGCGCGTCAAACGGATGCCAAAAACGAACTCAACGCTCGAAAACAGTGAAAATAGCTATTTTTGGGCGAAAATGGGCCAACGGGCTCATTTCGATGGCAGGCCGACTCACGGCCACATGCGTGCACTGGGAGCACCGAACCTGCGTTGTGCCACGTGTCGAGCAGGGGTTGGTTGGAGCGAGCATGGGCGCGGCGACCGAGGGCACTGGCGCGGGGCGTGGGAGCACGTGGGTGGCGCCACATGATGGCGCCGCAGTGGGCGCCGCGGCCGAGGGTGCTGGCGCGGGGCGTGGGCGCGCGTGGGTGCGGACACGTGGCCGCGCCCCGTTGGTCCCACTCCGTGCGACGCGGCGCGCGGCGCGGGGCATGTTGACCCGGGGGGCGCTTGTACCACCACGCGTTGGCTTCTGGTTGGCTGCGCGGGAGTGTGGTCCTCGGTGGGTTACTGTAGCGCGCCCGATGGGAGAATTCGGGCGCCCGAATGTGGAATTCGGGCGCCCGAAACTTGCTGTTTCGGCTATATAAAGCCTGAAACACCCCCATTTTCCTCCTTTTTCTCTTTTGCTCCATCCGTGAGCTTTTTGGAAGTGTGGGAGAGAAACGTGGGAGAGAAGTGGAGTGCCGCAAGCGCGCCGATTGTGCCGTGGAGCGCGCGCGAGGTGTTCCCAGGAGCCGGGCGGAGGTGCGTGCGCAAGGTTGACTGCGCGCCGACGCTAAGGTAGGTTTCGCCTTGTGTTTTGCTGTGTTTTTTGACACAGTTCTTGGATTTTTCTTTCGAAGTTTTTGTCTTTGAACTCTGTGCCCTTGTCCCTGTTAGGGACCGTTGTTCGTGGTGCCGTTTGCCGTGCAGTTCACCGCCGGGATTTTCAGGGTGTACCGTTCGCGCGCGGTGAGCGCCATTGGGCCTTCTGTTTTGAAAGAGGGCGTGTTGCTGCGAGAGCCCAATTGCAAGTGTCTACAAGCAATTGGCGGCAAACGAAGTGGGTTGGTTTGATTTTCTCCAAAACTGTGGACTTCCTATTAATTCTAGTATGATAGGTCTCAACATACTAGTATAGGTGCTATTATTGTTATATCATGTTATTGATAGAGTTGTGGGCTTGATTAGCATCCTGACATATGTTTGCATGTATTCAACCAGACTGCTAGAAAACTCTCACTTGAGCTAGGTTCTTTTATATTCTAGTTTCCACCATTGCATTCCTTTCCTGGACATAGAGTTTTTTCTCGCCCGGGTAATGGGTCGAGTGGTCGGGATAGTGTGGGATGTATGTTGCACTTGTGCCTGGGGGGCGAGTGGAGTTTGGTAGCTGTAGCTAGTGTTGTGCCAGTGTTGGGAGCCGTTTGGGTAAACGGTGGTCCCGGATCGTCGGGTACTCTCCGAATTGTTGTCGTCGCCGAGTTTGTGGCCGTGGAGTACTTGTGATATTAGGACCTTGAACCCAGAATGATTTTGGACACTTATGATTTTAGTAAATCAGTGTTTTTCCTTTTGAATTTCTAGGGGTCGCTGGAGCCTGTTCTTGTTTGATTGGGCGAAGGCATTAGCTCTTCGGGATTCGAAAAATAAACTTGTTTTTAACCGATTTTCGCAAGAACTAAAATCTATAAAAGTGGTTTTCTCTAATCAAGATAATTTTCTAAAAAGTGAGCTATTTTTATTCTCACCCCGAGAGGGTTTGAGTGGAAATGGTATTTAGCAATAAAGATTATTTTTTCTTACAACTTACTCACCCAAGAGGGTTTGAGTGATTTAGGTTATAAGGGCTGTTTTCATCCTCGGGTCGAGAACAATGAAAGGCTATGCCTACAACCTGTTCTTGTTTGATTCGGGTTCTCACACCCTCTGTTAGTGACAGTTTTGCAGAGGCTTTCCCTTTCCGTTCTTGCTCTAGCTGGCTTGATGAACCGAGGACAGGGAGTCACGAGATAGATCCCTACCAGTGTAATTCATTTTGGTGAGATAGATGTACCATCCCGAATTGTAAAATTTTACCGTACTCAGTTGTATTTCTTGTTTTAGCTATCTTCCTTTTTGGATTCATAAAGGTTGTAGCCCCGATCCCCGTGCAACTTTTCCCATGACCCACGATGTGGAATACCTATTAGTGGTGTGTCGGACCCGCAACGCGTTAAATGGACGCGTTGGACAGACTCTGTGAGGCTTCTGGATTGAGCGTGCCTTCTGGCTGTTTTTGTTGGACTTTAGAAAGGGTTTCAGGCTAATCTAAGGCCGGATTTGGATTCAGCGCGGAAAAAAGTCGAAAATCGACTATTTACTCGTGTTTTTCTGAGTCCGGATGCCCAAAAACGGACACCCGGAAATTTTCTGCGCGTTTTGGTGCATGGGGGAAGCCGTGGACCGGCCGAATGCCACGTGGCAGCCGCTGATTGGCCGGCGCACGCGGCGCGGTCCATAGAGAATTGCACCGGTGCATGGACCGGGCGCGGGGGACACGTGGCGCCCTCGGATTGGCTGGCTCACGCGGCGCGGTGCACGGAGACGCGTGGGCTGGCGCATGCACCGCGGCGAGCCACGTGGCGGCTTGTGAGTCGTCTGCTCACACACGCGCGGTCCACGCATCAGGGGGAGCAGGCGGGGCAGGTGGGGGCAGGCGAGGGCAGGTGACCGTCGTACGCGGGGCGCCACGTGGCGCCCGGCAATTGGCGGGGGCCACCCACCCCACGTTACCCGGTCGGGCCACGCGGCGGATCCCCAGCGGCCCCGCACACGCTATCTGCTGTTCGGGACACGTGTCGGGCGCTGGGCGATCCGGGCGTTGGTCGCGGGCCGGGCCGGGGGGCGAATTCGGGCACTGTTTGCGCCCGAATCCCCCCGGGCGCCCGAAAATTGGGCCCGAAAGCCCAATAATGTGGGCTTTTGGATTTTTCTTGGTGAGGGCCTATAAATAGCCCCCTCTCTTGGGTCTTTTTCTCTTTTTCCCGAGCCCAGCTGCGACAGAGCCCTCTAGCAATCTTGTTCATCATCTTGTGCTGCATCTTGCGAAGGAGTCTCGAAATTTTTGGAGGCCGCGGCATCGACGTATTCGGCTAGTTAGCGCAGTGCGACGCTTTTTTCTTCGGTGACCCATTTTCGTCGCATTTCGGTCCACGAGGTCCACAGACCTACTCCGAAGGAATTTTTGGACGATTTTTGCGGCGTCGGTTTCACGAGAGGTACATCTACGTTTTT
This sequence comes from Tillandsia fasciculata, assembly GCA_029168755.2. Lineage (NCBI taxonomy): Eukaryota > Viridiplantae > Streptophyta > Magnoliopsida > Poales > Bromeliaceae > Tillandsia > Tillandsia fasciculata. The sequence continues at coordinate 14,114,224 of CM054939.1, read as the reverse complement.
TGTGTTTTTCACTCCTCCCAGATTTGAGTTTTTTAGGGGTTCCACCCTTATTTCGTTGGTGGTTTTCTTGGACAGCAGAGCCTTGTCGAATTTTTATCTCTGTGCTCGAGTATCGGATTTCGACATGTGAGGACTCGATCGACATCTACTCTTCGCGAAAATCGCCGTCGTATTTTTATTAGAATTTTTGGAGTTTATCTCGTAGGTGGTATTTAAGCATTTTCTGGACTGAATTTACAGCAGCTTGTATTTGTGGGAATTTTTGCTTATTGCAATGTTTGGACCATATCTTTGTACCCAGGAGGAGTTTTTGGGTGTTTTTGGGCCCGTTGGAATTGTGGGAATCTGAAGATTGTCCCCGTTCAGTTTCAGCCTTTTTGGACTTTGGAGTGACGTGCACTTTCAGGTGGGTTGCCTCGTCTTCAAAACCGATGGACGGTTCATTAATTCTGTGGTATAGTGAACCTGTATGATTGTGAGATGTATTAGGAAGCATGTTAGAAAGAGAGAGAGTTGATGCTCCTTGTGTTGCTATTATGATCCTTTTGTTTATTGCTTCCTTATAATGTCAATTAAATGCTATTATTGAAACTTGACCTAGCACCCTGTCATATGATGCATGTCAACCAGACTAATAGAAAACTCCAACTTGGGCTAGTTTATTTATGCTTTAGACACTCCCATACTTTTATTCATTCTTTCAGCTAGACTTAGAGTTTTCCTCGCCCGGGTCCTGAGCCGAGTGGTCGGGTTGTTGTGGGATGCATATTACACTCGTGCCTGGGGGCCGTGTGGAGTCCAATAGCTGTGTTTAGACTAATATTTTATTCTGGTAGCCGTCTGAGTCGACGGTGGGTCCCGGCTGTGTGGTTATACAGCCAGTGAGTGAGAGATGTGATGTTGGTTACTGTCGATCTTGTTGATCGTGGATTTGGACTATAGCATGCATGAGCCGCATTTGAGCTCGACAGAGATGCGCGGATACTTTCCTCGGTGGGGTCGCGTCGCTCGAGTGCACTCCGGAGCTGGGCCTGTTACTTTGCTATCGCGACTTGTCGACGCAGTCCTTCTGGCTGGGCCCTTTTTGGGCAGTCACGGATGCCCTACGTAAGTCCAGTCCTCTGTGGATGTAATGGCAGTAGATAGGCGCAGGTTTGACTGGACCCGATGTGGCAGTCAGTGTAGATTGGGTGATTGTATTATTGAGAGAACGTTGACGCATCATGTTTCTATCTGTATCATTCCTTGAGTATTTAGATAGAGGCATAGTAGCTGTAGAGTTATTTTCCAGCCCTTTTATTTTCAGTACTGCATTTGTTACTTTATGCCTCTAGTAAACTTAGTGGGCAGACCGTCGGGCATCCCACTGAGAACTACGTGACGGTGTAGTTCTCACACCCATGGTTGGTGACTTCCCCAGGGACCTCTACTCCACTTCCTGCTGCTCATGTTGCTGATCCTGCTGACCGAGGTAAGGGAGTCGCGAGCTAGATCCCTACCAGTCTTCTTCCAGAGAGAGTAGTTGTACCCCCTTTTGGCGATGTATTAGTACTGTCTGTGATTTTAGGATGTATCTTGTACTTTTTATTTTTGGGAGTTTTATTTTGGAGAGACTTATGTATTGTGAGGACCTGGCATGTACTATTTGAGGAGTTGTATATATTTATTTTAGTAGTTTACTTTTTGCTTTGATATCTGTATAGTGGTTAGCATGATCTTTTGCAGGTTAGTCGCTTCGTCTATACGGGGCTTCCCGTATGGGCGGTGGATCTGTTGGCGGGCCCGGGTCGCAGTTTCGACGCCGGGGCGTGACAGATTAGAGTGGTATCACAGCCTAGGATGTAGGTCATTGTGGACTTAGAAATCCTAGGCTTGTGGTTGGACCCTAGGATGACTCACGTGAGAGCCGTGATTTTTAGCGAGAGTCCTGATTAAGTTTCTTATCTTGCCCAAAGGATGGGATGAGTGATTGACATGTCTTCTCTCGGTAAGCGGCTATGTTGGCTGCAGACAACATAGTGCTACAGGAAGGGGAACATGCCTTTGACTTTCGCTAGATTGGGTCGAGTGTTGTTTTGGTTCTGATCATTTTCTTTTTGTCTAAGGTGTGAGCGATGCCTCCGCGGCACAGGATGTTGACGCGTTCGCAGCCTTCTTCCTCTGAGCCCGAGCAGGAGGAGTCGGGATAGGGCCAGCAGAGTGAGGTACAGGAGCTTAGGGCACAGATGGCCCAGATGTCGGAGGCTGTTCGACGTCAGGAGGAGGCCATGGACCGGATGATGCACATGTTAGAGCAGAGGGCGCAGCCGGTTGTAGCACCCCCGGAGAGTTCCCCCGTACCTTCTTCGCCGGCCGTGGCACCCCCTGTCGTACCGGCGGCACCGGCTGCCCCTATTGCACCGGTTACCAGCAAACAGCCGTCTGGATCGGCGGGACAGTTGACCCCCGCGGAGCAGCGAGAGGGGGTAGATTGCTTGATGAGATTCCGCCAGTTTGACCCGCCTCATTTCTCTGGGCGGAGCTTAGAGCCGTGGGAGGCAGAGTCGTGGATCACGGCAATGGAGCGGCATTTTGAGAGTCTGTTTATCAAGGAGCGGTTTTAGGTTCTTCTGGCAACAAACTTCCTGGAGCACAACGCCGAGGCCTGGTGGCGGCGAGTACGACCTGTTGGTCCGCCTGGGACTCAGCTTCTCACTTGGGCGGAGTTCCGCAGCTTACTTCTTGGAGCCTTCTTCCCGGAGAGTGTTAGGCAGAGGTTGGAGGAGGAGTTGAAGAATCTCCGACAGGGAGACCGTCCCGTGCAGGCGTACATCACAGACTTCAACCGGTTGTTGGCCAGTGTACCACACGCGGCCAGGGACGAGGCGCATCGGATCTACATGTTTGAGCGAGGTTTGCGCCGAGACATTTATCAGTTCGTCCATTCGTGCAGACTGCAGACGCTGGATGCCTTGATGGAGCAGGCACTTTATGTTGAGCGCGGGGAGGCAGTGATGGACGAGGTGGCTCCAGCCCCCGCAGTGATTCCGGGGGCGAAGCGCCCAACACCGGTTGACGAGGGACAGACGAGTCAGCAGGGACCTCCGAGACCTCCACGATTCCATCCTCAGGGTCGTGGGTTTCAGGGGCCCCAGAGGTCAGGTGGACCCCGTCCCTCTCAGCAGCAGCAGCGTCGACCGGCCCGGCAGCAGTAGTCTCAGCAGCAGTAGTCCCAGCGGCAGCCACTTCAAGACAGATGTGTTATTTGTGGGGAACCGCATCCACCGAGCCTGTGTACTCAGAGGCAAGGCCGTTGTTTCTGTTGCGGACAGACTGGTCACTTTCAGGCGGCGTGCCCCAGAGCGGGATTTTCGGCACCCTCGACAGCCTCAGTACCCCCTGTCCTCTACAGATGGCTGGGCCTTCTGCGACCTATGGCATGCCTGATCGAGCTTCTTCCTCGCGACAGCCAGAGCGACGACCACCAGCGCCGAGCGGACGAGTTTATGCCGCGCAGGTTGAGGATGCTTCTGCGGCGGACCACATCATTGCAGGTATTATTTGGATTTCTGTAGTTCGTACTCGAGCTCTTTTCGATACCGATGCTTCACACTCATTTATCAGTAGAGCATTTGCATCCCTACATGGTTTAGAGATAGTTTCATTGTCGCATGCATTAGAAGTTCGGATTTCATATCATGTTTTGCATGTCGAGAAGTGTTGTAGGGCTTGCCCAATGTAGTTGGGATCCTGGATCTTGCTGGCAGACTTGCTTGTCTTGCGGCAGTTCCAGGATTTTGATGTTGTACTTGGTATGGATTGGTTATCGCGGTATTTTGCCATTATCGACTGCAGAGAGAGGACTGTGACCCTCCGTGAGCCTGGACAGAAGGAGTTCGTCTACAGAGGCTGCCAGAGCACGCTGTTCGCAGCGACCGTTTCCTCGGTGAGGGCTAGGCAGATGATGAGCAGAGGTTGTACCGCTTTCTTGGCGACAATTGTTGAGGTGCCTACGGCGGCACTGGGACTCGAGGATATCCCCATCGTCCGCGAGTTTCCAGATGTGTTTTCCCCTGAGTTGACGACTATGCCGCCGGAGAGGGAGATAGAGTTTGTGATTGACGTGGTTCCGGGAACCGCACCAATCTCGAAGGCACCTTACAGGATGGCACCTGCTGAGTTGAGGGAGCTGAAGGCACACTTACAGGATCTGATGGACAGGGGTTTCATTAGACCCAATGTATCTCTGTGGGGAGCGCCGATGTTGTTTGTGAAGAAGAAGGATGGGTCACTTAGATTGTGTGTGGATTACAGAGAGCTGAACAAAGTGACCATCCGGAATAAGTATCCCTTAATACGGATTGATGATTTGTTTGATCAACTTCAGGGAGCTTCGGTGTTCTCGAAGATTGATCTTCAGTCCGGTTACCACTAGTTGAGGGTGAGGGCCGAGGACATATCCAAGACGGCTTTTAGATCTCGGTACGGGCATTATGAGTTCACAGTGATGCCATTTGGTTTGACTAATGCCCCTGCCGCATTTATGGATTTGATGAACCGAGTATTCCAGCCGTACTTGGACTAGTTTGTTGTGGTATTCATCGACGACATTCTGATTTACTCCCGGAGTGATATGGAGCATGAGGAGCACTTGAGGATAGTGCTACAGCTTCTGAGAGAGAAGAAGCTGTATGCCAAGTTTAAGAAGTGCGAGTTCTGGCTTCGGGAGGTTGCATTTTTGGGCCATATAGTGTCAACCGCAGGAGTGGCAGTGGACCCGACAAAGATTGATGCTGTTCAGGATTGGCCTAGACCGACGACGGTTACTGAGGTCCGAAGCTTCTTGGGCTTAGCAGGTTATTACCGTCGGTTCGTGGAGGGCTTTGCGAAGCTCTCTACCCCCCTGACCGGTTTGACTAGGATGGGGACAAGATTTACTTGGACTGAGCAGTGCGAGCAGAGCTTTGAGGAGCTGAAGAGGAGACTGATATCAGCGCCGATTCTAGCATTGCCAGTGATGGGTGATGGATTTGTGATTTACAGCGATGCCTCTCACAGCGGTTTGGGTTGCGTACTGATGCAGCATGGTAGGGTAATTGCTTATGCTTCGCGACAGCTGAAGGATTTCGAGAAGAATTACCCTACACATGATTTGGAGCTTGCAGCCGTTGTGTTTGCTCTGAAGCTGTGGCGGCATTACCTCTATGGGGAGCACTGCAAGATCTACACTGATCATAAGAGCTTGAAGTATTTGTTTACTCAAAAGGAGCTGAACTTGAGACAACACCGTTGGTTAGAGTTACTGAAGGATTATGATGTGAGCATCCTGTATCATCCCGACAAGGCCAATGTCGTAGCAGACGCTTTAAGCAGGAGGTTAGTGCAGAGTTTGAGTATGATGATTACACAGCAGGCACCGCTAGTCGAGCAGATGAGGCGATTGCAGATCGAGGTCGTATCCCCTGGGGTCTCTACTAGACTTATGTTTATGGTTGTGCAGCCCACTCTGTTGGACAGGATTAGAGAGGCACAGAGTGAGGACCCCTACTTGACGAGGATTAGAGGGCAGATTCAGACAGAGCAGATAGGGGATTTCTCAGTAGATGCCTCAGGAGTACTTTGGTACAGGGACCGAGTGTGTGTGCCTATGGATTCTGAGATCAGAGAGCAGATTTTGAGAGAGGCCCATTATACACCTTATACCATTCATCCCGGTGGGACTAAGATGTATAAGGACCTCAAGGCACACTTTTGGTGGACTGGAATGAAGCGGGATATTGGGAGATTCGTGGCTCACTATTTAACTTGTCAGCAAGTGAAGGCAGTGCACCGTGTTCCTGCTGGCAAGTTACAGAGTCTTCCAATTCTTGAGTGGAAATGGGATCACATCACCATGGATTTCGTCACGGGACTACTGAGGGCGCAGAGTGGAGCTGACGCGATCTGGGTTATTGTGGATAGACTCACCAAGTCTGCTCACTTTCTACCCGTGCAGGTGACTTGGCCATTGGAGCGACTTGCGCAGATATACCTGGATGAGGTGGTGAGGCTACATGGTGTACCCGCCTCGATTGTATCTGACAGAGACCCGAGGTTTGTCTCGCATTTCTGGGGGAGCCTATAGACAGCCTTGAGGACGCAGCTCCGGTTTAGCACGGCATTCCACCCACAAACCGATGGACAGTCTGAGCGCACCATACAGACCCTCGAGTATATGTTGAGATCGTGCGTCCTGGATTTTGGAAGAGGGTGGTACCGGCACTTAGCATTGGTTGAGTTCGCGTACAATAACAACTATCAAGCGAGCATTCAGATGGCTCCGTTTGAAGCGTTGTATGAACGCAAGTGTCGGTCGCCCTTATATTGGAGTGACGTGGGTGAGAGGACGACTTTAGGACCTGATTTACTGCTGGAGGCAGAGAAAAAGGTCAGATTAGTTCGGCGACATCTTGAGATAGCCAAGAGTCGACAGAGGAGCTACGCTGATACTCGACGGCGAGACCTAGAGTTTCAGGTTGGGGATCATGTCTTTTTGAAGGTCTCGCCTTCGAAGGGGGTTCGGAGATTTGGAGTTCGTGGGAAGCTCAGTCTCCATTTTATTGGACCCTTTGAGGTGCTTGAGAGAGTAGGCCCTGTTGCTTACCGTGTTGCCCTTCCTCCACGCCTGGCAGGAGTTCATGATGTTTTCCACGTCTCGGTTCTGAGGAGATATGTCTTTGATCCTTCGTACGTGATTGATTTCGCTTCCTTGGAGATCAGTGAGGACCTTGGATATGAGGAGCGCCCGTTACGGATTCTGGCTCGTGAGGTGAGGGAATGGCGCAACCGGGCTATTCCATATGTAAAGATTCTGTGGAGCAATTACGAGGAGTAAGGCCACTTGGAAGCTAGAGACGGTGATGAGAGATACCTATCCTTTCCTGTTCGAGGCTTCTGGCTGAGGTACGTCTGTTTTGTTTTCTTAGTTTCGAGGACGAAACTTTTGTCAGTGGGGGAGGATGTAGTAGCCCCGATCCCCGTGCAGCTTTTCCTATGACCCACGGTGTGGAACACCTATTAGTGGTGTGTCGGACCCGCAATGCGTAAAATGGACGCGTTGGACGGACTCTGTAAGGCTTCTGGATTGAGCCTGCCTTCCGACTGTTTTCTTTAGACTTTAGAAAGGGTTTTAGGCTAATCCAAGGACGGATTTGGATTCAGCACGGAAAAACGTTGAAAATCGGCTATTTACTCGTGTTTTTTCTGAGTCCGGATGCCCAAAAACGGATACCCGAAAGTTTCTGCGCGTTTTGGTGCATGGGGGAAGCCGTGGACCTGCCGAATGCCACATGGCAGCCGCTGATTGGCCGGCGCACGCGGCGCGGTCCACAGAGAATAGCACTGGTGCATGGACCGGGCGTGGGGGACACGTGGCGGCCTCGGATTGGCGGGCTCACGCGGCGCGGTCCACGGAGACGCGCGAGCTGGCGCATGCACCGGGGCGAGCCAGGTGGCGGCTTGTGAGTGGTTGGCTCACACGCGCGCGGTCCATGCATCAGGGGGAGCAGGCGGGGCAGGTGGGGGCAAGCGGGGGCGGGTGACCGTCGTATGCGGGGCGCCACGTGGCGCCCGGCAATTGGCTGGCGCCACCCACCCCACGTTACCCGGTTGGGCCACGCGGCGGATCCCCAGCGGCCCCGCACACGCTATCCGCTGTTCGGGACACGTGTCGGGCGCTGGGCGATCCGGGCGTTGGTCGCGGGCCGGGCCGGGGGGCGAATTCGGGCACTGTTTGCGCCCGAATCCCCTCCGGGCGCCCGAAAATTAGGCCCGAAAGCCCAATAATGTGGGCTTTTGGATTTTTCTTGGTGAGGGCCTATAAATAGCCCCCTCTCTTGGGTTTTTTTTCTCTTTTTCCCGAGCCCAGCTGCGACAGAGCCCTCTAGCAATCTTGTTCATCATCTTGTGCTGCATCTTGCGAAGGAGTCTCAGAATTTTTGGAGGCCGCGGCATCGACGTCTTCGGCTAGTTAGCGCAGTGCGACGTTTTTTCTTCGGTGGCCCATTTTCGTCACATTTCGGTCCACGAGGTCCACAGAGCTACTCCGAAGGAATTTTTGGACGATTTTTGTGGCGTTAGTTTCACGAGAGGTATATATACGTTTTTCGTGTTTTTCACTCCTCCCAGATTTGAGTTTTTTAGGGGTTCCGTCCCTATTTTGCTGGTGGTTTTCTTGGACAGCAGAGCCTTGTCGAATTTTTATCTCTGTGCTCGAGTATTGGATTTCGACATGTGAGGACTCGATCGACATCTACTCTTCGCGAGAATCGCCGTCATATTTTTATTAGAATTTTTGGAGTTTATCTCGCAGGTGGTATTTAAGCATTTTCTGGACTGAATTTGCAGCAGCTTGTATTTGTGGAAATTTTTGCTTATTGCAATGTTTGGACCATATCTTTGTACCCAGGAAGAGTTTTTGGGTGTTTTTGGGCCCGTTGGAATCGTGGGAATCTGAAGATTGTCCCCGTTCAGTTTCAGCCTTTTTAGACTTTGGAGCGACGTGCACTTTCAGGTGGGTTGCCTCGTCTTCAAAACCGATGGACGGTTCATTAATTCTGTGGTATAGTGAACCTGTATGATTGTGAGATGTATTAGGAAGCATGTTAGAAAGAGAGAGAGTTGATGCTCCTTGTGTTGCTATTATGATCCTTTTGTTTATTGCTTCCTTATGATGTCAATTAAATGCTATTATTGAAACTTGACCTATCACCCTGTCATATGATGCATGTCAACCAGACTAGTAGAAAACTCCAACTTGAGCTAGTTTATTTATGCTTTAGACACTCCCACACTTTTATTCATTCTTTCACCTGGACTTAGAGTTTTCCTTGCCCGGGTCCTGGGCCGAGTGGTCGGGTTGTTGTGGGATGCATATTACACTCGTGCTTGGGGGCCGAGTGGAGTCCGGTAGCTGTGTTTAGACCAGTATTTTATTCTGGGAGCCGTCTGAGTCGACGGTGGGTCCCGGCTGTGTGGTTATACAGCCAGTGAGTGAGAGATGTGATGTTGGTTACTGTCGATCTTGTTGATCGTGGATTTGGACTATAGCCTGCATGAGCCGCATTTGAGCTCGACAGAGATGCACGGATACTTTCCTCGGTGGGGTCGCGCCGCTCGAGTGCACTCCGGAGCTGGGCCTGTTACTTTGCTATCGCGACTTGTCGACGCAGTCCTTCTGGCTGGGCCCTTTTTGGGCAGTCACGGACGCCCTACGTAAGTCCATTCCTCCGTGGATGTAATGGCAGTAGGTAGGCGCAGGTTTGACTGGACCTGATGTGGCAGTCAGTGTAGATTGGGTGATTGTATTATTGAGAGAACGTTGACACATCATGTTTCCATCTGTATCATTCCTTGAGTATTTAGATAGAGGCATAGTAGCTGTAGAGTTATTTTCCAGCCCTTTTATTTTCAGTACTGCATTTGTTACTTTATGCCTCTAGTAAACTTAGTGGGCAGACCGTCGGGCTTGTTAGCAGTACCCACTGAGAACTACGTGACGGTGTAGTTCTCACACCCATGGTTGGTGACTTCCCTAGGGACCTCTACTCCAGTTCCTGCTGCTCCTGTTGCTGATCCTGCTGACCGAGGTAAGGGAGTCGCGAGCTAGATCCCTACCAGTCTTCTTCTAGAGAGAGTAGTTGTACCCCCTTTTGGCGATGTATTAGTACTGTTTGTGATTTTGGGATGTATCTTGTACTTTTTACTTTTGAGAGTTTTATTTTGGAGAGACTTATGTATTGTGAGGACCTGACATGTACTATTTGAAGAGTTGTATATATTTATTTTAGTAGTTTACTTTTCACTCTGATATCTGTATAGTGGTTAGCATGATCTTTTGCATGTTAGTCGCTTCGTCTATACGGGGCTTTCCGTATGGGCGGCGGATCTGTTGGCGGGCCCGGGTCGCAGTTTCGACGCATGGGCGTGTGACATATGATGCCTCTGAGACGTCGTGCAGCGAGGAGGGCACATCCTGCGTCAAATGTGGAGCCCGAGCAATAGGAGGCCGAGCAGACAGAGCAGAGTGAGGTCCGCCAGTTGCGAACCCCGGTGGCGCAGATGTCTGAGGCATTGAGGCGCCAGGAGGTGACCGCTAGGCGCCAAGAGGAGGCGATGCGGCGCCAGGAGGAGAACATGAAGCGCATGATGCGTATGTTCGAGCAGAGAGTTTCCCATACAGTACTACCAGTGGCATATTCAGCTGAGGCATCACCGATTCCGATTCTGATAGCACCGTTGACAGAGGAGGAGCAGTAAGACTTGATCGACTGACTGACTCGTTTTTGTCAGTATCATCCCCCGCAGTTCTCGGGATAGAGTTCGGAGACTTGGGAGGCGGAGAAGTGGATAGCGGCTATGGAAAAGCTGTTCAAGAACTTCTTCGTGCAGGAGAAGTATCATGTGCATCTAGCTACTCACTTTCTTGAGAAGGATGCCGAGATTTAGTGGCATAGGGTTCATCCTGTTGGACCACCGGGAGTTCAGTTGCTATCTTGGAGTGAGTTTCGTGCCTTGCTGCTTGGGGCCTTTTTCCCCGACAGTGTAAAGTAGAAACTTGAGGGGGACTTGAGACATCTATAGCAGGGGAGTCGGCCACTACAGGAGTATATTTGTGAGTTTATGCGATTGCTGAACTGCGTACCCTATGTTGCAAGGGATGAGGCCCAGCGGGTTGATCTTTTTGATAGGGGACTACACCGGGATATTTATCAGTTTGTTCATTCCCGACGATTGCCGACTTTGGATGCAGCGATCGGGCATGCACTGTGTGTTGAGAGAGGATCTGTGGTTCTGACTGAGAGGGACAGAGCGCCGGGGACCAGCTCTGGCGAGAAGCGTCCAGTACCACCTAATAGGGGACAGGCCAGTGGATGGGGATCGACTAGCACACAGCAACCTCAGTTTCAGGGCCATAGCAGTTCGGACTTGCAGGGATCTGGTAGACCCCAGCAACGACGGCAGCGGCAGCGGTTTTCGCAGCAGCGACAGGACGAGTATGTCATCTGCGGTGGGCCGCATTCACTACCGTAGTGTGACCACAGGCAGGGGCGATGTTTTTCATGTGGACAGTCGGGACACTTCCAGGCAGCATGCCCCCTAGCAGTGCTCATGGTACTACCGCTTGTGACAGCACCCCCACTACCTCTTCAGGATGCAAGAGCTCCTCCGACTTACCGCCAGGCAGATAGGGCCACGACGTCGAGGCAGACAGAGCGATGACCACCAGCACCGAGCGGATGAGATGGTGCAGCTCGGTTGGAGGGCGTCATGATAGTGGACCGCCTCGTACCAGGTATGATTTTCTTTACAGTCGTTTGAGCTAGAGCATGTTTGATACCGACGCCTCTCATGCATGTTTTAGTAGAGCATTTTGCATCCCTGCATGGACTTGAGGTAGGGTTGTTACCACGTGCATTGGAGATGCAGGCCCTTGAGTAGGTTGTGTAGGTGGAGGAGATTGCGGAGCTTGTCCTGTGCAGTTGAGGCCGTGGATTACACCGACGGACTGGCAGGTTTTGCGGCAGTCCCAGGACTAGGACATGGTGCGTTGGATTAGTGGGTGTAGTATCAGGCGATGATGGACTGAGAAGAGAGGACTGTGACCTTCCGCGAGCTAGATAGGAGAAGTTCATCTACAGAGACTATCGGAGTACGCAATGTGTAGCGGTGATTTCATCGGCAAGGATCAGGTAGAGGATGAGTTGAGATTGTATTATTGTTTCGCGCGACTGTGCTAAATGCGCCTACGGCGGCACCGGGACTCCAGGATACTCTTATTGTCCGTGGGTTCCCGGATATGATTTCACCTGAGATGATGATGATGCCGCCGGATAGGAGGATTGAGTTGGTGATTGACGTGGTTCTGGGAACCGCGTTGATTTCAAAGGCACCTTATTGGATGGCACCAGTAAAGCTGAGAGAGCTGATGACACAGTAGATGGAATGATGGTTAGAGGGCTGTTAAACCTAGTGTCCCACCTTGGGGAGCACCTTCATTATTGTGGCAGAGATGGTAGATCACTTAGCCTGCCAGCAGAGGTTGACTTGCAGTGACACCCCCAGCGGCTTCAGATGTGTGCGGATGTTTTGGGTAGGAGTGCAGTGCAGAGCTTGGACGTGGTGATCGCGCGGCAGGCGCCGCTACTGGAGCATAGGAGACGTTAGGGCTTGAGGTTGTGTCCCTAGGGGATCGTGGTAGATCGTAGCCTTCGTTTATGCAACCACAGCAGGAACAACTTCAACACTTCTCTCCCTTTTTCTCGTCTTTACGCCGAAGCTCTTGAACGGGACGAAAATTTTGAAAGGCTACTCCAGAAATGGAGATGGTGCCGAACCTGTTCTTGTTTAATTGGAGTGAAGGCACTGGCCTTTCAAAATTTTTAGACTTTTTGCTATTTTCGGCTGCTTTCTAAATGGAGAGTTGGGGTTGATAATATTCCTGATGTTGGGACTTCTCCCTTTCTTGGTTGGTTGGGTGAGTTGTTGGAGCTTGTCATTCCCCCCCCCCCCATGCGATTGTTGGAGTCCTCGAGGTTTTTGGTCTCAGCTCAGAGGAAGTATGTTTTGGATTCCTCGCCCGTGATTGACTCACTCTACCCGAGATCTGTGAGTGTCTGGAGTACGAGGGACGCCCGTTGCGAATTATGGCTAGTGAGATGAGAGGATTGCGCAATCGGACCATGCCGTACCTATTGTTGTTGAGGAGTAATCACGTGGAGCGAGTGGCGACTTGGGAGTAGGAGGCGGTGTTGATGGATACCTACACCTTTTGTTCTAAGGCTCCCGTTGAGGTGTGTTGTAGTTTCGGGGGCGAAACTTTCTTTTAGTGGGGAAGGATGTTGTGATGACCTGAATCTTCACGGTGGTTTTGCGGAGTGAATTGTGGCTTCTGGAGGCCTATGATGTGTGTTGGAGATGGTTGCGCGCAAATCGGATCTCAGGATTGGACCGCGGCGCGTGCACCCCGCAGTGTACCGCGCCGCCACGCGGCGCGCCGCGTTCGGCGGGCGCGCGTCCGCGGGGCGCGGAGCGGGCCACGTGGCGCGCTGTGGGTGATTCGGGTGCGCACAGTGTTGGGCCGGGCCGAATTCGGGCGCCCGAATTCAGTTTTCTTTTTTTTGGTGGGTTGGGCTATAAATAGCCCATTGGGGGTTCTTTCTGGGTTTTTCCGAGCTCTTCTTGAGCCCATTTTCGACAGGGGGGTTCTTCATCGGGTTTTCTTCGATTTTCGGCATCCCGGGAATTTTTGGAGGCCGCGTCATCGATGTTTTCTGCGACGCGGCACGCTTCGATGCTCCTTCTATTGTGGCTTCTTTCGTCGCATTTCAGTCCGCGAGGTCCCCTGGACCACCCCGATGGAGTTTTGAGCCGATTTTTGTGCCAGCGTGTTCACGAGAGGTACACCTTCGATTTCCATGTTGATCACTTCGCTTTGTTTCGAGTTTTTGGTGGGGTTTTCGAGGCATCTTTTGACCCCCTTTTACTGCTGCAATGTGTTGGACAGCGGTGGAGTATTCTTGCCTTTTCTCGACCTACAGATATCGGATTTGGAGTTTAAGGACTCAATCGACATCTACACTTCGCGAGGAACACAACCGTATTTTTATTAGAATTTTTGGAGCTCATCTCGAAGGTGATATTTTGACTTCTTTCGGACTGATTGTACGCAGAGTTGTGATTTTGGGGATTTGTGCTTACCGCGGTGTTTTGCTTGTATCTCAGTGACCGGGAGGAGTTTTTGGGTGTTTTTGGACTCGTTGGAATTGTGGAAACCTGAGGAGTATCCATGTTCAGTTTCGGCTCGATCAGATCCCGGATCATCGCGTTTTAGGTGGGTTGCTTCGTCTCCAGAACCGGTGGACGGTTCTCTAATTCTATCTGATAGAATGCATGCATGTTTAGTGTACCAATGTATGGTGGAGGGGTAAGCTTAGTAATGGAATTTGTTTGAAAAATTGCAAGATAATATCCGTGTTATATCTTATGAAAACTTGCAAGATTTGGATATCCATGTTTATGGTTAATGAAAGCTTACCTAAGGGAATGTTACCCTCTGTGATTGATAGCATGCATAATTTAATGTACAATCTATATGATTGAGATGTAAGCATGAGGAATGGCCTAGATCATCTAGATTGATGCTTACTTAATTTATTGTACATGTTTTGGTGGATTTGAGATCTCGCATATTGTAAAATGGTTATGTACATCTTATGCTAGTTGAGATAGAAGCATGCTTGTGAGAGATGAGGTTTTCTATTTATGCTAAGTTAAATTTAATGCTATTATTGGAACGTGGCCTAGCACCCTGTCTTATGTTGTATGTTTAACCAGACTAGTAGAGAACCTTCACTTGGGCTAGGTTCTTTTATGTTTTAGACATCCCACACTTTGCATCTTTTCCTGGACATAGAGTTTCCTCGCCCGGGTAGTGGGCCGAGTGGTCGGATTATTGTGGGACATTTGTTGCACTCGTGCCTGGGGGCTGAGTGGAGTCTGGTAGCTGAGATTAGACCAGTGCTAGTGTTGTTGGTAGCCATTTGGGTAGACGGTGGTCCCTGGCCGTCGAGTATCTTCCGGTCAGTGTTGTTGGGAACCGTTTGGGTTGACGGTGGTCCCGGGTCGTTGAGTGTCGTCCGACCAGTTGTGTTAGCCCTCGAGTTGTGGGTCGATCTCGGCTATGGAGCATCTCCAGCCAGTCTGTTTAGCGTGGCGAGTTGGGTGTTTCGTTTTGGGAGCCGTTTGGGTCGACGGCGATCCCGGCTGTGGAGTATCTCCAGCCAGTGAGTTTAGTGCCATGAGTTGGTTGAGTCGCTAGTGCCTCGAGATTCGTGAGAGATTATTAGCTGGGTCGTTGAGAATACTCCGACCGTTGTGTGAGATGTTTGAGGATCTTGAGTCCTTCCGTTCTGAGAGTGAGCGTGGATTTTGATTATAGCCTGCAGGAGCCACTTTGAGCTCGACAGAGATGCGCAGATACATTTTCCTCGGTGGGGTCGCACCCCTCGAGTGCCCCGTCCGGAGTGGGCTTATTACTTTAGTATCGCGACTTGTCAACGCCGTCCGCGTGGGACGCCCTACGTAAATCCTGTCCTCTTATGGATGTGCGGTAGTAGGTGGGCGCAGGCTTGACTGGACCCTATGTGGCAGTAAGTTCGATTGGGTCGATTGAGCACCTCGTGTGCGAGTGGTTGCATATCTTCTCATCTGTATCACCGATTGAGCATTTAGATAGAGGCATGGTAGCTGTTGAGTATTTTCAGCTTTTCTTATTCAGTTTTTACTGCATCGTTGTCTTATGCCTCTAGTAGACTTAGTGGGCGGTACCCACTGAGAACTACGTGTTGGTGTAGTTCTCACACCCTCTGTCGGTGACAGTTTTACAGAGGCTTCTTCTCCAATTCCTACCTCAGCTGTTGCTGCTTCTTCTGATCGAGGCGAGGGAGTCGCGAGCTAGATCCCTACTTGTCTTTGGAGAGTAGTTGTATCCCCTTATTGGAGATTTTTTGTACAGTCAGTTAGATTGCTTATTTTTATTTTTGAGAGATTGATGTATTGTGAGGATCTGACTTGTACTGTGAGCCTGTACACTGATGTATTGTTATTTTATTTACCTCTCCGTTTAGGTTTTTAGATGTTGTATCAGAGGATGATGTATTATTATTATTTTTGGGATGTGGATATTGTATTTTATTTCCAGTTGTACAGTGGTTAGATTTTAGTTTTATAGCAGTTTACTTTCCAGCTCTGATATATGTTTAGATGTAGCTTTATCCTTGCAAGTTGGACACTTCGCCTATGTGAGTTTTCCATATAGGTGGCGGATCTATTGGTGAGCCCGGGTCGCAGTTTCGACCCCGGGGCGTGACAGATGTGGTGTCCCATTTTTCCCATGTGGCTTGGCAGTGGGGTCAACGGTAAAAAAACATCTATTTTGGGTGTATTGAGTGCGTTGCGGGTCAAACGGACGCAAAAAACGGACTCAGCGCGCGAAAATAGTGAAAATAGTTATTTTCGGACGAAAATGGGCAAACGGGCTCATTTCGGTCGCAGGCTTGCCAACGGCCACATGCGTGCACTGGGAGCACCGAACCTGCGCCGTGCCACGTGTTGAGCAGGGGTTGGCTGGACGTGGGCGTGGGCGCGACGGCCGAGGGCGCTGGCGCGGGGCGTGGGCGCGCGTGGGTGCGGCCACGTAGTGGCGCCCCGTTGGTCCCGCTCCGTGCGACGCGGCGCGCGTTGACGCGGGGGGCGCCCGTACCGCCACACATCGACTTCTGGTTGGCTGCACGAGAGTGTGGTCCTCGGTGGGTTACTGTAGCGTGCCCGATGGGGGATTTCGAGTGCCCGAATATGGAATTCGGGCGCCCGAAACTTGCTGTTTCGGCTATATAAAGTCCGAAACACCCCCATTTTCCTCTTTTTTCTCTTTTGCTCCATCAGTGGGTTTTTTGGGAGCATGGGGGAGAAACGTAGGAGAGAAGTGGAGTGCCGCAAGTGCACCGATTGTGCCGTAGAGCGCGTGCGACGTGTTCCTATGAGCCGAGCGGACGTGCGTGCGCAAGGTTGACTGCGCGCCAACGCTAAGGTAGGTTCCGCCTTGTGTTTTGCGGTGTTTTTCAGCACAATTCTTGGGTTTTGCTTCCAGGGTTTTTGTCTTTGAACTTTGTGTCCTTGTCCCTGTTAGGGACCGTTGTTGGTGGTGCCGTTTGCTGCGTAGTTCACCGCCGGGCTTTTCGGGGTGTACCGTTCGTGCATGGTGAGCGCCGTTGGGCCTTCTGTTTCGAAAGAGGGCGTGTTGCTACAGGAGCCCAATTGCAAGTGTCTACAAGCAATTGGCGGCAAACGAAGTGGGTTGGTTTTATTTCCTCCAAAACTGCAGACTTCCTATTAATTCTAGTATGATAGGTCTCAGCATGCTAGTATAGGTGCTATTATTGTTGTATCATATTATTGATAGAGTTGTGGACTTGACTAACACCCTGACACATGTTTGCATGTATTCAAGCAGACTGCTAGAAAACTCTCATTTGGGCTAGATTCTTTTATATTCTAATTTCCACCCTTGCATTCCTTTCCTAAACATAGAGCTTTTTCTCGCCTGGGTAGTGGGCCAAGTGGTCGGGATAGTGTGGGATGCATGTTGCACTTGTGTCTGGGGGACGAGTGGAGTCTGGTAGCTGTGGCTAGTGTTGTGCTAGTGTTGGGAGCCATTTGGATAAACGGTGGTCCCGGGTCGTCGGGTACTCTCCGAATTGTTGTCGCCATCGAGTTTGTGGCCGTGGAGTACTTGTGATATCAGGACCTTGAACCTAGAATGTTTTTGGACACTCATGATTTTAGTAAATCAGTATTTTTCCTTCTGAATTTCTAGAGGTCGCCGGAGCCTATTCTTGTTTGATTGGGCGAAGGCATTAGCCCTTCGAGATTCGAAAAATAAACTTATTTTTAACCGATTTTCGCAAGAACTTAAATCTATAAAAGTGGTTTCTCTAATCAAGACGGTTTTCTAAAAAGTGAATTATTTTTGTCCTCACCTCGAGAGGGTTTCAGTGGAAATGGTATTTAGTAATAAGGATCATCTTTTCTTACAACTTCCTCACCTGAGAGGGTTTGAGTGATCTGGGTTCTAAGGGTTGTTTTCATCCTCGGGTCGAGAACAACGAAAGGCTATGCCTATAGCCTGCTCTTGTTTGATTGGGGTTGTACGTATTAGTCTTTCAGGGTTTTCGAACCCTTCGTTGATGCGGCTGTGGAGTATCTCCAGCCAGTGAGTTTAGCGTGGTGAGTTGGATGTCCTGTTTTGGGAGCCTTTGGGTTGACGGCGGTCCCGGCTGTGGAGTATCTCCAGCCAGTGAGTTTAGCGTGGTGAGTTAGATGTCCTTCTTTGGGAGCCGTTTGGGTTGACGGCGGTCCCGGCTGTTGAGTACCTCCAGCCAGTGGGTTAGTGTTGTGAGTTGGTCATTGTCGATCTGATTGATCGTGGATTTGGCCTGCATGAACCAGATTGAGATCGACAGAGATGCATGGATACTTCCTCGGTGGGGTGGCTCCTCTCGAGTGCCACTCCGGAGTTGGGCCTGTTACATTACTGTCGCGACTTATCGATGCCATCCGTGTGGGACTCCCTGCACAAATTCCGTCCTCTTGTGGATGTGTGGTAGCAGGTTAGCGCAGGTTTGACTGGCCCTTTTGTCACGCCCCGGGGTCGAAACTGCGACCCGGGCTCGCCAACAGATCCGCCACCTATGCCAACCTGCATAGGCGAAGCGTCCTACCTGCAAGAAAAGTACTACAGCTAAACAAAATATCAGAGCTATAAATAAAAGATCTGCTGTATAACTAAAATCAATCACTGTACAACTGGAAATAATGCAATAAGTATGTCCCCCAAAAAGATAATGATACAATATCCTCATATACAAAGCTCAAAACTCAACTGGGAGATGTCTCCAATAAATATAACAGTGTACAGTCTCTCGGTACATAATATGTTCTCACTACATCAGTCTCTCAAAAGAGAAAAAGTAAAACAACTAATCTGTTGTAGATCTCCTCTAAAGGGGCACCGCTACTCTCCAACGATGGGTAGGGATCTATCTCGCGACTCTCTCGCCTCGATCAGCAATCGCAGAATCAGCAACACCCGCTAAGACTCTGCAAGACAAAGGAGAGGAAGAAAAGGAGGGGGGAAAAACCCCCAGAGGGTGTGAGAACTACACCGAAAAGGGAGTTCTCAGTGGGTACCACCGCCAGTCCCGACTGTCTGCCCACCAAGACCTCAAGAGACAAAAACTAACCAAAGCCGTAAAGACTGAAATAAGGAAGCTGGAGACTCTCAACAGCTACCAAGCTTCTATCTAAATGCCCAAAATGGAAGAACCAAAGGGTGGTATGCAACCACCAGCACATGAGGTGCACATTCGACCCAAATCAATAGACCAGTAGTCACTGGCACTGCCTACTATGCCTGCCAAGCCTACTATGTCTACCATGCCTGCCTATGCCTGCCCTGCCTGCCTATGCCTGCTATGCCTGCCATGCCTGCTATGCCTGCCCTGCCTGCCTATGCCTGCTATGCCTGCCTTGCCTGCCTATGCCTGCTATACCTGCCTTGCCTGCCTATGCCTGCTATGCCCGCCATGCCTGCCTATGCCTGCCATGCCTGCCTATGCTTGCTATGCCTGCCCTGCCCTGCCTATGCTTGCTATGCCTGCTCGTACAACGGTCAACAACTCACAATGACCCTGGGACCACCGTATCCCCAAACGGTTCCCAACAACACTAGCACTGGTCTAAACACCGCTACTAGACTCCACTCGGTCCCCCTGACACGAGTGCAACTATAAAGCAGGTGTTTGTAATAAACCCAATCTAATGCAACCAGTAAAACTGGTACCGCCTGCTGTGCTGTAAGACTCATCCGCGGGAATACTGACCGACTCCTGACCGGTACGGTCGCATCCCAAAATGGGTGACAGACCGACTACTGATCGGTACGGTCGTACCCAAAATAAGTAATAGACCGGCTCCTGACCGGCACGATCGCACACTCCGGAGTGGCACTCGAGGGGAGCGACCCACACGAGTAAAGTGCCCGAGTAAAAGTAACCAAAAGCAGGACTGGATCATGACTCTGGTCAAAGTGGGAAACTCCGTCCACTAGAGAAATCAGATACCCAATCTGGTGCATAAATAAATATCCGGTCAACCGCCCAATATCCGCGGTTGCCGCAAAGCCCCACAACTAATCCAACCTGTCTCAGACACCTAGTCCCGACTACACTACCCAGAACCCCTGCTCGAACCTGAGCAACACAGACCACCTGACTAGCAAAGAAGGAGAAAAGGATAACATGGTTTCTCCTAAGTCAAGTTCCAAAAGTAGTGCAGCAGTAAAAGATGGCCTAACTACATGTCCATGCAAGCATGCTTTGTCCTCAGAAACAATAAAAGTGGGTGAAACATATATTATTAAAGCATGCTAAAATATTCCTACTATGGTATACCAATCTCACCCAAGTAGGTTATTCCTTCTTACCTCTTGCTCATATCGGTTGCACAACAATATGCCTGTTATCAATCATAAAGAGGTGATATCCCCACATGTGCGCTTACATTCTCCATGATATAAAAACCTTATATAGCTACCAAATTAAGCTTACCCACCTGAAGTGCTTAAACCAAGGCAAACCTGAGGTCGGTGAAGAGTGCAGACGCTCTCAGTCCAAAATCTGCTAAAACTGCTCCCTCGGTATAAGTTGCGCAAGCCTCGGCTCCAAACAGCTGAAAATACCCCAAAAATTAAAGTCTCCAAATCCAACAGGTCCAGCGACACTTGCAAACACCCCTGGGTACAATAATAAGGTCCAACATTACACTTAATACAAAATATTCCAAGTATACACAATCTGCAAAAAACAGCCTCAAAGATGTAAACTTTTCACTTGCAGAACAGACTCGGAAAAATCCAACAAAAATGCTGTCACATTCCTCGCGTCGATACCTTCGAAACGAGTACCTGCACGTCAAATTCCGAGCCCCGTAGGCCGAGTGACAAATTCCACAACACAGGGCGCTCACAAATACACAATCGTACATATGTATTTCCATACACAGAAAAAGGGAGAAAAATCTACCTCCGGGAAAGCCTCAGAAAAATCCAATAAAAATACAGTGATAATTCTCGCGTCGAGTAGATGAAAAAAGTGTATAGGCACGTCTCCAACCGATGCCCGGTTGCGAAGATAAAAATCCGGCAAGGTGTCGCTGTCCAGAAATTCCATCAGAAAAAGGGGTCCCAGTAAGCATGGAAAAACTCCTCAAAAAGCACAAAACTAGGGGAAGTAGAAAATACCAAGATCGTAGCTCTGTCTGTCGCGGATCCAACGGCACAAGAATCGCCTGAAAAGGACGTCGGAGTAGGCCGGGGGAGCTCGTGCACCAAAATGCGACGAAGGGGAACACAAATGGACGAGCGTCGCGCCGCGCCGTAAAAATGGAAACCTCAGGATGCGGGCCACCAAAAATCTCCAGACTCTGCAAATGGATGCAGCACTGCGTGGGGATCAACTTTGCTGAAGGCCTCAAGTTGGTTTGCAGCTCGGAAATGGCGAAAAAAGGGGAAAGAAGAAGGCTCGGATCGCTTTTTATAGGCTCCAGAAACAAATCGAAAAATGACGGCCATGTCCCCACTTCCGGGCGCCCGGAAGATCCGGGCTGCTACAGTGTTGGGCCAGGCCCAACACTGTGCAGGCCCGAACCTTCCACGGGCCTCCACGTAGCCCGCCACACAGGCGACACGGAAGGCAGCCATTGCGCCGGCGACACGTGGCCACCCCCAACGCCGACACGCGGCCCGGCCAGGGGTCAACGCGCGCCTGGCACGCGCACATGCGCATGTCAGCGCCGCCTGCGCACTGTGCACGCACGCGCCCCGAGGCGGCCCGCACCCGCTCCGTGGACCGCGCGCATGAGAACCAACCAACCAACGACCGCCACGTGTCCTTCCCCCGGTCCACCGTGCACCCGCTCGTTTTCCCCGTGGATCGCGCCCACAACGCCAACAAACAATGAGCTGCCACGTGGTCCGCCTCCGGTGCACGCCGGCACCGTGGACCGCGCACCTGCCCGCGCCCATGTGCGCCTGCCCGCGGCCCTGCGCGCCTGCCCGCGGCCGCGCGCCGCCTGCCCGGCCGCCCGCCGCCGTGCCGGTGCCGGCCGTACGCCGGAACAGTACCCTGCGCCTCGAAAATTGTGCCAAGTCATCCGGGCTCCGAAAAATACAAATAAATAGTCCATTTTGATCGTTTTCGCGCGCTGAGTCCAAATCCGATGTCCGTTTTTCTAAATTCCAACTCTAAAAATTGCCGAAGGCATCCGGAAAGATGTTCTTTTGTCCAAACTTCGCGCTGAGCCCAATTTTAACATCCATTGCGCGCAAAACCACTTCTAAGCATCCGACGGGGTCATCGGACTACTCTCGTGATCCATTTAACACTCTGAGTCCAACACTAGTGTCCAATTGGTGTACAAACACCACCAACGCTCCACATAGGCCTCCAGAAGCTGCTGGTCAACCAGTATTCTTGTCGTGGAAATTCGGGTCCTCACATCCTCCCCCACTAAGGAAAGTTTCGTCCTCGAAACTAGCTCAATTCCACTGGAAGTCACGAACACCAACGGTAAGTACTCAACATCACCATCTCCAGCTCCTAAGTCATCATTCGCTCCCCGTGATCATTCCTCAACGACAACAACAGCAATATCAGTACGGTATAGCCCGTTTGCGCAATTCCCTCGTCTCACGAGCCAGAATTCGCAACGGGCGTCCCTCGTACTCCAAACACTCATAGATCTCAGAGGGGCTAGTCAATCACGGGCGAGAGATCCAAAAACACATCACTCCTGAGCCGAGACGTGAAATACCCAAGGGCTCCAATAAAAGCCGGAGGAAACTGAAAATAACCACATTCTGGTGCCAATCTCAACGAGGCAATCCGAAATATACCCACTCATTCATCCAATGAGGAAAAGAATCCAATAAGCTGGGGTCTTCACTCGGTTACTTCTCGATCCAAAACCACCCGAGTGGACTACTCAACCGCGAGCTACCCTCAAAAGGGATCCTCCAGAGATACAAACTCATGCCACCGTTGGTCACTCCGCATGCCAACATAACCCAACGGACCCACGGGTCGAAGTCAAACTCTCAACTAATAAGGGACACCCTGACGGGGACTAAACCGTCGGTGAACAGAACTGAAATCTGGCTCGAAGGGCGATCATAATGTTGGTGCCCAAATTTGCGGTCGCAAGTCCGAACCATCAACGACAATCCGCGTAAATCCCACTCACGGTGCTGGAAGCTATAATCTCCAATGGCGCCGCATGGCAGATACTGCATACTGAAGCTGAAATCTTAATCTATCATATAATACAGAACAGAAATGCTGAGAAATCAGGGCTGCTAGCCTAACAGGCGTGGCCTACACCCAGGTATATCAATCAAAGCCGGAAATAATAGGCGTACTGAAAGGCTCAATTGTGGAATCCAAGCTGCCTACAAAATAGTGATCCGTCCTGCCACAATACTCATAAGGATGGCCTAATGAAGTGCGGACCGAAGATCAACCCACGGTAACTCCACAGCGACAAATGGGGGCATCACAAAACACGCCAATCCCTCTCCCAGCCCTAGAAACACTGGCATTGGCGCTGGTATCAGTCTCATTATCCATTGGCCATACTCTCCTGGCACTGCCTAGTCCAAGAAGCTCCTCACCTTGACAATAATTGTCGATCTCGGCCAATTTCCAATCAGTACCCATATTGGCCGGATTTCCACCGCCGCTCCTACGGCTAGAATAAGGTGACCCAAGAAGGTATGCTCCTGAAGCTACAACTTGTTCCTCAATAACTGGGCATACAGCTTCATCCACAAGGCATGGTAGCACATCCACAAGTGCTCCTTGTGCTCCAAATCGCTCTGGGAGTAAATCAAAATATCCTTGGGGAACACCACTCCCAATCCGTCCAGATACAACTGAAACACACGATTCCTCAGAGCTTGAAGTCACAGGGCATTATTCATTCCATTTGGCCTCACTATGCTCTCATAATGCCCTTAGCGGATCCTGAATGCCATCCAGGCAAAGTCCTCGACGGTCTGATTCTAAGTAGGTGCCCGCATCATACAATAACTGCCGGAGTATAGCTCCATTAAAAGGTCCTACATACCACCCAAACCTGTCTACGCTCGAACCCTAAAAGGACCCTCACCGTCGTGTATCGACGACGTGGCACGAGGTCAGACGGGCTCCTCAATCCATCAGATCCTGCGACTGTGCCAACAGCTCTCTCAGCTCCACAGATGATATCCAATGAGGTGCTGTCGAGGGTGGCGCGGTCCCCCGAATCACGTCAAACGCAATCTCTATCTCCCTAACCGGCGGCATTATCAACTGCTTAGGTGAAATCACACCCGGGATCTCATGGGCAACCGAGATATCCTTGAGTCCCGGTGCCGCCGTAAGCACCTCTCATACTGTCGCTATAACCTGCGTGCTCTAATAATCTCAACAAGCAAGCCTCTTCTTGTCTGCTTTGCCGAAGGTCCAAGTCCTCTCTCGCCGCAGTCAAACATTCTGTGGCATTGTGCCAGACACTCTCAAGCACACGGTCAAAATGTCGAACTACCACAATTCCAATAATTCTGCCGGTAACTCGCAGTCTCAGCTGCACTGGACATGATCCCAAAAGCCTCCTCCACATGCACAACACCAACAGAAACCTGTACCTCTAGTGCACGTGGTAGCAAATCTGCCTTTAGTCCATGCAGGAATGCAACATGCTCTAATTCCAACTGTTGTGGTGAATTCACACCTGCAACACTTGATCCACTACCGTGGCGCCCTCCAACCGGGCGGCACAGATTCATCCGCACGATGCAAATGGTTGTCGCTCAATCAGCAAGAAAAATCAAGACTATCCACCTAGGGAGTACGACCTCTGTCTCTGCTCACCTTGAGGCGACAACTAAGGTCCTCCGCAGATAACAAATCCACGCTACCGCTGCGCCACTCTGATCAAGATACTGATCAAGATACTGATGCTGCCATCGGGGTCCACCCGACCTCTGGTATCTCCGGAACTCGTTATCCTGGAAAGAAATCAGAAATGCCCCTGCCGGTCGATCTGTCCTCCATCACCCGGCGCCAAGCGTCCACATCCAGAACTCGCCTCTGGCGGCAGATCCCTATCCAAAGGAACTGTAGTGCCAAGCTCCATACACAACGCCTACTCTATCGAGGCATCAAAATCCAAAATCTGAACAGGAGGGACCGAATAAACTGAAAGGTATCCTGGCGCAATCCACTCCCAGTCTCACATATCCTATGCGCCTCGTCCCTCGAGACCTGGAGCGCACAGTTCAACAACTGTATAAACTCTCTAGCACGGGGAGGCTCTCAATTGATCACTCCATCATCCCCAACCACGACTCTGCCTCCAAGGCTCCAACTCAATCTTACGAGTCGGGGTGGTTAACTACCGAATCTGGCTCAATAGATCGATCATGTCCCACAGCTCCTCTGCTGTCAACTATCCACCCTACCTCGGTGCCTCGACACTAAACATTGGCACGGGGGGTTACTCAGTGCTCCGACAACTGTATCACCCAGACCAGCTGCCCACTCTGTCGCTGATATGCCTCAGACAATCCTGTCATCTGGGTCCGGAGTTCTCTGGCCTCAATCCGGTTGTCCGGCCCAAAACTATCCACTCAAACTCAACTGCTATGACAGGATGCCCACGGGTCAAAAACCCAGCGTCGGGGAGACACCACTCGCCACGACGGAACCACAAACAGCACACAAAAGCAACTCGACCCAATCCAGCGAAAGTCTACAGCATGTCACCCGTTCCACAGCATTATGTTGTCTGCAGCCAACATAATTACTTAGGAGAATAAACATGCCAATCACTCCTCCCGTCCCTTGGGAGAGATATAAAACTCAATCAGGACTCTCGCTAAAAGTCACGACTCTCACGAAGTCAACCAAGGGTCAAACCATAAGCCTAGGGTTTCTAAGTCCCAACCGACCTATCCCTAAGCTCTGATACCACTCTAATCTGTCACGCCCCGGGGTCGAAACTGCGACCCGGGCTCGCCAACAGATCCGCCACCTATGCCAACCTGCATAGGCGAAGCGTCCTACCTGCAAGAAAAGTACTACAGCTAAACAAAATATCAGAGCTATAAATAAAAGATCTGCTGTATAACTAAAATCAATCACTGTACAACTGGAAATAATGCAATAAGTCTGTCCCCCAAAAAGATAATGATACAATATCCTCATATACAAAGCTCAAAACTCAACTGGGAGATGTCTCCAATAAATATAACAGTGTACAGTCTCTCGGTACATAATATGTCCTTACTACATCAGTCTCTCAAAAGAGAAAAAGTAAAACAACTAATGTGCTGTAGATCTCCTCTAAAGGGGCACCGCTACTCTCCAACGATGGGTAGGGATCTATCTCGCGACTCTCTCGCCTCGATCAGCAATCGCAGAATCAGCAACACCCGCTAAGACTCTGCAAGACAAAGGAGAGGAAGAAAAGGAGGGGGGAAAAACCTCCAGAGGGTGTGAGAACTACACCGAAAAGGGAGTTCTCAGTGGGTACCACCGCCAGTCCCGACGGTCTGCCCACCAAGACCTCAAGAGACAAAAACTAACCAAAGCCGTAAAGACTGAAATAAGGAAGCTGGAGACTCTCAACAGCTACTAAGCTTCTATCTAAATGCCCAAAAGGGAAGAACCAAAGGGTGGTATGCAACCACCAGCACATGAGGTGCACATTCGACCCAAATCGATAGACCAGTAGTCACTGGCACTGCCTACTATGCCTGCCAAGCCTACTATGTCTGCCATGCCTGCCTATGCCTGCCTATGCCTGCCCTGCCTGCTATGCCTGCCATGCCTGCTATGCCTGCCCTGCCTGCCTGCTATGCCTGCCTTGCCTGCCTATGCCTGCTATGCCTGCCTTGCCTGCCTATGCCTGCTATGCCCGCCATGCCTGCCTATGCCTGCCATGCCTGCCTATGCTTGCTATGCCTGCCCTGCCCTGCCTATGCTTGCTATGCCTGCTCGTACAACGGTCAACAACTCACAATGACCCTGGGACCACCGTATCCCCAAACGGTTCCCAACAACACTAGCACTAGTCTAAACACAGCTACTAGACTCCACTCGGTCCCCCTGACACGAGTGCAACTATAAAGCAGGTGTCTGTAATAAACCCAATCTAATGCAACCAGTAAAACTGGTACCGCCTGCTGTGCTGTAAGACTCATCCGCGGGAATACTGACCGACTCCTGACCGGTACGGTCGCATCCCAAAATGGGTGACAGACCGACTACTGATCGGTACGGTCGCACCCAAAATAAGTAATAGACCGGCTCCTGACCGGCACGGTCGCACACTCCGGAGTGGCACTCGAGGGGAGCGACCCACACGAGTAAAGTGCCCGAGTAAAAGTAACCAAAAGCAGGACTGGATCATGACTCTGGTCAAAGTGGGAAACTCCGTCCACTAGAGAAATCAGATACCCAATCTGGTGCATAAATAAATATCCGGTCAACCGCCCAATATCCGCGGTTGCCGCAAAGCCCCACAACTAATCCAACCTGTCTCAGACACCTAGTCCCGACTACACTACCCAGAACCCCTGCTCGAACCTGAGCAACACAGACCACCTGACTAGCAAAGAAGGAGAAAAGGATAACATGGTTTCTCCTAAGTCAAGTTCCAAAAGTAGTGCAGCAGTAAAAGATGGCCTAACTACATGTCCATGCAAGCATGCTTTGTCCTCAGAAACAATAAAAGTGGGTGAAACATATATTATTAAAGCATGCTAAAATATTCCTACTATGGTATACCAATCTCACCCAAGTAGGTCATTCCTTCTTACCTCTTGCTCATATCGGTTGCACAACAATATGCCTGTTATCAATCATAAAGAGGTGATATCCCCACATGTGCGCATACATTCTCCACGATATAAAAACCTTATATAGCTACCAAATTAAGCTTACCCACCTGAAGTGCTTAAACCAAGGCAAACCTGAGGTCGGTGAAGAGTGCAGACGCTCTCAGTCCAAAATCTGCTAAAACTGCTCCCTCGGTATAAGTTGCGCAAGCCTCGGCTCCAAACAGCTGAAAATACCCCAAAAATCAAAGTCTCCAAATCCAACAGGTCCAGCGACACTTGCAAACACCCCTGGGTACAATAATAAGGTCCAACATTACACTTAATCCAAAATATTCCAAGTATACACAATCTGCGAAAAACAGCCTCAAAGATGTAAACTTTTCACCTGCAGAACAGACTCGGAAAAATCCAACAAAAATGCTGTCACATTCCTCGCGTCGATACCTTCGAAACGAGTACATGCACGTCAAATTTCGAGCCCCGTAGGCCGAGTTACAAATTCCACAACACAGGGCGCTCACAAATACACAATCGTACATCTGTATTTCCATACACAGATAAAGGGAGAAAAATCTACCTCCGGGAAAGCCTCAGAAAAATCCAATAAAAATACGTTGATAATCCTCGCGTCGAGTAGATGAAAAAAGTGTACAGGCACGTCTCCAACCGATGCCCGGTTGCGAAGATAAAAATCCGGCAAGGTGTTACTGTCCAGAAATTCCATCAGAAAAAGGGGTCCCAGTAAGCATAGAAAAACTCCTCGAAAAACGTGAAACTAGGGGAAGTAGAAAATACCAAGATCGTAGCTCTGTCTGTCGCGGATCGAACGGCGCAAGAATCGCTTGAAAAAAAGGTTGGAGTAGGCCGGGGGAGCCCGTGCACCAAAACGCGACGAAGGGGAACACAAATGGACGAGCGTCGCGCCGCGCCGTAAAAATTGAAACCTCGGGATGCGGGCCACCAAAAATCTCCAGACTCTGCAGATGGATGCAGCACTGCGTGGGGATCAACTTTGCTGAAGGCCTCAAGTTGGTTTGCAGCTCGGAAATGGCGAAAAAAGGGGAAAGAAGAAGGCTCGGATCGCTTTTTATAGGCTCCAGAAACAAATCGAAAAATGACGGCCATGTCCCCACTTCCGGGCGCCTGGAAGATCCGGGCTGCTACAGTGTTGGGCCCGGCCCAACACTGTGCAGGCCCGAACCTTCCACGGGCCTCCACGTAGCCCGCCACATAGGCGACACCGAAGGCAGCCATTGCGCCGGCGACACGTGGCCACCCCCAACGCCGACACGCGGCCCGGCCAAGGGTCAACGCGCGCCTGGCACGCGCACATGCGCGTGTCAGCGCCGCCTGCGCACTGTGCACGCGCGCGCCCCGAGGCGGTCCGCACCCGCTCCGTGGACCGCGCGCATGAGAACCAACCAACCAACGACCGCCACGTGTCCTTCCCCCGGTCCACCGTGCACCCGCTCGTTTTCCCCGTGGACCGCGCCCACAACACCAACAAACCACGAGCTGCCACGTGGCCCGCCTCCGGTGCACGCCGGCACCGTGGACCGCGCACCTGCCCGCGCCCATGTGCGCCTGCCCGCGGCCCTGCGCGCCTGCCCGCGGCCGCGCGCCGCCTGCCCGGGCCCGCGCCGCCGCTGCCCGCCGCCGTGCCGGTGCTGGCCGTACGCCGGAACAGTACCCTGCGCCTCGAAAATCGTGCCAAGTCATCCGGGCTCCAAAAAATACAAATAAATAGTCCATTTTGATCGTTTTCGCGCGCTGAGTCCAAATCCGATGTCCGTTTTGCCAA
This sequence comes from Tillandsia fasciculata, assembly GCA_029168755.2. NCBI lineage: Eukaryota > Viridiplantae > Streptophyta > Magnoliopsida > Poales > Bromeliaceae > Tillandsia > Tillandsia fasciculata. The sequence continues at coordinate 14,084,909 of CM054939.1, read as the reverse complement.
ATTCCAACTCTAAAAATTGCCGAAGGCATCCGGAAAGATGTTCTTTTGTCCAAACTTCGCGCTGAGCCTAATTTTAACATCCATTGCGCGCAAAACCACTTCTAAGCATCCGACGGGGTCATCGGACTACTCTCGTGATCCATTTAACACTCTGAGTCCAACACTAGTGTCCAATTGGTGTACAAACACCACCAACGCTCCACATAGGCCTCCAGAAGCTGCTGGTCAACCAGTATTCTTGTCGTGGAAATTCGGGTCCTCACACCTTTTGGGCAGAGATTACGATTGGGTCGATTGAGCACCTCGTGTTCGAGTGGTTGCATATCATCATCTGTTTTCCCCATTGAGCATGATAGATAGAGGCATGATAGCTGTAGATTTCTTTCCAGCTTATCCCTTCTTTATTCAGTGTTCTGTTATCTTATGCCTCTAGTAGAGTGAGCAGACCGTTGGTCTTGGAGACGATACCCACTGAGAACTACTGTAGGACGTAGTTCTCACACCCTCTGTCGGTGACAGTTTTGTAGAGGCTTACCATTTTCGTTCCTGCTCTAGCTGGCTTGACAGACCGAGGACTGGGAGTCACGAGATAGATCCCGACCAGTGTAGTTCATTTTGGGGAGATAGATGTACCATCCCGGATTGTGGAATTTTACTATACTCTGTTATATTTCTTGTTTTAGTTATCTCCCTTTTTGGATTCGTAAATGTTGTATAGGAGGATTTTTATTTGTACTATTCTTGTGGATTTTGATTATGTATCATTTATATTTGGGAGATGGATTTTGTACTTATTTTCAGTGTACAGTGGTTTGGATTTTTTTTACAGCAGTTTATTTTTTGCTTTGATATTTGTATAGATGTAGTACTATCTTTTGCAGGTTGGACGCTTCGTCTATGCGGGGCTTTTCGTATGGGCGGCGGATATGTTGGCGAGCCCAAGTCACAGTTTCGACCCCGGGACGTGACATAGTTGCTCCAGCGACAATTTCGATGACTCCCGGACTGCAGGTGTGGTGCACTGACTTTTGCTAAAGTAGAAAACTGTGGCTAAGTCACCTTGAGCGTGTTTAAAAATATGATAAAAATAAGTTAGAATAAGTTTGGTTCAAAGCAAATCGCATTCGGATTGAAGTTGAGTTAGAAGCGGGCGAAAACAGCCAAGTCTAAAGCTTCAGACAAGCTTTGGACGCTCGAAATGCACTGGGGGCGCCCGGAGCTACAATTGCGGGCGCTGGGGCGAGCGCCATGTCCGTACTTTCGGACTCTCAACCCGAGAGCAGGGTTTTAGTGCCCGCTAGTTTTCGAACACCCAGAGTATCATGCGGGCGCTCGGAGGAACTGTGGTGGGCATAGAGTGAGGGTGCGCCGGACCGTCCGGAGGAACAATGGCTCCGACGTTGTAGACGCCCAGATAGGATCGCAGGCTGTAACGTCACGACCTATCCTGCATTTCTTTAATCCTTCTCGGGATAAATGGGTTGTTAGGAGCTTTTTTATATAGTTTTCTTGGGTAGAACGTTGGCGCATGCGGGTATTTTTCTATAAAAGAGCCCGAAAAACGGTGAACGGCACTGCGATCGGATCTGAAATCCGACTTACGGATCTCTCGAAATAGGGTTTTGAAGGTCGCGGTATCCATAGTGTGCACCGGAATCTGTGCTAAGAGTTGGCACACTTTTCGAGGAGGTGGTGATTTTATCTCTTGTAACTAAAATTAAGAATATCCTTAGAGTACCGGATATGGAGATTTTTCCTTTATAAGTACATATGAAAAGAAAAAATAAAAGAAAATAAATTAATAATAAAAAGATAATTATACCCCGTTTACCGAAAGAAAAACCATAGTTTTAAAAGATCGCCTCCTCAAACCCTTCCCTCTTGTGCGTATCGAAGACCAAAAAAAATAAAACCCTAGTTCGGAGATAGAAAAGAGAGAAAAAAGAGAGCGGATCTTCCACCTCCCTCGATCAACGTGCAGGAAGCCGGGAACGAGACGTCACCGCCATCGGAGGGCGGATCCGGATTCCCACCACCGCAAAGAACGGAGATCGGGATCGCGTTGCCTCCTCTATCGGAGCAAGGTTAGCGATCGTTATTTCCCTTTGGTCGGTTTAATCGTGGGTTTTTCGTGTTCTTTTGAGGTCGGTTTAATCGTGGATTTTTCGTGTTCTTTTGAGATCGGTTTAATCGGTAAATTGATCACGGATTTTTGTTTGGTTTTGATCGGTGATTTGTTCGTGTTCTTGACCGGGTTTGATCGATGGTTTTTAATCGGTCTTGATCGGAGGTTTGATCGGGTTTCCGATCGATGTTTCGTTTGGTCTCCGATCAATGGTTTTATCATTAGAGTTGCCACGGATTTGTTTGGGTTAATTGGGTGTTCCGTCGGAGCATGGAGGAATTAACGGGAAGCTGTCGCCGCCGTTGTTAAATGGGAGGCCGCCGCCGCCGTTATCATGTTCACGATGTCGTCGCCATAGCCGCCGTGGTCGCGTGGTCGCAAGCCGAAAAAGACGAAGGAAAACGAAAAATAAAGCAAAAAGCTGTTGCGCGGTCCACGGGACCGGCGTGCACCCGGTGCAGGAAACGGCGTCCCGAATTCGTGCACCCGGTGCGTTTCAGCCATGCACTGGCCCGGCCCAGCAGAGCGGTGCACGCACTGGGCGTGCGCCCGGTGCGCACCGCCCCGCCCTGCGGTTGTGAGCCCGGTGCGTGCCTCGCGTGCACCAGCCCGGCCCGCTTAGCGCGATGCACGCCTTCAGCGTGCACCCGGTGCGCGCCGCTGCGCCCTGCGGGCGTGAACCCGGTGCTTTGCCGTGCACCGGCCCGGCCCAAACCGCCTGGTGCACGCGCCCGGGGTGAGCCCGGTCTGCGCCTATGCCTCCACTATGCTGTAAACCCAGTCCACGCCTGGTCCGTGCACCATCCTTCAGCCCGGGAGCCCGGTAACTCCGTTTTGGTCCGTTTTCACCGTTTTAAGCGCCGTTTTCACCGTTGGGATCATCGTTTCAGCCGTTTTTCTTAGCATGGCCACCCGGGGTCATTTAGGCCACCATTTCGCCATGTCATGTGCTAGTTTCGCACGTCGCCGTCGCTCCGCGCCTTGACAAAATCGTCGAGGTCGCGCCGTCGGGGTTTCCTCGGCTTGACCGTCGTCGTCCCGAGTTGGCTACCAGATGAGAAATTGGGTTTTGTTGGTTTTCCGTTAGCGGATTTGGTTTCCGATAGGGTTCGCGATGATATAGTCGTGGTCCGGTTGTTGTTAACCATCGATTTTACCGTCGGAGATCCGGTTTGATCCGAGTTTTATGGTTTTGCTTGACAGTTTTTGATTGACGACGCAGTCCGGTTGGCACAGTGATTTTAGTTTTTCGTCGGTTTATTATTTTGGGATAGAAGGGATTCATCTTACAGTGGTCGGGACCACTGATTTTGCCTGTTTAGGGTAAAGTGTTAAATTGTGTTTTTGGTTATTTTATTAGGCCGCGTAAAGTTCTGATTGCTTAGGAGGGTCACGGGCGCGGTCGTTTATCTTCGTTTCAGGTGGGTACTTTTTGGCATTTCCGGTGTATAGTCGTTCCCGTGTAATTTGTGAAAATAAAGTAGATGTTTTTTTTGTAAACTGTCTAACCCCATTGCATGAGAATCCCGCTATTTTATTTCTAACTATGGCGACGAAGGTCGCGGTGCCTTATTACATGCCAGTTTCGGCATTTATGCTCATAATTGCTTACACGCACACCGGCGGTCGGGCCACCGCACAGGGTGTATTTTTTCAGAAAAAGGGTACGTTGACCCGTGTACCCCACAATGTGTGATGATGAGGACCCCTCAAGGCGAGGCGACTGCAACCTGGGGCAGTGGAGGGGTTAAAAGCACCAAGACGCGAGCAGAGTAGTTTTGGGGTAGGTGCCCAGCATTGATTTTAACAGGGGATATGGCGATTCATGAGGGGGAAGTGGAATGCTTTGGTGTATCGGTTTGTTTACTACAGTTTTTATAGCATTATTCCTGTTTTCATCTACTTTATTTGTCACTGACTCCCCATACTGTGACAGGTTTGGTCGGGGATAGGACCCGGGACGATGGTGAGGCTGCGACTAGAGGGTTTTAGCCGATTGGGGCTAGTGACATTCTCATTTCCTTACTTTCGATTATCTTGGTTATTTGGTTAGTGAATTTTGTTGTTGCCTTTATTGTGGAACTATGTGGATGTTGGATTGAGCTTTTGACTTAGGGTTGGACCATCTTTAATATGGTTCTATTAGTCTTGCATGCGGCATGTTTTCAAGTAGCAAAATAATTTCGAAAACGTTTTCAAACTAAGTGTCGTGTGGGCACTGCTTTCCAAACCTGTGGATTTATCCTTTCAAGTTATGTTGCCGCCTAAAAGAGATTTGCGAAAATGTTTTTAAAACCGGGTGTCGTGTGGACACCGATTTGGCAAACTTGTGGCTTTATCCTAGTTCAATATCGTGTTAATGTTAGTAGTTGTGATAAATTGTAATTCCCCTTTGTATCTCAACGTGACTGTGTGGTTAAAGTATGTATTGTGATTGTGACGCCGTGCATATACAAAGGAGACTCCGTCCGTTCGCGGGGTGAATTTGTATATGTGGCGGGTCTGGCGCGCACCGAAGGATGAAGTTTTCAAAAAGAAAAAAAATATATATGCTTTTTCGCTTATTTAGAACCTCCGGGGTGTGACACAGGCGCCCAAATCGCAAAGAGGCTGAGATGGGTTTGAAAAAAATAGTAGATTTTTGTAGGGGCATTTGGGTCATTTCATGCCCCTTGCTACAGCCACCCACCCCATGACAAAAGCCGTCTCTCTCACTCTCTTTCTTCCTCATCTATCTCGTTCTCTCCAACTCTCTCTCTGTTTGTGTTCTTTCTAGAGAAGAAGCAGCAGCAGTAGTAGAAGGTGGAGGAGGAGAGTCAACAGCTGGAGCCCAGTTTTGATCTCTAAAAAGCCTAGAAAAATATGGAGAATGCCTTGAGGAAGACTTTGGGAAGAGGAAAGAACCCATTCCCCATCTTTTTTGCTTGGGAGTTCAAGAAAGGTATGTGGACAAAATTTAAGGTTTCAAAATTTTTGAACTTTGTATGGATTTAAAAGAGATGAAATGATCTCTTATAAGTTGTTATCCCACTTTTAGGAGATTTCATGGTGATTCAAGAGATCAAGCCACTTTTTCTTCAAAGAGCATCCAAGGTGGGGGATATCGCCGAAAATGGTGAACTCGTCTCTTTTCCTTTACTTTCTATGATTTTAGAAGTATATTGTAAGAAAGAAATCCTAGAATATTTGTGTAATGGGTGAAAATTAGGGTTTAGCTCTAAGTAATGTAATTTTTTTTTTCAAGATTTAGCCTTGTATGGAAATGATTAATAAACCTAGTTGTAGGTTGACCTTGCATGAAAATGATTAATAAATCTAGTTGTAGGTTGTTCTTGTATCAAAATGTGTGCCATATAGGAGAAAATCTAGGTCAAGTTGTGATATATGTGGCATGAAATCTGGAAGAAAATCTAGGTTATATTGAGTGACATTTAACTTAGGAAAAACCTAATGTGGAAATGTAGAGTTTCAATATATAGTCATTGAACTTTAAGATTAGAGTGTTATGATTGATGTTTTGGTGTCCTTGGGGTATCTTGCAATCCTAGAGTAAAAAACTTAGAGTAAATGTGCAAATTGAGTAAACAAGAGAACTCTAATCTAGATTGGTGTCCTTGGGGCATCCTAACTATCCTAGAGTTAATAACCTACGGTAAAAGAGAAAAGTAAAGCTTTCAGTAGCGAGAAAAAAATGCTAGCGGGAGGGCCGAGCATATATTGACTCCCGGGGAAGTGAGCAAGCAAGGCTCGGCTTCCCAAGTGAATAAGTGTCATGGTGCTTTAAACTCATTCGAGGCAAGTGTGAGAGCGAGCGAGCAAGACTCTTTATGAAGCACCTTTTATGAATCTAAATCATAATACGATTAGTATAATCGGGTACAGTTGGATTAGTTGTAACCCTTGTATAGTGGCATAGTAGCCGAGATATGATTTTAGTAGCCTAGTGTGGCATGTCATAATAGCATTGTGGCATTGAGCATGGACTAGTAGTGTAGTGATTTTCATATCAACATTCTAGTATAGTATTTACAGCTTTCCATATATATATATCTTGCTACTTATGCTTCCATTGGACTAAGAGGTGTAGAGTATGTCTCTCAGTGGATGAACCCACTGGAAACTATTTGTAGTTCTCATACGATGTGGTTACCTCTTTTTACAGATCTAGATGCCGCCGATGAGGCACGTGACAGGGGCAAGAGCCCAGCAGCATAAAGACCTAGAGGGTCTAGTGGAATACTATTCAATTTATATTTGAGAGTGAACATTGTATTTTGTGAGGATAAACAAAAAAAAAATTATAACTAATTGTTATATGTCAAATGTTCATTCTAACATTTCATTTTAGCTTTATTCAGATGTATTTATATTTAAAGTTGAATATTCAGTTTAGTAGTAGTTTTACTCTAATATTGTATCTCATTATACTCATTGTATTGTTTGAGGTGGTTGTTTCATTCCTTTTAGGTATAGAGGGGTCATGCTCAATTGGCGGGTCTGTTAGCTTGCCCGAACTGATCAAATAGGCGGTCTCGGGGCGTGACAGCAAGTAGGCGAGCACTCACACCTCTAGACTTTCCTGAGTATGATGCTCACTTTACTTTCTCCTGTGATGGTGGCATTGTGAAGATCTCAAGTGTGGGGCTCTTAATCAACTTCGATCTTGTTCCGACGCACTTTCTGGACTTCGGCTACACCCCGGACAGCAAGCACGGGTTCCCGCAAGTCAAGGCCCACTTACTAGCACCTTTAATTCAGCCCATAACCCTTCAGATTAAGGTATTGACCCTAAACTTGATTATATAAGGGTTTTTATTCAAATTGTTGTTATGCTAGGGGTCTAGTTATAATTGTAGCCACGTGGGCTGCCTCTGGCGGCGTGCACGTGACCTCTGGACTAATTGTTTGAGGTTCGGTGGATGTCGTTAGATAACAGTAGGTTTACGAATCGTAAATTGACAAAATCACCAGTTTATCGTCATTTCGGTGCGTAATCCCATATCGAGCAATGTAATTGATCATTAACGATCACCAACTGTCTTTGGCGGGTCTTGACGCTATTTTGGTTAACCCAGAGGCATAAGGTTTGTGTTGGTGACTTCCGGAGCCGAAATCGACGATTCCGGACGTCATTTCGATAATTTTGGAACAAGTCGGCTTTATATTGGCATAATATTATATGTTGCTCCCCGAACGCCTTAAACAAAGCATTCCGGGGGCAGCGAATGATGTGAGGACCTGGATCCCCGTGATGAGGTTACTGGTTGATCAGCAGCTTCTAGAGGCCCATGTTGGGTGATAGAGGTGTTTGCGCGCGTATTGGAACCCAGGATTTGACCCGGCACGAAAAATGGATCAAGTTCACTTTTTCGGGAATTTTCGACAAATTTTAGAAGTGGAATTTGACAAAACGGACAGCGGATTTGGATTCAGCAAGCGAAAACGATCGGAGTGGACTATTTACTTGTATTTTTCGGAGCCCGGATGCGAAAACACGGATTTCGAGGTATTGGGTTACTGTTCCGGCCGGCCGGGCATCGCCGGCGGCGGCGGAGCGCGGCTGCGCAGGCGCGGGCAGGCGGCGGAGCATGCGCGCGGGCAGGCACGCGGTGCAGCGCGGGAGAGTGCCACGTGGCATTTTCCTATTTGCTGAGATCTGGACACGTGGCAGAGTTGGATTGGCGGGTGCACCGGCGCGATTCACGGAGCAGGGCGGCAGGTGCCTCGGGGTGCGTGCACGGCGTGGTCACCGGCAGCGCGACGTGCGAGCACGTGGGCACGCCGACCGAGGCGTTGACGCGCGGGAAGGCGGGTGCGGGGAGTGCCACGCGGCGCAGCCGGGTTGGCTGGCGCCGCTGTTGCCTGTTTGGGGGACACGTGTCGCTCCGTGAGCGATCCGGGCGCTGATGGACGGCTGCAGATCTTGTTTATTTTGGGCACTATAGCAGCCTGAATCGGACCGGGCGCCTAATCTGGGGACACAAGGGGAATTATTGGAATTGTTCAGTTTGGGCTATATATAGCTCCTCTTGGGTCGTGATTTTGGACCTCTTCCTGAGCCCATCTCCGACTGAGGCCTGAAGAGAAGTTGCTCTTCATCTTGTTCTCCATCTACTTAGGGATTTTCAGATTTTTTGGAGGCCTCGACATCCGCATTTTCTGCGACGCGGCGCACTGCGACGTTTCTTGGATTTTGGCTTACACCGTCACTTTTCAGTCCGCGAGACACCCTGGATCACCCCGATGGACTTTTGAGCCGATTTTTGCGGCAGCGCCTTCACGAGAGATACGGCTTCGTTTTCTGTGATTGCTTTGCCTTATTTTGGGTTTTTGGCACGGTTTTCGAGGTGTTTTGTGACCCTATTTTTCTGTAATGAGATTTTGGACAGCAGAGGCTTATCGATTTTCTATCTTGACCTACGAGCATCGGATCGGGGCGTATGAGGACTCGATCGGCATCTACTTTTCGAGAGGGACGCACCTATATTTTTATTGGAATTTTTGGAGGACTCCTTGAAGGTGATAAATTGAGCTTCTTTGGGACTGTTTTTCCTGCAGAATTGTATTGTGGATTGTTTGGCTTGCTACAGTGTTTCATTTATATCTTGGCCTACAGGTGTCGGATTGAGGTGTATAAATACTCGATTTGTATCTACTCGTCGCGAGGATCGCAACGGTGATTTTTTTGGATTTTTTTGAGGACAGATTGCTGGTGAAAAAGGGCCTTCTTTGTGCTGTTTTGAAAAAACAGCAAGTGTTTGCTGTGGGTAAGTTGTGATGTTGTTTAATTGTGGGCTGTGTTGTTGGTTTGAGCAGAGGCTGGTGCGACTGTGTCCGAGGGTGCAGTTCCAGTGGATTTCGTTAGCAAGTGGCTGCGCACTTCACCGACTTGGGCTTTGCCTGCGGAAAGCGAATCAGGTGGGTGCTTCATCTCCAAAACCGGTGGACGGTTCTCTAATTCTATTTAATAGAATGCATGCATGTTAGTGTACCAATATATGATTGAGATGCAAGCTTGGTAATGACATTGGTTTGAGGAATTGTATGATAGGATAATCAGATATGCCTAATGGAAACTTGCAAGATAAGATATTCATTTCTGGTAATTGAGAGCATGCATAATTCATTGTACAACCTATAGCTTTGAGATGTGAGCATAAGAATGATATAGTTCATGTGGATTGAGGCTTACATGATTTATGGTACACATTAGATACCTTCGAGATATTATATGTTCAATGATTGTATTCACCTATGCTAGTTGAGAGCATGTTTAGGGAGATGAGGCGTATTTTGATTGGTTTTGGTGATTATATCCATTAATGTTTCCTACTTATGTTTCAGTTTATTTAAATGCTATTATTGGAACTTGACCTAGCACCCCCGTCATATGCTACATGTTTAACCAGACCAGTAGAGAACCTTCACTTGGGCTAGGTTCTTTTATGCTTTAGATATCCCACACTTTGCATCTTTCCTGGACATAGTGTTGCCTCGCCCGGGTAGTGGGCCGAGGGATCAGGTTTCTGTGGGACATTGTTGCACTCGTGCCTGGGGGCTGAGTGGAGTCTGGTAGCTGAGTTTAGACTTGTGCTAGTGTTGTGGGAGCCGTTGGGGTAGACGGTGGTCCCGGGCCGTCGAATATCTTCCGGTCAGTGTTGTTGGGAACCGTTGGGGTTGACGGTGGTCCCGGGTCGTTGAGTGTTGTCCGACCTGTTTGTTAGCCCTGAGTTGTGGGTCGATCCCGGCTGTGGAGTATCTCCAGCCAGTGTGTTTTGTGCAACGAGTTGGTGGAGTTTGCTAGTGTCTCGAGATTCGAGAGAGCTGATCAGCTGAGTCGTCGAGAGTACTCCGACCGTTGTGCGAGATGTTTGAGGATCCTAAGTCCTTCCATTCTGAGAGTGAGCGTGGATTTTGACTATAGCCTGCAGGAGCCACTTTGAGCTCGACAGAGTGCGCGGATACCTTTTTCCTCGGTGGGGTCGCGTCCCTCGAGTGCCCCGTCCGGAGTGGGCCTGTTACTTTTGTATCGCGACTTGTCGATGCTGTCCCTCTGGCTGGGCCTTTTTTAGGCAGCCATGGATGTAGTCCCTCTGGCTGGGCCAGTTTTGGCAGTCACGGACGCCCTACGTAATGTGGTGACCCGGATCTTTGCAGGGCTTCTACAGTGTGACCGGCAGCTTCTGGAGGCCTATGGGGCATGTCGGCGGTGTTTGTGCGCCAATTTGGACACAAGTGATGGACTCCGAGCTTAAAATGGATCGCGTGGGTAATCGGGGGGCCCCGTCGGATGTTTAGAGGTGTTTTCGCGCAAAACGAATATCAAATTTAGACTCAGCGCGAAATTCGGAGTAAGAACGCCTTTTCGGGTGCCTTCGGCGATTTTTAGGGTTGGAATTTGGCAAAACGGACGTCAAATTCGGATTCAGCGCGCGAAAACGGTTAAAATGGACTAGCTACTTGATGTTTTGGACAACCGGTCACTGTTCATGCCGGAACAGTGTTTCCGGCCGCCGGCGGACGGCGGCGGCGGCGGCGGAGAGCGGCGGAGCGGCCTCGGGCAGGCGGAGAGCGGCGGCGGGCAGGGCGCGTGGGCGCGGGCAGGGCGCTCGGGCAGGCGCGCGGTCCACGCGGCCGGCGTGCACCGGAGCGGGGTGCCACGTGGCGTCTTCCCATTGGGTGGCTTACAGGTCGCGGTCTACGGAGCAGCGCGGTGTTTGGTGGACTGGGCGGGAAGACACGTGGCAGCACGTCATTGGTTCGGTGTTTGGAGTGTCGTGCACCGGGTGCAGCGAGCGCGTGGCCTGGACACGTGGCGCGCGGGGATTGGGCGCGTCACTGTGTGCGTGCAGGTGGCAGGGGGGCGCGGCAGGTGGCGGTGGCAGCTGGCGTGGCGGCCACGGCGCCGACGTGGCGCACGCATGCGCCACGTGGCAGCCCGCCATTGGCGGGCTGCCAACCACTCCGTTGACCAAGGTTGGCCACGCGGCGCGAGGGGAGCGGCCGGATCCGCTGTTTCGTGTTGGGGGACACGTGTCGGGCTGCGGAGTGGGTCGGATGGCTGCGCAGTCCGGTCGGATCCGCTGTGCGGAGTGGGCTGGCGAGCGGGCCGATTGGGCCGGGCCACTGTTTGGGCCCGGTTTCGGGGCCGAAAGATTCGGGCGCCCGAAACCGGGGACACAGAGGGTATTAATTGAATTGTTTGTTTGGGCCTATAAATACCCTCTCCTTTCCCTCTTTCTTCCCCTTTTCCGAGCTTTAGAGAGGGAATGGGAGGGAGAGCTCTTTATGAAAGTTGTTCCCCTTGATGTCCTTGAGCTCGTGGTGGATCCCCAGAATTTTTGGAAGCTCGGCAACGGCGATATCGATTTTACAGTTCGCCTCGGTTTTCTCCTCATTTCGGCCCATTACCGTCACAGTTCAGTCGGAAATTCGCTGTGAGCAAACCAAGAGGAGTTTTTGGACGATTTCTTCGACAGCATGTTCCTAAGAGGTAAGTCTTCGATTTTTGTGTTGATCGCTTCTCTACGTTTCGCACTTTTGGCACGTTTCCCGAGGCATCTTTGACCCCCATTTTTCTATGATGGATTTTGGACAGCACCGGCTTGTCGATTTTATATCTCAGCCTAGGAGCATCGGATCAAGGCGTTTCAGGACTCGATTTTGATCTACTCGTCGCGAGGAACACAGCGGTGATTTTTCTGGGATTTTTGGAAATTGTTTCGAAGGTGATAATTAAGCTTTTCTTGGACAGATTGCTACATGAATTTTGTTGTGGAGATTTTGAGTATGTAGCGGTGTTTTATTTTTATCTTGGCTTACAGGTATCGGATCTGGGCGTATAAATAGTCGTTTTGGGGCTACTCTTCGCGAGGAACGCGACCGTGAATTTTCTGGATTTTTTTGAGGACTGGACAGAGGTGATATTTAGCCATTTTTTTGGGCTGATTTTGGACAGTAGGTATTTGTGCAGTTTTGGGATTAATTGTGCGCACTGTTCTGTGCAGTGGGACACAGTTTTGGTGGATTACTATGTTAGAGGGCTGCGGGCAGCAGGGAGGTTTCTTTTGGTGCTGTGCGCGCTTTTCGAGGTGGGTGGTTGTTGCATGCCTCTACTTCTGACCTACTCACTAAGTTTATTAGAGAACCCCACTATTGAACATATTGATTGAGTATCATGCATGATTGACTGATATAAATGTGAGCCTATCATCTGAGATTAATTTTGTGGATATAGCATGTTGGGGATACTATTGGGATAATATTGCTGTTGGAACATGATCATTGGAATAATTTAATAGTGATAGTTAACATGCCGTATTAGCACATAAATCTTATGGAAATTGGTTAAATGGACTAATTATCGGGACATGATAACTTATCTATGTGCAGGTTCCACCTTGGGGATTTATTATGGATCAGGGATCATATACATGTGTAGTTGACTGATGATTTTAGCATGATTGTTATATTTATGTGGATTTACTATTTGTTACACCTGTAGAATTGTTATTTGATATTCTCCCTTTCACATTGCATGAGGACTTTTGCATGCTTATTTGGACATCTAGATAGGCCACTATTTTATTGCTACACTATCATATTGGGATTTGACTTAGGAGAAACCATGATTGCTTTCTTTCTCCTTTTTATTTAGACTTTTGAGTCATGTTGCTCGGGTTCGAGCAGAGGTTTGGGATAGTGTAGCCGGGACCTTAGGGTCAGAGACAGGGTGTACTTGATGTTGGATTGTGGGTTATTGCGGCAACCGCGGACAGTAGGCGGTTGACCGGATCTTGATTATTTTACCCAATTGTGGGTTGTGGGTTATTGCGGTGACCGCGGACTTTGGGCGGTTGACCGGATGTTTACTATTGCATCAGATTGGGTATCAGATTTCTCTAGTGGATGGTGTTTCCCACTTTTTGAGTACTATTGCATCAGATCGGGGTTTCATTAGTGGACGGAGTTTTCCACTTTGATCATAGTCATGATCCAGTCCTGCTATTGTGAGACACTGGTTACAGAGATGCTTGATACAGTGATACTTTACTCGTGTGGGTCGCTCCCCTCGAGTGCCACTCCGGAGTAGGCTTCAGACCGTGTTGGGTTCCGGTCATTTGGACAGTGGAGATACTGAGTTCTTGAGTTCGACAGCAGAGCAGGCAGTACCAGTTTTACTGGTGACACTAGATTGGGTCTATTTGGTCAGATACTGTTTCTTGATGCATTCATACCGTCATTTCTTTCGGTATTGCATTTAGAGGCATACTTGTTGTGGTTTCCCTTTATTCAGCAGTTCTGTTCATAGCTTTACCACTCACCCCTTTTCTTGCCTCTGGTAGACTTAGTGGGTACGCCGGAGTTTGAGGCTTTACCCACAGGGGGAGGCTACTGGTTTACTAGTGGTTCTCACCCCCATTGTTGTTTCCCTTTCTTTTCTCCCCCCCTGTTTTGCAGAGTCCTCTTCGGGAGTTGCTGATCTTCGGTCGTTGTCCGAGGCGAGGGAGTCACGAGCTAGATCTTTACCACCCGAGGAGTGTAGCTGTATCCCCTGGTTGGAGATTCCTGGTAGCTGTTGGCTGGTTTTTACTGTTTTCTTTGGAGAGAGATCTTTTGTATTTGGAGAGACTGATGTACTATAGTTTTAGTTTACCTCCTTTTATAGTTGAGAGATGCTGTACTGAGGACATTGTATGATGATTATCTGTATTTGAGGAGATGGATATTGTACTTTATTTCATGTTGTACAGTGATTGGATTTTATTTTACAGCATTTTATTTCAGCTCTGATATTTGTGTAGCTATAGTACCATCTTTTGCAGGTTAGACGCTTCGCCTATGCGGGTTTTAGCATAGGTGGCGGATCTGTTGGCGAGTCCGGGTCGCAGTTTCGACCCCGGGGCGTGACACGTAAGTCCCGTCCTCTTGTGGATGTGTGGCAGTAGGTAGGCGCAGGCTTGACTGGTCCCTATGAGGCAGTCAGTTCGATTGGGTCGATTGAGCACCTTGGGTGCGAGTAGTTGCATATATTTTCATCTGTACCACCCATTGAGCATTTAGATAGAAGCATGGTAGCTGTAGAGTACCTCAAGCTTTTCTTGTTCAGATTTCACTGCATTGTTATCTTATGCCTCTAGTAGACTTAGTGGACAGACCGTCGGGCTTGGTGGCGGTACCCACTGAGAACTACTTGCTGTTGTAGTTCTCACACCCGTTGGGGGTTCTCCCCCTCCTTTTTCTTTCCTCTCCTTTATTTTGCAGAGTCATCTGTGGGAGATGCTGATTCTGCTGTTGCTATTCGAGGCGAGGGAGTCGCGAGCTAGATCCCTACCTGTCTTTGGAGAGTAGCTGTACCCCACATTGGAGATTTATAGTACAGTCTGTAGATTAGTTTTATTTCTACTTTTGAGTGATTGTTGTAGTGAGGATGACTTGTACTGAGAGCCTGTACACTGAGGTATTTGGGTTTATTCTCCCTGTTTTGTTGTTGGTCTTTTTTATCTGAGGATATTGTATTCGATTCTCTTTGGGAGATGGATATTTGTATCTTTCTTTTCCAGTTGTACAGTGAGTGAATTTTTGTTTTACAGCTGTTTTACTTTATTAGCTCTGATATCTGTTAGCTGTAGCACATTTTCTTGCAGGTTAGACGCTTCGCCTATGCGGGGTTCCGTATAGGTGGCGGATCTATTGACGGGCCCGGGTCGCAGTTTCGACCTCGGGGCGTGACAAATGAAGTTTGGGTTGATATGGTAGCTTCTACGCACAATTCGGACCATTAGTGATCGTTCGGCGGATTTTCAAAAATTCTGGCGAATTCCGGGATTTAGACATAAGTCCACGTTTTGCTAGTTAGTTTCTTTGTGAGTAGTGGGTTGGCTTTGAGTGAGACTGTTTCTGACCAATTTATTTGATTTAGGCCCAAGCCATCATGAGTCTCCGCGAGAGTTGAGTAGCGGACTCTTGGATCGTCTTCACTGAGATGGGTATTTCAACCCGAGCATTAGCATAGTACAAGCTTACTAGGTACCGTATTCGATTGGACCTTTAGTGACCGTTACTAGCCCTACTCTCATTATATTGTCATTACTGCACTCTTGTGACTTTTACTTCGTACGTTGATCATGATATTGCACTATTGTTGTTGACACTATATAGTCTGGTATGTAGATTTACCTCATACTTCTGATTTTGCTATGTCCTTATTATTATCTCCTAATTTATATACGCATGATAGAGTAGGAGATCATTGCTTCATTGATTGTATCAGTCGACATTGTTGATGATTCATGATCCCGTTTGGGAGTTTCCGGCGTATTGCCGTATTTCGGTCTTTGGACCGCGAGCATTGAGCATCCGCATTTGTGATCGCCATGCACCTGTTGTATATGTCACGTACACCAACAGATTGGCCTTCGTTATGGTATTCTTTACTGGTAGAGTGGTCTGATCGACCCGTGAGCCCTTTTGGTTATACTTGCGGGTATGGGGTATTTGTCACCTCTTGGCCGGGTGCATTGCCTGAGGTCCTTGTGGACTAACAGTGGCACAGATTGGGTATATTAAAGTTTCAGTACTTTGACACATTTATTATTATTTCAGTTGTTTCGTTGTTGCTCTATTATCTACTGATACTCTTTTATCATGCTCGGTACTATTTACTACTTGTATCTACTTTCATATTTGTTGGTTATCATAGCATGATCATTATTGTTACTATTTGATGATTATGTCTATTTCTTACAGTTCAATTATTATATACTAGTAGGTACAACTTACTGGTTCCCGACTCGTTGTACCCATTCGGATATATTCAGTTGTATCTCGCGCCTCCTTGTTGACATTTTTTTCGGCTCCGTCAGGCGGTAAAATGTCAGGAAGATGATGTGAGGATTGCGCGATAGAGCCATCCTCATTGCTAGCTAGATAGTTGGCATGCCAACTTTATGGTTTTTTGTTTCTCAGTTGATTTGATTATAACTTAGTACCATGCTAGTTATTGATCTTTTATTTTTCTTATCTAAATTATTAGTTGAATTAAATAATGTGATGGTCCTTTAATTAGTAAACGTTGGTATATATATATATATATATATATATATATATATATAGGGTATATATAAGTGTACACCCCAAATAGGGTGTACATCTTACATCCCACCCATCCAAGGGTGGGGTGAATTCCACTAGTCACTTCGAAATGACCGGTGGGTAAACCCTCACTCTTGAATGGGGTGGGGTGTATGATGGGTGTATGATGTACACCCCTTTCGGGGTATACATGTAGCATCCCTCATATATATATATATATATATATATATATATATGTATATATATATATATATGTATATATATATATATATGTATATATATATATATGTATATATATATATTGTACTTATATATATTGTCTAGATGTTCGTGTATAGGGGAGACTCTATTTGTTTAGATCTGAAAATTTTTTGCACGTGACGGATTTATTCACGTTCTAGGGATAAATTTTGAACTCTGATTTTATATATTAAAAAAATTATCTTTTTTCTATCCCGAGGCGTGACAGGAAAACTCTCAACTGAAGTTTTATCTGACTTTTAAATATACGTTAAACAATTATCAACACAAAACAATAAAGAACATCAAAAAAAAATTTATGTATATTGATAAAAGGAAAAGACTAGCAAATTTCTTTTTCAAATCTTTTTAATTTTTTAAACTTTTATTATATATATATATATATATATATATATATATATATATATATATGCTAACATATATTAATGCATATAAAATATAGATTAAACTAGATGTAAACCCCCTCAATTGAAGGTCAATTTAAAATAAGACCTCTAAACATTATTAGTTTTTATTAAAATAATTTATACTTTTTTTTATTTTTTTTACATAAAATAATAATTAGAGGAACAAAATATTGATTTATGCTATTAGATCCAAATCTACAAACTTAAAATATCGGGACTATACAAATTTAAAGAAAAATCATAAAAATACAATATGATGGTTTAGCCTACTAAGAAGAGTTAAGCCTTGAGGGGTAGACACATGAAACTCAAGTGAGTTTGTAGTAACTTATAAAGTGTTTGACATATAATTGCATATCAGTTCAATATCTAACTTTTCTTTATAATTATTATTTATAAATTTAAACCCTAACATTAGATATTAATAATAATTAATTAATTAATCAACTATTATATTACAATTTTATATAAATGTCTGCAGGTGATGCACGAATTAGTCGTTAGTACAAGGTATAGAGGGTAAATCTTACATTCTAACCATCCAAATACTAATATTTTTCAATATTTAATAGTAAAAATTCGAAAGGAATTTTTTTAAAAAAATCTTTGGATAGGTGAGTGTAATATTTACGTATACATAAAATATAATTTTTGAAAATTTTGACCCTGAATTTTATTTCTTTTCTTTAAATGCTATTTGTACACCAAAAATTAAATGCAAATCTTGTATTTTGTTCATTTAAGAGCTAATGTTTTTATGCTAAAAGAATGTCTAAATTTATGGATGAAAGGGCCAACGATATAAGCTCGCCTTGCCGACGAACAAATAGTTTTTCTCTTACTAAAATGCTTTGGCTCCCATTAGGACATTTTTGACTGCCGAGAAGAATATTTTTATCCAAGTAATATATAATATTTTAAAATTTAAAAAAAGCTATAAAATTTTATTATTTTATAAATATATTTTAAAATTTGTAACTTTTTCACTAATATATATTTTTTAACAAACTAGTATTTTAATTTTTAATTTTTAAAATTTTATATATTTTTAAATAAAATTAATAAATAAAAAAAATAAAATGCTGGCCGAAGCACGACATGGCCCGTGCCGACCAGGCTTCAGGGCCATGCTGGGTCGGGGGTCCAAGAATTCCGACATGACACGGCCGCACAATTAAGAGACCACGCCGGGCCAGGCCGAACTGATCTCCGGCCCGTTGCGACTTTGAAAAATGTGGGCCATACCGGTCCGGCACGGCCCATATTACACTCCTACAGCAGGAGTTCTCTATTTTATGTGTGAGTAACATACTAACAAATCCAAGTAGACTTTCAAACGGATGAATAAACTAATAAAAACCTATGGTATTGTTTATGTCGGTTTACCAGCTATATATAAGAACAGCAAATTGATAAATTAGTAATTTGAATTTCAATTATATTCATCACTTGAATCACAAATTTTGCCAATTTGATTAATTATTTATTTCTTCAATTTTACTGCTCTAAGATACAATTAAAATAATGACCTATATGATTGTGACTTTTCTTATATATTAACAACCAATACCTATTGAAATTGTTAATTTTAATAAAACTATTTTAATTTACTAAATAAGGTAAAAATGTATGGAGGCTTCTCACCAATGAATCATTCGAAAATATGCTCCTCATTTTTTATTTTTTTTATTGTTCAACCCCTCATCACCTTTTGATTTTTAGCAATTGAATCATTATTATCATTAACTATTTTATCAAATTCATGAATAATTTTATCGATTCCAATAAACAGATTGCATTTTAACAAATAAAACTAGAACAATTAATATCTAATAACTAATTAAGTTGTTATATTTGAGCAAATTTTCAAATTAACTAATTTAAAATTTTTAAATAAAAAAAGAGTAAATTTAAAAAAAAAAGTTGAGTGAGAATGGCCTATTGACCGGTCTCCATATGTTTGTAGCTTAAAATAATTTAAATTAAAACAAATATAAGATTAAACGGCGCCCACCAAAAGAAATAAAATATAAAGGACAATTTCAAAGTGGGCCTCCGGCCTCCATACTTTAATTTGAACCTAGAAAGGAAGCGTGCAAAAAGAAAAAGTATAATAAAATTTTAGCTTGCCATCATTTAATCTAGCACATTTTTATTTTATCATCTTACGATCAAGAAAGTTCCACTAAATTATTTTACAGTTTTATTTTTATTTTACCATAAATACTTGTCGTCAACTAAGATCGTAAAGTAATATTTTTTTTTCAAATTACGAGAAGGAACAATATACTATTTTACCATCTATAAATTTTACTTTATCATCCTGGGTATTACAAAAATATTACTTTATTATCCTATTTAATAATAAATTTTTACAATAAAAATATTATTTTATTAATTTTTTTTTTTATCAATAGAAATTTTGCTCATTTTACTTTTTCTGTGAATAATTTTGGCAAGCAGCGGCAAGCCTAGATAATTATGAATGGAATAACGACTTAAGAGCAGATAATCGAGAGGCTAGCGAATCTCCTGACCACATCGAGACCGGAGTTAATTGCCAGTAAACAACCCACCACCGCTTCAACTATGAACAAATTGTGGAAAGCATGCATCCTCAAGACCCTACTGTCGTGGATTACCGTGACGAAGGTTTCGACGCTCCACCGAATTATCAATCCTCAGATACCTATCGGGGGAACTTTCAAGCCAACAATTCTCGTTTCAATAAAGAATACAGGCATTGCGGGTAGCATTGGAATAACGACTACATTCCCCTGTAGACCATGCTCATAAAGCAGTAGGGTAATTTTGACTAGCATAATGCCAATACTTTTTGCTAGAACGATTGATGGGTCCTACTCAGAATTGTCTAATCGAGGCCAAACTAAACTTGAATAGGAGGATTGAAGAAATTCTCTGCAGTCTATTCGCCCTAAATATTCGACAATATGTGTTGCATGCCTTGTTGAGATAGATAGAGACCGCTAGTGTCACACCCTGAGCTCGAACGGAAGCACCGTCGGTAGTGCGCACAGTTCCGCGAAGTGCACAAAGCTCCTTAATACACAATAAGCAATAACCAACAACAATCAACTCATATAAACAAACAAGAAGTTGATACGAGTTCGAGTATCAAAGTATAAATCTACTATTCTATTACAACTACAAACCTCAATGAACTACTACAAGTTTAGTTCAAATATTACAATTCTCTAAAATGTCAATATTTTACAAGGGGTTCCAACTCTAGACTTGCCAAAAGGAATGGTGGAAAGCTAGCTGCTGCACAACCATCTTGCCTCCGTCACTTGTGGAGGACGAGGGAAGCTTTGATAAGAAAAAAACAAAAGGGTATGAGAACTACATAAAATAGTACTCAATTGGTACAATTGTCGTAAGGAGCGTTCAACCCACTAGGTCTATTAAAGGCAAAATAATGAAATAAGTGATAACAGATGCGGAATAATAAATGCTGCAACAAGTAAAGTCCACTATCATGCCTCTACTGAATCAACTGTGTCAACCATCACTGTGGAGATCCGAATCCTAACCGACGAATTGACTTCATTGCCAGCAGCTTGAGGACATCTATTTCAAGTGTCGGGATGAGTAGGAGACGTTTGCGCGCAAAATGGACGCGAAAAACAGACTCGGAGCACGATTTTGGGCCAAAACCTCCGTTTTGGTGGATTCGAGCGCCCGAACAGGGGATCCAGGCGCCCGATCTTGCGCGGTTGACTGTTGACTATTTGAAGCCAATCCAGGCGGTTAGGCGCGAGCGTCCACATCTTCGAGGACCACCTGAAAGTGAATTCAGCCCCCCAACCTCGTGCGTATCGCATGGTTGACACGTGGCAACACTTCCCTATGATGGCAGAATGGATTTAAGGTTTCGGGCACATAGTTCTGGGCGTCCGATTGGTTTCGGGCGCTTGTGCAGGACAGCAAATAGCTTCGCAGGGAGATTGGAGTTGCAGGCTGTGTGATTCGGGCGCTCCTGGAGGTTTCGAGTGCCCGAAACTGCTATTTGACTATGTTGGCAGCATATTCTTATTTTGATCCAAGGGTCCATTCTACTTTATGGTTTTGTCTATTTAAGGACTCCTTGCAATCCTGGTGAGCTCTTTTACCTTCTTCAACTTCAGAGCTAAGTTTTTGGCTAAGTCTTGAGCCATCTTCTCCATCCTCTTCCTCCATTAGTGACCTTGAAGTTCTCCGACAGCTCCTGACAGCAACAACCACTTGGCTTCCTCTTCTTCCTCTTCTTGGAAGGCTTCTTATCTGAGAGAACTTGAAGTTTAGAGCTGATAGAAGGCCTCCTTACATCTATATACCAGGTATTTAAGGATTTCTTTAAGCTCTTGTGATCATGCTAAGATTTTTGGACATGTTGAGATTTTTATGGGATTTCTTTGGTTTTCTCTCTTTGAGGCGAGCTTTGAAGTGGATGGGAATATTCTTGACTTCATGTTGATCAAGTAGGGACTTTGTTTCAGATATTTGGAAGGTATGTTGTAGGTGAAACATGAATTTTCTTAGGCTCAACAAGTCAAAAATCTGCACGCTAAATTTTTAGTGTTCTTGAGCATTTAGTCATCTATAGATGTAATTTCGTGCATTTATAGAGTTTTTATAATGGAGTATGAGTTTGGATACATTCTTAGAGGTGTAGTGAGCATCTTCCCTATTTGTTTTACAGTGTGATTTTACTGAATTTGAGCCCCACAACTTGGAGAACCCAACATAATAGAATTCTACAGTTTTCTGGACAGTATTGTGAAGATTGAACTTTTCCTTTGATTTAGGACTTGGAGTGTAGTGCACCGACTTTCGCTAAATAGCAAAGTGCGGCTAAATCACTCCGAGCATATTTAAAATGCTATAGAAAATAAGTTAGGAGTGTGTTGGTTCGAAGCAAAAGCCTTTCGGGCCAAAGTTGAGTTTGAAAGCAAAGTGCAACTGAAAATGATTTAGGACTTGGAATGTAGTGCACCGACTTTCGCTAAATAGCAAAGTGTAGCTAAATCACTCCGAGCATGTTTAAAATGCTATTAAAAATGAGTTAGGAGTGTGTTGGTTCGAAGCAAAAGCCTTTCGGACCAAAGTTGAGTTGGAAAGCGAGCTCGGAGAGTTGAAATCTGCAAAACTGTAGGTTGTAGCATGGAGTACTGGTACCCCAAGGCGCGTACCGGTACCCTATAAAAAATAGAAAAATCGAGCTCTGGGGTTGGAGATTTAGAGTGTTGGCGTACCGGAACCAGAACCCCGATACCGGTACCTCAGCCCGTGTACTGGTACCATAATCTTCATATCAACATTTACAACATTTCCTAGGGGGGTGTTTGGTTCGGGTTATCTTGCCAAGATTACAAGCAATCCTATCAGGATTACTGTGTTTGGTTTATTCAGTCTCTAATCCGTTCAGTAATGCAACATTACAAAATGTGCAAGATTACACTGAAAATATTACCGAGGAAAGTGTGGGTATCTTACATTACTGAAGGAGGGTAATATTGCATATCATTTAAATTACAATTTTACCCCACAACCCTGACCCTTTGAATACGTTATTTTTAAAATTTTAATTTAAAATTTTGAATTGCCAAATTTTAAATTTTATATTTTAAATTTAGATTTTAAATTTAAAATTTCAAAATTTAAATAACAATTTAAAATTTAAAATTTAAAATTTAAAATTTACAGTTTTAACTTTAGATTTAAAAATTTTAAATTTTAAATTTCAAATTTCAAATTTTAGATTTTAGATTTTAGATTTTAGATTTTAAAATTTTAAAATTTAAAATTTAGATTTAAAATTTTTAAATTTAAAATTTAAAATTTAAAATTTAAAATTTAAAATTTAAAATTTAAAATTTAAAATTTAAAATTTAAAATTTAGATTTTAGATTTTAGATTTTAGATTTTAGATTTAAAATTTAAGATTTAAAATTTAATTTAAAATTTAAAATTTAAAATTTAAATCTTAATTTTAAATTTTAAATTTTTAAATTTTAAAATTAAAATTTTAAATTTTAAATTTGGATTCTAATTTTAAATTTTAAAATTTCAATTTAGATTTTAAATTTTAAAATGTATATTTATACTTATATTTGAAATTTGAAATTTTATATTTTTAAATTAAAATATTAAATTTTATATTTTTATTCAGATTTTAAATTTAATATTTCAAATTTAAATTTAAATTCAAATTCAAATTTAAAATTCAATTACAAATTATATTAAAGTTATAGTTTAATAAAAAATAATATTAAATTTGATGACAAGGATAATTTTGGAATAGACTATTCATTATTGTCAGGATTACTGAATTTTATTATATGAATCAAACATAACAATTCTATATACACTGTAATTTAATATTATATTACTCTATTAAATCGTAATACAAGATCAGTAGTAATTTGATTCAGTAATCCCAAATATCTGCTTATATCGACATAATTTGTAATGCTATATAGCGCGAACCAAACGCACTCTATGAGTAGTCTTACTTGTAATCGATTTCTTGTTACCTCTTCTTGAGCAATAAAAATTTCAAAATCGACTATTCGACCGTATCAAATTTCTTGTCTCCAAATTTCAGTTCGGTTTCTCTAGGTCGAACTCTTTCAAGAGTTTTATTGAGAAGAATTCCGTCGAGCAAATCTCTTCTCGGTCCAATCGCTTAATTTTTTTGACACGCGACGCATCACACTCAGAGGGTCAACCCCAGGACCAATCAACATTTTGGCCTAAACATACTCTAAATAATAAATTTAAAAATTTAAAATAAATAAATTTTAAATTTAGCAAACTAATTAACACGTGCGTGCCGTGCATGCCAGCGCATGCAGACCAGTACTATTATAACTATATATATATATATATATATATATATATATATATATATATATATATATATATATATATATATATATATCTACATTTTGGTCTGTTTGGAAAATTCGTAATATGGAGTATATATATATCTACATTTTGGTCTGTTTGGAAAATTCGTAATACGGAGTAATAAGTTAATTTTCTCTGTATTAAAAAAAAATTATTTATTTTTTAATAGTTATGTTTGAATGGTGAAATAAAGTAAAAAAAATTAAATATAAACTAGACATTTTTTTTTAGTATAATATTGGGATAATAAAAAAACAGGTTAGAGCTCTGAAAAATTATTCGCTGTTATTGCCGCTCGAAAGCTCGCCCTTTCTCGCTTTCTTTCCCTTATCACCTTCTCCTCGATCGTCCTACCGTCCTGTCTCTTTTCCCCTCTTTCTCCTCCTCCTCCTCCTCCTCCTCCCTTTTCTCTTCCATCCTCTATCTTTTCTCCTCCTCCTCCTCCTCCTCCCCCTTCCTCCCCAAACCCATCACGGTAACAACACCATGGTGGGCAAGTACGTGGTGGAGCGGGATGGGTCCCGCGCCTAGGACATCCTCCTGCAGCGGCGGGCCGCGGCTACAGGTGGTGTGGTGTTGGCGACTCAAAAACCTCGTGAAGTAGTGAGAAAATCGCGCACATGGCGACTCAATCCACGTCGTCTCCACAAAGCCCTGGTCGTAATTTCTCTTCCCGATCTCGAATTATCATCTTTTTTTTTTCCCTCCAATTTTGTTCTATTTTAGTTGTAATTTATGGTTTATGAGCAAAACCCCGTTATTTATTTTTCTTCTTTTTCTTTTTTCCCAATCTTTTATGCTTATTTTTTGAGGTTTTTTTTGGGTTGTATGTGTAGCTAGGTTTACTTTGCCTTTGATTAGATGGGAAGTAATTGTGAGAAATTGATCTATCTCAGCGTTGTACTTTCTCTTCTTGAACTTGAATCAATACCTATTTTTTCGTTTATTTTATCTTCAATCAGATGCTAGAGTGATAAGCCATTTTCGCTTTTATTTTAGATTGATTAATTAGAACAAAAGAGTGTGAGAAATTAGTTTTAAAAAGGGGAAATAATTGTCAATATCAAACCCTAGGTCGTACTATCTCTTTCCCATCTCCGATTACCAGCTATTTCTTCAAATTTTGCATTTTTTGATTAATTTTTCATGGTTTATGACCAAAACCCAGTTATTTTGTTTTGTGCGTATTGGGTTTACTTTTGCTTCAATCAGGTGCTAAGTTTATGGGCCTTTAACCACCTTTGTTTTTTTGTAGATTAATGGACTAAGAAAGGTTAAAATCTATAAATTTAAAAGAAAGAACAAATTTTTATGAACCAGAAATATTCGACTTATACTTTCTTTTACCCATCTGCACTGGCCTAAGCAAAACCCTTTTTTTTGTTTGCACTTTTCTTGGGTCTTTCATGCTTATTCCTTGGCATCTCTATGTAGTGGGTTTAGTGTATTGACAATCAGATGCTAACTTGATTGCTCTTTTTTTGATTGCAAATACAAAAGAAAGGAAGGTTATAAATAAGGAAAGGAGATTAGTCGGTGTTAGTATTATTCAATTATGTGCTTTGGCTTTGTAGAAGAAGCCTTCGTAGACGCTATGTAGTATAGATACTTCAATTTATATGCCAGTTTCTGGTCGGATATGTATTGGACATGGATACGCACGGCTAATATGTGTGCAATACATGATTGGAGTTCCAATTTTTTTTTTTTTTTTTTTTTTTTTTTTTTAAAAGAATTGTAAAAATGATTGCAATACATGATTGGAGTGCAATACATGATATGTGTGCAATACATGATTGGAGTGCGGGGGGGGGGGGGGGGGGGGGGGGGGGGGATGGAAAGGCACGATGCTGGATACAGGAGGGATTTGACTAGGTTCTTTTGCGTCTGAAAGGATCGAAACGCAAAATGTTTTATAACCCATATCGTAACCCACAGAAAATTAGGAAAAGAATGGGAGAAATTCTGATCTCTCATCAATTTGTCATTGCCCTTTCTTTTTTCTTGTGGATGGTGGAAGACTCTCTCTCTCTCTCTCTCTCTCTCTCTCTCTCTCTCTCCAAGCCGATTAGCTTAATTTTGGTATGTTTCTTAACAAACTTTGAGAAGTATTAATTTTATCAGATCCGCTAAAAATGAAATTGGAGTTAAAAGGAAATAAAATTCTGGGGACAAAAACTATAGATGGTTTTTATTTATTTATTTTTAAATGTTAACCCCTTTGGCCTTATTTGGCATCGTGTTTGTTTTTTATTTTTTAAATAGAAGTGATATCAAAAGGTATAGGAGTGGATAGTGGATTGCTTGCAATCCCTTCATCTGTAGTGTTTACTTGACAACAAAAAACCAAAAATTTGAAAACAACCTTTTTTGCTTTCAAATTTTTTAAAACAAGTAGTCAACTGCCACTTGATTGGATGCATTATAAGCTAACCAACTATTGCAGCAAAAGAAAAGTCTTTCTTCCAATACATCACATTATATAGAATTAGTGTTTAAATGTATAAAAAATGACATCAATACCAAACGAGGCCTTACTCTTTGGATTTTTTCTTTATTGTTATTTTTCATTTTTGTAACTCAAGTTATAGTGTGTGGAATGAAACTAAATACCTAGTCCTGCTAAGCATTATCTAATAAAATACTTCAAGTACTTAATGATCCTTGTTCATGAAATCTATCCTACAATGTACTGATGTGGCTAATGATTATATGCAACTATTGTGTTTAGAAGATAACTTATGTTTATGCATCAATTCATCTGTAACTGAAGTTGTATTGTTAATGCTCTAGGAAATTCTGTTTCCTTTGCTATATGTTGTTGATCCCGTGTCTGAGGAAATTATGTGTACATATTAATTTTCTCACATTAAAATCTGTGAGCATATAATAGCTTATTTTTGGTGTATATCTGGTTAAGGATGCCTAGCAACATTTATTTGTATTGATATTAATTTGTAATGGCCATATGTAATTAACAAATGAGAAAAGAAAGAGCCATTTTTTGAGTTGGTGTATGCATTATGTGATTACAAATTAACTATAAAATCCGACAAAACAGTTTAAAGCATGGTTTACTTGCTGAAAAGGGTACTGTATATGGTGGCTGAATTAAATATCTTAATTCTATCTGGAGTAGTAACATCTTTTCCAACCCATTTTCTTGGCTATTGATCCATGATAACCATCTGATATGAAATGCACTCAGATCCTTTGAGATGGATGAGTTTCTCCTTTTCTTTTCCAAGATCTGTTTTTCTTTTTTTGAGAGAAATTTTGTTTAAACTAATTTATTAATTCTCTTGATATAATGTATTATCAATTTTATCTTATCATTCTTGATCTGGCATAATTTCAATTTGTATCTTGTCATTCATGATTAAGAACACTATGCATTCAAAGAGGACAATGATAGATTCTTTAACTGTTGCTTTGGAGGCCTTTTTTTCCTAACTATTTGGAATTATGATCCTGTAATAATTCTACTAATAACATTAAGGTTTTCTTATTGTAGCTATTGCATGTGACCATCTGAAAGAAGCAAATGCTTTTATGAAACTCTTATTGAGTACACTGGTGCTTCATACAGCCTCTCTTTTTTTTTATAAGTAGATAAACAAATACTTGGTGAAATGCACATCGATTTCACTAAGTATTTGTTTAGTCTTGTAAGTGTTTCAAACTAATCAGTTCCATAAATTTATTATTTGTTTGATTTAATGATAGATGCTGAGTTATCTAAGCAGCCAAACGGGGATGCAAAGGATGCTACCAATGAATCATTAGAAAAATCTGTATTTGCGATTCCGCAGCCAATTAGGGAGGACCAAGTACAGAATGCTGTTAAGTTTCTCTCTCATCCAAAAGTGAGGGGTTCTCCTGTTGTTCACCGCCATTCTTTCCTAGAACAGAAAGGCCTCACAAAGGAGGAAATTGATGAAGCCTTTCGCCGTGTACCTGTAAGATTTTCTCAACATACATCAAATGGCATCCATTATAGAGATATTCACATATATATGCCCGCAGAATAATCTGTCTACATATGTATCCCTACAAAATTAGATTTCTTGCCCTTAAAAAACTTAATTTCTTAGTGCAAGGGTACTTCAGACGTGCTCCTATTTAGAAAGACTTTTTCTAACACAAAATGAACTTCATCCCATGAATTGGCTAATTTCTCATTTGAAGGTACATGTTTTCTGGGAATCTGCACTTTTTAGGGCTGTCTATGAAAATTTAGGCTTTTACAGAGTTATATATATGTCTAATAAATGATTACGCACAAATGTACATACAAAAACCCCTTTATTTTAAATCCGGACTTCTTATGTTCTTCACTGTTTATATTTGATTTTCTTTTATTTCTTAAAGGATCCATCATCAAATGCTTCAAGTGTTGAGGCTACTGCTACTACTGGTAATTTTTCTTTTCCTGTTATTGGTGTTTAAACCTAAAAGCTAAGAAATGCGCAGCAGCTAATAAATATTCAGAATTATTGAATAGCACCTGCTTTCAAAAAAAATTATGAAGGTTGGGCTATCTCGCTGTACATCATATCCATTGTTGCTTGTTATTTGATATGTTTCTTGCTTCATTTGCTTCGAGACTGGGAGCTTCATAGAATGCCTCCGGGCTTGCATCAAATACGTACGATAATTTTGTATTGCTAGGAAAGAGATAAGTATGAGAGTGTTGAAAAATTTATACTTTTTATTCACTTGCAATCTGTTTAATTTCGTTGCATATTGAGTTGGCTATTACAACAGAAAACATAAATCATTCTGCCATAAAGTAATCAGTAATCACTATATTGGCATCAATTTATGTTGACGGCCGTGAATAATGTCCAAAGCTGGTTACTTTGTTCGTATAAGTTCATTTACAAAAATGGTAATGCTTAGAATTATCAAGGCTGCGAAGAAATTCCTTCAAATTCTTTTGGTTTTCTTTCTAGTTTTTTTTTAAAATTTTCTTCTAGAAAAAATTAATTTCCTACTATTGTCTTCTGGTAGCAATACTCTTTAGTTTCCCATATAGAATGTCGCTCAACCAGCTTCATTGCTTTGGAGTGCTCACCAACATTAGTTTCTGATGCAATAAATTCTTAATATAATCATAATTGCAACAATCTTAAAGGATTTTCTCTGCTCTCTCCCTTCATTTTACTGGCTAGTTAATTTTAATTTTGTTTAGTTGCCCAGACAAAACCCTCTACTGTCCTGCAATCTCAGAGGACAGGGAAAGCTCTACAATCGGCAGCTGCTCTTGTCAATGGTGCGCAAATGGCTCAAAAAACAACTATTTCGAGGTTTCGCTGGTACCATGCACTTATTGCTGCAGGGGTTTTTGCTTCTTCAGGAGTTGGTGTTGCAGTCCTTTTCAAAGTACCTTTATTGCTTTCTTTAGCTTTATATTCTTAACTTAAGGCATGGTAGGGGTTCTGCAGAAATTTTGGTCGGTTAGAGCTTTCGAAGAAGCATTGAGTGCTTGCATGGCCTAGCTGCTTCTGCTTTTGTTGCAACAACCTTTAGCAGAGATTTTGGCAAATATAACAAGCTGGTCCTTCTGTTGTGGTGGGAAGTTTGAGGTTCTCCTTTTGCTGCAGAGGGAAGCTATTTTGGAAATTTTGATGAAAAAGTTGTTAGTGCTTCTCTAAACAACACTTTTTTATGACCAAACAAATTCTCCTTAGCAGCTTCTTTGTATGGTGGAGGCTTCAAATTATGCTCCTACTTTTGGGCATGAAAAGCTTATTTTAGCTCTCTTCCACAACATATGGTCGAGACTTTTTTTTAGCCAAAAGCCTGGTTTCTGTAATTTTCTGCTTGTTTACAGTATATAAGTTGTTTTAGAAGCAAGGCCAAATAGGCACGTAGTTGTATGTGGATTAAGTCTTTCTGATATTGAGTTTTTATACCCTGTTTTTTTGTTTGGAGATCACTCATTGTTCCTAATTGTGTATGTATATTGTTCAGAATATTGTTGTTCCCAGGCTGAAAGCTTGGATCGTAAAACTGTAGCAGAAGGAGATGAATCTGAAAAGAAAGAGAAACATAGTCCCAAGCTTGCCGAAGAAGCGGCAGAAGCTGCAAAAGCAGCTGCCTCAGCTGCTGCAGTTGTTGCTAAAGCAAGCCAGGAATTGCTAAGCAGCAAAAATGAAGGTCTCCTTATTCTCCAATTTTTCCTGCCAACCGTATTTGATAAAATAGTTCGGGCCTTACCTTAACCTTAACACATTTTGGAATTGGTACCTGATGTTTAATAAGTTTTAATTTTACTACAATTATTTTCAGTAGTTATATTGATGCCAGAGAATTCTTTCTAGTTCTTAAGAACTTAACAATTTCCGTTAAAAAGTTGTAGTATATTCTCTTACATAGTATAAATTTTCTGACTGTAAGATACATATATTGAACAAAATTGAAGGCTAGGAATTAAAATCAAAATTTAAGTTCACAATCTATTTCACAATGTGCTATAGCTCGAACAATGTCTTTACCTGTTCTTTTTTTTTTTTTTTTCCTCCTTTTAATCCTTTTCTGAGAATTTGATTTGGTTCCTTTCATCTGAGAATTTCCCATCTTGGCATTATTAGAGAGGAAGTATTTTGAGGCCTTTATGGGAGCCCTTGATGTCCAAGTGAAGGAGATGAAATTGATGAGTGAGGCTATAAGTAAGTTGGAAAGTAGAAAGGAAGATAGTTTCTCTCGAGAAAAGCTAGCAGAAGAGTATATGCAATCTACCACAAGGAATGGTTAGTAATTAGATGCACATTAACTCCATCTTAGATGATAGCTATCTAATTCTTTTAGCTTCATGAAATATAGTTAAGTTCTCGTTTAAGAAATTAGGCTTTAGCATTCCAGTTGATAGTACTGAGAATTAGTTTTATTTCTCTGACAACCATTCTTCATGTTTTTGTGCATTGTTCAGGGTCTGTAAGCAATTTATGGGGAAATTCCCAGGTAAGCAAATTTAATCCTGGTCTTTTCTGATAGCAAGGTACATCTGTACTATGGAAGATTCTAGTGTTTTCCCCCTTCATTTGCTTTATTACTTTCAGCTAGGCTTATTTGTATGGCTTGTAAACTAACGACTTCAGCTCAGAGTTTTCATCTTTTGTTCCAGTTTTCACTTGCCTGCCTAAAGGCTTTATATTTCCATCAACCTTTCTCAGCTTCATCTTCACCAGTTTTAATAAGATCAATACCTGCAGAACATTCAAAACATAATGATGGCACATAACTAACCCTTAGTGAAAAATGGAAAAATCAAAAAGCTGATACATTGTAAGTGGTTGCATTAGGTTGGTTTTGGTTGGGCTAGGGTTGAGCTAACATATGTAATCAACGTCATGTCGATCAGATGGGTATATTTAACTTAGACGGAACTACTCATAAACTTTATAATTTTGTTGGGCTAGGGTTATTCCTTGTAAAGTATTATAGTTGTGGAGGAAGTTTGTTTAATGCATGTGATTTGGATAGCAACATATTCTTACCCGTCTTACGGAGGTCTGTGATGAATCCTGTTAGTCCATTTGATTGTGCAAATAAATGCGCTTATACCATCCACCTTATTATCTCTATTCATGAATATCTCAAACTGCAACTTTTTTTTTTCTCATCTATGGGCATATTAATTTACTTGTTTGTTGTGTAATGTTTACTTCCATTTACTTAAATGGTGTTTTACGTTTTTTTTCAGTTAGTTTGTCTAAAAATTCACGGTAAGTAGGGTGATTTATCAGTCTGTTGATGCTATGAATAATATTATCTTGTAGTTTGAAAACTTTCATTTTATTTGTTGCTGAAATTCATATCTTTAGACTTACATTCATGATTTGTAAGATGTACTTTTAGACTTGAAACTGTAAATTTTCAAAGGAAAATATGATCGTAAATCATCCATGAACTTCTAACTGCTGAAACTATTTGAAGGTGCCGCTAGATTTTGCGAACTTTCTTAGCCTCTCCCTTCTTGAAATATAAATGATGAAAGAGGAGCCTAACTGATGCTAGACATGCTAATTTCTAGCCCGCTTGGTTCTGTTTGTTATGGGATTAAACAAATAGAGTTCACATTGGTAGAATTCAAGCTGTTGTTGGACGAGTAATATATATTCTAAGGCAGTTCTATCCATGTGGATACTGGATAATAATTTCTGGGGTTATGATGGAGTCATGATATTCCCTATTGTAGGACACTATTGTAGATATTTCTGCCTTTCCCTAATTAAATACATTATGAATGGTACCTAAGACTAAGTTGTCATGTAAATTATCTATCACTATCGCCAGAATTGTAACTCTCCTAACCAAATACTGCCTTAAGCAAGCAAGTGATTAATTAAGTAATGCTAGTACCTAAGACTACAGTCACACCTGTATGTTGTTTGGGAGGTTGCCCAATTTTCCATGTTCCTTTGTTTTTAGTTGCTGGGCATGTTATCAAAACTAAATGTGTAAACTATGTTGCCATTAGAGCATAAAAAGCTAGGCTTTGTAACTAATGAGCAATTTGAATCAACTTATAGAAAGTCATATCCTTGTTCCCTTCAGATCATGACTACGGGACAAAGAGGGGAGAAGCCTCCTGGATATAAGGTATATACAATTTTTCTTTGTTTGAATTTTACTCCTCCCTAACAATCAAAGTTGCTTTTATCATTGGGATGTGGTTCTCATTCTTGTTAATATTCAGCCAAACCTTTTTAACTATGCGGAGAAATGCATTCAACTTGTAAGCTTTTAGTGTTAAAGCAAAATCTCTACATCTGTGGATTACACTACTTTTCCTGGGTAGAAAACTGAGAGGACTCTTCCAACTGCATATATATATTTATTCAATGTAGGTCCCTTCAGATATTTTTGATTACCAAACCCCTTAACTTCTCATTTTTAATAATTCGAGGGCGTTTTTCTGTTGCAGTGAATCTGCTGTTAAAACAAGTAGCAATTGCATTATTAAAAATTAGGATGCAATGGTATATGTGAATTTTCCTTTTATTACTCGAAGTAAATGCACTTAGATTGAAATACTAGAATCAGAAGAGGTTGAGGGGCCCTGGGAATGTTGATAAAAAAGTTATAAGTATCAAAATGACCAATACTTGGGGGGTATTTGCCAATTCAGCCTGCCATTATATAGGCTTCCATCCTACAGCATTCTTTTTTAACTGATATTAGAGAACGCAGGGAAAAATTACACAGCCCTTGACTAAAAAAGGGGTTTGGTGTAGAGAAAGCTAGGACAATTGCGTAGCAGTAATTTTAGAAGAAAAAAGATTCAGTTATCTATGCAGTCCCTGAAGTTTGATGCAGATTTCAATATTGTCCTCAGAGTTTCAATTGTAATAATTTAGTCTGTAAAGTTTGACCATAATTTAATTTTCATCGCAATTTCTATTTTAAACCAAAAGTTTGATCTTGATTACAATTTAAAATTTTTATCCCCAAAGTTTGAGCCCAGTTTTATTTTCATTTTCAGCATTCCAAATTTAACTGTACAAAGTGTGCTGCAGTGCTGAAGTGACACCTTTTCTTATATTAGATGAAAAGGACTCGATTGTTATGTAGAATAAAGTTTGGGCAATAACTCAAACTTTATGAGTGGGATTGAAACTAAGCTTGAAAATGCCGAATTTGCTATCTTCTGTATCTGACATTTTGCTTCTGCATTTGATTTCCTCATTGTTGAACAGACATGGGATGCAACCCCATATACACAGCAAAGACCGCCCAGCTATGCGCAGGAGAGTTATAACTCTTCATCTCAGCTAAATGGGAGTAACTATGCCCATGATTTTTACTCAGAGCCTTGGTTGAAAAAGAACACAGGAAAAGTCACTGAAATTGAACCCGAAACAGTAAAGGTCCCCAATGAGAGAGCCGGGAGAGGGTGGGTCCCCCCTCAGCCCCCATCTGTCGTCATGCCGGAGGCTGCGGCAGCGATCAGGCAACCCAAGTCGTCCTTTTTGAAGCAGCGGTCTGTTGACGAGCGCTCAATCGGGAGCTCTTCCGATGGAGAGGAGGGAGCACGAAAGGCGGCTGAATCCTTAGTGGAGGCGGCAGCCTCCAGCAGTGCCACTGTAGATACGAGTCGCAGTGAGATTGAAGAAGAACAGTCAGATGCGATTTAGGTGAATTGAGATCTACAACGGGCAATCCACTTTTGCTTCTTGAAAAGATTTAATAAATGATATTAATAGCTCTAATTCCCACTATGCATAAGGTGAAGGCAGAATACTTCACCGAGACTTGTCTATAGGAATATGACTAGGCAGTTTGTTTAAGGCTGGACTATACAGATATATAGGATGTAATTTTTTAAGTGGTAGCAAATATTTCTCGTTCCCTTTTTTTTTTTTGAGTGCGTGTGTGGGTGTATTATCCGTCGTCGACTAAATGATGCTTGTGAACCTCCTTTTGAAAGTTGAGTAATGCTTATGCTTACAAGTAACTACAACATTTTACAAACATGTTTACGCTGCTATCTACAATCTTCTATAATAATAAAACTATATTATTCCTCAACTCTTTAAACACGTGGCGGCATTTCCTTTCATAAGGGCCTCTTTAAACATGTGGCCGCTCCATTTTATTAGGGTTGTGGGTTCCTTACTCATTTAATGCTCGGGCCTACCATCCTAGCTCATGGGTCCTGCTTCTATTGATCGTGGGATTTTCTGCTCCACTCGATGGATTGTAGTGCATTGAACTTCTGCTAAATAGTGGGGTTTTAGTGAAAAGTAGTTTAGATAGCTAATCCAATAATTTTAGTAGGTTTGGAAGCTATTTGAGTATTTTCGGCCCAACCTCGGCATGAAAATGGAATTTGGAAAGTCAAATACATTAAAGTTACATAGTATTGAATATCAATACTAAATTTGGAATACGAAAACTCAGTAGTGTAGAGAAGAAATTAACTAGCTCTCAGATTTTGAGAAACTCAGGCTAAGTATCGATATTAATTCGTTGAGTATCGGTACTGATTCGGCGAGTACCGGTACGCAGTATAAAACCAAAGAATGAAGTGTTTGGGTTTTGCGGAACTGGTTGTAAGAGTTTCGAAACTAAAGTCAGTGTACCAGTACTCAAGTTCGAGAATCGGTAGTCAATACTACAAGATTTAGTTTTTGAGGGGTTGTAATTAATAGGATTAAAAGGACTTTGAGGCAATTATTGTGACCCTTTTTATGAAGGGATTCAGCCCCTTCTCCTCTCACTATCCATTTTATAAAGAGATTCCACCCCTTCTCCCCTCATAGTGAACACACACACACACACACACACACACACACTCCTCTCTTGCTCTTTTCTCCCCTCCCCCACTCTCTCTCAAAAGGAGTTACTCCAACACTTGGATCTTGGGAGATCAAGCTTGGGAGAAGCTTAGGAAGAGTTGAGCCTTCTTCTTGTAGCAAAGGAAGGCTTGGAGTTTGGAGCCAAATATGAGTTTTGGAGTTTTAGATTAGGGTTTTGGATTTAATCCTTGTTAATAAGTTTTTAACAAATTCCAAACTAATTTAGATTACAAATTGTAGAGATTAACAATTGAGTTTGGATTTTGTCATGGTTTTCGAGGAAATCCTCGAAAAATTAGGGTTTTTGGACTTGGAGGGTTTAAAAATTATTTGACCATTTGAAACTCTAATTGAAAGTTAGGAAAAAACAGGGGACAACTTCGTTTTGAGGAACAAATATATTCTGATGATTCATTTGAAGTAACAAACTGATTTCAGTGTTTTAGGGCAAGGTAGCTTGAAGCTAAGCAAGAAGCCTACGGGGGCGTAATTGCAAGCGTCTACAAGCAATTAGGGATAAATCGAGGTTGGGAATACCTCCGAAATAGTTTGATCTCCCTTTTGTCCTTAGCTTTCTTGGAATAATAGCATGGATGTTCGGCTGTCAAACAAACTAAACATGATTTTAGTTGCATGTTAGGAGAATTGAGGTTCTTTTTTACAAAATAAACATATGCATGTAATATAGGTAAGTGGTATACTAAAGGTATTTCAATCGTATGAAAATATTAGAATGAAATGTTGATAAAGGTCACGGCATTTTGGAATGGTCAAGTGGGAGATGTCGATCAGGTTTTGAATCACAATATAGTGGTGGGAGATGTCGATCAGGTTTTGACTCTCGATATAGTGGTGGGAGATGTCAATCAGGTTTCGACTCCTCAGACAATGCTAGGAGATGATGATCAGATTTCGACTCCCAAAGGAGGTGCGCAAGTATTTTTCGACTCCCTATGTAGTGCTTGAAGATGGCGATCCCCTTCGACTCGAAGTGACTATTGAGCTTGGCAATGTCAATCAACGTCAACACTAAAGGCTCACTAAATGGAATAGGCATGCAAGTAATTGACTCTCTATAAGATATATTAAAAGATGGAACTAATCAATAGATGGTTAGTAATATGTGGTATAAAGAGTATGCATATAGATTGTAGGTAAGGAAGTGAGACCCAACTAGTAAATGGGTTAAAATAGTGATTGAGGTGAATAGAAAAGTAAAATTATGACATCCAGCATAGTTACAAATTAAGTAAACATATAGATATTGATATTGTGGCATCTTGTTTAAATTGAGGCATTGTAGTTGTTATTTTAGTTATTGCATTTTCATAGTAAAAATATTTGTTGTTTATCAAAATGATCTACTAATGGCTTCTT
The DNA here is from genome assembly GCA_029168755.2 of Tillandsia fasciculata. Lineage (NCBI taxonomy): Eukaryota > Viridiplantae > Streptophyta > Magnoliopsida > Poales > Bromeliaceae > Tillandsia > Tillandsia fasciculata. Next base: position 14,048,427 of record CM054939.1, on the reverse strand, counting down.
CGGACCGAGTGAGTGCAGCGCTACGTTCGGTGGTTGCACCCATTGAAAACTTAAACTTATTTAAAGTTTTTACTCCGTTGTTATTTACTTTTTTTTTCATATCCTAATACCGCCGGTGAGGCATGAAAGCGCGGCAATGGTGTCGCGGAGTAGATAGGCCAAGAGATAGGTCTAGATAACACCTTTTTGTGAAACAATGCAAAATTGTAATATTTTGAAATGGGATGAGTTAATGAATGTAAACTATATATTGATAGTTCAGTTAAATGAATCGAATGTTTGTAGTTTAATTCTGGTACTTTATGTATCCATTTGGTGCAAAATTTGTACAAGTTAGATGATTATCATCGCTTTGTTCGAGTACAGGTTGGATGGTTATCCATTCGGCGGGTCTGTGCATGTGCCCGGGCGGCCCAATTGGCGGCCTCGAGGCGCAACATAGATGTGTTTTGATTCCTCCCCCGTCTTCGCTCTGACTACAGATTCATTTCTATAGGCTCCATTGTCGTTCCTCTCTCACCTCGACACTACGTCACCTGGGCCCACCTTGGTGTCGTTGGACCCATCTTGAATCATTGCTTGCCTTTTGTAATTAATGTCCTCCATTGGGTTGCCTTCGCCTCCTATCTCCGCCTTCTCCTACGGCTCATCTTCTCCGATGTCATCACGTCAATCTACAGTCACCGCAGTACCTTTTTTCATAATGTTGAGTTCTGGTTTTGTCATGTACCTCATTAAAGAGTCTGCTATCCATCCTGGAGTTTGGCGGTGCCTTCTCCCTCCTCTCTGTTGTATCCATGTCATATCACTCATCTGTATTGATGCTACCGCCTTTCATGTTTGCAATTATATAAAGGGTCCCTTCATCTTTGCTGATCCACCAATATCTGTTACGCTATCTACTTCTTCTTGGCCCGCGTTGTTACGCCGCTTCATATGGTTGGCTCTGCCTATAACTTATTTTGCTTTGGTTTGGTCCAACGGTGCTCCTACCATATGTTTTTGCCTACTACTTGTGGTAGAGTTGTAAGCATTTACTCACCTTTTACTGCGTTCTTTTGCTTTTGTTGTTTACACATTAAGTATTTCTATACAAACTGTAACTCCTTGCTTTGAATTTCTTGAAATATATTGATATATTGTTATGTTACACGTTGATTTGTTACTCCCGTTCCTGTGGACTCCTTGCCAACCTAAATGTTGCTGTAGCCATGATAATACCAGTTGTTGTTGACATTAGTTTCCACTAAATTAGTCCGCCGTATATGCAAAAAGTTTACCTTGCCTTCGCTAAGGTATGGCATAACTACAGATAGTTTGGGCCAGTTTTGCTGCTATGTCGGTATAGAAATCCCAAGGAGTGGCCGATGAAGGAGGTTATAACATGTTGGGGTTCAGCGTCAACAAATGTCAAATGAGCCAGACAAGCAGCTGCTAGCAGGCTTCGTGATGAGCTAAGTTTTGAAGCAAAGGATGTTAATTACGAGAAGAGAAAAATTTATGAGCATTTGTTGGAGCATTTTTCGAATGAACATGACAATCTCCGTGATAAGCATGAGCGGCTCAAGTGCGAGTATGATGCACTAAAAGGGCATTGCAAATTATTGATAGAAGAAAATGGTAGGTTCGTGATTGGGCACGAGGAATTAAAAGAAAGTACTGAAAAGTGTACAGGTTAATGAATCATTCGAACGTTGTTCCAATGCATGAAGACCTGACAGCATTGACCTATGAGAACTCGGCAGTGTTGCTTGGCGAGGAAATGGGAACAATGGCTTATGTGAACCCGACAACATCAAGCGTTAAGGATCCAATAACCCCTCCTGGCTATAGGGGCTAATTTCCACCTCTTCTCCCCTCTCTTGTGCCTACCAAAAATGTTGATTGCGTTTTGTCTTTTAGTTGTCGTTCTCTCATTGTAGATATGGAAGATTGCTTCTTTTTTTTGCTTTATACTATACTCTGTCACCTTTTGTTTAATTGTCAGGATCTTTTTGTACTAGTTTATGCAACAAGTATGCTGCCTTTTGTAATTACTTAGCTTGGTTTCATTTGTGTGTTTGTAAAAAAAAAATAATCGATTTTATAATAATAATATAATAATTTCTCTGCATGTGTTTCTGTGTAAAAAGAGAACAAATGGCGCTTATGCCAACGTAAATATTTCTTTCGATGCTTCCTGTCTGAGGTTATTGCTCCGTGTGTCTTTGTAGAGAAAAGAAAAGAAAAGAAAAGAAAAAAGTTATGTTCTCTTAAATATTTCATGTAGGTATTGTCGGTGTTGATTTTAGTTGTTGTTTGTAGCTGCTTTGTTGTTGAACCTTATAATTAAAAAACATCTAGAATGATAGAATATCAAATATTTGAAATTAAATTATTGCGCTATTGAAAGGTGTATGAAATTCTTTAACAATTACATAGTAAAATCAACACAAAATCTTTGAGATATCGCATCTACGCACATAGCAACGACATTAATTAAGCCAATAGGAAAATAAGCAACTTAGGGAAGAAGAATGAAGAAAACTGCACAAAGTCCTGCTCCCTACTGCTAGAATATTGTTGCCTTTTTATCACACCCTAAGCTCACAACGGAAGCTCCATCAGATACGTGCGCAAATCCACCCAATGGGAATGGACAGAGTTTTTCGTACCTGCTCAAGATGTCACCACTAATACAAATCAATGCATATCAAATAGGAATAGAGTGTACACAAGAATTGTATGAGGAGATAACAATGAGTATAAACAACTAGCTATTAAAATATTTTGCCATTCAATACAATTACAATTTGTTTTCCATAAACAACCCAAAATAGTGTTTACATTTTTCTTTTCTTTACCTTTTAGCTATACAACGTCTAAGGGTGTGTCGATCTTGATCACCAAAATGGAAGGACACTATCTACTGTGTTACTTTCTCGTGTCGTTGCGTTCTCTGCGGAAGCACCTAAAAAATATGGTGGTGAGAACTATAAACATAATTTTCAGTAGGTACGGCTACCCAAGGAAAAACCTTGACCCATCAGGTCCAAAGGAGGTAACGTCGGTATAAACAAATAGATAATATAAACCAACTAAGTATATAAATACCTACTGTATGCATAAAGAAAAACTCATGCTCATGATAATAAAATCTACATATGTAAGTAATGTCTAGCCTACTTACTATCTTATTACCCTATTCATCTTACTCGACTTGGCCGCAAGTCAATATCGAGCGGAATTATTGCATTCATCTTGGTAATAGGTGCAAAATCGCCGCACCACTTAGCTATAAGTTCACAAGCTACGGAATCGTCGTGCTCACTTAGTGTCAGGGTTTTGGAATCGTCATTCCACTGTGCTCAAGTTCAATGGTAGCGAAACTATCGCTCCAAAAATCTTATTAGATCATAGCAAAATCGCCGCTTTCAAAGTCTCATTAGGGGACATATATTTCAACCTATATTGTCAATCTTTATAGGTTTAATGGTAGTTCTTGTCCAAGTGGTCAACCTACCACTATATTATCCAATCTATATCATATGGCACTAGGTTTACTATACATGTTGAGTTCTCAAGACCTTAGAGAATGTCAAACTATAACTAGTCCATATATAGGTATACATACATACACATACACATATATGTTTTTACATGCACATAATCATACAATGGTAGTCATGCACTTTAAATCATATGTTTCATCTACATATATTTATGTTTGCAGTTAAAATAATAATAATAATAATAAAATTTGAAGGAAAAAAAAAAAAAAGAGGAGAAAGAATTTGTACGTAACTTTTGAATAGTTGAAAATTTAGGAATATGATGTATAGCTTGATCAATACACTAGATGTATATAATATTTTAAAAGAAAGAAAAGATCATCATCACATAGGCTTCCCCTATGCTACTACAAAATAACGAATTAGTCCTTGAATACTCTTTTTGTTAAGACAAGTTAATCCCTCTATCTTTTTTAGATTTGCATGTTAACTCCGTTTGAAATAAAAAAATAGAAATTAGCAAATATATATATATATATATATATATATATATATATATATATATATATATATAGAGAGAGAGAGAGAGAGAGAGAGAGAGAGAGAGAGCGTTAGGCCGGAATACTATTAATAGTATCAAGTTATTGATACTATCAAGTTTTTAACACTTGGATTAAAAAATATGTGGTTGAGATGATAGTGGGCCCCTTGGGTTTAATAGGTGGTTGAAAAATAGTAAAATCTAACGGGTGAAAATGATTAAAGGGGTTGATCTAAGGGTAGAAAACTTGATAGCACTAATAATTTGGTACTATTAATAGTATAATAGTCGGACTCTCTCTCTCTCTCTCTCTCTCTCTCTCTCTCTCTCTCTCTCTATATATATATATATATATATAATTTTTTCTTGAAGTTACTTTGAAAATAAAAAAAAAGTTAAAATAATAAATAAATAAATGAAATGGGCCAAGACTAAAATATATTAATAACTAACACTCCACGTTTCTCATAATCCCATTAGGTAAACAAAATATCTCAACAACACCCCACGTCTCCCATAATCCCATAACGTATCCATTCTTGACAAAAGAAAAATTTATCAGTTTCCAGTCACGCCTTAGGGAATATCAGCATCTTGGGCCGCCAACAGATTCGCTATATATACGGAAAGCTCCGCGCATACAAAACGTTAGTAATCTGCTCAACTATGCAATAGCCGTACAAAAGAACAAATAGAGCTGGAACATAAAAATAACCACCAGACTAAACTGTACAAATAAAAAAAAAATACAATATCCATCTCCTAGAGTAAAAGATAGAATCAAACGACAAAAAATCAGACCCATAATGTACAATAGTCTAGAATAAAAATAACTCCGGGTCCACATCTATTCAAAGAAGTAGGAAAAAGATCTATCTAGCTCGCGATCCCCGGACCCCGAACCATATTTCTGAAAATTTTCTTGACTGTGACGACAGTCCGAATCAAATGAAGTCCAGTCCAGACCGCCGTGCGGGAAAAATTCTGTTAAGACTGTTTTTTATTCTTATCTCTTTACAAAAAATTTCTAGCCTATAAATAGACCCTAAGAACATCTTTTAGGGTATTCCAAAAAGGGATCGAAGATAATCAACATATAGAGAAGAAAGGGAAAACACGTTTATTTTCATGTTTCTTCATCTATATTGATCAATTTGATTTTAGGATTTTTCAAACTCTTATTTCTTGTAGAATCAAATTGATGAATACTTAGATGATTTTTTATTGTCTATCTATGATTATCCAAGTATTTGGAATCATCACCACCAATAAATAAACAACGATTTTCGAAACGAATATGGCGCGTGGATTCGCGTGGCCTTGTGATTCAAGGTGCTATCGACTTCGTGGATTCGGAGTTAGGCGCGTTCATGTGATCGACTCGTGCTATTGGTGATGACCATGGATTCGGTTGGACGTCGTGGATTCGATGTTGGACTTCGTGGATTGGAAGTTGGACGCAAATCGTGTGATCGAGGCGCGTTGAGAACTGTGGAGAAGATCTACTTGGAGCGTATGAAAAAGGTTGAGTCGTGAGTATGTGTTATATCACCTTGTACATGTTTTAATCTTAGTTAATTTTTTCGTGTGATCGGTCCCGTGATTTTTTACTCCTGAATTGGAGTTTTCCACGTAAAAATCTTACGTACATTTTTTTATTTTTCGCATTGGGTTACTTTTACGTAAAGATTTCTTAGTTTTATTGTTTACACCTATTCACCCCCCCTTTAGGTGGTTTTTTCTCTATTTAGATTCTTGGATCCCATAACCCACAAGTGGTATCAGTGCGGGAATAGGATTGTAAACAATGGGTAAGGGTGGAATTAATTATGCATATTGGAAAGTACGTATGAGAGAGTTTTTAATTTTCATCGATGAACGGGTGTGGCAATCAATCGAAACCGGATGGAAACATCCTATTGAAATTATCTTTGATGCAAAAATCCCTAAACCTAGGACGAAATGGTCAAGGAAAGAAATAGAATTATCTTCTTACAATGGTAAGGGAATTAATGCTTTATTTAATGCTTTGTCACAAACTGAGTTCTCTCGCATCTCGGCATGTGAGACCGCGAAAGAAATCTGGGATACTCTACAAGTTTGTAATATTCGAGAAATTTGAATTCAGAATCAATAAAGAAGTCAAGTTCAAAAAGTTTTTAGTGGACCCTGACGACTGTATAAATTGATACAGTTGAAATAGTGGATGACTTAAAGTGAATAGTAACCTTATAGATTTATCAAATTTCCGACCAACGTTGGCCAATCGACCGTTCGGAATTCGAATCCGACGATCCAAGTAGTCGATTTGATCGGTCTCATTGATCTGAGCGCAATGGCGCAGTCCAAATTTACGTTTGGCGGCTCTAGAACCTCGAAAAGCGTGCCAAACTGTAAATATCGCTGTATAAGATGGATATACATTTTATCTGGACCTAAATTCAACGAACCAAAATCGCTACTCGATAGGTCTCGTCGAGCCGGACGTCGTGGCGAAGTCCGTTTTTTAGTTTGACGACTCTAATGCCTCGAAAAATGCAAAAAAAGTAAAAAATGCAATAGTTTGCACATGAGACCCTATATTTTATGCACCGAAATATGTTCAACTTCATGATGAAGGACCTTGATGTAAATTACTCAACTTGTGAAGGACCCAGCTCTAAATATTAAGAGTAGAGGGGGCAAATAGCATTTTGTTGCAAATCCTTTATAAGAATGCATTAGGGTTGCTTCTTGGAACCTAGCCGAAACCTTGGCACCCAGCTGCCACCTTTGGTCTCTTCTTCTTCCTCTGTCTCTCTCCCAGACGTTGCGCCGCTGGCCGTCGCCGCCCCTCACCGGAAAAGGAGAAGGAGCAAGGTATTGCCTTAATCTCGGATTTGGTTGAGAAGAAAGCAACCAAAAGACTTGGGATTGCTCCAGATCACATCTGAGGACACTTTTGTTCTCTGGTGACCCAACCCGAGGGGAGCCGGAGTCGGACTCTGCCGTACGCCGCCGGAGGAAGCATCTTCTCACTTCTTCTTCTTCCTCAAACCCTGGTAACCTGAGTTCTTTTTCTCGTATTCCATGGTACCAAGTCCTTTCCCAATCTTCTTCTGACATCAAGAAGATCTTCCCTGTGAAACCCCGAGCGCTGGTGTGCCTTGGTTCGCCGGCGGGAGCATTAAGGCCGTCGGAACCCTAGATCTGGCCGGATCTGCGCCGGGGTTTCGTCCAACCGTTGGAATTTAGATCTGGCACATTGGGAGGCCTTTGCTGATTGCCATAAAGACTTCCACGAAGTTTGGGAAGCATCGATTGGGAATCAAGCTTGAACGGAAGTGCCCTAGTTCGGGTCATCTTCTTCTTGGCCGAGCTTCACCGCCTGGCACCACCGCTACCCCACACCGCCGGCCACACCACTGGGAAGCTCCACCGCACCAAGATAAACCATCATGTGCACTTGCATGGGCCTAGAAGCCCGTGGTTGAGAATCCGCCATTAGAGCACCCAAGTCCGGTAGAGCTTTACTACCAGCCACCGCCGCCGCCTCCAGCCATCGGCTGACCACCCAGGTAAGCCCTAGTTGTCCAGTGGAGACTCTGTATGCATCTACATTGGCCTAAGTTCCTCTGTATGCTGAGCTTCCCAACCTTGCTCTTTTGATGGCCTTAGGACCTCCACTCCGGCCATCCGCCGCAGCTAGCCGCCGGAGTTGTGTGGGTTATGTTAAATATGGATCTGAACAGGGGAAAAAATACCTAGAGGGGGGTGAATAGGTGTAAACAATAAACACACCAAAATCTTTGCGTAAAAATAACCCAATGCGGAAAAGTAAATAACACGCGGGGATTTTACGTGGAAAACTCCAAACCAGGAGTAAAAAACTACAGGATCGATCACACGGTGAAATCCACTAAGATTAAACACGTACAAAGGTGATATAACGTACTCACACACGACTTAACCCTTTTCCATACGCTCCTAGTTGATCTTCTCCGCTCGCTCCACAACGCGCCTCGAATCCACGATTTGCGTCCAACGCCGAATCAACGACATCCAACATCGAGTCCACGACGTTCAACCGAATCCACGGTCTCCACCAAGTAGTACGTATCGATCACACGAACGTACCTCGCTCCGAATCCACGAGAGCGGTAGCACCTTGAGTCCACAAGGCCACGCGAATCCACGCGCCGATTTTTGGGAAAATCGTTGTTTTGTTGGTGGTGAAAATCTGCCGAATACTTAGATCAAAGATAGATCGGAAATACCATCTAAGTATTCATTAATTTGATTCTACTCAAAATCTAAGTTTGAAATCCTAGAATCAAATTAATTAATATAGATGAAGAAACATAGAATAGATCTAGTTTTTCCTTTCTTCTCTATATGTGGATTTCTAAATTTTCTCCATAATTTTTGGATTATAAAATGTTCCACCGTACGGATTAACTTAGGATTGGATTACCCTAAAAGATGAACAATAGGGTTTACTTATAGGTTAGAAACCTTTGGAAGAAGATAAGAATAAAAAACTGACTTGACAGACTTTTTCCCGCACGACGGTCCGGACTGGATTTGGCTTGATCCGGACTGTCGTCATTTTTCAGAGAATTCCTGAAAAATCATGTTCGGGGTCCGGACTGAAAGATGCACGGTCCAGACTGTTCATGCGATTTCTGCAGAATCCACGTTCGGGGTCCGGACTGAACCAAGGGCGATCCGGACTGAAATTCCGCATGAACTTACATACGTTCGGGGTCCGGACTGGAATGTCCTGATCCGGATCTTGAACATATAACTGTCACGCCCCGGGTGTAAACCAGAACCCGGGCTCGTCTACAGATCCGCCGTGCACACGAAATTTTTCGTGTACACGAAGCGCTGGTAACCTGCTCAGATATAGAGATATAATAAAAGAGCATAAAAACAGAGCTAAAATAAAACTAGTACATCTTAGACAAAAACTGGAAAGGAAAGTACAACATAGCTCTCAAAAATATACATGTGTCTCTCCCAGCTCACAAAAAAAAATACATCCAGCTGGCCGAAGCCAGACCCAAAATAAAAGGAAAATACAACCGTCTGAGTGTACTGGGGATACATCCAAATCTACTGAACTCTGAATCAGGGAAACAGCTAACTAGTCAGCGATCCTCTTACCTCGGTCCTGGGAAGAGGGTCCCGCAGCTCCTACAGAGGACTCTGCAAAATAAATGGGGAAAAGAAAAGGAAAAAGAATGGGGGTGAGAACTACTATAAAGACAGTAGCCTCCCCTAGTGGGTAAACCTCAACTCAGACATGCCCACTAGGACTACCAGAGGCGAAAAGAATAAAGGTGGTAAACTATGAGTAAGCAACTGATAAAACTACCACTAAAACGCCTCTACATACCCAGCTAAAAAGATAGCTAAAATGTATGCATCAGAATATACATATGCCTGCCTGGGTAACCCAACTAACCACCAGTGAACACCGGTACTGCCTGCTATGCCTACTAACTCACAACTCAGCTGCGGGGTGCAGACCGGTTCCTGACCGACACGGTCACATCCCAAAGGCAATAGACCGGCTCCTGACCGGCACGGTCCCAAGCACGCACACTCCGGAGTGGCACTCGAGGGGAGCGACCCTCACGAGTGAAATAAGTCGCGATAAGAAACCTGGTATAGTAGGACTGGACCAAGACTCTAATCCAGTGGGAAAAACCCTCCACTAAAGAAGTCCCAATCCCCTATCCCCCAAATCTGATGCATTAATAACAGTCCAGTCAACCGCCCAAAGTCCGCGGTTGCCGCAAATACCCTGCCCTCAAGCCTGCCTGCCCCAAATCCCCGATCCTTGACTACACTATCCCAGCCCCTGCTTTAACCCGAGCATGATATTCCCTATGTCTAGGTAACTGGAGAAAATAAATAAAATCTGGGTTTCTCCTAAGTCAATTCCAGCATGATAGTGTAGCAGAAAAAGGTGGCCATTCAAGCATGCAAAAGTCCTTTACTTAGCAAGATAATTTCAGTATTCCAATTCTTACAATATGCCTTTGTTCGAATATCTGAAGTACTAACATGCCATAAGCTAATTTCTACACATGCATAAGTCTCCCAATTAAACATAAAGCATAATATGGTTTTAGCCGATTATTACCAAAAGGTTTAAGCAATTATTTCCATGGATTCTAATCAACTTAGCATTTGTAAGAATTACCATTCATTAGTACTTAGTCCTCTAAAGATGCAAGTGTCAGCCACATGTCCAGTGTTTTCCAATTAAGCAAGCTATGTTCATTCCACTAGTATACTAGTAACATTACATAGGACAAACTCCAATATGCCTAGTGGGTTATCACAAGTAGGAGGTTAGCAACGGTACCCACCTCGAGCACTAAAATCCTTGTCCCAAATGCGAAACCCACGCTCGATCCAAAAGCTCACCGCAACGCTGTACAAAACATCCAAGAAGAACATATATGCTTTTAATCCTTCAATGTTCACAAAATCTGTCCAAGATTAATCGGTCTAAAGTTCTCTGATTTTCACCTGCGAAGGGTGCTCAGAAAATTCCAAGAAAAATACCGTCGCGTCCTTGCGACGAACCCGTCGAAACGAGTACCTGCACGTTCAAAATCGAGCTTCGTTCGCTGAGATACAAATTCGGCAAGGGAGACACCCCAAACAAAACTGTGCAGAAATTCTGTACCAAAAGACTACAGAGAAAGGAGATTTTCACCTTCGAATAATATCCAGAAAAATCTGAGAAAAATCCTGGAGATTCCTTGTGAGATGTAGATGAAAAACGCCTTTCGAATCACCTCAATCCGTTGCCTGAGCGAAAAGTTATAGCCAAATCAATCAGGTGCTGTCCAAAACTCCGCGAAGAAAAATGGGTCACAAAGAAGCTCGGGAAACTCAAAATCCACATAAAAACAAGTGCAACTCAAAACATCAAAAATGAAGCCCTACCTGTCAAGAGTCCAACGGCGTAAGAATCACCCGAATCGGAGGTCGGGGTGAGCCGAGGGAGCCTGAACATTGCGAAGGGACGAAACGGGTCGTCGGTGAACAAGCGTCGCGCCGCGCCGGAAAATGGCCAACCTCGAAAAACGCTCTCCTAAAAATCCCAGGGAAGATCAGTGAGGTAGGTCTCAGGTGGAGGAAAATTTTTGCTTAAGGGTTCCCTGTGAAAATCTTCTCAGAAAGTGAGAAAGAAGGGCCCCCAAGGCCTATTTATAGGCAGCCCAAAACTCCCCCCCTTTAAATCGGATTCGGGCGCCACTTTCGGGCGCCCGAATCCGCAAAGCGGGTCGGACGGGGGGCCGTCCGACCGCCCGGAATGCTCCGGTGCGGCCATGTGTCCCCCGCACAGCAAACAGCTGTGCGGGGCGACTCGGCGCCTGCCGCGTGGCAAGGGCCGCTGGAGGCGGTGCATGGACCCGCCCCGTGGTCGGCCGACACGTGGCCCGCACTCGTGGCCCGCACTCGAGTGCGGGCAATGTGCAGCCGACCGGCCGCACTGCACCCCTGCGCTGGCACGCGCCCCGAGGCGCCGCCCTGCACGCCCGTGGACCGCGCCCAGGTGAGCCGTCCAATCCCCGAACGACACGCGTCATACGCCCGGTCCACCGACGCCGCGCACGTTCGCTGAGCCGCGCCGCGCGCACCCGCCACTCTTGACTCGCCACGTGGCCCGCCGCGCGGTCCATGCACCCGCCGCGCCTCCCCGTGGACCGAGCGGTGTGAACCAGCCAATAATAGGCTGCCACGTGGCCCCAGCCGGTCCACGGTCCACCCCCATGCACCGAAACGCCCCGAAAACCTCCGGAAGCCCCTTTTTGGTCATCCGGACTCCAAATTTGACAAATAAACAGCCGTTTTCAAGCGTTTTTCCGCGCTGAATCCAAATCCAACCTCTGTTTGGCCCAATTCCTTTTCTAAAATTCGGCAAACACAGCCGAAGACCAAATCAGCTGAAAATATCACACAGGGTCCATCTGTGGCACCCCTTTGATGCACCATGGGCCAGACACACCAACACTAGGTGTTCTACACAGTGGATTCAACGGAAAAGCTGCACGGGGAAATCCAGAACACTACATCCTCCCCCACAAGAAAAAGTTTCGTCTTCGAAACAAAAGCCATACCTCAAGCCGGGGCCTCGAACAAGTGGGGGTAAGCGTCCATCATCGCTGACTCCAGCTCCCAAGTAGCCTCGCGTTCATCATGACTGCTCCAGAGAATCTTCACATAAGGGATGGTCCGACTGCGCAGCTCCCTAACCTCGCGGTCCAAGATCCTCAATGGCCGCTCAACATAGCTCAGGTCTTCAGCAATCTCCAGTGGGGTGAAATCGATGATGTGTGACGGGTCATGAACATACCTCCTCAAAGTCGATACATGAAAAATATCGTGAACACCGGCAAGCCTCGGAGGAAGTGCAAGCCTGTAGGCAACTGGCCCTATGCGCTCCAATATCTCGAAAGGTCCAATATAACGAGGGTCAGTTTCCCACGAATCCCGAATCTCCGGATTCCCTTTGAAGGCGAGACTTTCAAAAAGACATGATCTCCAACCATAAACTCAAGGTCCCGCCTCCGCACATCAGCGTAGCTCCTTTGTCTGCTTTGAGCTGTCTGAAGATGCTGCCTGATTATTCTGACTTTATCCTCTACCTCTCGCAGCAACTCTGGTCCCAAAGTTCGTCTTTCACCCACATCGCTCCAATAAAGTGGGGAACGGCACTTGCGTCCATACAATGCTTCAAACGGAGCCATCTGGATGCTCGCTTGAAAGCTATTGTTGTACGCAAACTCTGCCAGTGATAAGTGTCGCACCCAACCTCCTCCAAAGTCTAGCGTGCAAGCGCGGAGCATGTCCTCAAGAATCTGTATAGTCCGCTCTGACTGTCCGTCTATCTGTGGGTGAAATGCTGTGCTGAAACTGAGCTGTGTCCCCAAAGTGGCCTGTAGACTCCTCCAAAAGCGCGAAACAAACCTCGAATCTC